>VONZ01000063.1:0-1200000 GCA_012976165.1 Labeo catla | reverse complement strand
TAAGAGCCGGGGGTGAAAACTTTTGAACTGAATGAAGATGAGTACATTTTGTCTAAATGGAGCCTTCTGGAGCATCAGTCCTCAGTGTGAAAAGATGGAACTATCACTTAAAAAAAAAAAAACAGCTGTGGATCATTCAGGTAACAACACAGTATCAAGAATCAAGGGTGTGTAAACTTTTAAACAGGGTCATTTTTATAAATTCAACTATTATTTTCTCTTGTGGACTATGTGTAAATGTCTTTTACTTGAAATATCTTATTCAGGTCAGTATTAAATAAAAAATAACATGCATTTTATATGATTCCTCTTATTTTTATAAAATAATCAACGTTTTGCAGATTCTGCACGGTGTATGTAAATTTTGACCTCAACTGTATATGTCAGGTTAATGGAAATGGTTAAAGAATGAATGTTTGATATATATGACTCAGGCATTCAGGTAAGGGACATACCTGGAGCGTGGCAGGAACATGGACTCTTTGATGAAGACCGATCCAGAAAGCAGAATGTACCAACATGTGCCAATGTCATCCGGACTGTGTGAGACAGAAAGAGAGATAAAGATGAAGAAAAATGTCACTCAGATTCCAACAGGAAACAAAACATGCTTACTTCTAACATGTGGCCTGGTTTGCTGTATGGTTAGGGTCAAAGTAGCTGACACAGACACACATAACATCAATGCTTAACATAAACACTGTCATCATTTTTGTTCTGTGTGATACACTTTGCCCACACAAAAGACTACATAAGGAGATTCCCTGAGGAAAAAAGTGGACAGAGCGATCAAACGGCTAAGCGCGAAACACACACCATCTCTCTTCCTCTTGTAAGTGATGCCAGTTAAAATGTGACTGCTTGATTTATGTGTGTGTGTAGGAAATAACACACTGACACACAATCCCCCTTAACACTCCTTTTTTTTTCAGGTCACAGAGCAGTCAGGAACGTTAGACATCTTCCGAGGCACGCTGGGCCAACGCCAGAAACGTCCTTGTAGCTCCAGGCGAGCCCCGCTCCGTGTCTGCCTCTCCAGTAAGTGTTAAAAGTGGAAATGTGAAAAGAGGAGCAATCCAATGAACAGCGGACATCTTGATCACTGAGTCAGAACAGCCGATACACACTCCAGTGAGATAACATGCCCAAAGCAGTGCTGGAGTTTATGAGCTGATAGACACTCCTAACATGAAGCAAATAACCCAGCTATCACGCTACACTGCACACTTCATTACTGCACATTTTAATAGCACTTGTTTTTCATTTGTTTTAATATGTTTTGTCTGCACTGAAATTTCTTGTATATCGTCATATTATCACACGATTCACTGGAATACTGATTCTGATTGGTCGGTCATATAGAGTGCAACAGTCAGGTTAAAACATCCTATTCATTTTCATCATAGGGGAATCAATTGTTAATATAATGACACACATCTGACTTCTTTCCCAGTTGTTTATGTTCATTTAAAACATAACTGACTGTCTTTATGTAAATACTCACAAAAAACTGACATTTTGACATATTTTTGTGTATATTTCACTGTTTATGCGTGGACCCGAAACCCCAAGTACAGGTGATTTTCACCAAGCGTCATCAGTCGGCCATACTGGCAGCACTGAACATACACAATGCCACTGAACCAAAAGAAATTTGCATATTTTGCTGTTGAAAATGATCAATTATTGTCATGTTTTGGGCTGTACTAATCAGTCTGATAGGGAAAAACAACTGGAGTATTATAGAGTGTCAAAAGTTATAACAAGTCAAGGACAAGAGTGCAAAAAAATATACTGTCAAAAAAGGCGTTTGTGGTTGGCCAAACTGAACCAGGATTTCTAGGGCAAAAATCTTGACAACGTTCATGTTTGTTCTTAACATTTCCCGTCAGGTAGGTAAAATATTAGGCTAATATCTTAATAATACTGCTCGTATATCGCATATCTTTATCACCTATTTACTTTAGTTTGTCAAAATATTGTGCCCTTACCTTCTTCTAAGTCCTTCTCTATATGATTTGGCAGCTTCCACACATTTTTTCCGTGGTTTAGACAGCATAAATTACCAGAACAATGTATTCAGCAGTACTTTAACTGTGCAATCCATGTTGTTGTTTACATCTGAGTATCTCCAGTGACATAAGTGCAAACCCTCTATACTTTGCTCGTCCGTGTTTAGCTCCGCATCAGAGCGTGCGCACAGAACGCACATGAGGAACAGTCTTTGTCGCAGTTTAATGCGCTTTTAATGACTCTTTTTAAAATAAAGCATGTCCCTTAGTAGACTACCTTTGACAGTCATGTTACATGATTTGAAATTATTTGGGCATTAAGCATTTGATGAGAGGTGAAAGTGCACCGTATTAAATGAAAGAAACGGCAGGCCGCACAATGATTGTTTTATTAAAATCGAAACTGAAACTAACATTTCATTCACTGCACTACAACTTTTAGCTCACTTTGAATTGTTTTCCAAATACGTCGCATGAAAAACAATAGAGACACATGATATTTTGGCCAGTTACAGTCCTCTAGTAGGCAGTTACTGCAGTAGTTTTAAAGGAGACCTTTTTTATGCCCCTTTTTTACAAGATGTAATATAAGTTTCAGGTGTCCCCAAATTGTGTCTGTAAAATTTCAGCTCAAAATACCCCACAGATCATTTATTATATAATTTTGAAAATGCCTATTTCGACTGGAAGCAGAAACACGCTGCTTTCGTGCATGTCTCTTTAAATGCAAATGAGCTGCTGCTCCCTGCCCGCTTTTCCAGAATGAGCCTTTACAGCTCATAACTCAGATACTCTGCTAAAAACATCTGTTTGTTTTTGATTATCATGTCTATTGTGCTGAAATAATGCATTTTAAACCATGTTAGTTTAAACTTCTGATATAGGGTTTTCTGGACGCACATATTTTGAATGTAATGCATTAAATTAGTTTTCATGTTTATTAATGTATGCAACTTCATTTTTCTAAACAGGACACAAATTACTTGTTTATTTTAAGAGACCTATCTTATTTTCTCGTGTATATTTAGTACTGCTCTTTAATAAAGAAAATGACTTTTTATCTCGATTAATCGATGGAATAATTGGTAGAATACTCGATTACTAAAATAATCGATAGCTACAGCCCTACATCCAAAGCACGCACACAGAAAGTGGCTGTCACACAGCATGTGAGTACTAAACTAAGTTCTCTTCCATGTCTTATGTGCTTAAACTGTCAAATACACACAAGTTTATGTTAAAAACACACAGGAGTTACAAAAACAGTCGGTTATGTCTGTAAAGGTAAACAGCTGGGAAAGAAATCACGTTTATATTAGATCTGTGTGGAAGCAGCGTAATATATGGTAAATAAATCAAATTCGCTGCTCTCTTGTCTCCTCTGAGGCTGCGACTCTAAATAGTGTTCTGTGCTCGTCTGTGCAGCCAACCACAGAACAGTTAGTATGCTTTGCTCGAACTTTCAGCATGGCGTTAGAACTGATATACTGTTATCATTTGCAAAAACAAAATGGTGCCACCGTGGGTGGAAACAAACAGATTAAGAAGTGGCAATATTATAAGATCTCTTTTCTACGTTATGGGGCAGCTAAATCTGACACGCTCCTTTTTTCACATTAACAGTTACTGGGTTGTCCTTTTTCACCTTTTTTTGGATTGGTAGATGAACTGGGGACCCGATTATATAACTTAAACACAGAAAAAGTCTGATTTTAATGATATGTCACTTTTAAATTAATAGATTTATTCGCAATGCTTCATGGGATTGTAGTTCTTTTCCTCATTAAAGCACACAATCTTGATTTTTTTTCTTGATTTTCTTGATTAAGCACAGATTTTTCTTCAAATCAAAGTTTGGAATGCCACGAATCACCTCATAGCTGGTTGGTTTGGTTTGGTTTGGTTCATGGCTTACAATTCTCTAAAAAAGAATTTTAAAAAAAATAAAATACTTCCGGAACCATGGCCACTCAGTTTCATATCTTCTCTGTCGTCCAACAGCCACCGTCTATCGGAGCTCTCATGCAGTAACTGAAACCGGTGTCTCTAGTATCACACCGCAGAATTGCGCTTACGTTTCATACAAACACAACTACTGGAATCTTGTGTGTCTGTTATTGATTGCACTAAAAAATAACATCCAAGAAATTCATTGTTAATATTTCTATAGTACGGTTTCTGTAGTATGTTCGTTTTACACATGATGATAGGTCATTTTTTTAACAAAAAGTGTATACTATACAGATACAACTATAATGGAACTCAAATCAAAATTTCATGTTCATATATTTATTTGTTGAGTAGCCAAATACATTGTTCCAAATTTAATTAACATTATTTCACCTGTCTAAAAGTTCATATTTTTGACACACTGATTTCTTTACGTGCAAAAACATTCTCCAAACTTCTAGATGTTTGGGCTGAAATGTAAACCCTACACACATACATAAATACTCGCTACATTGCCTCTGTAGGACTAATGAGGCAGCTCCTGACTGTTCTCAAACGCAGCACGAGCACTGCTTGCTTTATTCGTTCTCTTTCTGCATCGCTCCCTTCATCATTGCCGTTTCTGCTCCCTCTTTTAATCGTTTTTTTTTTCCTGAGCGTGCGCAGACAAAAACGAAACACTCAATTATTAATCAGCAGAATGCAGAGGGAGAAGGAGAGAGCGGGAATGATGAAGGGTGAAAGACGGAGAGCGTGAGGATGTTCTGCACCATCAACGGAGCAGCGCTGACTGAACTGGGTCACTGAAACACTCTTCCAACGCTCATCAAATGCTCATCAAGCACACGGCAACAGCCTCCAGCCCCTCAGGAACGACTGGGGAGCAGAAACGAGAGCAGGAAGTCAGGCATGGTTTGGAGGAATATGGACGGACTTCATGCATTCATCCTTGGGGGTTATTTATCTGATAATATTTAGTCAAGCTAAAAAGGAAATTCTTAGTTCAAGGTTAATATTTGTCATAATATTTCAAGTGTTCATCTCAAATGCAAAAGAAATTGTTGAATATTTTTTTGGTTATTTTGGTTTTCTTTTTTGCACACAAAAAGTATTCTTATAGATTTATTACATTACGGTTGAATCACTGATGTCACATGGACTATTTTAACAATGTCCTTACTACCTTTCTGGGCCTTGAACGTGGTAGCTGCATTGCTGTCTATGCTATGTCTAAAAAATATCTTAATTTGTGTTGTGAAGATGAACAAAGGTTTTGCGGGTTTGGAACGATACGAGGGTGAGTAATTAAAGGAGAAGTCCACTTCCAGAACAACAATTTACAAATAATTTACTCACCCCCTTGTCATCCAAGATGTCTTTTTGTCTTCAGTCGTAAAGAAATTATGGTTTTTGAGGAAAACATTTCAGGTTTTTTCTCCATATAATGGACTGTATTTGTGCCCCGAATTTGAACTTCCAAAATGTAGTTTAAATGCAGCTTCAATAGGCTCTAAATGATCCCAGCCGAGGAACAAGGGTATTATCTAGCGAAATGATCTATCATTTGTTTCAAAAAATAAAAATTTGTATACTTTAAGCACAAAAGCTTGTGTAGCACAGGCTCTGGGATGCGCATCCACGATGCTACAAATTAGTTATGGGTCATCCTTGAACGATTCTTTCATTTTGAACGAATCTTTAATGTGACTCGGGAAGAACGGGTCGTCTCAGGGAGTGATTCGTTCAGTCGCGCATGCGCAACATCCTATTAGGTTCTGTACTGGAATTAGTTCACCTGTTTCGAGTCTTTGGGTTTTTCGAGTCGTTCGTTCATCTTATGGGGCTGTCACGTGATGAACGAACGACTCAAACCCAAAAACTTGTCAGATAAGAGGTGAGGTGAGCTAATCATAGACTAAAGACCCAGGTAAACAATGAATTCATCTTTTCTGATTCTTATAGAATTATAGTTTTGTCTTGTTTGTAGTGTGATCAACGTTTGTGTAAGCAGTAGATGTGTTAGGGAAGTAACACATAACATTTAAATTATATTTTGCTAAAATTAATGAAATGACTCGAAAAAAGATTCGTTCATTTTGCTGAACGAGACTCAAAGGTCTGAATCGGTAAAATGATCCGAAATTCCCATCACTACTATGAATCACGTGTAAGTTCATGGTCTGTGTACTGAGTATGGCGAAAAACTTCTTATTTTCTCCTACAACTTGAGAGGAGGACATCGTTGTACCTTTTTGTTTGTAAACAGCGTTTATAAACTTACTTGCACTTTCTTAGTCTTTGCGCGTTTGCTTTGTAAACACTGGGTCTGTAGATCCACCTACGTTCTGCATGACCTTTCGACATGATTCAATAGTATGTAACGTCGTGAACACACATCCCAGAGCCTGTGCTACACAAGCTTTTGTGCTTAAAAAGTATCAAAAATTTTATTTTCCGAAAAAAACGACAGATCGTTTTGCTAAATAAGCTGGGATCGTTTAGAGCCCTTTGAAGCTGCATTTAAACTACATTTTGGAAGTTCAAAATCGGGGGAAACCAATGAAGTCCATTATATGGAGGAAAATTTTAAAATGTTTTCCTCTAAAACAATAATTTCTTTATGACTGAAGACAGAAAGGCATCTTGGATGACAAGGGGGGTGAGTAAATTATTTGTGAATTGTTGTTCTGGAAGTGGACTTCTCCTAATGACAGAATTTTCCTTTTTGGGTGAACTACCTTTTTAAATCAAGCAAAAACAAGATATGGTTCTTTCCATGTTGATGTGTCTGTATTTCTTGTCTGAGCTGTGCGTTTGTGCCCAGCGGCATTTCTAGGCATCTCTGATGGGAGTCCCAGCAGGAATACAGAGAGAGTGATGGGGAGAGGGAAACCTTCTCTATACCAGCTGGTGGCCACGACTGTAGGAGAGAACCCTTCTGCTGAGCTGTTTGTGTGTGTGTTTGTGTGTGTGTGTGTGTATGCATCAGACCAGAGTACAGAATGATGGATCACCCATGCCACTACAGAGCAGCACTCCTGCATGCACACACTCACATACAGACACACTTTTATGTGAATGTTGCCTGAGTACTCAAAGTCAACAGCTATTCTTACACACATAAAAGGCTTTTATAGGGGTTTTATTTCTATTGAGGCTGTTCAGTGCAGAGTGGCGGGATGACAGCAGCCTTACTGGAGTGTGACAACACAGATGAACTCAAAGTCATCCTACTATAAATCTCACTGAGACTGCAGTTCTACAAGAAGAAATAATACTTCAATAGCCAGTTTTTATTATTATTATTATTATTATTTTTTTAATCTACTGATCATGTTCAATAGATAATGTATGTTATCTATTATTACAATTTTGAAATTTATTTAATTTTTTTATATTTTTTTGTAGGGAGGGGATTTTGTATTTTGTATATTGTGTATATATATATATGTGGGGGGGGGGTTGTGTAATATACATACATACATACACACATTACAATATATATAGTAATTATGATTTTTGTTTTTTTTTATGTTTTTGGAAGAAGTCTTTTATACTCACCAAGGCTGCATTTATTTGATAGATACAGAAAAAAAACTGTCATATTGTGAAATATTATTACAATTTAAACTAACTCTTCTATCTGTACATATTTTAAAATGTAATATGCTCATTTGATGCTTGAGAAACATTTCTTATTATTATAAAATTGACACTTTCATTTAGCAAGGTCCCATTAAATTTATCAAAAGTGACAGTTAAGACATTTATTATTTTATACACGATTTCTATTTCAAACTAAATGTGGTTCTTTTGACATTTCAACTCATTAGAGAATCGGAAGAATTACTGATTACACAAACATATTAAGCAGTTTTGGCAAGCATAAGACACTTCTTAAAATAATAAAATAAAATAAAATTAAAATGTATTCCAAACTTTTGGTCAATAGTTTAATATGAATTCATACATATACACATGTATACACATTATATATATATATATATATATTTATAAACACGCACGCACGCACGCACACACACACACACACACCCTTTTGTACTAAAATGCTGACATTAAAGCAAAAGACAGTTTCACACATCTGGAAAGTAGTGAAAAAAAAAAATACAAAATTGGTGCTATATTGACCACTCTGATATAAATCACAGAAAAATCTATCTCAATCATCCATTAAAATAGAACAATTATGCCTTCATTAATGATGGTAAAGTCTAAATTTTGTTTAAGAGCATAATTAGCATGAAAATGAAAAAAAGTCCCTAAGCAAAGTCCCCTGAGGTTTTCACTTGTTTAACAAATTTAAACACCGCTTAAACATTATTTACAGAAAGCAAAAATCAATGTGCCCCAGTAACAACATTAAAACTTTTATCACTTATATTTTTAGAACCCCTAGTGTGATATTATTGTCCTTCCACCTGCTCCAAAATAAAGCATAAAAAGCGTGTCTTTATATCATCTCGGAAACCATGATGCTTGTGTATTTGGCACTAGCGGTTCAGAGGCTGTTGCGGTGGGAGTGGTTTGTTCCTGAGGGAAATCAGCAGCAGCACACACAAGTCTGAAGATTATTATTAGTGCCGAGCTTTAAAGCAGCGAGCTGTCTAATAAAAAAACAGTGGAGTGAGTCGCTGAGGAACAGCGTCAAGGCTGGTGTAGCAGACTCAGTGGAGTGTTAGCACTTAAATAGTCTGCCACTGGGAGTATATGGATGAAAACAACCACATAAAACAGAGGACTGAATCACACAGTTATACAAATCCACAACTATTAGATAAACCAAAAATATATGCTTTAGCCTAGTACACAAGGCTGACAAACTTGCATTCCAAAAGAAAGTTTTTGTCATATCCACTTCACAGCCAATGAATAGCAGGATGCCGTACGATGTCTGACTCCTGTTGTTTTCAAACACACACTTATAGATGTGCGAACTTGCTACAGCCAATCAGATATAGAGCCTGTAAAATGAACAGATGAATTACATTTTTTATGCCAAATTGTCATCAAATCCAAGACATAAGCTCACACAGAGCAATAATTAAGTCACACAGAGGTCTTTTAGATTAAAGATGGTGCAATATTTAACTGAAACTTTTGTTTTTTCCCTACTGAGTTAGTCAGTTAGTTATAGTTAGTGCACCAAAATTAATTACTATATTATTATTAAATTGAGCACTTCAGTCATTCTTACAGCCTGCAATTTGGCTCTCAGGTCTAATTTCAGGTTACGTTTACATTAATCTGGACACATTTGAAAATGGCGTTTTCGTTTTAAAACACACTTCATCCACGCACACATTTTCCATAAGGTCTCATCCACACTGAAATCCCAAAAACATAAAATTTGCATTACTGAGCATTCGTTAAGCCTCATAAACGCTATGCAATTATGCAATTATTATGAAATTGTTCTGGCAGGATCATTTTATTTAGGAAACTGAAATCTCATCATTCACTGATTCATCCGGGTCACACTCATTCACCATTATATTTTTTTTTATCTAAAAATGCAACTGCCCATAATGTTTTGCCACAAAACGGCAATGCGAGCAGATTTTCTGTCATCTTTGCAAGACTGTATGAAGAGTGTACAAAGTAACACATCTTTAACAACAGTGAAAGTGAATAGCACTAACAGGCACAGTACTGGTATAAACATAGATATCTTTTGGTGCAATATTTGTCGCATGATTAAAAATGCGTCATTGTTTTCGAAAGCCTCCATTTCAAATTTATCCTCTTGATTTCCGTTGATTTCAGTCTTCATATATTCAGTTTTTTGAACAACAGAAAACCATAACTTTCTAAACCATTTTTTCAACTTTGTTTCTCCAAATGATGGATGTCTCGATTCAATTTGAGTACTCGATTTTATTTATTTTTTTAATCCTTAATTGCCTTTTGCCCATGTTAAGTAACCGGCAAAATACCGGAAGTGGCGCATTCCACAGACGAGAATCCATGAAATGCATTATTAGACCGTTTTCCAAGGCTGCATGATATATTAAATGCATTTAAAGGGGTCATCGGATGCTAAGTTCACTTTTTCATGTTGTTTGAACATTAATGCGTGTTGGCAGTGTATGTACAAATCGACCCTATAATGATAAAAATCCATGCAGTGGTTTTTAATTAATCTGTACAAATATTATTCCCTTTTCCAAATCGAGCCATTCTCAGATGCCTGTTGTTGTTTCGTCACACCCACAGAGGCCGCTCCCACAATAGTTGATTGACAAGAGTCTTACCTCAGATCAGTTTTAACAGTCCAACTTCCATGTTTTGATGCCAGAGCAGGGATGTAAGTTAGACAAGAATTGAGCGATTGAGGTGTTGTGTTGCTGGATGTAATAATGAACGTAGTGGTCGTCATTTACTCCAGACATCTGAGCCGCTGAAGATGCAGTGGATTACGTTTGTTTGTGAAGGGAATGCGCCTCCCGATCTACATATATCCGTCTATGTTCACGCAAATCATCAGTGATCCAGCTTCACTTACAGCAGAAGTTAGTATAAGGGGGGTTTTTTTTATGTGTCTTTGCAATCGCCTTTCCTAATAATGTGCTAGTTAGCAAGTTTAGCGGCTAAACGCGGCTAAAGTAAACAGGCTCGTCACTCCACAGAGAGAAGAGAGGGGCGGGGCAAGCAGAGCTCATTTGCATTTAAAGCAGCCTCAACCAGAATGGGATGATTTTTGCAGAGCTGATTTTGACAAGGTAAAAAGGGTGTTGTTTTAGACAACCATTGAGAATTTTTAACCAAAGTATATTATAGACTTTTCATTAAGACCCTACAGAATCATATCAGCTTGTGGAAAATGGGCATCCGATGACCCCTTTAAGAAGAGTTTTGACGTTTTGAAACTACTTTAATTCAATATGCCCATTTCTATGAAATTCTAGCACAAATAACATAGAATCAACTGACCTAAAAGTGACCTAATTCTGCAGCAGTAATTAACAGTTCATGGCAGCAACTTTCCAGTCTTACACAGGCACAAAAGGCTAGATGCTATCAGAGACAATGAGTAAATGAGACGTTCCCCTTTATGGACAAGGGGTAGTGACCCACGGAGGGAAGCACACACACTTCATCTTCCTCCAGGAGAAAAGAAAAATGGAGTGTGAAATTGGAGGGGAGTGTCTGGGTCCACCCAAAGGGAATATATATATATATATATATGTATATATATATATATGTGTGTGTGTGTGTGTGTGTGTGTGTGTGTGTGTGTGTGTGTGTGTGTGTGAGCATGTGTGTTTGTGTTGGCCCAAGGACCAAAAAAGCAAAAAGTGTTGGGCGTCAGACAATGCCAACATAAACTTCAAAAAGCCCTGAGAGAATACAAGCGAGCGAGGACTTTTTAAAAACACACATGCCCTGCTCTTGAGATGAAGGGCGAATCTAAAGTGGGTCAGTGTGTCTTAGATGTTGTAGATCAATAGCTGTGTGTGTTTCACCCAGAAAGCCTGTATTCCTCATAATGCCATTTTCAGCTACTAGGATACTCATTATAACACAACAGAAGGCTCATGCAGCGCTGAATATAACACTTTTGCTTCAGCGAGTTCACATCTCACCTTTGTAATTTGATAAGTCTTCTCAAAAGCGGGCTATATTTATCGTCGCTTCTGGAGTGGCACGATCTTTGAAGATTATTTGTGGTTATGCATTGCACATCCTACAAAGGCTTACAGATGCATAATGGCTTTAAACAAAAGGAAATTGGATAGAAAGCACGGTTGTTACTCACTAATAGAGCACTTCGTTGGCTTCATGTCTTTCGTAGCGGACGGTTTCACACATTATCCTAAAAAAAAAAAGGGGACAGGAGAGAGAGAGAACCATAAATCAGTGACATATCCAAACTTAATGGTTCCAAAAGAAGCAATGAACCTCATATTTTTGTCTGCGATTATGAAATGTGTTGTGAAACTAAAATGGATTTTAGGAACCAAGTCTTGTTGGTTTTCAGGTCTGGTTGGCATTGTGTTTCGAAAAGAAAAACAACACAGGCTGCCTGTTGTTAAGAACAGCAAGGACAAAACCGAACTATGTTTGTGCATGACATATTTCAGTGTTGGTTTATGCCAGAAGTGCTGTTTAAGCAAACTCGGATGTATCGCCGCAGAACAAAACATTCCAAAGGACAAAAACATTCTTCAAAAGACATTCCTTAAAGTTCAGCTCAGTTGGAGGGTAGAAAGTCAACCAAGTCCATCTGACACATTCCTGAAGATGTGTACGGAGCACTGAAGGGGTGTTGGAGGGGTCAGGTATGGTTTGGAATGTTCTGGAACACCGTGGTCAAGTAGCGGAGTATTTTTTACCCCCCAAATATGCACGTCCACATGTGTGTAAATATAATGACATGAAAACCTTGAGAGGGTAGTTTACGATTTAAGAGTTCAGACAGCAATGCAAATATCTAAAGCCCAAACTGTTATTGCAAAACTAAAATCATTTACACCATTAATAACTTGAATGTCCTAACTTGCAAAATAAAATAAAATAAAATAAAATAAAATAAAATAAAATAAAATTAAATTAAATTAAATTAGTGGACAACTTATCTAAAATAAGTCAAAAACTATTATTAAAAAGCTAACACTGATAAATAATTGTTTACAAATCATAAAACAATAAATGTCTTGCATCAAATACTTACATAGCCAAAAAAAAAAAAAAACAATCTCTGTTTGACTTGCAATATTTGCAAAATAAAATGACACTAGTGGACAACTTTTTTTTTAGTCCAAAAATATTATTTCAGCTATTATTAATTTAAAAATAAATAAATAAATAAATAAATCTTTGTTTGACTTTGTTTGTCAATATTTGCTAAATAAAATAAAATAAAATAAAATAATAAAATAAAATAATATTGACACTACTGGACAACTTAACTAAAAATATAAGTCCAAAACTAAAAATAAAATAAAAATAAAATACTAATAAATTAAAATTAAATAAAATACTGATAAATAACACAAATTATATAAAACAATAAATGTCTTGCAACAAATACTTACATAGCTAAAATAAATGAATAAATAAATAAATAAATGAATAAATAAATAAATAAATCTTTGTTTGTCTTGCAATATTTGCAAAATAATACAAAAAAAAAAAAGATACTAGTGGTAACTTTTATTAATATTATTATTTGAGCTATTATTAATAATAAAAAAAAAACATTTGGACTTCCAGTATTTGCAAAATAAAATTAAATTAAATTAAAAATAAAATAAAATAAAATAAAATGTACACCAGTTGACAACTTAACTAAAAATAACAGTCCAAAACTATTATTAAATATCCAATACTGATAAATAATTGTTCACTAAATAAAATAAAATAAAATAAAATAAATACATTGACACTACAGGATAACATAACTGAAAATAACAGTCCAAAACTATTGTTAAAAGACTAATACTGATAAATAATTGTTCACAAATTAAAATAAAATAAAATAAAATAAAATATATTGAGACTGGTGGACAACTTCACTGAAAACAACAAACCACAACTATTATTAAAAAGCTAATACTAATAAATAATTGTTCACAAAATAATAAAATAGAATAAAATAAAATAACTAAAATAAGATAAAATAAAATAAAAATATAATTGATACTAGTGGACAACTTAACTGAAAATACTGATAAATAATTGTTCACGAATTAGACATACAATACATTGCAAATTAAAAAAAAAAAATCAGACTTTGTTTGATTTGCAATATCTGTAAAATTAAATTAAATTAAATTAAATTAAATTACACTAAAACAACTAGAAATAGCAGTCCAAAACAGTTTAAAAACAGTAAAAATAATTGTTCACAAATTCACAAATTCTAAAACAACAAATCTTTACTCGTTTTGATATATGGCAAAATAAAATAATATTAAAAACACAAATTAAAATAAAATAAAACATACAACTAAAACAACATTTTTAAAAAATCAAATGTATCAACCCAAAAATTGCATATCTGTCTCTCCTTCACACATCTGTATGCATAACCCACCATCCACCCCTGCTTGACCTCAAAAACATTTCTGCATTTTTTCCATTCATTTATCAAATCCTTCCTTCGGTTTTACCTCAGCTGGTGTTCCCGAAGATTAGACAGCGCCTCCATCCCATGCAAGTAGGAATACACGATCTCCAGGTCCTGCAGGTAAAAAGAGACAGACAGAGAAAAGATCAAAGTCTATTCAGCTGTAAAAGCACACACTCTCCCAGAATCCTCAGCGATGGACGAGAACACATTTATATCACGTTGAAGAGTGGTACAGAAAATGGCACTGTTGAAACACATGGAGAAATGCAGTTTCACAACATAACAACAGTAAAAATAATAATATTAATATGTGCTTAAAGCAATTAAAAGTTGCAGCTTCCCTTACAACTGGAAACACTTTTTAATATAAAAAAAAAAGGTCTACAATAATAAATATCATTTATAGGTGTACAGTGCAAACAGGCTTGGCAAGACGCTCCTAAACAAACAGTCTCAGGTCTCTAAACAGGTCCTTTCACCAGAGAGCTATAAGTGGTTCTTCAGACAGACCGGTCACAGTGTCCATGTATCTGAGACCGAGCACACGGCAGGCCCTGTCCCCTTCCACACTGATGCCACAACTGGGCCGCCTTTGTGCTCACAAAGGCACGCTGGGATAGCGATGGGGACAAAAGAGGTTCTGTGCTCGCACACAGACGCACTTGATTATGAACTAAGAGACCCTGTGTGATGAGGAACACAAATGCAAACACACAGCTCACCAAACATTTGCCTTCTGATATAGTAGAAGTAAACCTCTGCCTCCTTGTTTTCCTATTAAGACTACAGGACCGCTTGTTAAATAAGAACTGAAATGGAAGAAAGTGACAACACAAGGCTGCACTGGTCAGGTGAGCCAGAATAGGTAGTATTTTTGGACATTTGTAAATATGCTGAGATGCAGTTTCAGACTAGATGTAAGTGAAGTATTGACTTGAAAGTTAAAAAAAAAATGCTGTCAACTATGCTGTCTTGAAGGCTCTATATTTCTAAGACCCTAAATTCACCCTTACACAAAAGGTTACAGAGGGCAAGGCCACATGAACACACTGTAATTGAATCTAATAGTGACCTCCATCTTTTGCAGTGTCAAAAGTGGCTAAATAGAAAATTGCTTCAATGATGTTTTGTCACCCCCTGCTGTTAAAAGCGGTAGCATGCATGGAGAGTTGGGGGAAATTATGAAGAAATAGTAATATATAAATAGGATAATAAATTTGAATTAATATTATTTAATAATATAAACAAATCTAATAAACTAAACTAAATAAATAATGTATTAATAAAAATAATAACAGAAAATATTTAAAGAGTGCAAAGAATGCTCATTATTACAATTATATTTTAATTGACATTTTTTATTGTATTTTTTGTGTGTGCATCAAAATAAATAAACACATTTCTTAATAATAAAATGTATTATATTAAATAATTACAAGACTATATAAAATAAGACGATTATTAGAAGATTATTAATTTATTTTTTATTTTAATTTATTATTATTTATATTTATTTTTTATATTTATAATTTTTTAATTGTCGATTTTTTACATTTTTTTACTATTTATTTAGTAATTTAATAAGAGCTTATTGTAATTTTTTTGTTCAAATTTTTTTAATTGTCATTTTCTTCGTACATAAATAAATACATTTCTTAATATTAAAATATTTTTATATTAAAGAATTATATTACTATAAAATAACAATATAATGCATTCACAAAGGTATTCAATTATTTATTTATTAATTTAATAAGAGCTTATTAATTTTTCATTGTAATTTGTGAATTTTTTGGTCAAAACCTTTTAAAGTAACATTTTTTGTGCATAAAAAACTAAAATAAATGTCTTAATATTAATTTTGTTTTATATAAAAAAAATTATAATATAAATTTAAAAATGCATGGCCAAAATGTCTTTTTTGCCATCTATTTATTTGGTAATTTAATAAGAGCTTTTTATTTATTTTTTTGTATCTTTTTTATTGTCAATTTTCTTGCGCATCAATTAAAAAAAAAAAAACAAAAAAAAACAAAAAACACATTTCTTAAAATTTAAATAATTTATCATATTAAATAATTATAAGACTATATAAACTAAAAATTAAAGATATGCTCAAAGTTCTTTTTTATCTATTTATTTAGGAATTTAGTGAGAGCTTATTTGTTTTTTAATTTGTTTTTAATGGTCTTTTTTACTGTAATTTTTTGTGCATCAAAAAATAAATACATTTTGTAATATCAAAATCATTTCTTATATTAAAGAATTATAAGACTATATAAAATATGAACATGCATGCCCAAAGGTCTTTTCATCTATTCATTTAGTAATTTAATAAGAACTTTATTAGTAGTAGTAGTAGTATGCAATTTTTTAATATCTGTGTATAAATATAATGCTTTTTTATATTATAGTATTAAAATGCTATTTAAAAAAAGAAAGAATTTGAAGACATTTGCCCAAAGGTATTTTATTTAATCTATGTATTAATAATTTATTACTAAATGACTGCAAAGTAGAGTTTATTAGAATTATTTATTATCTGTTTATTTTATTTTATTTCTTGGAGTGGATTAAAGCACACTAGGTCTTCTGGGTGGTTACTAGGGTGTACTTCCGTTTCTGCTTAGAAACGCAATAGCAGATCTCATTTCAACAAAGCAAAATCATTTAAGGCATCATTCATACCTGTAGCACAAACGGTGTGCACATTACTCATTAAATTGAATGCTTTTGTTTTGTCCAAATCCATAACCCTACATATGAGCATAAGTAATAGTGACGCTTGCTTTAGAGCAAGCAAAAACAGAACAATAAGACTGTGACAATGACAAAGGACCTCCTGGTTGCCATGCATTACAAAAATCCTCCACTAGATGTCAGGCTAGTGTAAGATTTCAGTGATTCATGTCCAGCTCTTTCTTCTCCTCTTAAGGCCTCTACTGGCTGGAATGAAGCTTTACCAGAACACTGTGGCTTTCTTTTTTCCCCCCTCAAATATTACTAAATTCAACATGGAAAGAATGTGCAGAACCCCATTTCTTCAGTCCCAGTGTCCCCATGAGGAGTTTTCACTCCTTTATTTTCTCTCTCTGCCAGGAGCTCATAATGAGACCACTACAACTTTCTAAATGCACAATGAGAAGCAAGACTTTTCAAATAGTATACTTACACGTGGGAAGAAGATTTTGAAGTAAAGCCATTTTTTGCTATTTCATCAGATGTACATATGATAAAATCCTAATTCATTCTGAAATTAACTTAGTTGCATTTATTCAAACACTGAATAAATGAACACTGTAAGTTAATATTTTTGTACTTTTGTAATGACTGATTGACACATAAAAATATTTTACATTGTTATTATCAACTAAGCCTTTTTGCTAATTGAAGCAAAATTTTAATAATACAAACAAACAAAAATAAATAAATAAATAAATAAAAATATTAATAAAGAAAAACAAATATTAGATGCACTCTTTAAAAATATGTAAAAAAAAAAGGGCATAATTTACTCTATTAATATAATGGAATATTCTGCACTGACTTTTGAATTTAATTTCTTGAGTTAATGCAAATGTCTGTAAATTGAATGGATAACATCCTGGAAGATTTTTTTTTTATTTATCTATTTATTATTATTATTATTATTATTATTATTTACAGTGCAAAAAAACTTAAAAAAAAATAACTAAATAAATAAAGTACTGAAAAAAACGTAAGTTCTAAAATTATTTATTTTTTATTTATTATTTATTCATTAATACTAAACAAAAATAAATAAAACTGACAAAAGCAGGTATCAAAACTAAAATGTCTACTAAAATTTAAATATATATATATATATATATATATATATATATATATATATATATATACATAAATAGTAATAGTAAATGCTTGTGGTTATTGATTATAGATTTTATTGTCTTCAGTTCCATCATGCTATAAACAAAAAAACAAAAAAAAAAAAAACAAACAAAAAAAAAATTACTATTGCTATAATAACCAAATGGTCTTGAAGCTAGGTCTGAATCATTCACACATCGTGGGCACTGTTTACACACACAAAGCAAAAGGGTAAACAGAGAATCTGGAGGATTTACCACTACAATAGCCATCACTTATTTATTTATTTTATTCCTTCTTTTTACAAAAGGCTGAGCCTCTGGCACAATTTTCCAACAGATGCCAGGTTCAGAGTTAAACGTCACTAGGTTTTCGCACACACTTTGTCCTCTCTTTCAGCGTGGTGACTATTTCCTCCCAGTGTGCTTTGTGACAAAGGGACCATTGTGTTTTGTGATTGGTCAAACACAATATGTGAAGCCCAGGGCACTCGATGGTTACGCAACTCTCGTGGGAGTCAGTGGGTGCCGTGGTAACAAGCTGAGCGACAAATACCGCTGAGACCAGGTAGAGCAGGAATGATGAAACCGGTGAGTTATGCAAACAACAGTAGCTGTTTAGCAGTAGCCTTGACTAAAACCTTCACGAAACTCAATGAACAAAACCATGAGACCATGCCTGTACAGACTATTTTATGTGTTCTGCACAAGCCACAAAAGAAGCTCAGATATAATACAGCAAATATGAGCAGAAGTCCTTGGATATCACAATAAAGACACTTCTTTAGGGTGGGGGCTATTTTTCAATAGACAGGGAATAAAAGCCCAAAATGACAATCCCATGGAAGCCCTGTCACTGAATAAAACAAAAAAAGGGTAATTATGACTTTTTATCTCACAATTTTGACTTTTTATCTCACAATTTTGACTTTTTTCCCATAATTGTGAGATATAAACTCGCAATTGCGTTTTACATAGTCAGAACTGGGAGACATAAACTTGCAATTCTGAGAAATAAAGTCAGAATTTCAAAATACAAAATCAGTATCTCAGTATCTCGCAATTCTGACTTTATAACACGCAAGTGCAAGTTATTCATTCGAAATTGAGTGATATAAACGCTTAATTCTGAGAACATATCAGTCCTTTTCTCCCCTCACAATGGGACCTTATAACTTATAATTGCAAGTTTATATCTCACAATTCTGAGAATAAAAGAATAGCGAGATATTATTACTTACATTTGTGAGAAAAAAAGTCAGAATTGTGACTCACAATTCTGAGAAAAAAAGTCTAAATTTCAAGTATGTGTCACAATTTTGAGAAAAAAAAAGTAATTGTGAGAAAAAGTCTGAATTGCAAGAAGAAAGTCAGAATTGCAAGATATAAACTCGCATTTATGAGAAAAGTCAGAATTGCGAGTTTTTATTTTGCAATTCTGACTTTATAAATCGCAACTGTGAGTTTATATAACAATTCGGAGGAAAAAAAGTCAATTGCAAGTTCGTATAATGCAATTTTGAGAAAAAAGTCAAAATCTGTGAGAAAAAAGTCAGACATGTGAAAAATAAACTCATGTTTCATGAATTTTTTTTTTTTATCTTGCAATTCTAACTATAAATCGTAACTGCGAGTTTATATCACGCAATTCTGAGAAGTCAGTTGTGAGTTTATACAGAATTATTACACAATTCTGACTTTATAACTCGCAATTGCAAGTTTATATCTCTCAATTCTGAGAAAAAAGTCAGAATTGTGAGGGAAAAATTCAGCTGAGAGAAAAAAGTCAGATATGTGAAATATAAACTTGCATTTGCAAGAAAAAAATCAGAATTGTGAGTTTTTATCTTGCAATTCTGACTATCAATCGCAATTGTGAGTTTACATCAAGCAAATCTGGGGGAAAAAGTCAACTGCGAGTTTATCACGCAATTCTGACTATATAACTTGCAATTGCGAGTTTATATCTCACAGATCTGAGAAAAAAGTCTGTTGAGAATTTGTATCACGCAACTGAGAACAAAAAGTCAGAATTGTGAGAAAAAAAAGTCAGAATTGCACATTTCTGACTTTACTTCTCACAATTGTGAGTTCATATAACACAATTGTGACTTTATAACTTGCAACTGTGAGTTTATATCTCGCAATTCTGAGAAAAAAAGTCAGAACTGCAAGTTTGCATCATGCAATTCTGAGAAGAAAAAAAAAACTGAATTGTGAGATAAAAGGTCGCAAAAAACTTTTTTATTTTTTATTTAGTGGCAGAAACAGACTTCCATACAAATGTAATGTAAAATGTAAATTTTTACAATAATACTAAGGTATACTGTATTACTTACAGTATAAAGATGAATAAAATGTCAAATAAAATGTTAAAAATAGATATATATTTTAAATATTATTTTATTATTTATACTTATTTTACTGCACTGTATTCTTTAATTTTATTTTTAGAACTAGCAAGATAGTAGACAGTAAGATATAATACTACATAGCTTCAAAAGAACATCACATTGAAACGTTCTTGTTTTTGAGTTCCACAGAAGTCTGGAAACACTTGAATAAATAATGACATGCCAATGACAATTGGTAGCAATGACAATTAAATAATTTCCATTTCTGAGTGAACTACTCCTTTAATGTCGCAAGTGAAAAATCAGGCGATGAGCAAAACCGGCTCAAAGCAGCAAATTGTATAAGCAACTCCCTGCAAAAATAGCATGCTTTTATTTTATCCTGGTAATATTTTACCATCTGATGCCATTGTGCAGTGCCAGCACACTGCAGCTGTTTGTACACATATTCTGTTATAGCATGTATAATGCTGGCTGTCCAAGACAGTGACTGCAAAAAATAAACTGCAGTGTGTTGCTACTTAAAATGCCTCTTCTCAGCTTTGTATCCCAACATCTTGAATGCAACCCATTACAACGCATCTTGAATGGGTCGAGAGGCTCTTCACATTTCACTCAAGGCATCACTGTGACCATGGCAACCGGCAGCCTAAGTATCTACATGATCAGAGTCAATAATTTCCCTCTATAGCAATAAACAGCGCTGGGCTCAGCTGTCTGAGCAGGTGGCATCTAAAAACCATCAGTCCGATGAGGACAATCATCCCAACATTAGGCTGAATTGTATCGTTGGCAGGGTAACTAGCCTCAAGAGTTCCTAACCACAGCTCGAGAGCGGTTTGTTGGGTATCTGCATGATTTAATCAAAATCCAGACACAGCATCCAAGGAGAAAGAAGTGACCTAAGCAGACATAATCAACATGCAATGACCTCCATTTATAATGAGGGATGTTTAAAGGTGTAGTTCACCCAAAAATGAAAATTCTGTCATTAATTACTCACCCTCATGTCCTTCCAAACCTTTAAGACCATCGTTCATCTTCAGATTATTAAGATATTTTTGATAAAATCCAAAAGCTTTCTGATCCTGCATAGTAGGGATGGTCGATATCTTATCGTTTGCGAATTTTCTCCACGATAAGAATTAGTCTTCCCGCGATAGTAACAATAAAGTCTAGTTGTTGACATATTTCTGTGTGCTTCAGTGCGACATGCTGAAGGCGGATGTGAAACTAGTAAGTTATATCGCTAAATAAAGTGCGCCAAAAATCAGTCTGAGCCTTGAATAACGTTAACTGTACTAGTAGCAAGTGTGCGATGCAGTTTTGCATGTGTATGATGAGCCTGTTTACAAACCTGTTGTCCAACAAAGATATAATTTATTGACATGCTTTTTCTCCAAATTAACTTCATAACATAGTCAAGTGTTTGAAATAACCTTTTGCGATCAGACGTGACTTCATATCACAGAATGAGGCTGAAATCATACTATGCAATAGTATTATAAAGGCTATGTCGATTAGCATTGCACTGTAAATATACTAAATCCTTATAAAATACCCAAGATTGCTTGAAGAACACAGACAAACCATATATTGTATCAATCGTATGTTTATTGTCTTCAAGTTTCCTCAGTTAAAATTCTTCTATCTGCGTTTTACTCAGCTACAGCGAAACTGGATTAGAGATTCCTGGAGCGTCGTCAGTACTACTACTACTTCTACTATAAAAAATATGTGGAGTTCCTGCGCCAGGGCGCCCTCCGGCTTCCGAATTAGGAAGACCTTTATTGCCAAGTGTGTTTTACACACAAGGAATTCGTCAAATTTAGGAGCTTCCATTCCAGAAAGTACAAACAATTTCGCTCGGTTTTCATCAAAACCATATTAACTTGTGTTCTAAAGATGAACGAGGGTTTTACACGTTTGGAACGACATGAGGGTGAGTAATTAATGACAGAATTTTAATTTTTAATCCCTTTAAATGGAGTTCTATGATACAGTGGCGTCACTGACACAAATAATATATATTAAATCCTAAAATCATGATAATTGATGTAAAAATTGCATCGACTGACAGTCAATTCCTATAGTTTGCTGTTAGCATGTTGCTAAGCTAACAGCACGATCTATAAACATTGCATTAACGATGCATTAAATTGATCAAAAGTGACGGTAAAGATATTTATTATGTTACAAAAGATTTCTACTTTGAATGAAATGTATCATGGTTTCCACAAAAAAAATTAAGCAGCTTCTTAAAAATGCTTTTTAAGCAGCAAATCAGCGTATGCGACCCTGGACCACAAAACCAGTCATAAGGGTCAATTTTTTTAAATTAAGGTTTATACATAGCCGAATAAATACACTTTCCATTGATGTATGGTGTGTCAGGATAGGACAACATTTGGCTGAGACAAAACTATTTGAAAATCTGGAATCTGAGGGTGCAAAAATAATCAAAACACTATTGCTACAAATATACCCGTGCTACTTAAGACTAGTTTTGTGGTCCAGGGACACATAATAAAATGATTCTAAAAGATCATGTGATGCTGAAGACAGGAGTAATGACTGCTGTACATTTAGTTTTGCCATCACAGGAATAAATTCACTATAGGAATTTACTATATTAAACAGAATGTAATGATATTAAACAACATTGCTATTGTATTTTTTATCAAATAAATGCATTGTTGGTAAGCACATTTACCAACCAAAGAAAACCCTAACTGATCCCCAAACTTCTGACTGTTGTGTACAAATACTCTAATATAAGCACAGAACACTCAAATGCTGGTTAGTTTTATTTTATCAACACTTCTCAGTACTGAAAATGTTGTATTTAAAATTCACATTTCTCTTGATTCGTCAGCCAACTTGGAAGGGTTTTTTCCACCGAGTGTGCCACAGTGCATTCTGGTATTGCTTCTCTGCCTTAGAATTTGGGCAAAAGAAGATATCTATGCCGCCTACATTTTGAAACAGCCTGCATGTCAGTAGCACGCCTACGATGTCTTAAATTCCTATGTAGGCAGCCCACTATGTTTTGGGTCAGAGCCAATGTGTTCAGTTCTCCATAAATGTAAAAACAACTCTCAATGTGTACCTAAAAATAAAATCCATGACCACCAAGGCTGCATTTATTTGATCAAAACAGTAATACTGTAAAATATTACCATTTAAATAACTGTTTTCTATTTTAATATATTTTATGTAATTTATTAATGTGATGGCAAAGCTGACTTTTCAGTAGCCATATGCTAGTCTTCAGTGTCGCATCCTTCAGAAATCGCTTATTAGGAAAGTTTTTTTGTACTGACTCAAAACTTTTGAAAAGTAGTGTAACACACACAAAAAAAGGGAAGATCAAAATTTGATCACTGATTTCCAAATCACATTACATCACATCCAATTAATGTTGCAAGTGAAAATCAGGTCACAAAGCCAGCTCATCACTATACATGTAACTTCCCATGTAAATAGTATAGTTTCCTCCCTATAATGCACACTGGTTGCCATTTTACAAATTATGTTTGGAAAAAAAAAAAAAAAATTAGTTCCCCCTACACATTGCCATTTTGTTGCCAGCTCTACATTTACCCCTTTAAGAAGATCTGCCCCTTTCATGTGCCATGAGGTGTTTAACAATCACTTCAGCAATGCACATATAGCCAAGAAGGACACATGGTGTCTGTCCTGAAGGTCAGCTTTGACCCAGGCTGAGCACTAAAACTGACCTCTTTCTGTCACGGGTCTGGTAAATGGAGGCAGGGGGCCCATTGGACACAGATCTCATGACAGAGGAAAGGCTGTGCAGCTTGTGGCCGTAGGGAATGATCGAGATTCCTGGGATGATAAACGCATGATGAAGCGAGGGTCTGTCTTATGAAAGCGAAACAGATAAACAAAGACCTCTCAGCACCATTAATCAATACTATTTTATAAGATACACAAACAAGGAATACATACATAATAGAGAAAGTCTATTAGAGGGGGAAAAAAAAAAAAAATTACAATTTATAATTACACAGAAACATGTCATTACAATTACAATAATCATTATTTTATTTACAACTTTCCAAAAAAAAAAAAAGTTTATAAAAGCATATTTATTATGTAAAATTGCATTTATTAAATTGTTTCTTTATTATTAATATTTAATAAAATCTGTGTAAAATATAATAAGATTATAATATAAAATGGCATAATATATATATTTTTATATTATTTATATTACCATCCTGCCTAACCATGTAGAGTTGCTTAATTATTTATGCATACTGCATGCAATACAGTTATGAACCATATATTATATGTGACCCTGGACCACAAAACCAGTCTTAAGTCGCTGGGGTATATTTGTAACAGTAGCCAAAAATACATTGTATTGATTTTTCTTTTATGCCAAAAAACATTAGGAAATTAAGTAAAAACCATATTCCATGAAGATATTTAGTAAAATGCCTACTGTAAATCTATCAAAATTTCATTTTTGATTGCTAATATGCATTGCTAAAAACTTCATTTGGACAACTTTAAAAACGATTTTCTCAATATTTTGATTTTTTTGCACCCTCAGATTCCATATATTCAAATAGTTGTATCTCGGTCCTATTCAAACAAACCATACATCATTGGAAAGCTTATTTATTCAGAAAAAAATGACCCTTATGACGGGTTCTGTGGTCTAGGGTCACATATTATTATTATTTGTATTATTGGCTTTACACTTTGATCATATATAGCACATGCAATATCCTATGGAAGCCCATTTCCGCCACTGAATAAAAAATTAAATGAAATAAAAAAGGTAAGTGCTACGTTTTATCTCACAATTCAGATTTTTTTTCTTGCAATTACATGTTTACATCTCACAATTCTAACTTTTTTCTCAGAAATGCATAATATAATGTTGCAATTTTGACTCTCGCAAATCTGCCTCTATAATTGAAGAGTTCAGATGCAAACCAGCTAAAAGCCATCTTGGTCAAAAATGAGATAATGATACTGAGTGAATGCTCAACACACATTATACATCCATCAAATACTTTTTCTTCAAACTCGCTAAAATACCAGCCTCAGCCCAATCAGAAGGCCAGTACTTACATAGAGACCTATACATCTGAGCCTGATAAAAATGCACTTTTTAAAGAAAGACGTCAGATGGATTTAGCTGGTTTTGCATCTGAACTCTTCAATTGGAATTGCAAGTTAGTACATCAGAATTGTGAGATAAACTCACAATTCATAAAACATATCAGTCTTTTATGACTCACAATTGCGAGTTTCTCACAATTCCAGGGAAAAAAGTCAGAATTGCAAAATATCAACTCGCATTCACGTTTTTATCTCCCAATTCTAACTTCGTAACTCACAATAGTAAGTTTATATCACAGTTTCTATCAATTCAAAAAACAAACAAACAAAAAAAAAACAGAATTGCGATCTTTTTATCTACAATTCTGATTTTATAATCACATTTGTGAGTTTATAATCACAATTCTGAGATAAAAAGACAGAATTGCAAGTTTGTATCATTCAATTCTGAGAAAAAAACTCAGAACTGTGAGAGGAAAAAGTCACAATAATCTTTTTAAATTTTTCATTCAGTGGCAGCTTCCATACTATCTACTTCACTGAAAACATCTGGTAGAGAAACAATTTTCACTCAGAAATTGCTAGTGAATTTCATAAACAACTACAAAGAAATGGCAAGTAATACATTTAAGTACACGTGAAATTTTGAAGTAGAAACAATTTTCTTGTACTCTAATAATCTGTTTTATTCACAACATACAAATATATTTTTCACAGTGTATCACAGTGAAATATACATAATATACACAAAATTACAAAATGATGTAAAAAAAAAAAAAATACAAAAATTTGTCTACATAAAACATAAAAGCTTACATGGGTGGATCGAACAATTAGCAAGGGAAGCAAACAGCCTAGCCACAAAAAAAGGTGTCTGCACATTTTAATTAGCCGCAAGTGATTTGTCAACTAGACAGCCAAAGTGACCCGTGAGGTCATGCGTGGCTCTCTAAAGAGGGTGTTACTGCTATTTGTCTATCTCAAGAAGTGTAGCAACATTCCCTGTACTGCATTCAAAAGAGAAATCACTGGTCTGCATTGCAAAAAATACACCGCAAAGAACAAGAACAAAGGGAAATGTGGCACGTCTTCATGATCAGACAGCTATGTTAATGTGAGGTCTCCAGCATGCATTGTTAAGCCAGGTCAGCAGTATAACTACCACGAGGGCACGTGCCAACCTATAGATCACTCACTGTGGCATTTAAGAGCGTGTGTCATAGCGTTCCCCGTGCCAACTGTGCTCACACCGCACTGTCCTTGAGACCCTATTGACAGTGCGGCCCTTAAGGGTATTTATATCCGTAGAACAGCAGCACATAGCACCAGGTGGAGTCTTTGCAAACAAAAACAAGGTCACCAGCGTTAGCAACTGAATATACAGTCGCAGACAGCCGGCTTGGTCCCAACAGTACTGCATACGGTTACGGTCATCGCCTAAATTCTCAAAATATATCCAACATTGTAAAGGCTGCATGATGCACTTCATACCAGTGTCAACACACCTATTATATTACATATTTGTATGCAGGAATGCTCGAGGCAGGCTACATCTGAACCGTTCATTGATCTGGTGACATTTAATATTTCCTCAGTGCTGTCCCCAGTGTGCATATCCAATGCTAAACAGCTTAAATTGTCATTGTAATAACCCGACATGACGCATGTAGTCGAACGCAGCTCAGAAAGAGGAAAGCTGGAAGCATGTGAATGGGCTTAGCATCATGTCTTTAACTGGCAGCTCTAATCCTATAAGAACAAAAGCAGAGAGTCGCATCAAGTGCACAAAAAAAGACAGACGCACTCCAGACCTTACTGCTGCCTTAGAGGCAGACTGTCATGAATGACTTCAGCTTTAAAGTGGCAAAATTGCTCAGTTTGGAGAGGGCTACTGATACATGCTCACTGGTGCGAATAAAATCCACTCAAACGACCAAAACACCAAGGGTCTACTGCTTTGGAGATGTATCCGCAAAATGTACACCAAGTACAGTCCAAGAGTCTCTATAATAGCTGTAGAAAGCTTTTAGTTGTGTGTTCATGTAAATAAAATGAAACATCCAAAGTTTCCAAGCTCAATTTGCAAAGCTTTGTGATTTGAAGGGATAGTTTACTCAAAAAAGAAAAATTCTGTCATTAATTACTCACCCTCATGTCTTTCCAAACTCATAAGACCTTAGTTCATCTTCAGAACATAAATGAAGATATTTTGATGAAATCTGAGAGCTAATAAGAAAGATAAAACAGTCCATGTGTCATCAATGGTTCAACTCATGAGTACCATGTGTCGTGGTACTTTTGTGAAAGTGCGCCAAAGACTGACACTGAAGAGAAGCTTGTGGAATAAAGTCATTGTTTTCTTTGCATGCAAAAACTGTTCTCGTAGCCTCACAAAATTTAAACACAGGGTTAAACCACTGATGTCACATTGAATATTTTAGGCTAGGTCTACACTAATCCGGATACATTTGAAAACGGAGTTAACACATTAGCGTTTTCCAAAAGTTTCCCATCCACAATGAAATGTCGGAAAACTTTAAATTCACCTTACTGCGCATGTGTAAAACCTCATAAAAGCTTACTGAGATGATACAGACTGAACATTTTGTCACGCAATTCTTCTGGCAGGATCATTTTATTTACGGAAATATCTCAGTGACGCATCCATGTCGGGCTCACTCATGTTTGATCTAAAAAGCAGCTGCCCTCATGTTTTGCTGCAGGACAGCAATTGTGAGTAAATTTTCTGTTTAATCCAAAAATGCTGTCTCAGTGTGGACAGAAGGCCAAAACGAAGAGAAAAAGATGTGATTAGTGTGGGCATGGCCTTAATGATGTCTTTACTACCTTTCTGGGCCTTGAACGTGTCAGTTGCATTGTCGTCTATGCGGGGTCTGAAAGCTCTTGGATTTCATAAAAAAATATCTTAATTTGTGTGTCAAACATGAACAAAGGTCTTACGGGTTTGGAACGACACAAAGGTGAGTAATTAATAACAGAATTTTCATTTTTTGGTCAACTATCCCTTTAAGCAATTAACCAAAAAGAACTCCAGCATTAGCTTAACATTTATAACAGACATCACAACCTTAGCTTGAAAGTTACTGGCTATAATTTAACTTCTCACTCAAAACATCACAATCGATGTCAACAAAACTGCACTGTGGAGAGCTTCATCATGGAGGCTGTATTTATGCTAATGACTAATGCTAATCAGATGCAGATTCCAATGACAGCACCATAAGACACACAAAGAAAGAGAAGCTCTACAGACCTCTTCTTTCACTGTTTGTCATCAATGAATAATTACAGACTGCTAGTCATCACATATTGGGTTCTATCAGCAACTAAAGCAACCGAATATATTTGGCCAAAAAAGGTCAACCAATGTGGGATTTTCAAACCTCAGTGCTAGTATACGATACTATGCCAGTTCAATTATAAGGCCACGTGTGCACCAAAGCTTTTTTTTCCCCCCAGAGGCTAGCGTAATACTAAACAATAAAAATTGTTTTCAATGGACGAGCCTCATTTTTTAAAACGCCTTGAGTGTGACAAGGTGCTGAGCGTTTTTTGCTCTCTGCACTGAGAGTTGAAGCATGTTTAACTTCATGTAAAATGCAACGCTCACCACTGTCACCTTTTAATCAGCCATCCAATCACAGTGGAGGATGGGCGGGACAAATTCCACACCGACCAACCGTCACATCCTGCATGTACAAAAGCGACAAACAACGACAAGACGCACAACAACCGAACAAATTCATTTAAAACAAGGGCCAGTGCAAGTACTTTATAAATAAACTATCTGCAAAATTAGAGACTAGTTACACAGATATTCTGTGTCTTAAAGGATTAGTTCACTTCCAGAACAAACGTTTACAGATAATTTACTCACTCCCTTTTCATCTAAGATGTTCATGTCTTTCTTTCTTCAGTCGATAAGAAATTGTTTTTTGAGGAAAACATTTCAGGAATTATCTCCATATAGTGGACTTCTATAGTGCCCCAAACTTTGAACTTGCAGTTTAAATGCAGCTTCAAATGGCTCTAAATGATCCCAGCCGAGGAAGAAGGGTAAAACAGTAATGTAGGACTATTTTAAAGTTGGAGAAGAAAACGAGATGGGAGTTTTTCGACATACCCTAACTGTATTGACCCAGATTACACTAAGAGAATAGATAAGACAAGCGTTTAAGATTAAAAAGTATATTAATTGTCAGTTTGTTAAGAAAATGACCGATCATTTGGCTAGATAAGATCTAGATAAGTCTTCCTCAGCCTGGATCGTTTAAAGCCATTTGAAGCTGCATTTAGACTGCATTTTGAAAGCTCATACTTGGGGGCACCACTGAAGTCCACTATATGGAGATATTTCCTGAAATGTTTTCCTCAAGAAACATAATTTCTTATCAACTGAAGAAAGAAAGAAAGAAAGACAAAAACATCTTGAATGACAAGGGGGTGAGTAAATTATCTATAAATTTTTGTTCTGCAAGTGAACTTCTCCTTTAACATCCAAAACTTAAAAAAAAAATAAATAAATAAATAAATAAAACACTGCACCTCAGAAGTGCTCTCAAACGCACACAGATTTTCGGCAGAGCGCCGGCCATTTTCAGCTAGTTGAAAACACTTTGGTGCACTCACGGCCTGAAGCAATTTAATCATAACATATGAAACACTTATTTCATACATTTGTTCAGTAATTTGCTTATTATACATAGACATGACTTTGAAAATGGTACTAGGAGGTGCTATTTTGGAAGTTCAAAATCGGGGCACCACATCAGTCCATTACATGAAGAAAAATGCTAAAATGTTTTCCTCAAAAAACAATTTCTTTACGACTGAAGAAAGAAAGACATGAACATCTTGGATGACAATGGGGTGAGTACATTATATGTGAATCTTTGTTTTGGAAGTGGACTTCTGCTTTAATATAACAAAATGTAAATAATTTTAAATAATTACATCATTTGCCAAAATCTTCAGTTTCTAAGTAAAAATTATAAAAGAAACACATTTTCGTAAATAAATAAATATGGTACATAGAGTGGGAGTTGAGTGGGAGTCAAAAAGAAGGTTTTTTTAATCCTCTGCATCCAATTTCATGTAGAAATACCTTTAAACTCACACTGTCCTCATCTGTCACAGTGTGTAATGCACAGGGGAATAAACACACCGGCCTTGTCAGTCAATGTGAAAGTAAATCAGCAGGAGACCAGCTGACAGACCAGCTTTTCTGTGTAGCATGTGTGATTAAACTGCAGGTGCTTTTGCAGCAGTCTACAGGCATTTATTCTGACAGCCGAGCAGCTGGCACGCCGTCTCATCACATGCTGAAACTGATCTGGGTTGCATCCAACCCTCTACATTGGGTGAACGTATACCGCTAGGATGTTTTTCTTTTGGAAGCAGGCACTAATGATTGAAAGGAAATGGAAAAAACTAAATTGAATAACTGGCGATGGCCAATTAGAGAGACAAAAACAGGAAGTGATGACAAGGCAGACGATGCTGGGTCTCGGTTCTGCTCTAACACCTCCTGCTGTCGAGTCAACACCTTTCGAGCTGTGTTTGTTCACGCGCCGTTAGTGCAGCGCTAGCGACTGGAGCCCCTGGTCCTGCCAGAGGCTGCATTATTCATGCTGCAAATAAGTGTGAATAATTAACAGAGATGGTCCACTTTGCTGCTGTAGACTCAAGAGTCGTTCTGAGACACATCTGAAGCAGCTGCCATCTCTAGATGCTACATCTGCTAAAAAAACACTATTTTGAGACCCCTTACTATGGTACATACAGCTGTGATAAACAAAGATGCATGCTCAGGATTCACGTCTGTCTTATGCTGACACACTACACTATTCATAAGGATGAAGCTGCAAGTGAAGAAATGACAGAATCAGTGACCCGAATTTTAAACCTCAGTGAACTTAAACCTGCCTCTATAAGAAAACACATGAACCAGTGCATATGTGGCTGATTTGTGTTACACATACATATGGAAGCAACAAAGAAACATGGATTAAAGCAGGAGCCCAAACAAGTCAAGATAAACTTGTTTTAAGGGTTTAACGAGAAGCAAATGTACTTAATGCATTAATACAGAGTTGTATTGGTGTACAAGTCACAGCAGGCTGCTTAAAAACACAGGCGAGTCAGATATTGTTTTGTGAATCTTTTTATGTGACTCACCAAAAAGAACCAATTCATAAGAGTCATTAGTTCAAATCACAGCTCCAACAGTGTTCATTACTGGATCCTGAGAGTGCAACATAACTGAAATTAACAAAATATAATCTGATAAATCTGCATATGGATGCACCAGTGTTGTTTTAGTATTAAAAGGGACACTGAATGCAAAATTCACTTTTACATGGTGCATATAAATGTGTCTTAGCAGTGTGTGCACACAAAACCACCCTACAATTAAAAAAAATAAATAAATAAATAAATAAATTCACTCCTTTTTTATCCCCCAAAACCCTAAACAGTCTCAATTATCAAGCCATTTTGAATTTCGGAGCAGTATGACATCATACTGCTCAGGCCCCGCCCACGACTGCTGATAGCCTGTCCCATATTAGCATATTTCCGCCCTCAGCCAGTTGTACGTGTTGGTACAAAGGTGTTGTTTTACACTACCATTGAGGAATTTTAACCAAAGTATGTTGCAGAAATGTCATAAAGACCCTAAAGAATCATATCAACTTGTGGAAAATGGGCATCCAGTGCCCCCTGTAATTATACACCATTACAGAATAGGATTTTAAAAATTTGAATTGTTTAACTGAATTTGAACTGCTTTAAATTTAATTTTTAACAAGTTTTTTAAGTGCCTTTTATTATTAGTTTATTAGATATTTCTGCATTTTATTTTTAGTTTTTTCTTTGATTTCAGTTAATACTTTTAGGACTTAGAGATTTCAGTTAGTTGCAAAAGCAGCATTTCATCGAATTTATATTTCAGCTTTATTTTAATATTTAAAAACTTTTTTATTAGTTGGGATGATTTACTGACTCTCACTAAAAACAACATTTTAAATAGTTTTTTTTATACACATTTGCTGCCATTTTAGTCCCTGCCATGCAAAACTTACCATTCATGCAATATAAATCTTATCTTTTGTTTTGCAGGCATAAAGTTTCAAATAAGAGAGAATAATGCAATTAAATGCACTAAATGCACTTAATTCACTGGATCATCCAAAAATATGCATTAACATATGTGACCCTGGACAACAAATCTAATCATAAGGGTTAATTTTTTTTAAATTGAGATACATCATCTGAAAGCTTTCCATTGATGTCTGGTTTGTTAGGATAGGACAATATTTGGCCAAGATACAACTATTTGAAAATCTAGAATCCGAGGGTGCAAAAAAAATGAAATAAAATATTGACAAAATCGCCTTTAAAGTTGTCCAAACGAAGTTTTTAGCAATGCATATTACTAATCAAAAATTAAGTTTAGATACATTTACGGTATTAAATTTACAAAATATCTTCATGGAACATGACCTTTACTTAATATCCTAATGATTTTTGGCATAAAAGAAAAATTAATAATTTTGACCCATACAATGTCTTTTTGGCTATTTGCTACAAATATACCCGTGCTACTTATGACTGGTTTTGTGGTTGTGTCACATATGGTTATTAAAATATAAACCATTTGTTACTGGAAAAATAACCAAATAAGAATAAGGAAAGTATTTCTCTGTCAGTAAACTACCAAAACCATATCGAACTTTGACAGAACAGCAGAAAAAGTGTCTCATTAACAGGCCAGACATCTGTGAGCATCACCATCATCACATAGCAGAACATACGCGTTAAATAATGCAGAACAAGGAGGCGGCAGCCAGCGCGGATGAAGATGAGAAGATGTACTGTTAAAACGGTTCCTTCCAAAAACAAGACTTCCTGCTCCCAGCATTCTTTTGAACTACATCAATGACTAGCTGCCTTCATTATTATTTCACTGTTTCCAGGAGCTTTGCTGCATCAGATGAAGTGAGAAAGATGAAGAGAATCATTCAAATGAGGAGATTTTAATAAATGTCATGCAGTGAGAGAAAGAACAGAGTTCTATCACACAAACCTGAAATCGAAAGTAGAATGTTTCAAAAAGTCACGTCACAGTCTGGCATGTTAGAGAACTTCAGCCTTATCCTGTGTTTGTGCAATCGCTGTCTGACAGGTAATAAAATGTCATGACAATAAAAATGTCATGTGGTCACATTTCTGTCCACTAAAGCAGACGTTTCTTTTTTTTTTCTGCTGCAGTACAAGGATTGAATTGATGCTGAAAAACTTGTGACCAGACTACGCAGGACAGACATTATCTGTGCCCTTTCATCAGTGATAAGGCACTGTAATACAAAGCGAGATCTTTCCCAATGGCCCGAAACCACAAATCACCTTGAAACCACATTGATAGATGGTCCCACGTAACAGTTTAAACAACGATGCTTCTAAAAACCAAAACTCAACCGCATCACAGCACTCCTTGACTGGGATCAACGCCAAACATCCAGGCAGTAATGCACAAGCTCTGTCAGCGTCAAACAACTCAAAAAATTTTATTCCTATCCCTGTTGTATTATATAATGGTGTTCAAAGATTAATCTTGGCAAGATCTGCTCAAGAGGACAGGAGAGATAAAAGAACATTTTTTGAAGTTCTTAAAGGCACAGTTAACTTAAAAAAGAAAAATCACCCTCATGTTGTTCTTACACCATATTATTTTCTGTTTTAATAGTACATGCAAAACGCATGATAATTTTTTTTTATTTAGTACTGTCCTGAATGAGATATTTCACATGAAAGACATTTACATATAGTCCACAAGTAGTGCTGTCAAAAGACCCGGTACTTCGGTACCAAGTCGGTACTAAAAAAAAATTAAATGTTACGGTACCAGGTTTTCTTAGGTACCGGTGGTACCGAGCACCCGGTCAACCCGGTTCTTGCTGCGTTATCCGGAAAGGTGTGCACTTCGCAGTTGCGTCTTCTTCATAAAAGCACAGAGACATGGCGACCGGCGGTGCTGCTGATACGGCTGCTCTGAATCCGCTTGTTGAAAAGAAAGGAGGAAGGAGCCACGTGTGGAAATATTTTGTATTTGCGGCTGATGACAAGGGCAACATCATAGATCATCAGAAACCCATTTGCAAACGGTGTCATCGAAGTTTTCTCTCAAAAGGAGGACATACATCGAGCTTAATAAAACACCTCAAAGACCGAGACCCAGATTTAATGAAAGTTTAAGCAAGTAAGTTTTAATTTAATCTTATATTTAGAGCTTTTGTTGTAAAAATTATACCCTAAATAAACATCGCCATTTGCTTAGTTAATCGTTAGCATAAGCGTGGCTAATGCTAACGCGAGTATTAGAATAAACTTCTTTATTAAGTGTTTAATGTTCCTATAGTGTTTATTAAAAATTATTTAAAAAAAGGACATGATAGTGTACTATTTTTTACACACCTGAAGCTTTTAAATAACCTGTGTAGCTAAAATATGTGGTGTTAGAGAACAAATGTACGGTTAATGTTTATAGCCTTAAAATCGGTCAACAGAAAAGCAGTTCTAGGCTATGAAATATAGTTTGCGCAGTTTGATTAAAGAAAAGTACATTTAAATACAGCCCTGTATAGTTTGGTACAAGATACCATTCATTAACATGACTTAATATATTATCTAACATCAAGTTACAGTGAGTGAGCATTAATTAATGTGTGTTAATGTTATTTTATACAAACACTTGATCGTTCATGTTTGTTCATTGTGCGTAAAATAATGTCAACAGATACAACTTTTAATTTAAAATAAATTAATACCTTTTGAAATTAAGAAGAACAATTGCTATGTAACACTTGTTTATTAAGTCATGTTAAATGGAATCTTTTTGTAAAGTGTTTTTAATATTACAGTTTCCGTCTGTGTAACATTGACATACACTCAATATAAGTAATCTTATCTAAATTTATTATAAAAGCTGAGGTTTGTTATTTACTGAAAAGTTATATATAAGGTTTTATTTAGCTGGTGTCAATCTAATGTTGCATTTAGTCAGACTCAGCCCATTGTTTTACTGAAGTATATTATATTTTCCTTTTACAGCTGCAGGCTGAAGAAGACCACGAACCACCAAATCAAACTCCTAAGCAGACAACGGTTCCAGATGCTTTTCAGCAGCAGAAGTACGACAAAAACTCACCTGAGGCAAGAAAACTGAACCGAGCTGTTGCTGAATTCACATGTATGGATCAAGTGCCAGTTTATACAGTGAAAAATGGGGATTCCAGCAAATGCTTCATCACCTCAACCTAAAATACCAGCTTCCAATTTAAAACTTTGTTTTATTTTTGTTTGTTATTAATAAAAATAGTGTGTTGTTCAATTCATGTTTTTGTGTTTTGATTTGGTACCGAAATTGGTACAGAGAACCGTGGATTTTCACTGGTATTGGTACCGAATACTGAAATTTTGGTACCGTGACAACACTATCCACAAGTGAAAATAATAGTTGAAATTATAAAAATTGCCCCACTCAAAAGTTTACATACCCTTGATTCTTAATACTGTGTTACTGTGCATTTTTGTGTATTTGAACCCTTTCCAGCAATGACTGTATGATTTTGAGATCCATCTTTTCACACTGAGGACAACTGAGGGACTCATATGCAACTATTACAGAAGGTTCAAATGCTCACTGATGCTCCAGAAGGAAACACCATGCATTAAGAGCCGGGGGTGAAAACTTTTGAAATTTGAAGATTAGGGTAAATTGAACTCATTTTGTCTTCTGGGAAACATGTAAGTATCTTCTGTAGCTTCTAAAGGACAGTACTAAATAAAAAAAAAAAAAAAAGACATTTAAGCAAAATAAGAAATAAGAGATCTTCATTCTGTTCTGTTCCTGTTTTTCTGAAGAACAGCAGGCAATTTAACTGTTTAGGACAAACATTTGAACGGGGTCATTATAAATGTAACTATTATTTTCTCTTGTGGACAATATGTAAATATCTTTTATGTGAAATATCTTCTTCAGGTCAGTACTAAATTAAAAATAACATGCATTGTGTATCATCACTCTTATTTTGATAAAATAATTAACATTTTGCAGATTCTGCAAGGTGTATGTAAACTTTTGACTTCAACTGTATAATTTCTGGGCCTTGAATGTGTCAGTTGCTTTGCTGTCTATGCAGGGTCAGAAAGCTCTTAAAATTTTAAGATAAACTGTTCCTTCAATAGTCCACCCGCTCTTTGACATCAGCAAAACAAAATCAACATGATCCTAAAGAATAAGATTCTGCACAAAATAATGCACAACCTAAGGTGGAAGAGATTTGTAAGGTCCTTTCCGACACCATCATCGCTGTGCTCTTCTGACACACAACTTCATCAACAAATAGCAGATGGGCTAATTGGATAAAACGGTCTTGAGATACGGAAGGGCATGCTGTTCTTTCACTCCCCCGACAATTAAATGAACAATCACCGATGCTGACACAGGCAGAACAACGTTACTCGGCTGAGTTCTGATGATGTAGCACATCCCGGGTAGCGGAGGGGGAGCGAGTCTTAGTTAAAAGCCAAGGGCTACGTACAGTGTTGCGTCTGCAGCCTATTTCTGGGCCAATCTTTTCAGCTGAGCTCCTTTCCCCACTTCCCACCCTGTTTCTTCAACTCTCAAAGAGAAAAAACATCTCTACCGCTACTGGCCGGTGTTCAGGCGAGTGACAATAGCGGATCAATTGAATTCTCTCCCTCTGTAGGGCGATTCTCTTACAGCCATTCTAGTCCAATCGGTTGCTAGGGAACTCTGAGACAAAGAGCTTCTTTTCTGACCATTCAGAGTATTTGTGGCTGCATATTTTAGGCCTGTGGGGTCCATAGTGTTCCTTCTTTGAAGACAATGTGAGGCACGGAATATAAATTGAAGGAGACATACTTGTGAAAGAAAGCCCTGGACTGACTAAAACATTGTGCTGCAGTACATCCTCAAAAAGCAGCACACAGATGTAGACAGGAAACACTGCATTCAAATAGATCATGGTTCATACAGTATAGCTTGGATCAAATAACCTTGACAAGTATTTGAGAGAAATTTGCTTATGAGGTATTACGGCTGTGTTGTTTCTGAAAACCAGACTGGTGTTGTTGTTTTCAATGGGACATTGTTCAGGAAAGAGAAAGGAGTATTAACACACATTTGCATGCTTCCACACAAAGCATCTTATGTAGGGCTGGGTATCATTCAACAGTTTACAAAACCGATTCCGATACCAATACTTTGACTTCGGTACCGGTTCCTGAACTATTTTTTTCCCAATTCCTGAACGATTTTTTCCCAAACAACTTTTTTTCCATTAGCAATTTTATGAAATCTGTTTTTACAAGATTACATTAACTCAAAAAACTTTTTAAACTAATTTTTCAGCTTGATGTTGCTGACAAAATGGGTGATTTTTTTCAGTTGCTTGAATCATGGTGTAGTTACATTTTCAAGTTGATTAGTTAGAAATCGGTCTAATGTTCTGGGGGTAAAAAAAAAAAAAAAAAAAAATTTTTTTCCATATCGCCCAGCCCTACTTCCGTGGTCAGATTACTAAAGTATATGATTTGTATGTGATTTTCATGAGATTCTGCCTATTTTATAACAATACAGTGTTTACATGAGAAATGCTAAGCAGGTCTAGCGATAAGTTTGATATAAAAGGCCACAAATAGCGTGTTTCAGCAAAATTATATGGCCAAAACTTTAGATCGCAATCAAAAGATATTCTGAACACTAGGGATGCATGATTATGACAAAAATCATGATTGTTGATTATTCCCTTGAAATTGTAATTGCGATTATTAATTACGATTATAACAATTTACATTGAATGATGTTTTGAATAGCTTTATACCATTGTTTGAAGCAACTGCATGCCACATTTTTATATATAGTTTCTTTCTTAAATATAAAAAAAAGTACAAATTTAAAAATTAAAACAATGAGAAAAAACCCTCTCTCTCTCACACACACACACACACACACACACATCTTAAGAAAGCAGAATAATGTAAGTGGATTTTTTTTTTTTTCATAATGACGATTACATTACAACGATTACATAATTGTGGCATCTGTAACTGTAATCACGATTAGAAATTCGCTTAATTGTGCAGCCCTACTAAACACTCCATAGTAGAGTTGTCAAAAGGTACCGGGTTTGGTACTTTCGGTACTGAAATTTTAAAAACGTCCATTTCCCGCTCACATCTGAGCGCTGTTAAGCCGTTTTTTAAACATCGCTGATTGGCCATAGTGTTCCCGCGCTCAACAGACATGACTGCGATTGGCTACAAGCGCGTGAACACTATGGCCAGCCCTAATATTATGATTAGTGATGTATGATTCACAAACAAATCATTCTTCTAAAAAAAAATTTTGATAACAGTGTTCAAACATTTCACAGATTTTTCTTTTGACTAATGGCAAAGATCTGACAATCTATACATAGGCCTATCTGAATTCATAACACTATTGAGGTAAACAACAGTGTTTAGCTCAAGATTTGTAATGACATGACATGAAATAACAAAGATGTCTATGAATAAACTCAGCTGAACAGGTTAATCCATTTTCACACCAACCCAATTCAGAAAAGAGTTCTTTTAAAATGTTTTTTATTATGGCAAATCGAATCTAATTGTTAAAATGTAATGGAGAACACATGGCAATCTACATTTGAATGCATGTTTAATTTTTTTGACTACATAAAAACAAAATGGTGAACGACTCAAAACTGAAATAAATAGGTGAACACAACTCTGACAAATAATTTTGAATGCACACTTATTTTTAGTATCAACTCATTGGAAAAAAAACAGGATTTTTTCCAACCTTGTCATAGAAATTCATGAACTACATAAAAACGTTTTCGAAGAACTAAGCAAAACAAAGGCATTATACTACAGCTGGCTATGAATATATTATTTTGTTGTTGTTGTTCTCGTTGAGAGAGTGGTTTCTCTCATATCCAATTGTTCACCTAATTGGTCAACACAGTGCTCACTTTCCTGTTTACATAGTAATCGTGTGATACCACCCTGGAAGCTCGCGATGAAGGCGTCTGAAGAACACATCATGCTATTTCAGACTGCATCCTCAGGATGTTGGCCCACAATTGAATTAAAAAAGGGAAACTGATGTCACAATTTCTCTAGAGTTTTTTCAGGAACCTGTCTAGCTCATGGAAACAATTTAGAATATAAAAACAAAGCTGATATATTCAATATGCTAATTAACGAGTCACTAACATTTAAAGAAATAGTTACATTTACACAAAAGGAGAAATTCTGAAGGACATTCACATTCTGTGTTCAATACGATGAACCATACAATGAAAAAAAATATCACAACCAGGGACTTTCAAGCTAAAAGATTATAAAAGCAAAATAAATCTTTCAGTAGCTTTTAAATTACAATTGCACTTTTGATATTCTTAGTACTAAAAACTACATACACTGTCATCCGTTTCTTACACAGAGCTTTCAAACCTTCAGAAGACATGGTATATTGAACACAAGTATTTGTTTTACAGTGCTTTTTATCATTTTTACAGTGCATTGTGGATTTTGACAGCCTCCGGTCACTGTAAGCTTTTATTGTATGGGGAAAAGGAGTATCAACAAGCTGCTAATATTCTCCTTTTGTGACTCACACATATAAAAACCTGCCTTGACTTCATTAATAATGTCTGTCTTGGTTATATAAATGTCATTTTCACTAAAGTAGCCTTTAAACTTTAATGCTTCCTACTGAACAAGTCCAAGTGGAGTAAGTAACTCCTCTACATGACAGAATAATTACAATGACGCTGATTATTTGTGACAAGCGCTGGTTGATTTCCACAGGGGTCCACTGTACTGAAACCGCACTGGTGACACAAAGCTGAGGGGGCCCACGTGAGGACGGGTCCGTCCTGATGAAAGGCTGCTCTTACTACAATCACAAGCCGCTCTCATTAGCATACTGCAAAACGAACACTGACGCAGATTATAAAAGCTATCCATTAGACATCACTGGTGATTATGCTAATGAACAATATGTTCTTGACACAAAAGCGCAGTGCGAGCTGGACACGTCTACAATTGCGCTTGGACACCCACGTATCGGGAAGCAGAGATGGCCTTCATGTGCAGAAGCCGATAATCACCGATGTGTAATACAGTAGCGTAGGGTGATATAACTGAGCGCATAAATTAAACGAACAGCTGAAGCTAGTGCCTTAAACAATCAGTGAGCCTTTATTACTTAATCACATGCCAGAAACGCTCATATCAGGGATTTATTGCCTGCTACTGAAGGGCTTTGTGGTATAATAAGAGTTTCCGAAATATCTGCGGTGGACCATGTCACTGCTCAGATAATTATGAGCTGCTATTGTAAAGAAAATCTGGGTTACGTACACAGCAGAGGTCTGTGATGAGGCCAACAGGAGGGCTTTCCTGCTTGCCTGTTCCTAACCTAGTTCAAAGCCTTCTACTGATCAAATACAAACAGGCCAGTGAAGACGGGCTTAAGCTAATTGGTTTTATTAGACATAGAGGATTAGGACAAAAATAGTCACACAATAGTGCTTAGTGTGACAGGGCAAAGCTTACCAAACAAGATCTTAGACCACAAATTTAGGGTCACAATATCTTTATTCTAGTAAAAGGTGCACAGAACCATGCAAGTAGGATGCTGCTAATGCTTGGCATAAAAACATCCATCCACTATCTGTGCAGGCCACCTTACTGTCCTTGTATATAGAGTGATTTGCCAGAGTGGTGGAAAAACGGATGCAAAAATGTCACCATACACTGAGACTAATGCTTTTTGAAATTCTCATTTTAAGATCATCAAATTTCCAAATAAACCATAGTGCCTGCAGCTTCAAACATATATAAGTCTTAAATTTAAAACTAAAGAACAGTTTTTAACTTGTGCTACTGTTCAAAAGTTTGTGGCCGGTAAGATTGTTTAATGTCTCGGTAACAAGTCTTATGCTCACCAAGGCTGTATTTATTTGATAAAAATATAGCAAAAACAGTATTGTGAAATACTGATACAATTTAAAATAAATGTTTTCCATTTTTAAAGATTTAAAGTAGGGCTGTTCGATTACAAGAAATCTGATTCCTGGTTCAGGAATCGATGAGATTCGATTTCAAGAATCGATTCCTCACTGTTGTTTTCGATTCTTTTTGATTCTTGATTTTATAGAGTGGAGGAACCTAATTTCGCCATGACTGTAGGATATAAAGGTCTTAGAAAGTAGCCTAATCATAATATGAAGCTTTATTTTTAAAAATTATGATACTTTTCTGTATTTAAATTGTAATTTTGTCTGCATTGCACATGAAATTAGTCGTATCTCACAACGTATCCCTCACCCCCTTGTCATCCAAGATGTTCATGTCTTTCTTTCTTTAGTCGTAAAGAAATTGTTTTTTGAGGAAAACATTTCAGCATTTTTCTCCATATAATGGACTTCTATGGTGCACCGAGTTTGAACTTCCAAAATGCAGTTTAAATGCAGCTTCAAACGATCCCAGCTGAGGAAGAAGCTCTTATCTAGCGAAATGATCAGTTATTTTTATAAAAATACAATTTATATACTTTTTAATGTTTAATGTCCCAAAAATTATAATTCTGTCAATAATTACTCACCCTCATGTCGTTCCAAACTTGTAAGACCTTTGTTCCTCTTTAGAACACAAATTAAGATATTTTTTATGAAATCTGAGAGGTTTCTTTTGATCTTGCATAGATAGCAAAGCAACTACCACGTTCAAGGCCCTAAAAGGTGGTGAGGACATCATTAAAATGGTCCATGAGACATCAGTGTTTCAACTTTAGTTTTATGAAGCTACAAAAAAACTTTTTGTGTGCAAAGAAAACAAAAAAACAACTTCATTCAACACTTTCATCTCTTCCATGTCAGTCAACGCCCATTTATGAGAGTACCATGATGCATGCGTGTGAGACTATACTTAAACACAGCACAAAAATACAAACTCAGTTCTTTGTAATAATAGCTTTCTAACGTAATGGCAAACTCTTGCCCTCTGGATGACGAGATCAGGCAATTACGTCCCATTAGGGAAGGTCATAGGTAAATACGGTCCACTCTTTCACTGAGATTCACATCACGAGTTTCATCTCAAACGTAACCGTTTCTACCATCAGTGTCCATGAGGCATACAAAAGTAAACATTGGCTTACAGAAATGGAGAGCACAACTGAGGAGAGGCTGCTCTAAACCTGGTGAGCTGAGGTCAGGTGTCATTTCACCAATCTAAGAGATGCATCTGGGAAAAGCGGTCTGTCTAATCTGGATACTAGCAGACTGGCATGAGGAATTCACCCGCAGGTTCATCCCAGGTTAACACTCACCCGAGGGACAACCATTGCAAGAGTAGGAGGGTAGAACGAAAGTCAAACCGTCAGAGATTTCAGTAAGAATTAGATTAGCCTGGATTAGGATGCATCGCTGGTGTGCTACTGTTACTTCTTGGCACTTGTAATGACAGAGAAAACGTGACTCCATATTTTAGTCAAGCTAACAGTCACTTGAGACGGTTACCCAACACCTCCAATACAGATTTCAGTTCAGAAAAGAGAGGGAGAAAAAGCTTATTATAGGATTTATAATGTTCTGAATGGAGCAGTAAGTAATATACTGAAAAAAATGAATAGGAGACTATGAAACATGTATACACTTTAAAAAATGCTGGGTTAAAAAAAAACAACTGGGTAAAATAGGAACAAAATCATCAAGTTTGTTGTTTTGACCCAGCAGTTGGGTCTAATGTCCAACCCAACCTTCTGGGTAGTTTCATTTAACTCAAGTATTGTTTAAGAATTACTATATGGCTAGCTTAAAATGAACCCAAAATAGTTTGTAAATTAAAAATCAGACATAATCAAAAGGTGAACATGTATTTTAAGCTTTATTAATTTTTAAGCAATAGTTGAGTTATATAAAACTACAGTGGTCACTGTGCATGATGGAAATGCTTTTTACCTTGCATAAAATAAATGGATTTTATTCATTATGGTAGTGGGTTTAATTTAATTTGATGTTAAAATATGTTCTTTAATGTCAGTACTGTTTGTTTATGGGGAGGTTTTGGAGTTAGTGACGGCATCTTTCAGCTACGAGTGAAATGCAAGGCCACGTTCTGAAATTCACAGTTACACCGGCAAATAGCAGCCCTTTACCGGCTCAGATTTTGGCGACACATCGGTACGAGAATTAGCGTTATTTCTGTAAAAAATAATCACTGAGAACTGCTGAATACACTAAAATTAAAATTCTACTTGTAAATGTTACATTTTTTTTGTCTAAAATGCTTTTTTAATAAGTGTAAATGCATGTAATACTGTAAACTATGCTGTATTCACCCAAATAAATTCAATTTGTCTTGTATTTTGTTCATGTGTTCTTACTTAAAAATACATGTTCATCTTGTGATTATTGCCATGGCCTCTAGTAATTCTGTCTGTGTTTTTGTAAGTTCCACTCCATTTTAAGCCAGCAATATAATAATTTTTAAACAGTAGTTGACTTAAATAAAATAACCCAGCATGTTTGGTAAAAACATTTAACCCAACCAGCTGGGTCAAAATAACCTAGTCCAGTATTTACCCAGTGCTGGGTTGCCAAATAACCCAAGTTGGGCTGTTTTAACCCAGCATTTTTTAAGAGTATATGGGCAAATATCACAAATCTGTCAAGAACATCTCCAGGTCACATTTCACCCCCAAAAATTATATTTTGCGTAACGGAAATGATGTCTATTTTAATATTAGTTGCATTTTGCATTACTGAATTTTTATGCCAATTAATCATTTTCCTGCACAATTCATTATTGTAATTGTAAATAAACTAAATAAAAGACTATATAGGCAACATATTAATAGAAAAAAAACATCCAAGGTGGAGGATGAAACCAGAAAAAAAAAATACAATCATACAAAATTAATTCAAACAGTCTCAAGACTAACTGCGAACTGCAAACTACTGGAATAAACTGAGATCGGAGTTTCCATCTGCAGAGCACTGTGTTTTGCAATACACAGTTTTGGTTTATTCATGTACATTTGGCGTTGCACTACTGACCTCCTTTTTAAAAACAAAAGGGGCAAGAGAATGAGGCGTCAGTCTGGGCTGAGACAGATGCTTTTTAGACACAGGCCATCACCTGGCCTAAATCCTTGTCATCATAAAACCCATGCTGAACCCTTATAAACATGGTAATGTACAGGTCCATGGAGCCATAAAGAGCAGAGGGGAATATGACCTCATGACTAGAGCGTTCTATCTGGAGACAAGCCATTGTTCATGATCAAGGGGGAATACAATCCTGGGCTCATGTTTCTGAGCTGCTTCTTCACACAGCCACAAATACAGATTATACAAAGGAGAAAACACTTAGAGAGTACTTACGTGTAATAATGAAATGTGTATCACTAGGTAGACTTTGACAAACAATATATACTTGCTTTATTAAAACAGTAATTATAAGTGTAAATATCACAAAACTGTCAAGAGTAGATATCACATGTGTGGACTGTGGCCTACATACTGCACGAAGGGAGCTTTTGTAAACAATCCTTAGCACACAGCAGATAATCAGGTAATTAATCAGCTAATGTGTTGGACTACATTCACAGTTGCTAACATGGTAAGGGACAGGTGGGATTACTACAGTTAAAGCTACCTTCAAACACTGATCTCAGACCAGTTTGTATTTTCTCTGCTAATACTTAATTCAGAGAAGCCAGTCCTAAATTAGTTGCCATCAGGCTACTTCTACCGCAGAGTACAGCTATTTTAATAAATGGTGGCATTGAAAAATCAGAACACTTGAAGAAATCTGTCTGCATGTTTTTCTTCTTTCTTTCCATCAGAAAGAACGTCTTTGGTTTTTCTGCTGCTGCTGCGTGTCGGAGAGATGAATTCAGATGCGCTTACATTTCCACAGCCTTGACATTTCTGTAAAGCAACTGAAGGTTTGTCTGTGCTCTTTGTTCGTCGGAGTGCTATGGGCGATACAAGCAATGGAAAAACACGACGCACAACCACCACCGCTCTGAGCATTATGTACTGCCATACCTCAATGGAGGATGCTACATAAAGCAACATGGCACAAAATTAATCTAGAAAAACATTACAATCAGCTTATAATTAACTAAAAGTGTACAAGCACCTGAGATATGATTGCAGTTTAGGAAAAGGATAGTTCAGACAAAAATAAATTCTATATGAGTTTCTTTCTTATGTTGGACACAAAGTCAAAAGCTACCATCAATTGATTGATTTCCAACATTCTACAAAAAACGTGACTCTGGACCACAAAACCAGGGTAAATTTTTTAAATAAGCTTTCCAATGATGTAAGGTTTGTTAGGATAATATTTGGTCATGATACAACTATTTGAATATCTGGAATCTGAGGGTGCAAAAAAAATCTAAATACTGAGAAAGTCACCTTTAAAGTTGTCCAAATTAAGTTCTTAGCAATGCACATTTCTAATGAAAAATATATAAACATAAACATAATACAAATACAAAATACATAATACAAATAAAAAAAAATATATAAACATTTCGATATACTTACAGTAGGAAATGTACAAAATATCTTCATGGAACATGGTCTTTATTTAATATCCTAATGATTTTTATCATAAAAGAAAAATCAATCATTTTGACCCATACAATGTATTGCTGTCTATTGCTACAAATATACCCGTGCTACTTATGACTGGTTTTATGGTCCAGGGTCACATACAGGTTTGAAATGACATGAGGGTGATTAAATGACAGAATTTTCATTTTTAGCTGAACTGTTACTTTAAGAGTTTTGAAAAACCCTTAGCTCCAAGTCTGAGCCATAGTAATAGTTATACTAAGCATGATGTGCATATCATGACTTGTGAAAAGCTATATCATGCTTCAGAGATCTCTGTACATTCTGTCTGCAGCTTCAGAGTGAGAGGGTTCATCCACAGAGAAAGATCACAGAGAGAGATGCTAACAAATGGATCAGAGCAGAGAAACAGAGCGGCAGATCAAAGCGATCCGCTGTAAGCGTGGATGAGGATGAGTCTCCTCTGACACAAGCAGCCTGATGCAAGGATCAAAAGAACCACCGGAAGGGACATGGGCCGCCAACCACTACTGATGCCCAAGTAGCGTATTTAAATCACTCCCTTCACCCCAAGACACCCAATTCATATTCAGTGATGACCCCATTTCACTGTTGTTTTGACTTGAGTATGTAATAAGGGTGTTGGAAATAGGATTGAGAATCAAGAATCAGTTCTTATTTATTTAAATTTTTAAAAATACTGGAATGGAATCTTAATGGCTTTCAGTTTCTTTAAAGGTCCACTGAAGTGCTTTGAGACGTTATGCGTTATTTTATTTGTTTATCTTATTTGAAACACAAAGAGGGGGCGGCACATTTCAAGCAGTTCCCTATCCCCTACATAGTGCACTACGTGCCATTCACCGTACAGAAAATAATAATTCTGTGAACAAGAGACCGATTTCAGCCGCAGCTTTAGCGTCTATTTAAGGGGCGGGATGCTTTGGATTCTAGAGAGCATTTAATTGGACGGAAAGTTTGAAGTGCAGGGTGATGTCATCAAAATCACTGATTCATATTGGAGGAAGTTTTAAATGCTTATATCTTGTAAATGTGAATTTTGATATTGTTTTGGAGCACACTAGCTTATAGCTAGATAACCTTAAGGCTAATACAGGTGCATCTCAATAAATTAGAATGTTGTGGAAAAGTTTATTTCAGTAATTCAACTCAAATTGTGAAACTTGTGTATTAAATAAATTCAATGCACACAGACTGAAGTAGTTTAAGTCTTTGGTTCTTTTAATTGTGATGATTTTGGCTCACATTTAACGAAAACCCACCAATTCACTATCTCAACAAATTAGAATATGGTGACATGCCAATCAGCTAATCAACTCAAAACTCCTGCAAAGGTTTCCTGAGCCTTCAAAATGGTCTCTCAGTTTGGTTCACTAGGCTACACAATCATGGGGAAGACTGCCAATCTGACAGTTGTCCAGAAGACAATCATTGACACCCTTCACAAGGAGGGTAAGCCACAAACATTTATTGCCAAAGAAGCTGGCTGTTCACAGAGTGCTGCATCCAAGCATGTTAACAGAAAGTTGAAAAAGTGTGGAAGAAAAAGATGCACAACCAACCGAGAGAACCGCAGCCTTGAGAGGCTTGTCAAGCAAAATCGATTCAAGAATTTGGGTGAACTTCACAAGGAATGGACTGAGGCTGGGGTCAAAGCATCAAGAGCCACCACAAACAGACGTGTCAAGGAATTTGGCTACAGTTGTCGTATTCCTCTTGTTAAGCCACTCCTGAACCACAGACAACGTCAGAGGCGTCTTACCTGGGATAAAGAGAAGAAGAAATCGACCGTTGCCCAGTGGTCCAAAGTCCTCTTTTCAGATGAGAGCAAGTTTTGTATTTCATTTGGAAACCAAGGTCCTAGAGTCTGGAGTTGAAGTCCAGTGTTAAGTTTCCACAGTCTGTGATGATTTGGGGTGCAATGTCATGTGCTGGTGTTGGTCCACTGTGTTTTTTGAAAACCAAAGTCACTGCACCCGTTTACCAAGAAATTTTAGAGCACTTCATGCTTCCTTCTGCTGATCAGCTTTTTAAAGATGCTGATTTCATTTTCCTGCCCACACTGCCAAAAGCACCAAAAGTTGGTTAAATGACCATGGTGTTGGTGTGCTTGACTGGCCAGCAAACTCACCAGACCTGAACCCCATAGAGCAGGGGTCACCAGATCCGGTCCTGGAGGGCCGAGTTTAGCTCCAACCCTAATCAAACACACCTGAGCCAGCTAATCAAGGTCTTACTAGGTATACTTGAAACTTCCAGGCAGGTGTGTTGAGGAAAGTTGGAGGTAAACTCTGCAGGACACCGGCCCTCCAGGAACAAGTTTGGTGACCCCTGCCATAGAGAATCTATGGGGTACTGTCAAGAGGAAACTTAGAAACAAGCAGATGCAGATGAGCTGAAGGCCACTGTCAAAGAAACCTGGGCTTCCATACAACCTCAGCAGTGCCACAGACTGATCACCTCCATGCCACGCCGAATTGAGGCAGTAATTAAAGCAAAAGGAGCCCCTACCAAGTATTGAGTACATATACAGTAAATGAACATACTTTCCAGAAGGCCAACAATTCACTAAAAATGTTTTTTTTATTGGTCTTATGAAGTATTCTAATTTGTTGAGATAGTGAATTGGTGGGTTTTTGTTAAATGTGAGCCAAAATCATCACAATTAAAAGAACTAAAGACTTAAACTACTTCAGTCTGTGTGCATTGAATTTATTTAATACACGAGTTTCACAATTTGAGTTGAATTACTGAAATAAATTAACTTTTCTATGACATTCTAATTTATTGAGATGCACCTGTATATTCATACTAAAGGCCCAAAAAAACTTCAATTTTGATTTCACAGGGACTTTAACGTTTTTCTACTGTTAACATGCACTTCCTGCACTCCTAAATTAATGCCAAAGACATAGTTTTGTCTGAGCTGTGAGCTTGCAGTCTGATTTGGATGTGGTGAGATAGAAAAACATTGTCTGAGCTGATTGCATGCAACAACAAACATAAAACACAACCAGTGATGTCAGATTTACATACTAATGACTCTTATGAACTGGTTCTTTTTTAATGAATCACTCAAAATGACACAAGCTATTGATTTGAATCGGTCTAGTGACTCACTAACACTATCGGGTCAGAGATGTTTTTTTACTTATGCACTGACCACAAGGGAACTTTCATCAAGTCCAGTTAATGGACTGAATATGAAATCGATAAGGAACCAGAATCATTAAGCAGAATCAAAGCTATTACATCTTCATTTCCCCTCCTAGTTGGAAAGCAAAATTATATGAACTGAACAAAAGTAACTAAACAAGTAGGTGAAGGTTTTCCACAAATCATAATCATAAATATTTTACAAGCCGTCTATTTCTCTGCAAAATCTTGGAAGCGTAAGCAAATAGGTACTCTTACCTTTGAACAGTAGAAGAATCTAAGACAGCTATAAGCAGAAAACTAGTGCCCAACACAAAGCAATGTGACCAACTGTAACTTGTATTTTGTCATTAAATTAGGTATGTGATGACCACTGTATTTTGTCATTAAATTAGGTATGTGATGACCACTGGTGCATTTAAATATTGCATTCCACTTCATTGGATGTGCTTATTAGCCTCTCCTACCAAACGGACGCACATAGTCAAATGCTGTTGGTCCAGCAATAACTGAACTGGAATGCTCTAGTAAAAACATTTCATTTGCCTTCCAAATCCTAGTGAAATTCCCACTTCAGCTATTAGGCATTCCTCATATTCTGCTTTTAAATAAACAAAGGAACCCTTTGGCTGGCCAATTTTAACATATGCCAAGCATCATTTGGCATGAAAACAAAAGGTCAAATTACCTCATCATACTGGAAATAGCCCAATAAGACCGGAAGGTACCAATGCAACTCCATAATCATTTTGACAACCAGCCATTACAGGCCATACCCTTTAACAAAGAGTAATATCACACACGCCAGCGACAGAGGAGAAGAAAGACATGCCACATGCTCTGGTATTAACGTGACAGTTGTCATCATTTGTTTAGGTTCTCCAGGCGGTCTGTCTATTCTTCCTGTGTAAACTGAGATGGGAAATGTCATTGAAACCACTCTTTGTTCACGCACGCTTGTGTATGTACTGTATGTGTCCAACCACTTCTGTCAAGGCAATGACTCCCATTCATAATGTGAGACTTCACTTGGCAAGGAGACCAAGAACAAGATGGCTATGTAAAAATTCAGAAACAAAGAAACGCAAGACCTAAGGCTATAAGACTAGCAGTTCTAATGCCAGTATTTTTAAGAGGTACCATTGACTACAAAAACGTGTTTAGACAGTGAGGATGGCCAGGCAACAGTCTACAGATTTTGAATGTGTTGTATCATGTTTAAAGGGGTCATCGGATGCTAAGTTCACTTTCAAATTCTCAGATGCCTGTCGGTGTGGCATCACAGTGAGTATAAGGGTTTTTTTTTTATGTGTCTTTGCAATCGCCTTTCCTAATAATGTGCTAGTTAGCAAGTTTAGCGGCTAAACACGGCTAAAGTAAACAGGCTCGTCACTCCACAGAGAGAAGAGAGGGGCGGGGCGAGCACAGCTCATTTGCATTTGAAGCAGCCTCGACCAGAATCAGATGATTTTTGCAGAGCTGATTTTAACAAGGTAAAAAGGGTGTTGTTTTACACTACCATTGAGAATTTTTAGCCAAAGTATATTGTAAACCTTTATTAAGACCCTAAAGAATCATATCAACTTGTGGAAAATGGACATCCAATGACCCCTTTAACTAATTTTTCCTTATAACATTTTATAAGATGCATGTTTTTGGTAAAACACGTCCAAGGCACATTTCTCTCCAAAATAATATATTTATAACACCATTATGAAAGCCAATATTAGGATCATTGATTTTACACACTACCAGTCAAAAGTTTTTGGACAGTAAGATTTGTAATGTTTTTTAGAGAAGTATCTTCTGCTCACAAGGCCTGCATTAACTTGTTCCAAAATACAGCAAAAGCAGTAATATTTTGAAATACATTTACTATTTAAAACAACGGCTTTCCATTTGAATATATTTTAAAATGTAATTTATTCCTATGATCAAATCTAAATTTTCAGCATCACTACTCCAGTCTTCAGTGTCACATAACCCTTATGAAATCTTTGTAATATGCTGATTTGCTGTTCAAGAAACATATTTTTACTAATATTATTATCAAAATTTAAAACAGTTGAGAACATTTTTTTCAGGATTCTTTCTGAATAGAAAAAGCATTTATCTGAAATAAAAAGCTTTTGTAACATGATACAATATACCATTCAAAAGCTTGGAGTCTTTTATTATTACATTATTATCAGTAGTGATTCTCATAAGATTTCCATTTCTGTAATACAACTGAAAAAAAAAAACACTAAAATAGAGTTATGCATTAATAAAAATTAAATAACATATCATAACTTTCCCCATGTTGTACTGAGATTTTTTAATAGCCTTTTCTTTTAAGTCAAATATAATTTATTGATTTTGAAATACAATCTACACAATTTCTTGACATAGATTTATTTAAACGCCACTGCTCTTAAAAGAATTTGAAGACACCTGCAGCTCACTGACTGGCATGTGTGTGTAAACAAAGCTTCATTAGTGAAGAACAAAAAAAGGAACTGGAGCGGGAAAAAAAAAATTTTAACAAAAAAGAAAAAGGATTTCTTATGCTCTGTCAAGTTCTGACAACCCTCTGATGCACTTCCTCTCACTGTGAAAGAAAGGAAGGAAGCTGCTTGGAAGGAAACCATCAGTCCAGGATGACCAGCTTCTTTGTGGGCATCAAAAAACAAAGCCAAATTTTGGCTCCTGACGCCATGGGTTATATTAAGCTTGTTCGTTTACTTAAATGCTCAATATGTGGCTCTTAGGAACAATAAGAGATATGCCCTCCTGCACTTTGATCTTACTGACTCATAGAGGTCAAAACATAAAATCCCATCAGCCTGTTTACGGTCTCCTTGACCCCTGCATACCCGTCTGCCTTTGGGAAAAAAAAAACAAAAAAAAACCAAAGGCTGTAGAAGCTACACCCTTCACTACTCCCCCATATCGCCTACTCCAACTGGGGAATATTTTGCCCCATTAAGATCTACACCATCCAACAGCAAGTTAATGCATTGTGCTGAGGTTTTTGCTGTTAAGCCATAATGAGCTTCAAGCTCCATTAGAATAGCCTGCGCCATTCCCTATACGAAGTCTTTACACTTGAAGGGTGCCTTAAAGTCCACTTCATGGAACAGCTCTTTTCAGTCCACATGAACTGAGCGAGATTACATCATGCTGTAGTCTATGAACTAGCAAGTGGCTGTTTCAGTTGTGAACTTAAGGTGTGGTATGTTATGGTTTCAGGGGTCAGTATTCCCCAACTCTCACACACACATGCTGATCACTCAGGCCGAAGTACTGGGATTGCTGAATAAAGGCCAACTCTGAAGTGACCCAAGATGATTTCAAGGCTCCATCACTCTATGGGCGCAGACATCGAATATCACGTAATCTCTAGGAAATGCAGCTGTACAGAGTTGCATTCGCTAATGAATACCATACTGACCTGCCTCTGTTGTCTGCAATGCTTAAATCCAGGTACAAACAACTCATGAAATTGATCCCCAGTGCGTTAAAATACTCTTTTCACAAATGCTTCGTTACGTCTCGAGGCTCAATCTAATGTGAAAGCTTAATGGGTGAACATGTTTATTTCTAAACAACAGGAACTTTGTGTGATTATATGATTACTGTGTGATAAATAGCACGCATATGTCAAGCAGACCGGCCGGTTTGCTATTATTCATGTACATTGTATGATAATGTAATCATGTAATTCATACACTGCGCCGCTTCAGCTATTTTCAGCAAAACACATAATCTGTAGGAGAATCTTTGTAACCAAATAAAGTGGAAAAACAGGGCTAAATTGAATTAACCAGAAGGGGAAAAGAAGAATTGTATCGCTTATTTTCTGTCTGACAGCCTCTCACCTCAAGTGCCCCACACATTATTTAATTAGTATTGACTAGTGGTGTTGTTTGTGAACGAATCTTTAAAGTCAACAAATCATTCTTGTTCACTTCCATGCACTGACTCATTTTTCGTTCTCTGAACATGTGACTGCTTTCCGGTTTTTAAAACCTGACTATAGCAAGAGCTTGAATAGCATTGCTGTGTGGTTTGTGAAGGAGCTTTTAATTGCTTTGTCCTTTATTGGTTTGTTTTGTGAACAACCTGAATGTACTCAGGTGTCACTTCAACATAGGCTAATAAATGATGAAGAATGAATGAATCTTGTTTGTGAAATAAAATGCATACAAATTACTGACAACATACACAATTAAAATGGACGTTTACAATGTGCAAAAACAGTCACTTTACATTAGGTGAACAATTCTTATTTGTAAGCGAACTCACAATATTTGAATAACTGAATGAATGCAAATCCAGCAACATCATTTTTTATTATTAGACTGGCATCATACTTGATTTGTGATGTTCATTCATTTTGCGAAAGAAATGTTTTGTTCAGTCAGTACCACCCCCAGAATCGGAGAATCGTTTACTCCAAAACACGAATCATGTTCACTGTATGATAACAATGGCATCAAACGCAATTAAAATATAGATCTGCCTAGGTGATTTTTAGTAAAACAAAAAACACAATTGTTGTGAATTATTGTAACCTAAGATCAATTTGAGAAATTAATTAGATGTGCAGGAGAAGAATCAATGGCTTCTTTTATGTCTGACAAAGCAGCCTGTCACTTTAAGTGCCCGTCTCGTTAGTATCGATTATTTTTCGTAGTTTCTCCAAATCATCACACACAATACAAACACTTAAAGAGAAAAATTAACACAAACTAAACTGCAAATACATTTTGTCTACTGAAAAAATTATAATACAGTCTTCGGTCGCCGGCTGAGCCACGTAAAAGGGTGGAGACTATAACCAAGCAGGCAAAATGTCATCGCAACGCCTTTCAAAACATAATAGGTCAATATTTTACACTTAAAACCTGTGACTAAAAGTCAGTTCTGTCTCACATCACGCAATGCCACTGCTGTATGTAATGTTAAACTGTTTCCGACGCAAAGCCGTGCTGACAAGCTTTGTGTTGCAGTGAAAGACGCAAAGTTTACAAACGTTTGCTTCATGTTTATGTAATAGACTGCAGAAACAGTGAAGAGAAAATACACGTGCATGCATTATAAGCTGATTGGGGACAATTCTATACATACATGCATGGTAATTCATACCAGTTCTTTTCATTATACTGGTTATCCTAAGCTACATATACTAAAAAAAAGAAACTGTTGCGCTGTCAACACTATAGAAGAAAAGCATATCATGCATGTGATACTTGTAACATCAGTCATGCAGCATACTGTAACATTTACCAGCCACCAGTGCACATAATAAATGATTTAAAAGACTGTCTTCTGACCTGTTGCGTCCTGTCTGAAGGATTCACCATCACCGCCTGCCGAAAACTGTTATCCACATAGGACGCCATGGTTTTCAAAACAATCGCGCACAGCACTCAAGTCCAGTAATCCAAAGCGAATCTCGCAAGTGGCTTTTTAGTGGTACAAAAACGTTTTTATATAGCAGCAACTGCAGAGGAGAGCCTGTCCCCAGGCCACAACCTAAGCCAGGAGCTTTCTTACTGTCCCTCGTCCCAATCCTACAAAACCAGACAGTCTGCTTTTCCTATTCCAGCCGTTGAAGCTTCGACTGGGACTTGACAGGCGATTTTGGGTTAATGAAAGGTTTTTGCAGGTAAGCGGTACGTCTGTGTTTTACGCAGACGAGTGCATTTTTCAGCATTCCGTTTGTCCCCTGTTCGCTATTCCATCTTCTTCAGTTTTCCATTTTAAAACAATGTGCAATCCATGCGCTGGGTGATTGTCCATTTTAAGCCATTTGCAAAGCAGTGGAGGGTCAAAGGCAGCATTTATAAATAGTGTTTTAGCGTCTAAACGCGACGAATGGTCTGCTGTCTGGGCTCGCTGTTGTAAGCCACCACCATGGTGACCGACCGCCTCAAGAGGTTTCATGGGCGAGTCCATTCAGCACAATAATGCGCCCACAGAACAATTTACCCACAACACATAATGCTTTGTCTCCATCCACTGGCTGAAGACGTTATTGCATGCTTTGAGTCATATATCCCATATTAATTTAGGTATGGGGACAGTGATGATCCAGATATTAAATGCGTAATTCTTTTTTACTTTAACTTTGCAATACCTATATGTTTATGTAATGTAAATCCATATGTTACTCATTATGCAGCTTAAAATGCAGCTTTGCATTTCCCACAGGGAAAAATATGGCCACTGTCATGTTTATCTGTATTTATGATTGATGATATAAGGTAATACTCGTAATATAGTCATAATAGAACTTTTCATGTATGTGCCAAATATGAAAGCTTTCTATCAAATCTGTCTAAATCTAGACAGATAAATTAATAAATAAATTAACAATTCTTTTAAAAACTTACATCTTCACAGATGTTACCAGTGGGAATATCCTTAGTTCATTGCTGGTTAGGATGGAACAAAAGATGAGTCAGCAAATATGAAAAATAGTGTGAAAAAAAAAAAATCAGTAAACATGACACTTACATGATGATGGAAATCAGTTATCTGAGACTCAACTAAAGCCTTATTTTTATATAAACAAACGCAAACCGGTTTAAAAACATTGTTTGAATATTAAATATTAAATACATGCTGATTTGCTTTCTACAAACACTGTCTTTGCATTTATAAACCAGTAATGTCAAATCTTATGCATTAGGCAGATGCTATTATTCAAAGCAACTTACACTGCCATTTAAAAGGTTAAGTCTATTCTGCTCATCATGACTGCATTTATTTGTTCAAAAATACAGAAAAACATTAATATTATGAAATATTATTGCAATTTAAAATAGTGTTTTTTTATTTTAATATACTTTAAAATACAGTTTATTCCTGTGACTCAAAGCTGAGTTTTCAGCATCGTTACCCCAGTGTTCAGTGTCACATGATCCTTCAGAAATCATTCTAATATACTGATTGATTATCAAAGTTGGAAACAGTTGTGCTTCTTAATATTGTTTGGAACATGTGGTACTTTTTTTCTGGATTCTTTGATGAATAAAAAGTTAATAAGAACAGCATTTGTTTAAAATCTTAAATAACAAATCTTATTTTAAATCTTTTGTAACAATATACACTATACTGTCCAAAAGTCTGGGCTTTAGTACATTTCTCTGCATTTCTTTTTTTTTTTTTTTTGAAAGAAATTAATAGTTTTATTCGGCAAGGATGTGTTAAATTAAATAAAAAGGTAAAAGGTGATAGTAAAGACTCACATTGTTAGACAAAAGTTTCTATTTTAAATAAATGCTGTTCTTTTTTAGCCTTTTATTCATCAAAAAAATCCAAAAAAAAAGTATCACATCTTCCAAAAAAAATAAATAAACAAATAAACAGCACAACTATTTCCTACACTATCTTTCAAATTAAATAATGTTTTAATGTATTTTGAGATAGAAAACTGTTATTTTAAATTGCAATAATATTTCATAATATTAGTTTTTTTCTGTATTTTTGATCAAATAATTGCAACTTTATTGTGACTTCTATAAAATAAATAAATAACATTAAAAATTTTACTGATCCCAAACATTTGAACAGCAGTGTATATTGCATTGAAAGTATACTTTTCATCAGCTCGTGTATTCCCTGAGAGAATCAAAACCATGACCCATTTAGGCCTATTTATTTGCTTGTCTGTATGTTTGTAGATTTACACACTACACTTCAGATAGGCCATTCCTTTAATTATTTATTATTCAATCAATAGTCTTTTGTCTGTTTGTTTATTTGTCTGTAGGCTATTTATTATTCTCCATTTTACGTAAATTAATTTATTATTATTGATGTTAAGAATTAAAAAAAAACGATTAGTCTTATTGTTTTAAATGTATAGGCCATGCACTAAACAAAATCCGCGTTGACTGACTTCAGTTTAATAAATAATCCATATAAACAGTATAATACATCCCGACTAAACACTGGTTCCGTGGAGACAAACCGCTCCATGGCAACGGCACATGAGCGAGTGATTGAGTGACCTCCTGCCCAGAGCTTGTTTTACAGTCGCTGAGATGCGCTTACTGATATCTCAAAGATCTGGCAACAGTTTTTAGATCAAGGTAGCCTAAACAAAGCAAAGATGATGAAGAGAGCACAACAGGACTCTACACCCTCTCAAGCGCACAGAGAAACCCAGAGCTCGTCTGGACAGAGAATACTGTTCACAGGTATTTATGAACGTCTCTGAAACTATGTTAGTAAGACACTTTATTTAATCAGTAGCAAGTTTAGGAATCAAGTGATCTTTTTGGGTGCCATATCTAGGTCCAGACGGCATCGGAGATTTCTGTCCCAGGTTGGACTATTTCCCCCGCAGCATTGGAATCGGACCGTTATCTCCAGATGCTACGAGTGATCTCAACTACCTCTTCCGGCCTGCATCGCACGCGACCCCGCCGTTACCGAAACACAGCTACATCGGAGAAGTTGGCTGGGGTCTGCAGTACTCCACTTTACTCAATAGACCAGCTGTCATCAACAACAAACAATATCAGGTCATTATTGCATGTTCAACTGTATTTTTATTTATTTAATTATTTATTTTTTCCTCGTCAATACACCTTATGTTTCCAGTAAGCGTGGGCGCGGGCATTTGTACATTTTATGGGTCTGGCTTCCGGTCTCATCTGCCTCCAGCTAATTTTAGCTGTACAAAACAGCTCGTTTTGCTGTAGTTTGATATTGTATATTGGTGTGTCTTGCCATGTTATTTTAATGTATCATCTTAATTATTAACACGTTGGTTTGTAATGCAAACAGTTTTACCGTTTACTGCCCCTATTCTTGTCGGTATTTCCTGATAGGGTCTACTGAACCGGAAATCTCGTCCATAGGCTTATTCCCGCATTTAAGAATAAATAAGGTGGATAAGGGTTAATATATATATATATATTTAGAAGCTTTCTTTTTGTAGCCAAGACAATATATGTATACAGAAACTGAAAATAAACCTATGAGAAATATTGGTGTAAAACAACCAACCCATTTTCCCTTGTTATATTTGTAGACATAAATATAAATAAACACTACATTTCAAAGTTTTGGGATCAGTATAAGATGTATAAGATGCATCACATTTTTCAACTGTTTCTTGAGCAGCAAATCAGCATGTTATAATGATTTCTACAGGATCATGTGACACTGAAGACTGGAATAATGGCTGCTGAAAATTCAGCGCTGCATCTCAGGAATAAATTGACTTTTAAAATATATAAAAAATAGAAAACTGTTGTTTTAAATTGTAATAATATTTCACAATATTACAATAGTTTACTGTATGTTTGTGCAAAAGAACACTGCTTTGTCAGCCGTAAACATTTGAATGGTAGTGTAAATAATTCTGAATTCTGTCTCTTCTATGATCAGAATATAACTTTTAATTTATGTGTTTGTCTAACATGCATGTATTTATTATTATTATTATTATTAGATAAATCTGAAGAAACTGGTTTTAATAGTATTGCCATGTTGTACGTGTCTGAATTATGAAATACGTTTTTTTTCCCTTTTGTGTCAGCTTGACAGATTTCAATCAGCCGTGCAGGACAGAATGACTCATAGCCCATGGTGAGCTACCAGTAACTAGGGAGGGAAGGGTTAGATTACATCCAGCTCCCCCTATTACTCTAGATGGTGATGGGTTTCACTGGCAGGAAATGGGTAGAGTGGATGGAGAGGAAGCTTTTCTTCTCTAGTAATCAATAATTCAACGCTTGCACACAGGCAGAATCAGTCCCAGTTTCAGGACAAACAACTGACCTGCAGGAAGCTTGCTTGGAACCACAGTGCACTTGATACCTACAGCGACGACAACAACAAACAGTTCCCGCTTAACCAGGTGAGATATAAACAAATGATATACACACTGCACCCTGTATAACCTCACTCCGTGATTGTTATATTAAGAATACACTGGAATTCAGTATCTGAATTAAATAACATCACACTAAACATTCTCTCATTGTTCTTCTTCATATCTGCAGTAAAGACAAGTGAACGCATACTGAGAAAGCACAACCAGACGGCTTTACTTCTTCACAGATATGGATCAGCTCTGAAATATGACATAAGGCAGAATGGTTTTTGAATGCTGGGTTTTGATCATTAATGTATCCATATAACATTTTGTCAGCTCTTATAAAACCACATTAAATGCATTTTTTGCTGTACTGATCATTTCTTGGTTAATTTGCCTGCACTGTCAATTGGAGGGGAAAAAAAAAAAACATCTTATTTTATGAGGTTTATAATACCATAAATTAGTATTTAAGGGTATCACCAGAATATTTAGTCCCAAATGAATGCAAACTTTAGAAAAAAAAGTACAGAAACAAAGCAGTTTACTTTATTCCCTTTACTGTTTACCTTATATCTGTGGTTCAGATTGTCAGGAGCTGGTAAGTCTCAATAATATCGAGATCAAATCCTCTTAACAAGGGTCACTATAGATTCAGACAGTCGATAGAACCTAGAAAGCAATAATCCTGCAGCTAAAAGAGGTTTATATGTGATCCCGTCTCTATCAGTGGTCAATCCCAGTTAATAATAGTACACAACCCACTCCAGCCTTTTCCAGTATCTTGAGAACAACAGACATGACCTTGTTCAGCTGCAATTCTCACTTTTTCATTACATTTTTGAGCTCTAAAGTATTGCAGTCTTTGAGGAAATCTAGCCTGGGTTTTTACAAATGATTAGGTACACTAGTGTATTGATGTTTTTGAGTCAAATGAGTCTTTTCTAATAAAAAAAGAAAAATCTGTGGCAAAAACCACTGATTGCAAAGACCACTGACTGTTCATTAATACAACTATTTACCTTATTCAGTATATTAACGCAAAAGCTTATGGGCAAAACTTCCAGGTTCATTAGCTGCTATAGGGAAATAAGGAGAAGAATAAAAACTTGCAGTAATTGGTAAAACTGTTTGCACTACAAAGCAGTGTGTTCAGAAATAAGATAATACATTAAAATAATATCGTAAAGCACACAAATTTGCAATATCAAACCAGCTGTTTTGTACTACAGCTAAAAATAGCTGGACGCCAGACCTATAAAACATACAAATGGCCGTGCCCAGCAGGGTTGACAGGTTTTCACAACAAAACCAGACCAACAGTTTCTCAAAACTAGCCTAATCATGTTTTGGTGGGGGTCCCCCGGTAAAAATCGCGGCAACAGGGATAAAGTAGCCCAATTCCACGGGAAACCGCGGACTTGGCAACACTGGTGCCCAGTCTTACGCGAAAAATAAAGTCAATAAGTAACAACTATATCAAAATGTTAATACAAACTATGGTAGGATCTCAGTGATAAAATGAAGCTTTTGACAGGAAATATGAGCACAATTATACTATGTGCCTTTTATCTTTAAGGAGGTGAAACATGGAACGACTCTTGCCTAGTTTTGAAAGAGTTTTCATAAGTATCTGACTATGAAAAGCTGCAAAACCGTATATGGGAGGTGGTATATTTTTCAAACAAAGCATTGCAGCGCCTCCGTGTACTAGTCTCCAGAGCAGTAGAGGGCGCTACACGCTAACTTATGCTTCAGTTACAACTTTACTAGTGCTTTCCTTTTCAGAGAATATTCCAGTTACCCGTTCAGTCAGGCTAGCACTCTTTTTCCTAACAAAATCAAAGAAAATGTCAAACCCAACTCCTCTAGCCAAGCCTGGAAACGCAGACAACCCTCGGGTATTCTTTGACGTAGATATCGGTGGTGAAAGAGGTCAGGATGTCTTATTTTTCTTTTGAAAGAAGCTGAATGACTGCATGCTTCTGTGTTCTGCCACATGCCAGTAACTGCTCAAAAGAAAGACACAGGAAGAAATAGATGCACTAAAACCAACCACAGATTCAACTATTTAGAAAAACAGAGTGAATTCTTCTATTTTGGCAATGCACGGTGTTGTTAATCGTTTGCTGGTACTATACACGAGTCGTTGTTGTACATGTCCCCTTCATATGGGTTAAAACATTGTCATATCAAGGTGGAAATCGTTTTGATTAGATTAATCATACACAGCGGTGATTTAAAAAAAAAAAAACATCATAAATATTACAGGAGTTTCTTAATTTTTTCCACTTTCTCTAAACAAAATGTTTCAGTAATATTCCTACAAAAATATTTTTGTCAGCAGTAGTATTATTAAGTAACAACAAAAATACAAACTACACAAGATGACCACTCTGCACATTTCTACTCTTCTTTGAGTAACTCCTTTGCAAATTAAACCGGTTTTAAGTTTTTTTTTTATTGGTGTATTGTAGAGCAGACTCAGTATGGTCAGACTGGCCAGATTTGATCTGATATGGATTAAAGTAAAATGTACAAATTCAACATCAGTCAAAATATATCATATCTACAGCATAACCAGATATTATTGAAGTAATGCAATACTTCTTTCCTGCTGTTTTTGTCTCTTTGCAGTGGGCCGTGTAGTGTTTGAGCTCTTTGCTGATGTGGTCCCTAAAACGGCAGAAAATTTTCGTGCTCTTTGTACTGGCGAGAAAGGGATTGGTAAAAGCACTGGAAAACTGCTGCACTTCAAGGGCTGTCCATTCCACCGCAGTGAGTGTCCCGACCTCACGTTTCCATGGAGATGCATGTAATGATCTAATGCGCTAGGTTGATACCAACATGAAAAACCTGGAGAAATCAGGCAACTGCAATTTCTAGGCCTGGAAAAATTATGGATATTGCTATATAATGTACTGAATGTACTTTTTTCCCTGTAATGTCAAGCTCTAAACATATTTAATTTCATTTAATGCTTGCTAGAGTATAATCACACACACACACACACATATATATATATATATATATATATATATATATAATGCAATTTGAAATAACAGTTTTCTATTTTGATATACTTAAAAAATATATTTTATTTCTCTGTTGCAAAGCTAAATTTTCATCAGCCATTACTCCAGTCTTCAGTGTCACGTGATTCTTCAGAAATCATTCTAATATGCTGATTTATTATCAGTGTAGAAAACAGTTGCTTAATATTTTTTGGAACCTGTGATACCTTTTGTCAGGATTCTTTGATGAATAAAAAGTTACAAAGAAAAACATTTATTCAAAATAGATTTTTTTTTAAAAATGTAAGTCTTTACTATCACTCTCTATCAATTTAACATATCCTTGCTGAATAAAAGTATTAATTTCTTTTAAAGAAAGAAAGAAAGAAAGAAAAGATTTACTGACCCAAACTTTGAACTGTACTTTATATTGTTACAGAAGATTTCTATTTTAAATAAATGCTGTTCTTTTTAACTTTTTATTCATCAAAGAATCCTTAAGTATCACAGGTTCCAAAAAAAATTAAGTAGCACGTTTTCAAAATTAATAAATATGTATATTAGAATGATTTCTGAAGGATCATGTGACACTGAAGACTGGAGTAATGATGCTGAAAATTCAGCTTTGCATCACAGGAATAAATTCTATTTTAAAGTATATTAAAATAGAAAACCACAATTTTAAATTGCAATAATATTTCACAATATTCCTGTTTTTTCTGTGTTTTTAATCAAATAAACACAGCCTTTATGAGCAGAAAAAACGTCTTTAAAAAAACATTAAAAATCTTACTGATCCCAAACTTTGGCATCAGACATACTACTGGAAATCCACTCTCTTAAAAAAACAAAAAAAAAAAAACAAAACTCAACCAAATCTAATTCAGTAATCATTAATATATAGATTTATTGATCACAAATATATTTTTGTACTTCTTTTTGTATGCCTCAGTTATCAAGCAGTTTATGATCCAGGGTGGAGATTTTTCTAATCAGAATGGAACCGGAGGAGAGAGCATCTATGGGGACAAGTTTGAGGATGAAAACTTTCACTACAAGGTACCCCAGAGCTGGATATTTCACCCAAAAATAATAAGACTTATAATTTACATACCCTCTTTTTGTTCCAATCCTGTAACAGAAAAGTAGTTAACGCTTCTCTTGAAAATGGTAGAAATCATGATAAGATTCTGATCCCACCACCACTCCCCAACAGCTGTCAAACCTTGTTTAATACGCAGAATTTTCCTTTTTTTAGTGAATTTTTCCTTTAATTAATCAAAGCCATCAGTCTGTGTAATTGCTATGAGATTAAATAAACCAAATACAGCACTTGATCTATCTCCCTGAGGCATCCGCTAATTTCCTGCTGTGTGCTCTGAGGAACAAATGAGACATAGATAAACCACCTGTTTTTCTTGTCAAATGAAGTGGTGCTTTATTAATCCGTTGGTTTTTCATTGGTTTCCCCCCTAGCATGACAGAGAGGGGCTGCTTAGCATGGCGAATGCTGGCCCCAACACCAATGGCTCACAGTTCTTCATAACAACAGTTCCCACACCGCACCTGGACGGCAAACATGTTGTCTTTGGCCAGGTGCTGAAAGGAATGGGGGTGGTAAAAATGCTGGAGGGGATGGAAACAAAGGACGACAATCCTGTGAAGGTGACCACATTAAACATCTTTTACTCTTTAAATACATTCTGGGATTGTGACAACTGCGTGGAAATGTAAAGGGACAGATCTAAACCAATTCTGAAGGACAGCTACTTCTGAGACTTTCTTTTACAGGCATTTAGTCACCCTAATCAAGATTTAATAGTCATGAAATTTAGTCGGTCACATATTCTGTAAAAATGAACTAGCTAAGTGTGATGAATTAGTGTTTTGGAAGAAGACATTCTGTGTGATCATTTCTCTCTCCAATAAGGAAATTAAGTATTATTCCAGCAATTGAATATTTAGATTGATTTTAACTGTCATATCTGTCTCTGTCTCAGCCCTGCATTATTGCTGAATGTGGAGAGCATAAAGCAGGTGATGACTGGGGCATCGCACCTAACGACGGATCAGGAGACACATACCCAGACTTCCCTGAGGACTCTGACGTGGACTTTAATGATGTCATTATATTTCTTCATTTTTACTTGGATATAATGTGTATATATATTACCAGCTCCAGAAAATACCAAATCAATTTATATATATATATAAAAAACTTTATTTCAGACACATAATTGGTCCATAGAGAGAAATAAAAAAAATAGAAAAAGTACAAACATATACATATATATATATATATATATATATATATATATATATATATATATATGTCATTGTATTTATTTCTAATTTTTTTATTTTCTCTATGGACCAATTATGTGTCTGAAATAAAGTTTTATATATATATATATATATAAATAAATATATAAAATGTTATAAAAGTCTTTTTAAGTTAAATTGATTCACACACACGCACATATATATATATATATATATATATATATATATACACATACACATATATACACATATATATATATATATATATATATACACTAGTATATGTGTGTGTATATGTACATTTTATGTGTATATAAATAATTCAAAATATGCATATTTATTACCTTAAAATACATTTATATAATATAAAATAATAATTTAAATTGTTATTATACTACATTATTATTATAATAAATTCAATAATTTAAATAATCTTAAATATAATTCAATTATATGTATAAATTTTCTATATATATATATATATATATATATATAAACGATTTATGTGTGTAAAAAAATGTTAAGTGACAAGATAATATTGTGTTTCTAGATTGCAATTTTGTGCACAAAATTATAGAAAAAAACAATGTCACAAATAATAAATTGGGAAAATTTGGATTCTTGGCAATACTATTTGGCTGATTAATAGACGTGGTTATTTCAGTTAATGTAATTTCCAAAACTATTGACTCTTCAATGGATATTAATACATCAATAGAAAACTTCAATAGATCAAATAGAAAAAAAAAACCCACTATCTGTCCTTATATATTACATATTGCATATTGTATTTTATATTATGAAATTTGATTTACATGCTAAAAAAAAAAAATTGACATTTTCTTTTTAGGCAGACAAAGTCATGTCTGTGGCAGAGGATGTGAAAAACATTGGGAACAACTTCTTCAAGGCTCAGAACTGGCAGTCGGCCATCAAGAAATATTCAAAAGCTCTCAGGTGATCACTTGTCAAGTCTGCCATTAAGCCCCATTATTAAATTTTCTTTCACCGTGACATTAAGGAGACAGCTTTTCACACTTTCACATTTCAATTTGTCAAACACTTTTAAGCATGCTCTTATAGCTGAGTTTTCTTTCCTCGAAATGACTTATGTCATGATGACATTCCCGTAAGTACCTGTTTGATATACAAGATTTCTAACTGTGTAATCTAAGTGAGCATTGCTGTACAACACTGTGACTGCAACATGTCTGTATGCATCATTGTTTCCCAGCAAGTGTCACTAAAGGTTTTTTTTGTTTTTTTTTTGGTGTACAGGTATCTAGAGACTTGCGGCAATACCTTAGATAATGACAGTGCCCAAAAGAAGCTGGAGGCCACAGCCCTGAGCTGTATTCTCAACACAGCTGCCTGCAAACTCAAACTGAAACTCTGGCAAGAAGCTATCGAGAGCTGCGATGAGGTAACATGGGACCTTCTGACATTGAGTCGACTGAACGGTGTCCGGTTGCATTGGGGTTACAGGATATAAGCAGCAAAGGGCCTTGAGATGTTTTATAACATATCTCAGCTATTCACCACTCTTGAAATAACTCACGGTTGCTACCAATTATAGATCACCAGATGCGCTGTCTCTCTATTCAGGGGACAGTTTAAATGGATTCAGATTGGATTCAGTGTATTTTCTCTTAGTTTGTTGGGTGAATGTGATGTTTTGTATATTATAACAAAGCTGTTTTTTTTGTTTTTTTTTTTCCTCAGGCCCTGGAACTGAACGAAACAAACACTAAAGCGTTGTTCAGGAGAGCTCAGGCCTGGCAGGGACTTAAAGAATTCAACAAGGCCATGGTACCAACACTACATAGACTAAAATACACATTCAACTCACTCTAAATCAGTGGTTCCCAAACGTTTTCAGTGAAACAAACAGAGCAGACCACCTGAGATCTCAAATCTCAGAAAACTACCAAAACAGTTGCTTACAGTTTTTGCACTCATTGTGGCTGATGAGTGTAAAGACAATTATTAATTCAACACTGGTGTTTTTTGTCAGCTAGTTGACTTTTTTGTTTTTGTTTTAGGGGCTTAACAGCGTAGTGCTAAAACCATAATGTAATTGTTAAAATGGCCAAGGATCAGCATTCTCTACCTAAAAGTGATTGAAATTTGGAGAGATGGTAGTACTCATACCATCTACAATGTCACCAAGGCTTACCCCAATTGGCCTGATGGTGACACTACAGCAACCAAAGCTACAAAATTGCTTGTAACTCCTAAATCATTTTCCTAAATTTTCGGGTATTTTGGATTTTTTGAAAAACGTATTTTCGCAAACTAGTCCTAGGTTTTTCATCCGATTGGAACCAAACCAGTGCAGAAAGATTCTCTAAAGAGCAAATATCAATACTTATAAAAAAAGTTGAACTTTCAACTCACTGTCTTGACGGGACGGCAAAATGTTCATAAGGGGCGGAGCCACTTTTACAAAAACACCTATCATTCTTGAAGGGAAACAGATATTTTCACCAAACTTGTAGCGCTGAGGTCACAGTGAAAAAAAAAAAAAAATCTGGCCACTTGGTGGCACTATAATGGGGAAACACAAAGGCTGTAACTATGCGCACGTTCGTCCAATCAATTTGAAAATTGGTGTGCAGTGTCTTTGTCCAAGATGCCATGTCTGTCTGTGAGGACATCTGCCTAACTTCAAAAACATGGCCACCATTGGTCAATGAAATTTGAGCACCTATTAGACAAGGTTAACAGAGGCCGATCGGAATGAAACTCGGCGGGCATGTTTGACTCATGGCCCTAGAGGTCTGTAAGAATTTTGAATAAAATTCGAGTTTGACGCCTCTGTAATCAAGTGGCGTTTCACACATCTACACAATATGCATATCATTTGCCTCAAGAACTATTGCTGTCAATCAAATTGGTCATTAAATATAGTTGATTATGTAAAAAAAAAAAAAAAATCTAGTTTTGCAAACTAGTACTAGGTTTTTCACCCAGTTGGAACCAAATCAGTGCAGAAAGATTCTCTGAGAGTTTTCAATTTCAATAAGATTAAAAGTTAAACTTTCGACTCACTGTCATGACAGGACACCATAATGTTAGTAAGGCGCAAAGCCACTTTTATTAAAACGCCTGTAACTAAACCGATAGAGATATTTTTGCCAAACTCAGAATGTATGTATGCAAGAGCTCAATCTGAGGACACGGTTTGCTGGCGCTATAACGGGGAAAAATAAAAACAGCAATAACTACACACCTGTTCCGATCAACTTGAAAACTGGTATGCAGTGTCTTTGTCCAAGGTGCCATGTCTGTCTGTGAGGTCATCTGCGTATCTCGAAAAACATGGCCACCATCAGCCAATGAATTTTGAGCACCTATTAGACAAGGTTAACAGAGGACGATCTGAATGAAACTTGGTGGGCATAGCCCTAGAGCACGTCTTAAACGGAGCCCTGCAGAGCTTAGTTCCAACACATGCCATGTAGCTTTGAAATAAGCCTGAAGGACTTAATTAGCTGGATCAGGTACGTTTAATTAGGGTTGAATTTAAATTCTGCAGGGCTGTGGCACTCCAGGAACTGAGGATACGTCTACATTAATCCGGATACATTTGAAAACAGAGTTTTCGTTTTAAAACACACTCTGTCCACACCGGAGTTTTCAGTCATTTTCCAGAAGTTTCTCATCCACACTGAAACATCAGTTAAATTTGTCTTAATTCACGTGTAAAACCTCAGAAAAGCTCGCTGAGATTAATCAGATGGAACAGACATAAGTTTTCACACAATTTTTCTAGCAGTATCATTTTATTTACAGAAATCTCTCATCATTCACTGACACGTCCGTGTTGCACTCACTCTCCTCAAACTCTGCCTCAAAAACTACTGCTGTCAATCAAATCATACAAATATAATCATGTAAAAAAAAAAAAAACTAGTCCTAGGTTTTTCGCTCAACCTCAATAAAACCTTTGTAGTACAATTCTCTGGACTTTCAAAAAGAATGTTGAACTTTACCCTTTGGATAGCTATAATGGGGTTATTTAAAAAAAGGGGCGTGGTCAAGTGCATGCAAAAGCCTGCATCTCCAAAACTAAAACTAGGTGGCGCTAAAACTGTCAAAACACTTTAAAAACCATGCATCTCCTTAGTAAATTGCTTATATTGGCTGTAAATGGTCTTGTCCATCTATGATCCAAGTAGTTACATGCTTGCAAAAAAAATGCATGTGGCTATATATAGCAGTGGTGGCGAACGTCGGCCCTGGAGAGCCGCAGCCCTGCATAGTGTTGCTTCAACCCTAATCAAACACACCTGAACAAGCAGTCATCTTTTCTGTTTTTACCTGCAGATTGATCTGAAGAAAGCACAGGAGATCGCACCAGAGGACAAAGGTTAACAGCTCTTTACAAATCCTGAATTTGATTTAAAAAAAACTTTGATTTGTGAACTTTTTTTTTTTTTTTTTAACATTTTGCGTTCTTTGGTTTCAGCGATTGGAAATGAAATGCTGAAAGTGAAGCAGCAAGTGAAGGAAGAGAAAGAGAAAGAAAAGAAGATTTATGCCAAAATGTTTGCGTAACAAACAGCAGTGACCTCACTCCACACCGACCTACCTGCATATGTTGACTTACATTGCACTTGTGTCTTAGTGTTTTAGTCTAGAGCTGGAAATAAAAGGCCTTGGAGTCTTTCATTTAGGATAAATATGAAATGTCCAATTTGTAAGGAGATTCATTTCGTCTACTGTGTTATAAAACAGTTTGTCTGTGAGCGAATGAAAAAGGGTTCAGTGCATTTTTAGTAAGCTAAAGATGTCTTGTATTGATTACTGTTCAAGAAACAATAGGCTGACCTTAAATACTTTGCAGATAATATTGTTTGTTGCTGGGTTTGTTTGTTTTAACGGCTGTTCATTCTGACAAATGGTGGATAAAAAAGCTTGTTTTTTGTTTTTGTGAAATTAGAATGGGTCATGTTAGTTGTGTGAAATAAAACAATGGATATTTTCAGGGATTTCTGCGTTTGTAGTTCTATTAAGCATACCAACAGATTGGAATAATTAATTTATTTCTACCACTTACAGTTACTAACTTTGACAATATATACAAAACTGTCAGTTTACAGTTAACCGCATCATGGTCAGCTAAAACGTCCACTTGTTAATCCAACTTGATCCATTGTCTTTTGACATTCCTTAGGCAGACGTTATATATAAATTCTTTCAAATGTTACAGTTTGATCAAACCTGAAAATATGCAAAGCCACTTTATGTAATTACACTTCAAGCTCATATCAGACAGGATATGAGGACTTTCTGTTCCTTAGGCACATCAGAAGGACTCAAGTCTTTAAAAGCTTTAGCCCTGAAACTTAAGTGATTTTGAACTTGTGTGAAGTGCCCAGTAATAAAAACGAAATGTAATACTGAAATCACATGCCGTTGTAGGCTGGTCCTCCGCTGCCCTCAGGCACAACCCAGTTGATGTTCTGGCTGGGGTCTTTGATGTCACAGGTCTTACAGTGGACGCAGTTCTGTGCGTTGATCTGTAATCTCATGCCGTCACCCGTTTCGACAGGGACGTACTCATATACACCTGTGGGACAGCAGGGACAATGTCCATTAGATGTTTTAATCAGCATAGCAAGCTTGTTGATCTTACAGTCTCTATTTCTAAATGCAGTTGAAACACTGACAGCATTAGTTACATACCAGCAGGACAGAACCTCTGCTCTGGGCCGTCGTAAATCGCAAGGTTTTGGGCCACGGGAACACTGTCGTCTTTCAGTGTCAGATGGGGTGGCTGGTCATGCTCGTGATTGGTCCCGCTCAGGGCTACAGATGACAACAGATCAAAGCTGATCTTCCCGTCAGGCTTCGGATACTCGATGGGTGTACAGTCCTTAGCCGGTTTCAGACTAGCAGAGTCTAGACCTACAGGAAACAACATACAAATGAATTGATGAGCAGATGTCAGACACCCACTGCTGTAGTGAACTGAGTGGTAGTCTTGCATAGCAACATGTCTTGACTATTAGCATGCAGTCTGGACCACACCGAATCTCATTCTTTTTAAGAACTGCCTGCTCAGACAGGAAGGGGCCCTATGGCTAACTACAGTTAGTTCGTTACATTTAGGAGCTGTTCAATCTGAAATTAGACAAAACTTTAAAATGAATTCAGAAATGAGAACAAAGAACAATATACAGTTGTGCTTAAGTACTTGCTGTTTACTTATGTTTACATGCTATGTTAGCCTTGGACAAAGTGAGGGTAAATCTCTACAGTTTGAATTATTCATATCTTAATAAAGTGTTTTTGAATTGAAAAGGAACAACACTATAAAGAGTCATCAGAAAATATAACAAGGATTTATGCTAATATAGTCTAAAAACCCACATTGCCTTGAGCATTTCAAAGCTTTTGGAGGCTAATGACTATATTTATATTTACATTCATTCATTTAGCATTTGGCAATATAAATAAAATAATTATTTATCATACTACAGTTCTTTCTGGTTCTTGAATCTGATTAGCTGAGAGCCTTCTCTAGCCGTGCAATATTCTAGTGATAACAGCACTCCAACCATTTTACCATTTGCATCACTCTGCTTGCAGTATTTCATGGCGGATACCTAAATCCATGATAATTTTTATAAATAATACTGTTTCTGTGTCACAGAATGTACTTTTGAGACATTTTTAGACAAGAATGTAGTTGTTCAGACTTTACAAATGTGGTTTGGTAATACAGAACGCCTATTTGAAAATTTGCTTAGACATTTTCGGAGCTCCAGGGCTTCTGCAGCCATTCAGCACTCATAAACCTGCTGAGTCATCCAAATCTTCTGGAATTTGCCGCTGGCTCTGATGTCTCTATAGTGGTTAAACATGATATATAATTTGTTTTGGGTAAATCTAACAGGTAGTCTTTGATCTCATTAACCTATTATTTGTTCCAGAGCAAAAAGTTTTGGCTGAGGGCAAAATCTCATCATGTTATCTTTTATGTAACTGTATATCAGATTGCTGCCACTTTTGTACTTGTACTTTTGTACTGAATTGCCCAGAAACTTTAATGAACGGTGTTGTTGTTGTTTATTAAATCGTATTATACAATAAATAACATTTTATACAAATATGGTGAATCACAGTCATGCATATACAGCCATATTGCACTGCTATCTGTGTGATATTGTTAACTTTTGTTTCAAAGTTCTGATTCCATGCATTTCTAGTTCTTTCACAGAACAGACACAAGTAAATGTAATTGTAAATAGCATTTTTTTAAACAAGGCCTTTTCCCCTGCAGACAAAATCCTGTACTTCCAGAACTCATTTAGAGGACACTAATTAAACTCTAAATAGAATTTTTAGTCACTTGCCCGCACACTATATTGCCACATACAGTGCCTTGCGAAAGTATTCATACCCCCTCATATATATATATATATATATATATATATATATATATATATCTTTTTTTTTTTTTTTTTTAATTTATTTATTTATTTATTTTCACGTTTTATGTTGTAGCCTTATGTTAAACTGCTTTAACTGCTTTTTTTTTTTCCACATCAATCTACACTCCAACATACACCATAATGACAACACACAAAACAGGTTTGTAACAACTTATAAAAAAAATTAAAAAAAAACTGAAATTTCCATTGCAGAAGTATTCATTCCCTTTTCGGAGACACTTGAAATTTAGTTCATATCGCTTGTAGATGTGACTACACTTTGAGTGGAGTTAAACTGTGGCAAATTCATTTGAATGAGTATGATTTGGTCTACGTCTACACTAATCTGGACACAAAGGGAGTTTTCGTTTTAAAATGCTCTCCGTCCACACTAGCGTTTTCAAGCATTTTCCAAATGTTTCTCACTGAAACTTAGGAAAACGTTATATTCGCCATACTGTGCATGTGTAAAAACTCACTTAGATGATACAGATGGAACAGAGACACTATGTGTTAATGCAATTCTTGGCAGGATCAATTTATTTACGGAAATATCTCATCATTCACTGACGTGTCCATGTCGTGCACTCTCATGTTTGATCTAAAAAGCAGCTGCCCTCACGTTTAGCTGCAGGAGTCAGGACAGCAACTGAGTACATTTTCTGTCATCTTTTTAGGCCTGTAATGTGAAGAGTGTACAAATATATCTTCAGCAGCAGTGTGAAAGTGAATAGCACATTACAGCCACAATTACCTGTATAAACAGACATCTGTAATTGGTACAATATGCGTCACATGACTAAACATGCGTCATTTCAAAAGCCTCCATTCTGCCTCCAAATTGATCCACTTTGTTTGTAAAAAAAAGTTTTCCTTGACCAAAAACGCTGTTTCAGCGTGGATGGAAGGCCAAAACGGAGAGAAAAAGAAAATCAAATGAAAATGTATTAGTGTGGACATGGCCTCTCAAAATAGGTCTAACAGTTGAAAATGCATATTAGAGCAAAAACCAAGCACTGAGGTCAAAATAACTGCCTGTAGAGCTGTGTCAAGGCACAGATCTGGGGAAGAGGTTTTTGCTGCATTGAAGGTTCACAGAAGCATGTAGTCTCCATTTTCCATAATGGAAAACACTTGGAACACTTGGAACTTGGAATTAGAACTCTTCCTAGAGCTGGCCTCCTGGCCAAACTGAGCAATTGATGGAGAAAGGGCTTGGTTTTACTGGTGACCAAGAAGCTGATGGTCAACTCTAGCTGAGCTCTATGATCATATATGCAGATGGAAGAAACTTACAGAAGGACAAATATCACTGCAAGACTCCACCAATCCGGTCTTCATGGCAGTGTGGCCAAACTTAATCCTCTCCCCACTGAAGACACATGAAAACACTTGGAAAGGACCCTAAGACTGTGAGAAACAAGATTCTCTGGTCTGATGAATCTCAATTCCAAGCATCATGTTTGAAGGAAACCAAGCACTGCTCATCACCCGCACAGTAGGATCCGAAAAGTGTGCTGGTAGCAGCCTTATACTGTGGGGCTGTTTTTCAGCATCAGGAACTGAGGGACTCAGAGTAGAGTAGAAGGAAAGCTCAATGCACCAAAATATTGAGATGGCCTTAATGAAAACCCAGTTCAGACTCCAGGACATTCAGAACCTCAAACTGGGCATAATGTTCACCTTCCAACAGGACACTGACCATAAGGACACAGCAAGAGTAGCTTACAGACAACTCTGTGAATGTGGCCCAGCCAGAGCCTTGGCTTGAACGCAATATTTCTGGAGAAACCTGAAAATGTCTGCAAGTCCCCAACCAAGCTGACAGAGCTTGAGAGGTGAAGAGGTGAGGTGAATAATGGCAGATAATTGCCAAATCCTGATGTGCAAAGCTTGCCGCACCATACCCAAAAAGACTTGAGGCTGTAAAGGTGTTTCAGCTAAGTACTGAGTTAAGGGTATGAATACTTATGCAATGTACTTATTTCAGTGCTTAATTTTTGTTGTCACAAATCTTTTTTTGCTTTGTCATTATGGTGTATGGAGTGTAAATTGATGTGGGGCAAAAAAAAAGTAATTTAAGACAGTTTAACATAAGGCTGCAACAAAACGTGAAAAAATGAGAGGGTATTAATACTTTTGCGAGGCACAGTATATACCATTAATAAAATAAAATAAACACAAATGCACTGCACTGACTTTACAGCTCAGAATACTGAATTTGCATCTATTTGCAATATTGTCTTTGACACAATGATCTAAACAAAAAGTTTTTGTTATAAACAAGCAAACATTTCATAATGTATGTCTTTGTTCTTACCATTATGCTTTAGAGTCCACGGTTCTTTTCCTCTCAAAATCCAATAGAATATTCCCGTGTACACCATCCCTCCGTAAAGACCAAAATAGCTATGGAAAGATGGTCTGATGTTCCTCACAGAATACAACTCCTTCCAAATCCAGGACTTTTTAAAAGCTTCTTCATATTCAGGGATATAAAGACCTAACAGAAAAAAGCACAAAAATATCCTCTATATAAGACACCTTTAATATCCTGAGACTATATTTACAACCCTGTGAGTTACACCTCAGCTAATCTGCAAAGATGTCTGGGTTGGCTACCTGCTGTTTCTGACTGCAGATTCTCATCTGTGATTTTGCTGAAGGCATTCTCGGCCGCCAACATGCCACTCTTCATGGCCGTGTGTGTGCCTTTGATCTTGGGCACGTTCATGAAGCCTGGACTGCACCCTATCAGCATGCCACCTGGGAACGTCAGTTTAGGAATCGACTGGAGGGGGGATCATGGAAATGTGAGAAGTTCAATAAGAGAAAACAGACAGAAGAATATATATTGAGAATATCAAGTTGCTGACGTGCCTGGAAACCTCCTTCATTGAGGGCTCTGGCTCCATATGCTATCCTGTTGCCCCCTTCCAGGGTTGACATTATAGAGGGGTGATGTTTCCAACGCTGGAATTCCCTGAACGGGCTCAGATAGGGGTTACTGTAGTCCAAACCGACCTGAGGAGACATACACAAACATATTTAGTTCTGTCAATCAAATGCTGCACTGTATCTCCAGACAACTGTGTCCAATCAGACTGAGTACCATCCTGGGCCATGACGACATTGGATAATAGCCTGTCATCACTGCAGAGCTCCTCAAGACGTCTAGAATTGAGACTATTTTCTATGAATCACAAGCATTCCATGAAATGCCTTTTTAAAAAGTAACTGGGAAAAAAATGTTATTTTGATATGCTACATTATCGGCAGGATGAGAGAATGTCTTCATGACAGACCCTGACCAGGAACAACTTCAAAAGTTGAAAGCATTTTCACACTCTCTCGCCTATCGTTTTAGCTCATGAAAGAACATGATGAATAAGGTCAATAATATCTATATAGATCAAAGCATTCTGACAAAGACATCAATCCAGAACATTCTGCTTTAAGATTAAGTCTTCAAAGAGGACTCTTGCAAATTCAATAAAACACTTCAATCAGAGTTCGACCCAGAAGGTTCAGGAATAAGGTGACTTACAACAAATCCCAGGGCCACCAATGGTTCTCCCTCATTGAGGTGATACAGGAAGGAGCCTCCATATGTGTTCCTGTTTAGAGGCCATCCAACCGAGTGCTCAGCCCGTCCTGGGCGCCACTTCTTCTCATCAATAACCCAAAGCTAGAAGAAAGCAGTTTTTGTTTGTTTGTTTTATTATAATTAAATGCTGCTAATTATGTAATTAATCAAGCTTTTAAAGAGATAGTTCACCCAAAAATGAAAATTCTGTCATTAATTACTTACCCTCAAGTTGTTTCAAACCAATCAGACCTTTGTTCATCTTTAGAACACAAATTAAGATATTTTTATGAAATCTGAGAGCTTTCTGAACCTGCATAGACAGCAATACAACTGACACATTCAAGGCCCAGAACATAGTAAGGACATTGTTAATATAGTCCATGTGACATTAGTGGTTCAACTGAAATGTTATGAAGGTACAAGAATGCTTTTTGTGTGCAAAGAAAACAAAATTAGCTTCATAAAATTACAGTTGAACCACTGTGGTCACAAAGGCCTATTTTATTGATGTCTTACTACCTTTCTGGGCCTTGAGCATGGTAGTTGCGTTGCTGTCTATGCAGGGTCCGAAGACTCTTGAATCTCATCAAAAATGTCTTAATTTGTGTTCCAAAGATGAACAAAGGTCTTACAGGTTTGGAACGACAAGTAATTAATGACAAAATTTAGATTTTTTTGGTAAACTAACCCTTTCAATGAAAGCAATGACTAGCTGATATCACTACAAATGTTGACAGTTAAAAATGAAGCAGCAACATCAAACTGAACATAGAAATATAAATGTATGTAAGCTTAAAGCATCAAAGCAAGTGAGATTTTGTACCTCTTTGAGGCCGATAGCGTATGTCTGCGGTTCACAGTTCTCTCTGAGATTGAACTGCTTGTAGAGTTGCTTGGCCAAGTGTCCGTGGCAGCCTTCCCCAAACAAAGTGACCTTAGCGTGGAGCTCCATGCCTCTCTCAAAAACATCCTGGAGGAGTTCAACAGACCGTGAAATGTAGTGGTAATAGCACACGAATATGCCATCTGCATAGCAGAATCACTTCACCCACAGTTACCCTTTTATTTTTTCTTCCTGCAATATTTAGCTGTAGTTCCGAAAGTCATTCGGGCTCGGTGTGATCATTCAGCAGACTGTTTTAGACTAAAAATTATTCTTATATATATATAAAAATATAATTTCATTTGCATATTCTGCACTGGAAGATATATTGACATAAAACCTTTGGAGAGCCATCTTTAGCAATGCCAACATCATTGGTTGCAATTCCCTTCACACTTCCATCCTCATGAAACAGAACCTATGTAAAAAAAGACATATGACAAAAGTAATGTGATTTTATTTTAACTTTGTATCACAATGAACTTTTTATAGGAATTCATGTGATCACACAACTGACAATTATTAAGTCTCAAAATTACTTATAACTTGATATCTCATAATGTGACTCTTATTACAATTTTTCTCTCTTTCACATGCATTTTTTTACTTAGAGAACCCTTGTTAAGCATTAAGCCGTGCCTTTTAGCCAATTAACTTCCTTTATTCCATGACTTTTCATTGCTTTTGATTACTATATATATTTTAAAAAATAATGTAATAGAGAGTGCACTAACAGAATGTAATTTCAAGATGATGTTTGCATATCACAGAAATGTATGACTTTATTAAAATTATGACTTTTGCATAAATTTTAATGACATTTGTGAATAACAATTTTAAAATTTCCACATTTTTTCCATGACTATGGAAACCCTGCTTACTACAGAAACAGCAGTTCTAAAGTTATGTAAATTCCAGGTTATAATTATAGTACACTTATCATCTCGTGGGGTTTGAACCTACAACCTTACGGTTACCATCCAAGATGTTCATGTCTTTCTTTCTTCAGTTGCAAAGAAAGTAATGTTTTTGGGGAAAACATTCCAAGATTTTTCTCCATATAGTGGACTTCTATGGTTCCCAATGGTTTGAACTTCCAAATTGCAGTTTCAATGCAGCTTCGAAGGGCTCTACACGATCCAAGCCAGGTCCACTATATGGAGAAAAATCCTGGAATGTTTTCCTCAAAAAACTCAATTTCTTTGCGACTTAAAAAAGAAAGATATGAACATCTTGGATGACAGGGGTGAGTAAATTATGAGGAAATTTTTTATTCTGCGAGTGAACTAATCCTTTAACAAGTACAGCACACGACTCACAATACAAATTACAAGTACCGAAAGCAGGTCTTAATAAAACAAAAGTTAATTGCATCATTAAGGTATACATTCTGATAAGGAAGGCATTCTGACCTCAGCTGCTGCATAGCCTGGATACAGCTCCACTCCCAGCTCCTCCGCCTGCTCCCCAAGCCAGCGTACAAAATGCCCCAGACGAACTAAGTAGTTTCCATGGTTATTCATTGGAAGTCCTGTATTCACAAACTGCATTTAACTGTATCCATGTGACTGAACCAGTCTTAAAAAGCTTTTAAACTATGTATAGGTTACAAAACCATTCAGGACACTGTGACACAGGCAGACCATTTATTATTCTGAGATTATGTAAGTCTCATTGTGTGAAGTTCTATAACTCTCTAAAATGGGCCTTATGCAACGCCAATAACCAACCTGGTAATATTGGAACAGGAATGCGGTATTTTTCTGTCAAAATGGAAAACTTGTCCTCTGTAACCGGAGTGTTCAGTGGAGCCTGTTAAACATAAATGGAAAGCAGTCTTGGCCGTGTTATTAAAAATGCTTATAAATAACACAACAGTAAATCAGAATGGCAACATATTTCCCATATTTTTTAAAGCTGTTTTGATTATTTGATTTTTATTTCACTTCATTTTGTTTGTACCCCTCTCTCTTTCCAGTCTGGAATAAGCTCACTGAGAGCAGTGGGCTCTAGACAAGCTCCAGATAACGTGTGAGCTCCGATCTGGGATGCCTTTTCCACCACACAAACCCGCAGCTCCTTCTCATGCTGATTGGCCAGCTGCTTCAGCCGGATGGCTGCTGACAAGCCGGCTGGACCGCCACCAACAATGACAACATCTGCCTCATCAACAAATCGCTCCATTTCCACTCCTGAACACATGAAAACAGACAATCGCAGTATCAATCAACCACAATCATCAGAGCCTCTTTTTAATACAAAAATCACCCAGTGCCATTACAGGTATAGTTACGGTAAAACCATAGCACATAACACATAGGCTATTTTACCGATGTGCTTACTACCGTTCTGGGCCTTGAACGTGTCAGTTCCATTGTAGTCTACGCAGGGTCAGAATTTCTTGAATTTAATCAAAAATACCTTAATTTGTATTCTAAAGACGAATGATATTCTTGCAGGTTTGGAACAAGATGAGTTTGAGTAATTACTGACAACTTTCATTTTTGGGAGAACAATCCCTTTAAAAATGATTAAACTAGTGGTCAAAGGAACAGTGAAAACCACAGATAATAAGTATGTCTTTAAAGCTGAATTAAAAATAGAAATAGAAGGTGCTTATCTGATATTGAAAGGTATGGTATATAATATTATGAATCGTTGTATATGTATCATGTAGAGCTGAAGTCAAAAGTTTACATACACCTTGCAGAAATCAAAATAAGAGTGATCATACAAAATGCATGTTATTTTTAATTTAGTACTGACCTGAAAAAGGTATTTCACGTATAAGAAGTTTACATATAGGTCACAAGAAAAAAATAATAGTTGAATTTATAAATATGACCCCATTCAAATGTTTGCATATGCTTGACTCTTAATACTGTGCTGTTTTTTTGTTTTGTTTTTTTTTGCTTTTTTTTAAGTGATAGTTGTGAAAACTTAAATTTAACTACCCTAGCTTCTAGCTTCTGAATGGCAGTACTAAATGAAACAAATATGTTACATAGGCAAAATAAAAAAAAATGTACACATCGTCATTCTGTTCAAAAGTTTTCACCCCCAGCTCTTAATGCATCATTTTCCTTCTGGAGCCTCAGTGAGTGTTTGAACCTTCTGTAATAGAGTTCTGCATATGAGTGCTCGGTTGTCCTCAATGTTAAAAGATGAAATATCTTATTCAGGTCAGTACTAAATAAACAATAACATGCATTTTGTATGATCCCTCTTATTTTGATAAAATAATTAACATTTTGCAAATTCTGCAAGGTGTATGTAAAATTTTGACTTCACCTGTTTGTGTCATTGATAATATTTAATATATACTGCATATATTATAATAGAAATATAATATAGATACAGTATCATTGTAGATATCACATAACACATGGAGAATTATTTACACTCATTCTCTCATAAATGACCAGATTTTCCTGTAAATAAAATCCAGAATCTCTCTCTGTCCCATCCAGTCAAATGTGTTCACTCTCTCCTCTGAAGAGGATAAACTGATTAAGTATCCTGTGGCACAGAACTGACCTTCCCATCGTGGGTCTTTATCTCTGGGGTACACTGTGTAATGAGTGGTAATTCGTGGCACAGTGGACGAGGAACATCGTGTGGAGTACACCTGAGGAGCGACATGCTCCGCCTGAACCGCCTTCAGTGCACGTATACACCTCCGTGCTGCAAAAATACAAATAACAGGCAAAACAGGTCACAGACTGAACAAGACAAGTCCATTCTCATACAGTTACACATTAACTTCATATCGATTTAACAGTTTAGTATTACAAACACACTGTGTTTACGGCCTATTGTGCATGCGAATATACCAATAAAGTTGATCCAAAGTAAATGGATCAACTTTGTACAACAGGATAAGCTGTTACAAAATCCTCCCTTAAGCAGCAGGCCACCCAAGGTATTCTTCTAAGAAGCGAGCAGACTTGTAAACAGAATTTGTTTGCTTACAAAAATCAGTTTCATGTTCATATTCAATTATTAAAGAATATATTAAATTACTAAAGTGTTCACCTCAGACACAAGGACACATACGCTGACCGATATTCCAGTGACCTTTGCCCTACTTCCCTGTGACTGAACAGCTGCAGGATTGTGTTAGTTAGCTAAACGGATAAACCTACAGTTTAACACATAAATCGTGTCATGTCCCGAGTAAACACTGTTAATAACAATTTAATAGACGGTATATATGCTCTCAGTTTTGAAGAATCAAAGGTTTACAACGTTTAGTTAGCGTTCTGGCTACATGTCAGTGAAAGTGTGACAGTACCTTGGAGGGAATATCTACAGGCTGGAAACATTTATGGAGCTCAGTGTGCGGCTGTGACTCTGGCCAAGTGCTTCCCGTGTTTTTTCCAGGTTGCGTGTGGACAAACAAATAACACTCCGGTTTACCCTGTTACAAAATAAGTGTCATAACAAACTCATGAGCAGCGCGTCTGCTGCGCAGCTCAGAATGACGTCAGAAAAACGCGACGGAATAAAAAACTCCAAACGACTGCTGATCATAAACTCATGTGAATGAGAGTTATCCTGTGCTAATAATAGCGAAGAGAAACTGGCATTCCTTTTTGGAAAGCTTGGCAGGAGTGGATGGTAGAGAAGCGTGTGGTTGCTGATAGTTTCACTCTAATCTTACAAGATGTAATATACGGAATAACCAAAGAGTGCTTTGTTTTGTATGATTTGATTAATAATATTATGTTATTAGCAAAATACTTTATACATAAATGTCGATATTTTAAATCTCCTCCTTTGTTTTTCGTGTTTAAAAATGATCTAAAAGACTTTTCAGATGCCCTTAGTAAAATGAAAAATCCAAAGGCAGTAAAATTTGTTTGTATTATATAATTTGTTGTGATTTTATTTTCTTTATTATTATTTTCGTTTAGTCTTTGTTTCCTATTTTTATACTTGATTCTCTTTCTTTGAATAATTTGTTATATGTTTTGCTTGGAATCTAATATGGTTCGATTGTGTTTCGTACCAGATATCTTTTCTTGTACACGAATTAATGCCATTTTGTTGTACTCAGTTTTTGTACTCAATAAAAAATAAAAAAAAGAGAAACTGGCATTCAGTTTAGATGTCAGGAAACCATTTACTTTCGGCTGTAGGGGACGCTCCGAAGTCTGGGATTAGAGATGTACACATAATACTAAACTAAAATGAAATGAAATAAAATAGTACACATTTACATTTATGCAAAGTGACCTTCAAACAAGAACCAACAATATCCGTGTTACACAATGGGAGGTTTATTAAACGGAGGCAAGCTAATGATAAGCATGCAGAATTTATTTATTGGTTTATTTTTTTGAGAGGGGAAAAGGTCTTCAGCTGCTTCTTAAAGGATGTGATGGTCTCAGCAGTTCGGCTGGAGGTTCGCAGCTCATCCCACCAGAGAAAATATTTTGGAGAATTACTTTTTGCAGGCATCACTCATTCAGACCCCTTAGCTAGAGTGATGGAGCATAGACTTGTCATAGTGAAATGAACATTGTTTTTGCATTGTGATATTATTATTTTTATGAGAAATGATAAGTTAATATTATACACTGGCTACCAAAGGTTTCTGAAAGAATGTTCTTCACACACCCTAAAATGCTGGTTAAAAACAACCCAACTTAAGTTATGTGGCAACCCAGCAAAGGGTAAATATCGGACAGAACCTATATTTTGACTCTGGTTGGGTTAAATGTTTTTACCCAGCCAAAGTCCCTTTAAGGCAAGTCATTTCACTCGGCGTCCATCTATGAAACGCCTCTACTGCAGGCAAGTGCAGCTCCTATCATTTTAAATGGGGAAACATGAAATTCTCCAAAACTGTTCACCAAGCTTACGATTAAATTTCATATTTGAAATCACCAATGAAATCTGACAAGAACTGCCTCATAATGATTGTAAAATAATCACTAATAATAATATTAAAAAAAAAAAACACTCTAAAAATGCTGGGTTAAAAACAACCCAACTTTATTTGGCAACCCAGCACTGGGTAAATATCGGACAGAACAAATGCTGGGTTAAATGTTTTTACCCAGCATGCTGGGTTGTTTTATTTAAGTCAACTATTGTTTAAAAATTATTACATTGCTGATTTCAAAAATTTTAAAATTTTAGAAATTTAAAATCATACAAAATTATAGTGGCAACAGCAATAATCAAAAGATGAACATTTATTATTAACCAAGAAAACCCATGAACAAAAATATAAGACAAATTGAATTAATTTTGGTGCATAGTTGACAATATTACATACATTTAAACTTCTTTAACAAGCTTTTCAGAATTAAAAATAGGAACATATAAAAGTAGTATTTTAATTTAAGTGTATTCAACCGTTCTCTTTTCACCAAAATAGTACTGATTCTCATGCAGGTGTGTTGGTAAAATCGAAGCTGGTGTTGGGCTGCTGTTCGCCGGGTGAATTGCGAACCTCAAACTGACTCCATAACCTGCCCTTAAAAAAACCCAACGGAGATTATAGAACATATTTTAACATAAAATTAAATTAAATTCAGTTTTGAATAAATCAATTTGTTATACAAGGGCTTTTCCATAATGTGAAATGACCGTTGAAGGAGCTGACTGACATCTCGACCTTATTTCGCTAAAGATGTACACCAAATCGATGGCACTGAGAACTGCTCTCTTCTGTAGAGGAAAGCAAAAAGCAGGTGCTCTGACTGTAACTCAGCAACCGGGTTGTTCTGTCGGAGACAGGCTCAACCCATCGGTTGGGTAGCGCTCTGGCTACATGTCAGTGAAAGTGTCAGTGTGTGGCTGTGACTCTGGCCAGGTGCTTCCCGTGTTTTTTTTTTCCAGGACAAGCAAATAACACTCCGGTTTACCCTGTTACAAAATAAGTGTCATAAGAAACTCATGAACAGTGCGTCTGCTGCGTAGCTCAGAATGACGTCAGAAAAACGTGATGGAATAAAAAACTCCCGAATTACCGCTGATCATAACTCAGCAGCCGGGTTGTTTTGTCGGAGACAGGCTCAACCCAGAGGTTGGGTAGAAAAAAATAACCCAGTATTTAATAATCCATTAGAATGACACAGCAACTTAGCTACAAAAAACTCAAAATTCAAAATAACGCAATAAAATGACCCAACAAGCTGAACCTAGCAATTGGGTTAAAAAATACAGCCCATCATTTTTAGAGTGCAGAAACACCCAGGACCTGGGTAAAAATATTAAAAACAACCCAATTAAATGACCCAGCAGGCTGAACCCAACATTTGGGTTTAAAAAAAAATAACTCAGCATTTTTTAGAATGCAGAGTTCATAAGATTCACCCATAATTATGGCACGTTGTCAGTCAGTGAAGCTCTATTTCCACTTCATTTAATGTGCAATAGGGTCACCTAGTTTGTCTGTGTCTGGCCGTCTCCATGCCGACACAGCCTTCATCCCTGGTCAAGACTTTTCCAGTCCAGGTCATTCACAGTGTGTGACTGACCTACTTATAGGCGTATTCTCTGTTTACGGTCCAATTTACTTCTGTATTAGTGAGTGCATCTGGTTTGATCTGGCTTGTATTTTCAGTCAAACATGTTTGGGTCTAAAAAACCAGGCCTGAGGCTGAGAGAATTTTCTGGACTCGACTCGATTAATGTATTAACACAAAATGAACTATAACTAAAATGTGAAATTGACTGTTTTATTTATTTATTCATTTTCGGAAAAATCTGTGTTTAGTGTAATTGCTCTCTTTACCCTTCACTCTTTTCCACCTCATAGAGGAAAATTAAATTCTAAATGGTGATAAACTTGATAACCCATATCATCACAGTATGTACACAAATATTTAGGGAAAGGTTATTAGGTTAATTAAAAGCAACTGTTGGTCATGTTTGGCTGCTTATGAGGCATTTGTGAGTTTTAAGTACTAGAAACAAAACAGTGATGATCAGTGAATAGCACAGAATGTATGTAGGAGAAATATATTAATGTATTGAAAATAGAGACATTACCATATGCATAAGAGTGAATCACATCCTTATAACGTCATGTGTCTTCACACTCAGGACAGAACATTCTCCCACATGTGAATCATTTGGGAACTTCACCTAAATTTAGTGCCACAGGTGAGTTTGGTGTGAAGCTATATATCAACACCCTCACTGACCAACCTTTTCTAATATAGTGAGCTGATATCAAACATTGAAATACCAAAAATATTTTTGAAAAATTAGTTGTTTATTTTTCATCTTTACATTCATAAAATTAAAGGTAATCTTTGAGAATGAAATGTCACAAAAACAGCATCTTCTAGAGGGAAACATGAACATATCCTCTTATTTCAGTGAGTTGACTGTTTAAGAAAACATTTTTTTAATGATCACAATTGTAAATGACAAACTTCCACATGTTAAGAGAGGAGCACTGAGAGAGTGTCACTATAATGGTGTTTTATTGATAATTAGGTGACAGCTCTTTATAAATGGGCCCCTAAAGTGGAATCAACCAACATAAAAGCCTTGTGCCTGCTCAGTATTATATGAATTAAGTGGTCTTTGTAGCTGGGCAAATCTCACAAAAACATATCAGGCCATATTTCACCCCAAATAATAAGCAATATAATATTGCATTAGGATAAGCATATTTTGAGACCATAAACAGACCATTGTTTAGAAAAATTATGGTTAATATAACATAAATGTAAAATGTTATACTTTTAATAATTGATTAAATTCATATTTTTTTTATAATTCTCATTGTAATAAATAGGTGATAATTGTTAATATCTCATTACTTTACTATATATATCAGAGGCTGCGTTAGACTTTAACTTTGTCCGTCATTACCCGTCAAATTAATTTTCATATTTTAATTATAATAACACATTTAATTGCTTTTATTTTGTTCACATTTTCATTATTAATCACGAACCAACAGGATGATATAGGCTTATATATTTATCTTGAAAAGAACAGATGAACAGAGACAGATGAACAGAGTCTATTCAACACCACACCCGTAGTGACAGCTGAGGACACTAAAATATTTATCGATTTTAATAGATTTCTATTTTTATGAACCAATATAGACCAAGGTTGAGTAGACGTCACAGTGACGTCACTCGCAGCTGCGCGCATAGTGGTTGCAGAAAAGCCTCGTTCAGACTGTCAGCCCAAATCCGTTTTTGTCCATATCTAGATGGAATCGGATTTGAATAACTGACTGTCCACACAGTCATATCGCAACTGTTCAAATCCGATTTGTGTGTCCATAAGCGCTCTTTCGTTTTACGGAATGTGCGTTGGTTTCTATGGCAATGCCGTTGCGTCAGGGCTGGACTGGGACCAAAAAACGGCCCTGGCATTTTTGACCATAGCGGCCCACCATGATTATTTAAACAATATGCTGAGGCATATATATGACACATCAAAGGATATATGCGCTCACTGTTTTGTTTCAAACATTAAACCACAGTAACCTGCATGGAAGCGAATAACCTTGGTAAAAAATTATTCTTAATTATTATTATTGTTATTATACAGTCTTTTATTACTCTCATTACAATACTCAGACTTGGAAGAGAAGGCCACAGTGACAAAATTCCCACCTTGTAGCAAAATTTATCGTCAAACAAAATAGCAGATTTTGTCAAGTGGAGCTGAGGGCTGGCCAGGAGGGAGGCAGGGCGTGGCCTGAGATTTCATTGGACTAGCTCAATGTCCTTTAAGACAGTCAACCAATGGGCCGTGTCTCAGATACTCTACCGTTGCGGTAATAAATTGGCCTAATAAACTTTTTAAAAAATATTAAATTATGATTTACAGCCCCAGCCCAAAAATGTGCGTCGGCCTGGCGGGCATTGCCCGGTATGCCCTATGGTCAGTCCAGGCCTGCGTTGCGTTGTTATGCCAACGCTAAAATCAACAATAACAGCATTACAGTTTGCAATATAGATGCTGTCTTGTGATATGACAACGTTGCCGTCGCGTTTGATTATATTTCGTCTTCTAAAGCAGCGGCAGAAACGCAGGAAGCTGGAATGTGCGACTTTATTCTGTGCTGCCGTCTCCGCTGGTTTCAAAACTCAAAGAGGTGCGTATACTAGCTGTATATTGTCTTTTCCCACTTGATTTGCAGTTCGCAACAACACAAGCTTGTTTCTGCAAAGACGTTTGTTATGTTTTCCACAAAAACGTCTGACGTGTTTACGTTTTACGTGGCATGAAAACGTGAAAAAGCAGAAATCCGATTTGAATAGGATTCCAAACCACACACGAATGTAGCTCGAAACGGATTTGACCAAATCAGATTTAATGTAGTTCGTTGCTGTTCAGACTACCTAAATATGATCGGATTTCAATCGGATTTGCATACAAATCGGATATGGGCTGACAGTCTGAACGAGGCTTAAAACACTGGTAACAAGAGGTAAATGGGTAAAATCCATGGAATAAGAGAATTTTATTTTTTTTTGTGCCTTTTGATGTCTAAAACCTAATGCAAATACTGTTCCTAGTACCAAAACTATTCCACTATCTAACGTCAATTTCGTTGAAAACAGTGCTTGTCTCTAGGTGAAAACCTCTTGTAATATGCGAATAACATTTTGAAAATGGCATCTAATCATTATAATCTATACTCTTTTTAAATCTAAGAAATTTGTACCGTATCCGTGTAATTTTCTAGCCGTAAGGCTTTCTCTCCAGGATTTTCTGCAACCACGCTGCCCGCACATCCCGAATGTTTACAAACAGATAACTGATCTATAGACTTAAATCCAAGACGATTTTTTGGTCTATGCTGTTTTCAGTTGATGTATGGACAGTACATAGTAGACCTCCCATCCAATAAATCGCAATAAGATAACTTTGTGCTTTACTTTTGATATGAAAAAGTCTCAGATTTAAAATTCTGTCCATTTCATTAGGAAATTAAACCAATAAATACAGTTTTGGCGCTCTTTGATATGGCGTGATAGATAGTCCCCAGCAAGGGTAAAATCTTTGCGTGGCAGGGGCAGCTGCCACAAAAACCTGCCACTTGACCCGTCACCGCCAAAGGCAGCTGCCACTCGACCTGCCACCGCTATATGCGCCTGCCACTCGACCTGCCATCGCCACAGGCAGCTGCCACTCCACCCGCCACCGCTATACGCGCCTGCCACTCCACCCGCCACTGCCAGATATGCATCAATCGGAGTGTATACAGTGGAGATGTTGAGGCACGCACGACGCTTCGGTGCTGCTCGCGCCATTGTGGATTTAAAGGGAGGAATAAAACATAAGTTAAGGTAGCAAATATGTAAATAAATGTAAACTTGCTCTGTTTGTTTGTTTATATTCATCAATCGGAGTGTATACAGTCAGAGATGTTGAGGCAGGCGCGATTCTTCGGTGCTGTGTGCGCATTATGGATTTAAAAGCCTAAAGTAACGTAACAAATAGGTAAATAAGTATAGAATTGCACGGTCTGTTTACTTAAGTGCATCAACCGAAGTGTAAACAGTAAGAGGCAGCTGCCACAAAACCTGCCATAACGTACCTTGTTTTATTCCTTGCTGCCTTAACTTATGCTTTATTCCTCCCTTTAAATCAATAATGGCGCGCGCAGCACCGAAGCGTCGCGCCTGCCACAACTTAGCGTCGCGCCTGCCTCAACATTTCTCACTGTTTACACTCCGACTGATGCATATAAACAAACGGAAAGTGCAATTCTACATTTATTTACATATTTGCCACCTTAACTTATGCTTTATTTCTCCCTTTAAATCCGTAATGGCGCGCGCAGCACCGAAGCGTCGCGCCTGCCACAACTTAGCGTCGCGCCTGCCACAACATTTCTCACTGTTTACACTCCGATTGATGCATATAAACCAACAGAAAGTGCAATTCTACATTTATTTACATATTTGCCACCTTAACTTATGCTTTATTTCTCCCTTTAAATCCGTAATGGCGCGCGCAGCACCGAAGCGTCGCGCCTGCCACAACTTAGCGTCGCGCCTGCCACAACATTTCTCACTGTTTACACTCCGATTGATGCATATAAACCAACAGAAAGTGCAGTTCTACATTTATTTATATATATCTGCCACCTTAACTTATGCTTTATTTCTCCCTTTAAATCCGTGATAGCGCGTGCAGCACCGAAGTGTCGCGCCTGCCTGTAATGTAAGTAAACAGACCTTGCAATTCTACAATTATTTGCCACATTATCTCATGTTTAATCCATAATAGAACACACAGCGCCTAAGCGTCGCGCCACCTGTTTGCTATAGCGGTGACGGGTCGCGAGGCAAGCGAATTCAGTGGTGGCAGGTCGAGTGGCAGGCACAAATAGCGCTGACGGGTCCAGTGGCAGGCGCAAATAGCGGTGGCAGGTCGAGTGGCAGGCGCACATAGCGGTGGCAGGTCGAGTGGCAGGCACACATGGCGGTGGCAGGTGGAGTGGCAGGCGCATTTGGCGGTGGCAGGTCTTTGTGGCAGCTGCCCCTGCCACGCAAAGATTTTACTCTCTCTCCAGTTGTAGCTTCTCGGTACTCTGCTGCAACACTGGAGCGTACTCGCCACCAACTGGACAGGGGTGGGAATTACAGCTACAAATTACGCTAGATCACCCTCAGTGTAATCCGTCAAAGTGATGGACTGCCTTCAAAAAAAAAATCGTCAATGACAGACAGTTTAAGGTTAAGGTGACCTCTGATTTATGGGGTGTAATGGTACGTGTATTCGTTCACGAGGTAAATTCCAAATAAAAGTGATCATCCCTATGCCCTACTTCCATCGAAAGGCAGAGCCCTTGGAGTGGAGACTTTGGAGTGAGCAGGGCATGTGCGTGCCATTTGAAATGGCAAAATTGTTGCCATTTGGAATGCACTTGGCAAAGGAAGCGACTTAAGGGGCCGTTCACATATCGTGCCTAAAAACGCGTGGAAAACGCTAGGCGCGCCGATTTTTCCTCCTTTCCAAAGCGCTCTGTAGCTTGCGCTCCCGTGGCGTCTGCCGTTGCTAAGCAACCATGACCCGCACTCTCAATGAAGACGCGGAAGTTTCATCAAAGAACAAACGGATTTCCAGCACTAAAAATCACTTGCTGTATCTCTGCTACTAAATTTATTTAAAAATGTACAGCTATCAGCTGTTTCTCAATCGTGGCTGAGCTTTCAATGTTGTTACTGGAAAGGATGGAACTAATTGGTTGAATCCTGTCACATGACCGGCGGTGCGCTTGCAGCATTCTGAAAAGTTGAGATGTTTTCATCTCGATGCGGTGCGGACGCGCCTGAATCGTCACAAACACGTTTAAAGTCCTTATTTATCATTGGAATAAAATTTTTATATTATCAGTAAAGGCTTTGCAGATATCATAATTAAAGTCAGATTGGTATAATTTTTCATAAAAAGAGCTAACAAGTTCAGAAATGTATTTAGGGTCTTCACATAGGGAGTTATTAATAGATAATGCTGACAATGATTTTCTCTTAAAATTACTTTTTTCAAGGGCAAAAAGTATGCTCTGTTCCTCTTACAATTTTCTATCCACTGTATATTTTTTAATGAAAATAACCGTTTCACTAGATAAGACCCTTCTTTCTTGGCTGGGATCGTTTACAACCACATTTTGGATGGTCTGAAGCCGCATTTAAACTGCATTTTGGAAGTTCAAACTTGGGGCACCGTAGCAGTCCATTATATGAAGAAAAATCCTGAAATGTTTTCCTCAAAAAACACAATTTCTTTACGACTGAAGAAAGAAAGACATGAACATCTTGGATGACAAGGGGGTGAGTAAATTATTTGTAAACTGTTGTTTTGGAAGTGGACTTCTCCTTTAATAACAGCAAAGGAACCGATGAAACTGGCCTTCTTCCCTTCCTTTCGAGTCGCCTGGACAAGCGGCCGGAGTTTATTCCGACTTTTCCACATTCTCTCTGCTTCCATCCATATGATGTTGCAGTGCCTCTTTGTCACGAAGCTAATGATGATGTGAGGCGGCGAGCATTCGATTGCTGTTTGCCTAAAAGTGAACCTATAGACAGTATATAAAAAAAAAGGGGGGTCGTAGTGTCAGTGACAGGTTTCTTAAGAGCATTTTTGAAGCTCTTAGTGGGTGGGAGTCGGCCGTCGCCGTCTTGGAATCGCGTCACTGCACGTCACTCCCGGATAATCAAAAATGGGCAAAGAGGCGGGACGTGGGTGGAGCTCGTTGCTGAAACCACGCCCGCCTAGCGTGACAGTGGTGACAGCAGCGGCAATCCACCTGTCACTCAAGTGGCCACGCCCTAAATTATGGAGAACTCTAAGGCTTAATATAATTTAAACGCATGAGTTATAAATAAAATGCACCCCCCTTACAGCTGACATGAAGGGTACAATTAGCTATATAGACCAAAACCACTTTTTGTACCAGGCTGTAAACATTTTTTTCTGCTGTAAAGTTGGGTATTTTAACATGGGGAGTCTATGGGATTGACTCCCTTTTGCAGCCAGTCTCTAGCGGCCAGTCGATGAATTGTAGTTTAAGTCACTTCCGTGTTGGTTTCAGTAGAGAGAGCAGGAGGTTGCCGCTTGGATGAACCACATCCACAGCTTCCTCCAGTTTATCCTTGATCCACGGGACCACCCCGACAAGATGACTCATAGCTGTCATTCGAATGTTTTCGTCTTCACGTTCTTTCACCCCGAATAGTTTCAAACACCATCTTTGACTATACCTTTCTAGTTCTTCCACTCTGAGCTTAAGAGTAATGGGCATTTTCATGTTGCATGTGTTTAATCAATGATTCAGCCTTACCGTTCTTTTCACCGTGAGAGGCAACATCTGACAGGAGTCGATTAACAGTGTCAGAGAAAGAGTTCACCGCAGCCGTAGTGACCTCAGTGGGGCTCTCAATATGAGTAATCTTTTGAATAACCGAATCTTGCTTGGACTGGATGGCTTTGAAAATCTCAGCAAGTGATACATCGTTACTGTCTCTTTTCTTTTTCCCAGAGGGGCTTTTGCTGGGAGTTGCGAGCAAAGGATTGTTAAAACCCCTTTCATAATTATGTGACAAGCGAGGCATCTACACGTTTGGATTCATCCATATTTTGGCCTAATGTTTTGCTTGACAAGTGCCTGTCCAAGTTCCACGAAGTACACAGGTTGCTATTAACACGTTGCTTGCCCATTAACTGTCTGAAGGTGGATTCCAACTCGTATAAACGTCCGCAATCAGAAGAGTATAACTGAACAAACCACCAAAGGGGCGTATTATGACCTGCTGACTAAGCTGAAGAGGTACAAAAACTTCTCAAGGTTCTTCTCAACAAGACGCCACCTGCATCCCAATGTGCATACTATCTATCCTAAATTCTATGTGATAGTAGTAATTTTCAATAATATTTAGGGCATATAGGGTGGATAGTATGCACATTGGGACGCAGGGGCAAACCTGGGCACTTCCTTTGCCAAGTGCATCCCAAGCGGATTCTCCAAAGGTTCTGCATAGTGATGTAGGGCATAGGGATGATCACTTCCATTTGTAACTTACCTCGTGAACTGTTCGGTACGAATACACGTACCGATACATCCCTTACTGTATACACACACACACACACACACACACACACATATATATATATATATATATATATACTATGAGAGTCATCCCACTATATTTTTATATAATACTCCCTGAATGAAGATACCATTGTGCGTGCAGGCAGACAGTTTCAGACAAAAATATTCAAATATGAATGTAAAAATTATGCATGGGTTTCTATTTGTACAGGCAGTTATTTCCATAAAAACTCTGCGCTAAACATAGTCTTTCTGATGATTCAAGAATAAAAACAAGGCAACATTGAGTGGACGTTTTCACTTTGTTTCTCCTGCGGTCTTGAAAGAGAAAGACAATTAAAATGACTGACAGATATCTCTAATTAAAACAACGGTCTCCCTCCCGCCTTCACACCTCACAGTATAAGAAATTATATTTCACATGGAAACCGAAGAGCTCCTACAACATCTGTTAAAACCCTGAATGACGCTTAAACCAATTTGGCTAGATAAAAATAATTCTATACAATATATATGTACATTCTGTACAAAAAAGCAGCAGATATTAACATGCTACACACATTTTCAAATGAACAAGAAACACATCTTAAACACTGAATAGCTGCACACCAGTACCAACACTGAAAAGACAAGATGTCAATCAATACAACAAATGGGGCAAAAGTCTAATGTGTAACATAGTCCCATGGTAAAACACGAAGTAAACACTTATATTATTCAACCATGTCTATACTTTTTGTCATTTCAGACCCTGTGGATGAGTCACTACTTGTAAACAAACTGATTAAGCCTTATCAAAGACTTATCAATACAATACAATCAAATTAATTGTGCTGATATGCCCCTGTTGAAATTAGCATACTGTATGTGCTAATACCCCAATCAAGCTTCTTAAAGGGGGGATAGTTCACCCAAAAATGAAAATTCTGTCATTAATTACTCACCCTCATGTTGTTCCAAACCCGTAAGACCTTTGTTCATCTTCAGAACACAAATTAAGATATCTTTGATGAAATCCGAGAGCTTTTTGACCCTGGATAGACAGCAGCGCAACCGACACATTCATGGCCTGTAAAGGTAGTGAGGACATAATTTAAATAGTCACAATTATGACAGAATTATAATTCTAGACTGAACTAACCTCCTAAAGGAGAAGTCCACTTTCAGAACAACAATTTACAGATAATTTACTCACCCCCTTGTCATCCAAGATGTTCATGTCTTTCTTTCTTCAGTCGTAAAGAAATTATGTTTTTTGAGGAAAACATTTCAGCATTTTTCTCCATATAATGGACTGCCATGGTGCCCTGAGTTTGAACTTCCGAAATGTAGTTTAAATGCGGCTTCTAATGATCCCAAAGCGGTTGTAAATGATCCCAGCCGAGAAAGAACGATGTTATTTAGCGAAACGATCGGTTACTTTCATAAAAATAATACAATTTATATACTTTAATACTCTGTGTATTCTGGCTCAAGACAGTTAGGGAATGTCAAAAAACTCTGATCGTATTTTCTCCCTCAACTTCAAAATCATCGTATATCGCTTTTACCTTTTATGTTTTACCTTTTTTGTTAAGGGTGTTTGATCTTCTTTGCATGTTCACTTTGCAAAAACTGGGCCGAAACTTCTAGGATGATTTTGAAATGATTTTTGAAGTTGAGGGAGAAAATACGATTAGAGGTTTTTGACATACTCTAACTGTCTTGAGCCAGAATACACAGACAAGACGAGCATTTGAGCATTTGAGAAGTATTTAAATTGTATTTTTTTTTTTAATGAAAATAACTGTTTCACTAGATAAGACCCTTCTTCCTCAGCTGGGATCGTTTACAACCTCATTTGGGATCGTTTGAAGCAGCATTTAAAATGAATTTTGAAAGTTCAAAATCAGGGCACCATACCAGTCCATTATATGAAGAAAAATCCTGAAATGTTTTCCTTAAAAAACACAATTTCTTTACGACTGAAGAAAGAAAAACATGAACATCTTGGATGACAAGGGGGTGAGTACATTATCTGTAAATTGTTGTTCTGGAAGTGGACTTCTCCTTTAACCAGCAGCTAAAACAGCAGGCTTTTTCAGCAGGGCTTGCAAACATCCAAATATCCTCCCAAACAAACACACGCTGATGATGGCAAACAGTCCTTATATGCAGTGCATCATTATTATCCCTGCTCTGAGTGAGGACATGCATGTAAACCTCCACAAACATACAAAAAAAAAAAAGTATGTCCTTCAAAATGAGTCCATGGCTGTGAGATATGAGGTGACGCTGATGGCAGGACCCCATCAGACCGCCTCATGTCCCATTTGACCCCTCCACAGGCAATAACTGGGTGGTGTTAGACATTTCGGATGGATGCGCCAGGTAGTCCGGTGTGCAGAGAGTTTGGCTGTTTTCTTGCAGAGGCCACATTTCCTGCCACGTAAAGGAAGGCAGATGAGGCGGGTGGCTGCTGAGGAGAGGTCTCCGCTGCCTGTAGTTGGACCACACTTGCAGAAGTGTCTCTTTGAAGGGTCGCGTGGTCAGCGTGTACAAGATGGGGTTGAGAGCGCTGTTGATCGGCAGAATGAAGATGACGACCCACGAGCTGATGGTTCCTGCAGAGGGTGCAGAGTAATAGGGGGAAAATTATGCATTGAGAGTTGATATTCCATGTCATTTCTTGCTGATTACTTTTCTTTGAAAAATCATTTTGGACAAGGCAGTCCACTTCTCAACTGCCCATTAATTATCTCTGGACATTTTATCATTCAAAGAGAGGATGGGAACAGAAAACTGTAATCTTTCAGTGAAATGTCCTAGAAAAATACAGCTTGGGTTCAGCAATCATAATGAAGCATGGTGTCATTTGCCCAGCCATTGTCGAATATAATGCCGGCGGAAAGAGCATTCAATGGATCCCATTCTCTAAGCACGTGTATACATGTATTTGTGTGTGAAATCTGTGTATGAATGTATTCACAAACAAATCATAATCACCAAAATCGCAAAAATCTATTTACAAAAACATGTAGGGACAAGTGAAGCCACATGTACACAAAAAGGGATTTACTCATTTATACGTCATCTGAAAGCTGAATAAATAAGCTTTCTACTAATGATAGGATAGGACAATATTTGGCTGAGATAGAACTATTTGAAAATCTGGAATGTGAGGATGCAAAAAAAATCTAAATATTGAGAAAATCACCTTTGAAGTTGTCTAAATGAAGTTCTTAGCAATGCATTTTACTAATCAAAAATCCGATTTTTGATATATTCACGGTAGGAAATTTACAAGGACATTCTAGGGAACACCGGGGACTAAGACTTGTTTTGTATAATGTAAGGTTAATGTCTCTTACTGAAATATGTAGTAGAAAACACAAGAAATACTAACGTTATTAAAAAAATCCACATCATTTTGTTTATATTTTGGACTATGGGGGTCACCATTATTTTCAATGACATGAAATGGTTGCACTCGGTGAACTAATGGTGATACCTGTTGCTATTTTTATACTTGTAAAGTAAAATCTTGATACGATGCCACTAGGGCTGCCCCTTAATAATCGACTAACCATTAGTTGACGAGAAGAGGCTTGGTCGACCAAAATTTTATTAGTCCCCAAAAAAAAATCCACAGCAAGTGGCAAAGTCACATAGTCCGTGAAGGACAGATCGTTAACAGCTGGTCTGTGTGGTAATATAGTACATCGGGCAGGACATCCAAAAGTTCACCTATCATTTATCAACCTCAAATATGGCTTTTCATCAGAAATATCTAAGTAGTAGCAACTTTACCTGGCCACTCAATCTAATGTTAGCCAAGAAAAATTTGTGCTACTGAAGTGTTTGTGCGAAGTGTTGAAGCTGAACAGTAGTGTGTTCATTGCATGACAGATGGAGCCATTGGTGTAGTTACTTGCACTTAAAATACTCCGTCATTTTTGGTCATACAGATAAAAGTAATACATCTATTGAATCTGTAAAGACTCTTAGGTAATTTGTGTGCACTCACAATAACAATGAAACGTTGCGCTTTTGTAAAATAATGAAGGCAAAGAGGATGCGCTTTCTGCCGTCTCGGTCTCTGTTAACTTCAGCGCGAAACTTTAAAATGCCATGCATTCTTGTCTTACAGCCAAGAAAAATATAGACAATCTATAGAGAGTGAAATGTCTACTTTTAAATGAACCAATTCAAATAGAAAACAAATATTCTCAGATTATGTCATCCGTATGAAACATGCATACAAGCGCATCCACTACTGAGGAGAGTCAGTGTCGCTGACTTCATCTGTTAAGGCGAAAACAAAGAAAGCAGTACTTTATCAATAAATTATTAAAACGTTAATGCAGTCTCCTTGCTGTTTTTCCCGAAAACATTCAGAATTATTAAGCTTTTTTTAGGCTATGTAGGCAATTAAAGGCTCATTATTATGATTTATATGTTTTTTATTAAACATACGACTAATAGTCGACTAATCCTTAAAATGAACGACTATTAGTTGACCAGAACATTTAGTCGAGGGCAGCCCTAGATGCCACATTGTGCAGCTTTTGGTCATAATTTTCAGTCGAAGGGCAACAAGAGAAGCAATGCAAGACTTCACTGCTTTCTTAGCGATAAGAAGAGGAGAAAAGAATGCTTGTGGATGAATAAAACGTCCTAAAGACACTTTAACCCTGATGCCTTTGAGGCTTTTAGTAGACCACGGCTATTGAAAGAGCTTACAAATGGCAGAGACAAGAAATGCTAGACGCCATCCTGGCAGGATGTAAACATGCTAATGCATGTCACAAAGCTACAGCCACTGAAGGAGTTTCTCAGCATGGATTTCACTCGATATCCAGGGGCGTTTAGACTCGTTTGATCTTATGGCATTTTGATGTAAGCCTACGCTTATATCTATCGCCACCAGTAAGCTCTTTCAGTAGCTGTGGTCAACATATCAGTATTTTATTTGTGTTGAGTTGTGTTGTGGTAAAAATAGCAACATGTAGCGCCAGTAGATCACTGAGTTCAACCATTACACGTCATAATGGTGCCTCCATAGTCCAAAATATGCATAAAACGATGTGGATTTTTTAAATAACGTAAATCTTTCATGGGTTTTCTACATCTTACAGTAGGCAACATCGTTTAATTTTATATAAAGCCATTCAAGTCTTAATACCTAGGGTTCCTTTAAAGGTGAAGTAAAACTTTAGCAAGCCCTTCATATTATAGTCACATTTTGATGCTTTTAATCATTTCACTGCTAGTAGTAAAAGAGAATGATAAATTACTGTAGCTGAAAAAACTACTGCTTCAGCTTAATATCAAACTCATCCTTGAAGAAACCCGATGGCCCCGTGACGCACTTACCTGGGATTTCGACCTCCATCAGTGAAAGAATCTTGAGAATGAAAATGGGAATCCAGCATAGCGAATCGGTGATGACAATGGAGAAGAATCGTTTGGCAATGGTCAGCTCTTTCTTAATGTGGTTGCTGTATTTGGTCGTCTGCGTTCCTGTTCTCTGGATATTGTAAAACATGCTTCCATAAGACAGTACGATGATGAGAAAAGCCACCAGATTGAGACCTATTTGGAAACAGGACATGTTTTTGACATGATATATAACAGTAAAAAACATTCATCAATGTGAAAGATAACCTCAATACAAAACACAAGCACCACACAGTACACTTAAAACACCTTTTGGTCAAGCAAGATTAAGTTATTGTTGAGATGATTGGTCTCACTGGAAACTGCCACATTTTTTCAGTGCTTTCTTAATAATGTCACTGCCCTTAGTCCTCTTTCCCAATCTAAACCTAGACCTCTCAATGTGACCTCTATCACACAAACAAATTGAGCACTCACAGAGAGAACAATTTCCTAACCAGGAACAAATGAGTCCAAAACAACTCTGACTGTTGTAAGAACAGGAAAGCTACCAAAAAAAAGTAAACCATTGAAGGGCAAATTATTATGTCTCAAATGTCTTAAAAAGCTTGCACAGAGTACAACATTGATCAACCACTTTTTCAGTCTTGGTTCCAGACGTACTTATCTATTGATTTTCTCCATAGGGAAACACACATAAACCAAACCAATCAGCTCTCAGATGAATGACATTACTGAAATAAATTCATAGACAACAAGATAAAAGGTACATAATAATATAGTGTTTTCTTTTTTATTTTATTTTCTCCAGCACTACAAATGCCATATTTAAGTGCTGGATTTTAAAATATTGATTGTTATACATGAATGTATTGAACTATATATATATATGTATACAACACTTCTTTCTGTTCCTTGAATCTGATTGGCTAAGAGGAGTGTGATATTCTAGTGATAACAGAACTCCAACCATTTCACTGTTTGTATCACTCTGCTTGCAGTATTTCTCAGTCATGCTGGGCACCCAAATCCACTGTAATTTTATAAACAATACTGTTTTTGTGTCTCGGAATGTAGTTTTAAGAGTTTGTAGCCGAGAATGTACTTATTTAGACTTCAAATATGCGGTTTGTTCATAAAGATAAAGTCTATTTGAAAATTTGTAAGCTCCAGAGCATCAGCGGCTGTTCAGCACTCATGAACCCACCGAGAGCAGCCTTACCTCGGCCGGATCTTCTGATGTCTCTAGAGTGGTTAAACATGAGATACAATTTATGTGGGGTAAATCTAATGGGCAGTCTTTGGTCTCATTAGTCTATCATTCATTGAAGCAACTCAACTTTCCTTTGTTACTAGCTTTAAATTGATGTTTTTGAATTAGTAAAAAAGGCTTGGGCTCAGCTCTTAAACTGTCAAACTAAGATTTGAATCCATGGTGGAAGGAAGTACCTTGCACAAAAGAGAGTTTTGAAAATTCAGCTCTGCCATCCCATAAATAAATCATATTTTAATATATATTTAATATTTTAGTATATATTTATTAACTGTAGTTGTATTAAACTTTCACAATATTACTGCTTTACAGTATTTTTGGCCTAGTAAATGCCGCCTTGGTGAGAACTTCTATCCCAAAAATGTATTTATTTAAAAATATTAATTTATCAAATAACATAATTCAAAAAACACTTGAGGATAAATGAGAACTGTTTTGAAATGTTGAAATGTCTCTGACTGGTGGCTCAGAGCTTATGGTAGGTCTGTCATAAATGATTTACGCAGAATCATTAAAAATATATTTCTCTATAGAGAAAATGACTGGCATTTTTAAGGCCAAAACCCGACTGCTGTGCGCTATCATCTAATAGAACATCTTTTGAACACAATTAAAAGATTCGCACATACCCAGAAAGATCACAATGGAGTAGATTTGTGCTCCGAGAGTCTCTGGCTGCTCAGAATGCAAAGGGAAACACACGCCATTGGTTCCATAGAAGTTTCTGAAAACCCCTTTACAGACCAGAGGCAGAAAAGCTATAACAAAGCCCAAGATCCAGATGACCACCAAAATGGTAACAGTGCGTCTGCGGCCGGGGGTGAGGTAGCGGAATGGGTAAACAATGCAGATGTATTTCTCAAGGGTGAGGTAGGTGAGAAGCAGAACTGACACCTCCGTCGAGAGCATGGCTAGAGATCCAATCACCTGACATGGTACACTATCCATCCAGGCCTGAGCGTGACGATTATACTCGCCCCTGAACTTCAGGTCATACGCGCCAATCATGAAGAGGTAGACGCCCATCAGACCATCTGCACCTGTTTAGTAGAGAAAGAGCTTTAGCACATCATTTTTTTTATGAGTTACATGTGCATTTTACATCTCAGGAAATATGTGATTTTTATTTTAAATATAGATAGCATTGTTTAATGTAGTCAATACACTGTAAAAACAGAAACAGAAGTTTATATATATATATATATATAAATGTTAAAATGTTAATGTTAATATACTACAGATTTCTTACACTGTATGCTTTCTTAAACTGAACACCATATTTTCAGCCCTAATCTAACTTTTTGTTGCTGTGTTTGTAGGTTCAGCGTAATAAATGAGAGAATACTGTACATAAAATACTTGATATATTACTTGTGTTCCTCAAGTTGTTAGAACTTCTGAAATGTTTTTTCAGCCTTACTTAAGAATTTTTGGAGCACAGTTTGCTTCAGCCAGGAACTACATATTATAAAAATTGATGAAAATCGACAGCAGGCTGAAAATCAAAAAGCCTTTATTACCAGTCTGCCACTTTCCACGTCTGACCCATTTCTCCCATCAGGTGCCCTAAAATTGAGAGCATTTCTCACCCATAGACTTTTAACCGAAAAACTACCCGTGACGGTCAGACTGACACAGTCACACAGGAAACAATATTGAGCAATTCAGGCACGATCAGCTACTGGGTAATTGCAGAGCATTTAGCACATGGCAAAAGACTCAGCATGAACAGACCATGCCTGAGGCAGGCGGTGGGTCAAAATGAAGTCCAAGTGTTGTAAATATATAATTTACACGAACAGCTCAGTGTGGTGAGTATTACTGAATTGTCTTAGAAAATGCTTTAATAGATCCATTTAATATAATAGCAAAAAATTTACAACTGTGCTATAAAGGCTGAAGTAATGGCTGCTGAAAATTCAATAAATGTTTTTTTTTTTTTATTAAATCAGTTGAAAATGTTATTTGTAATTGTAATAATATTTCACAGTATAACTCTTTGTACTTGTACAAAGTTTTTGATCACATAACAGCATTGGTAAGCCTAAAAAACAACATTTAAAAAAATCCTACTGGCCCTAAACTTTTGGACAGTGGTGAATATGTGCCATTCTACAGAACTGGTTCAAACTGCTGTCCCACAACCAAAAACAAATTTAAAAAGCATTTAAGTATTCAAAAGCTTAGATGTTTATTATGTATTGGAACCCACAATAATATTTAAAATATCAGTAAGCTTAACACAGTGTCCTAACTACACGCGACGCGACAGGATTCCAGCAACAATTTGGGTGTCCACACCAGACATGATGCAACACCGCGATGTGACATATCACAGCCATTCAGAACCGTAAGTGCACTGCACTCCCAACGAAATGAGCAAGTTTATGATCTAAATGATAAATAATAAACCATTTTAACATAATTAAAACTACATACTGAGTGACTGATACCATATTTGTAATGGAAATACACTTCGCATTGAGTTCCTCCATGTTTGCTTTATTGTTTTTTTTTCAAGATCTGAGGTAAACTGTATGTTGTTTCTTTCAGTATGGCTATAAATGTCACGCAATATATTTAAACTCCCATTATACACTTTTAACATTAAATAAAGCACCTAATCAGCACCTGAGATTATCACTGTCATAGTTTGTATGTTGTTGCTCCAGCTGTGACGTTGTGGAAATAGAAACCGTTTCTAAATTAGAAATTTTGCGTGTCACCGTCACGGCTAGTTAGGACAAAAACACATGGAAAAGATACCTTTTTATCGCGTGTCGCAGTGTCAAGATGTTGCGACGCATGTAGTTAGGTCACGGTGTAATATATATATACATACAGTAAAATCATCATTTAGTGGGTACTTGCAATTTTGAGGTGGCTGTCCCGAACCCTAACCCCTAAATTTCAACAATATATTTTGAATTTTAATCCATTGTTGTTTTTACAAATATCTTTTTAAAGTTTAAATTAACTTTAAAGAATGCCACTGCCAAACCATTTTTCTATAATCAAACACACTTTTTGGGAGTTATTCCATAACATTTAGTTTTTATATGTGTACAGCTGTTCAGAACTGTGCTAGCTAACCATGTGCTGATTAGCATCTTTGAGCTAGGTTCAGAAGTATATTTAATTGTCAAAAGCATAAAAATTGTCACTACCGAAACAATCACAACCAAAAAATTTCAACAGTGACATCTTTGTTTTTTTGGTTGTTATCTCATAAAATTGTCACTACCGTAACAGTAATGACCGAAACGTCATCATTGTTTCAGTAGTAACAAAAGGGAACACATAATTCTTTATTTGGTGGAAATAAACAAAATTTTTGTACAGTTATGCATTTTTTTTTGTATTTTAGTATGTTTTAGTAGAGTTTTAGTATGTGGGTTAACTGAATTATCAACTATCAAGTTATGATAGTGTTTGGTTCACTGTATATTCAAACTAATGAATCCTTAAGTCTGAAATCAATATTATCAACCTTTTGCTTTTTACAAAGAAAAAATGGATTCAAAATACAACAAATTTAAAAAATTCACACTTAAAATATTGTTAAAATTGTAACTGTTATTGATTTACCTCTGAATACTTTTTTAATAAAATAGAATATATATATATATATATATATGCAAAATCTTAATAGGTCAATATATATAATCTTATTAAATTATATATTACTGTGTTCGGTAGTGACAAATTTGGGAAGAGGACAAATATTCCAAAACTTTCTGAAAATGCAGTATGAGAATAAACTGCACAGTTACTAGAAATGTCTACCTTGGATATTATACAATTTGTATACATATAAAATTTGTGGAAAAAGACTTTTTTTCCCCAAGACGTGTCCAACTCTGACTTTAAACAAATTCTGTAGAATGGCCCATGTATGTATGTGTGTATAAGCAGACTAATACACCACCAATAAAATGTTTTTTTTTTTAAAATTATAATATTTAAAAAATATTATGTAAGGACCCTTGAAATAACAGTAATTATTTTGCAAAGAGAAATGGACATGTAATGTGGTCAAGACCTGCCTGGAACTACTTTCGCCGTGTGTTTTCCTAAAAATAATTGGACACCTTAGAACGTTTGTCAGCCAGTCAGATTCAAACATTGAGGTAAAACCGCTTTACCTCACATAAAAGCACACCTATTTTTCATTTTTATGCATAAACAACTCCCTTGTTAGCTTATATTTCATGTTAGTAAGTGAAAACAAAGTGTAACTGTTGCTACATCTAAGTGTGACATCTACACTTCAAAGTGGACACTCTGAATGATTGATTTCCATGTATTCTGAATGAGGCCCCACTCATCTGAATCGCCCCTGGCAGCGCTCTCTAGAGCATACAGATGCCCAGTGCACAACTTTGATTTCCCCTTATTTAGCCCATATCAAAGAGCAGAAATCAAAGGACTGTGTTCCATTGGTTGCTATTTCCTTTGGGAGCAGGCCATAGTGTGTACAATATGAATTAGGAAAAGTGTTAAAGCAACAGCATTTTCTTTGTGCAGCAGTGGTCAGTTTACAGGAAGCAGAATGCTTGGCTGAATTTCATGTGCTAGTGAGACGTGTGGCGGCACTTCAGTCAAGAGTGAACACTGTCAGGTTAACTCAGGCTCTGAGAGCTGTTGGCCGGCTATGAGCTGCCTTTAGGCTATCAGTCTGTTTCTCTACAAGGTGCCATCGACTTGCTGAACTAGGACAACCTCCATAAGTGCAGTTTGAAAGATGGGATTTTTGTTTTTCTCATCTTAGCGACAAAGCTTGACTTTCCGGTTAAATGCACACAAAGCATTTTCAAATATATTCATGATAGGCTAAATAATATTTGGAACAATGCCAGATGTAAAGAAAAAACAACAAAAAAGAATGCACAGAAACTTGCATGAGACTAATTATGTGTGAAATTGCTTTTGCCACAAGGAGATGATAAGCAGCACATTGCAATCTTCAACACAGCATATAATGCTCCCGAAATGTATTCAGACACACTTAGTCACACTTTTCAAATGCCTCTGCATTAGATGCAAAATATCATCTTACAGCATAAAGAGATGATGCACATGGCATGGAGCTTGTTCTCAGAGCGAATGTAGGACCGCATGCAGATCACAAAGATGTTGCCGAAGCATGTCGTTGCCGAGACAACCCAGACGAAGACACGCAGCACGATGTTGGCCAAAAGGTCCTCGAATGATGAGATGCCATCAGTATTGGGCTTGCAGCTGCGGACGTGAGGCGCATAGCCACAATACTGAAACTTTTTAAAGTAGCTGAGAGGAGGAAAGAAAAAGCACAAATGATAAACATAATTAGATCATAATTTTGGTCACGACATAAGAACACAAATACATAGCTAACATTATTAGGTATGTAAAAAAAAGTAAAGTAAATTCAATAAATATGTGAAATATTTAAAGTTCCCATCATAGACTCTGTGAAATACGTCCAAGAGTTTTACACACAGTCCATTATTGTTGGGACATTTCCACGCCCAAAAACATGATGCAGAACAAAACAAAACGTGATTGGTTGCTTTACCTGTCAATCATATATGGTCTCTTGGCCGGTCCTTGGCCATGCAAAGCGGCCAAGGTTCCCAGAACTTTTCCTGTCAGTCTGAACGTCTGGCTACACAAGACTAAAAATAACCCAGCGCTGGGTGAAATATGGACAGACCCAACGAATGGGTTGTTCTGACCCAGCGATTAGCTTAAATGTTTATCCCAACCTTCTGGGTAGTTTTATTTTACTCAACTATTGCTTAAAAATGAGTTTATTTCTTGCTTAAAATGAATCGAAAATAGGTTGTAAATTAACATTTAATAATATGTTCAATAAATGAACATTTATCAATAAGTTGAATAAATAATAATTAAATAATACACATTTTTAAATTGCTTATTAATAAATGTTTACCTTTTGATTATTGCTGATGTCCCTAGTAATTATGTGTCTGATTTTGAATTTACAATTTTGTGTTCAAGGAAAAACGATGTATTTAGAGCCACGAGTTCTTTTCGAATTTGAAAATTAAAAAAAAAAAAAAAAAACTTAATTTGTCTTCTGGGAAACATGCAAGTATCCTCTATCCTCTGTAGCTTCTGAAGGGCAGTACTAAATGAAAAAAATATGATATTTAGGCAACATAAGAAAAATGTACACATCTTTATTCTGTTCAAAAGTTTTCACCCCCGGCTTTTAATGCATTGTTTTTCCTTCTGGAGCATCAGTGAGTGTTTGAACCTTCTGTAATAGTTGCATATGAGTCCCTCAGTTGTCCTCAGTGTGAAAAGATGGATCTCAAAATCATACAGTCATTGTTGGAAAGGGTTCAAATACACAAAAAATGCTGAAAAACCAAAGAATTTGTGGGACCTGAACAATTTTTCTGAAGAACAGCAGGCAGTTTAACTGTTCAGAACAAACAAGAGACTTATAAACAACTATCACTAATAAGAAAAATGGTTTTGGATCATTCATGTAACAACACAGTATTAAGAATCAAACGTATAGGTTAATTCGGCTCTTTTTTTGTTAAAAGAATTAACATTTTACAGATTCTTCAAGGTGTATGTAAACTTTAGACCTCAACTGTAGTAAATTTTAAACAATAGTTAAGTTTATTTAAACTACCCATAAGTTTAAATATTTAAAACAACCCAGTTGCTGGGTTTGTCCATATTTCACCCAGTGCTGGGTTGTATTTAACCCAGCAATTTTTTAGAATGTAATGTTTAGAAATTAAACCTTACTGTAAAGTGTTATGAAATAAATACCTATGCATACAGATTTGTGAAAATGTCTTCTCTTTTTCAAAATGTTCAGCTCTCTTTCTTTGCATCGCAAATAAAATATTCATATGCTCAAAATTGTTTTTATTCATGTTGTCTATAAAGCTGATCAATATTGTATTACATTGGTATTATTGTATTATTTTGTAATACTGGGTAAAAAAAGGGTACACAGATGAATTATTACATACAGTAAATATTTCAAATAAGTACATATTAATTTAAGAAGAGTTAATATTTTACATATAATTTTAAATAGGTTATATAAATACTAATCATTGAATTGTACACACAGCTCGTTTTCTATGAAATCATTCTAATTTTATAGAAGTAAATGGGTTTTATCTAGCTGTAGTTTTTTTTTTAAATTATCCAATTTAATTATCCATCTAATTAATCTTCACTAAAGTAACAAAATTGTAACAATCTTGAAACACTTCTATTGTCTCACTGCTTCAACTCCCTGCCTAATTGCACACATGAGAGCTGCTGCTTAGCTGCTGTGACTGTTTTTCTGTCACTCAACCTGTCCTTACTGAGAAAGGTGTTCATAAAGGGGAAGACAAAAGAAGAGAGGAGAGAATCACACAGAACGGAACTGATATAGTTCCAGAAACAGCAAGCAAGTCTTGAGTTGAAATTCACAGTCAACAAAAAAGCACACTCAGTCTCAATCCGAGGAAACATTGCAAATTACTTGCAAGATTGATCGAGTGTTCTCATTTTCACAGTGTAAATTATATACTGCAAGATATGCAAAGCAGAAAGACACAATATTGAGTCTTCAAGTATCTGAAAAGATTGGAAAGGGAATTGTAAACACTCCAACATATATTCCAGACACCCTTGTATTTTTTTGTATGTTTTCAGGTGAATCACTCCTGATTACTATACTAAGTCATAGACGAAAATCATTGCCATGAATAATTAATAGAGCAAAGTTCTGGGATGAGAACTAAAGAGTTTGTCTTTATATTTAGTTAATGAGTATTTTCCAGAGACAAAACATTACAAAATGTCCACATTTGCTGTTATTTGTTTCATGTTTTAACATACAAATAATTATAGAGATGTTCAGCTGTCAGGCATTTCAAACTGAATACCTGAAGCATCAATCTCAACACTTCATTATTCAAAATTAAAAAAGCAATAATTCCCATTCCCAATGGTGACAACTTCAGAAAACAGAGATTTAAATTAAGTATCCGAAATTGAGCAAGCAGAAGCGTTTAGTTATCAAAACTTTGAAAAAGCAGCACTCACATGTGAGTCAGGTTCTTGAGAGGTTCAAACATCTTTCTGTGAATGTTCCCAATTTCGATTCCCTCAATGCTCCTGTGACACAGAAAGCTTTCTCTCAGGGGTTGCTCTTTAGAAAACCACCATCATTAGCATTTCAGTATTCACTTTACAATGCTTTAGCCCTCTTTTCCCTTTTCCTCCTCTTACAAATATGCAGTTTTGTGCCCAAGATGCTTTCTGGAAGTCTTTGAAGTATGACCTAAAAGCAGATTGTTTTTCCTCTGTTGAGTAGCGGGGAAGACAATGTTCACGGCGTGAAGTTTGGGTAGGACCATTGTGCTGCGCTGAAAGGGGCCCCACAAACAGCACATTACTAAAATTGCAAGCTATTTCTGTGGTGTCTCATGTGAATGTGTTCTTCTTTTTAAACCAGAGAGGTATAAAAGGGAGAGAGGACTTGTGTGCGTCTTAGTTTAGTCACAATATTCGCTGCGGAAAGCTACAAAATGGATAACAACATCTTTTGAAAGATACTTCACACTTCTTCCTCTATTTCACCTTCAAAACCCTGAACTATAGATCATTATAGAAAATTAAATAAAAAAAAAAAAAACTTACAGTGACTTTAACTTATGCAGCTTGTCAAAGTGGTCCACACGCAGGTCCGTGATGGGGTTATATGAAATATTCCTGCAGACAAATAGGAGGCGAGACTGAACTGATTGGAAATACATCTTTAACGTCAAAAATCTAAAGTATGATCTGAGTGGAGCATATCATACATTATAACATTATTCTAAAATACATTATACATTAAAGCAGATTTGTCTGCAAAGGTAGGAAAAGGCACATAAAATGTTTGGCTAAGAACATACTTGACAGTATAGAAACTGAAAAAAAGGACATTTTACAAAATATAATATGAAATAATTTGTAATACTGTGTCAATTTTCTTGTTTGATTTGTTGTTTATTAGTAATATCCAATGACACAAAACTATACACAATATGCTTCTATACTGTGTTATTGAATTTATTATTTCTGAAGTGATGAAAAAGCATACACTACTGTTCAAAAGTTTGAAGTCCGTAAGATTTTGTAATGTTGGTTAATAATGTTTGTAATGACATCTCCTATGCTCACCAAGGCTGCATTTATTTGCTCAGAAATAGAGTAAAATCAGTAATATTTATATTTTAAAATGTAATTTACTGCTGTGATGGCAAAGTTACATTTTAAGCAGCTATTACTCCAGTCTTCACAGTCACATTATCCTTCAGAAATCATTCTAAAATGCTGATTTGATGCACAAAACAAATGTCTAATTATTATTAGTTTTAAAAACAGTTGAACAGTAGTGTAAACTGATTTTGATTTTGAATTTGATTTTGAATTTTGATTTTTGCATTGGTAAGAACCTCATTTGGACAACTTTAAAGGCGTTTTTCTCAATATTTAGATTTTTTTGCACCCTCAGATTCCAGATTTTTAAATAGTTGTATGGCGGCCAAATATTGTCCTATTCTAACAAACCATCAATGGAAAGCTTTTTTATTCAGCTTTCAGATGAATCAGTTTTTTTTTTTTTTAAATTGACCCTTATGACTGGTTTTGTGGTCGAGGGTCACACATTAAAAAATGTTCTGGCTCTTCCAAGCTTTATAATGGCAGTGAATGGCTGTTAAGATTTATGAAGCTCAAAAAGTGCATCTATCTATCATAAAAAGTACTCCACATGGCTCCAGGGGGTTAATAAAGGTCTTCTGAAGTGAATCGATGCATTTGTGTAAGAAAAATATCAATATTTAAAACTTTATAAACCACAATCTCTAGCTTCCGCTATCTGTTGTACACACATACACATTCCAGTGGATGATGTAGGTGTAGCGTAAGCTTTTTTTAAACAAAAAGGTTTGGAAAAGGACAATCAGTTTGTGACTGGTGTGAAGGTTTTGCTCTCTTCACTGTGTCTTTCTTTCTTCAGTCGTACTGAAATTATGTTTTTTGAGGAAAACATTTCAGGATTTTTCTATATATAATGGACTGATATGGTGCCCCAATTTTGAAATTCCAAAATGCAGTTTAAATGTGGCCTCAAACGATCCAAAATATGGTTGTAAACAAGTCCAGCTGAGGAAGAAGGGTCTTATCTAGCAAAACGATTGGTTATTTTAATTTTAAAAATACAATTTAAATACTGTTTTAACTCAAACGCTCGTCTTGTCTTGCTCTCCCTGAACTGTGTATTCTGACTCAAGACAGTTAGGGTATGTCGAAACACATTTTCTCCCTCAACTTCAAAAATAATTTCAAAATCATCCTACATCGCTGCAGAAGTACCAACACAGTCTTTGCAAAGTGAATATGCAAAGAAGATCAAACACCCTTAACAAAAAAGGTAAAACAGCGATATAGGACGATTTTGAGGGAAGCTGAGGGAAAACATGAGATGGGAGTTTTTCGACATACCCTAACTCTCATTAACCGGAAAAAAAACAGTCCAGGCAGAGTAAGACAAGACGAGCATTTGACATTAAAAAGTATATAAATTGTATTATTTTTATGAAAATCACCAATGGTTTCGCTAGATAAGACCATTCTTTCTCAGCTGGAATCGTTTACAACCGCATTTGGGATCGTTTGAAGCCGCATTTAAACTGCATTTTGGAAGTTCAAACTCTGGGCACCATATCAGTCCATTATATGGAGAAAAATCCTGAAATGTTTTCCTCAAAAAACATAATTTCTTAACGACTAAAGAAAGAAAGACATGAACATCTTGGATGGCAAGGGGGTGAGTACATTATATGTGAATCTTTGTTTTGGAAGTGGACTTCTCCTTTAAGCTGTAAATATGGATATTTTTCTTCTACAAATGCATCGATTCGCTGCAGGAAACCATGTGGAGTACTTTTATATAATGGATGGATGAATTTTATTGGACTTCAAAATTTCAACAGCCATTCACTGCTATTGTAAAGCTTGGAAAAGCCATTTTTTAGTGTAACTCTGATTGTATTCATCTGAAAAAAGAAAGTCTTATACACCTAGGATGGCTTGAGGGTAAAACGTAGGGTAATTTTCTTGGGGTGAGCTATCCCTTTAACAATCATACAAACAACAACAAAAACTACAGTTTGATTATTAATAGTTTAAGGTAAATGTTATTCCATAAACTTTTAACCTGGAAACTATGTAAACATTCAAATGGAACTGGAAAATGAATTCATATTGGACTAAAAAATAAATCAATTTTGCAGAAGCCCACCACACAACCCGCCTGTTGGGGTTGTTTGTAATGTGCATCTAAACGGAAGACTCACAGCTGAAGCAGGTCTCCGAGATTGACGAAAAGATCAGGAGGGATCGCTTCAATTCTGTTACTGGACAAATCCCTGTGGAGAGAGAAAATATTCATGCCTTTTGCATTCAAATAGGCATCTGCTGACAGAAGTGATGAGCAAGCCAGCCTGATGCCAAACTCTTTGATGACTGATGTCCCGCAACTGGTTGAGCTGTATGGGAGTATAAGACCAACCAAGACTTTGAAATTGATAAGGAAATCCATGCAAGGAGGATTTATTTTATTGAATTTATTTATTCATTCATTAAATTTTTTTTGCTTAGCTTCTCAAAAATAGAACAGAAATGGGTCACGACTAAACTCCAGAGAACACTTTGTGGTGATTATTTTGGCAAACATTTAAAATGGAATGCAATGCCTGAGAACTTACAGCTCGCCCAGTTTACGAAGCAGAGAGAAAGCCTGCTCGTGGATGAAACTAATGCGGTTCCGCTGGAGGACCCTACAGATAAAAAAAAAAAAAAACATTTATCTTGGTGGACAGAAAGACATCGACCGCTTCAGAGGAATTGGATGTGCAGGAAATACCCAGGGGTGTAAAAAGTATTTAAAAATTATACTTAAGTGAAAATAAATAATATTTAAATGAGCAAAAGTAGAAAACTTAAGTAAATTATACTTAAGTAAAAACCATTTTATCAACACAAAGTGGAATAAACTGCATAACATATTTTGCCAAGCAACAACAAAGCTATCATGGCCACCAAAATAATAATTATTATATAGTATGTAAATTTTCATCAGTGATTTTATTTGGAATCAGTCTTGTGCATTCAGCCAATATACTACAGTCAGCTAACTGCACTATCAAAACAGAAATAATGGATACTTTTTGGGGGGAAATAAAGCAATCTCAATATGCTTCCTCAGATTTGATGATGAACTTCTGAAGCCAGAAATTTCCCTGATTAAAGTTAAACTGAAGACATCATTGGTTCTCACCCGTCAAGCACACGCATTTGAGGTGAGCTTCTGTTTGATACATTTAATGTGTGCAGGATGCAATGTAGTGTACTTTCAAGGAGTAAAAAGTTGTTTTTTTTCTTCAGAAATGTAATCAAATAAAAGTAGTCAATTTAAATTGCACTTAAGTAAAGAAAAAATAGCTCCATGAAACAATATGTAGGAGCAGTAATCAGGTAAAATTACTCAAGTATTTTACACCTCTGGAAATATACATAGTTGTACACAACAATGTCACTGGTGGCGAGTACGAAAAACAAAGAACAATTTAGAAGGTAAATGGGATCTGACCTTTAATCAGCAGAGTCACTCTTGCATATAATCAGTGAAATTATAATTAGAGTAATATAGCATTACATTTATAAATGAAGTCCAAACACATTGCTATTCTGCTTAATATGTAAATGTTTCCATGTTCCTTGAAATAAGTTTCAAAATGAACAAAAGCAGATAAGTCTACTATTCTGATTACTGCAGAACATTGATTAAAAATGAAAAGTGTGAACTGGGAGGATGAAAACACTTTCCCTAAAAATATGTTTGACCTAATTTTTGGTGTTTTTGGCAAGAAGACCTCAACTATGCACATTAAGAGTGGGATACAACTGCCTCTTTAAATATGTGAAAATACAGTTTACATACAGAATCTGTATGTAAATCAAAATGTTCATTAAATGTTAATGTTTAATGATAGTTGTTCATGAGTCTCTTGTTTGTCCTGAACAGTTAAACTGTCTGCTTTTCTTCAGAAAAATCTTTCAGGTCCCACAAATTCTTTGGTTTTTCAGCATTTTTGTGTATTTGAACCCTTTACAATTTAGCATTTTTAAATCTGTCTTTTCACACCGAGGACAACTGAGGGACTCGTATGCAACTATTACAGAAGGTTCAAACGCTCACTGCTCCTGAAGGAAAAATGATGTATTAAGAGCTGGGGGGTGAAAACTTTTGAACTGAATAAAAAATACATTTTTCTTATTTTTAGTACTGCCCTTTAGAAACTACAGAAGATACTTACATGTTTCTTAGAAGACAAAATAAGTTAAATTTACCCTGAACTTCAAATTCAAAAAGTTTTCACCCCGGCTCTTAATGCATTGGGCTTCCTTCTGGCACATCAGTGAGCGTTTGAACCTTCTGTAATAGTTGCATACGAGTCCCTCAGTTGTCCTCAGTGTGAAAAGATGGATCTCAAAATCATACAGCCATTGTTGGAAAGGGTCCAACAAATACGCTGAAAAACCAAATAATTTGTGGGAACTGAAGGATTTTTCTAAAGAACAACAGGCAGTTTATCTGTTTAGGACAAACAAAGGGATTGGTGAACAACTATCATTAAAAAAAAACAAAAAAAAAAAACAGCTGTGAATCATTCAGGTAACAAGACAGTATTAAGAATCAAGCGTATGGAAACTTTTGAACAGGGTCATATTTATAAATTCAACTATAATTTTTTCTTGTGAAATATATATAAATGTCTTTTATGTGAAATATCTTCTTTAGGTCAGTACCAAATAAAAAATAACATGCATTTTGTATTATCCCTTTTATTTTGGTAAAATAATTAACAATTTGCAGATTCTGCAAAGTGTATGTAAACTTTTGACCTCAACTGTATGATTATATAGTTATTTATTATTCATCTGGCATATTTCTAGTCAGCGGCTGGGGAAAATAATGAACATAGAAATCAAGAGTGTTGTATTCAATCCTGCAGGTCTCAGAAAATCTTTTACATATCTCAAGTTAGGATTTAACATTTACATATATTCAATCTACAATTCATCTCCAGATACTTTATAGTCCTAATATATGTAGATGGATTGTCTGTGAATATTAGATTTGTTTGGGCCTACACCATTATTTTTCTCCACTGATGATCATAAAAATGCCAGATGAGTGAAAAAGTTATAAGACCAAAAGAGATGAATGCTGAATATTGATTAAGTAAAAGAAATGGTTAAAGTTTGTTTTTAAAACCCATATAAATATAAAGGCAGCTGGAGGAGTAAAGGCTTACTCCTGTTTACGGTTTACTTATTTCATAACATATTCAGAATAAGCACTTTGTGTACCAATTTGCAGGGTTTTTTCTACAATATTTAATTTAGTATTTTATTAGACATTTTAAAAGACATTTTTGTTATCATACAGATAACAAAATCTGAGTATATCTGTTTTCTATTTAAATTGGTTCATTTAAAAGTAGACATTTCACTCTCTATACATATATTTTTCATGTCTGTAAGGCAAGTATACATAGAGTTTCGAAGTGATGCGCTCAAGTTCACAGAGACAGAGACAGCAGAAAGCACCTCCTGTTTGCTTTAACTATTTTACAAAAGCGCAACGTTTCGTTGTTATTCTGAGTGCACAAAAATAAACATAGAGCCTGTATTAGATGTATTACTTTGATCTGTATGACCAAAAATGACAGCGTATTTAACATTAGATTAAGCTGCCAAGTTGCTACTACATACATCTTTAAGATGAAAAGCCATATTTAAGGTCAATGAATGATAGGTGAGTGTTTGGACGTCCTGCCCGATGCACTATATTACTTGAGACTATTAGGGACCAGCCCTAGATGAATCTATTCTATTTTAGTGTTTTGAAGAAAATAAAATGGAAAGGGCAATTTTTTTAATACTGGAATGCATTCACAATGCCCATAGGTCATCTGAGGTTTTGAGCAGCTGTTATGGAAGGGTGGGAATACTCACAGGACTGTTAACATATTACAGGACCTAAAGGTCACATTTCCTACAGTCTCAATCTTATTTCCCTCGACGTCTCTGCAAACAAAATAGAAAAAATATGGTGTATTGAAAATTTAGGAAAGTGTTGGAAATTGAATAAAGACAAATCGCTTTTACTTACTGATTAGCATTAGCTTAAAAGAAGACCAAATCATTTTACAAAATATAGATTTATTACGATTTTTTTGGAAGTGTATAATTTAAAATGCTCTCTACAAGCTCTCCAACAATGGAAATAAAATAATAAATAAGCGTTTTATCATGACATTGTTGTATTCAAACTTACAGCCAATTTAATCGTGGCATCTCCAGGCAAATATCATCAAGCTTTGTGAGAGCATTGTTCAACAACACTCTGAAACACAAGCAAAAGCTTTATAAGCAAAGTAGCAGTGCAGCACATTTTGAAAACTAGAAAAAAATGTTAAGAGAGCAGCTCCTATGTATTTGTTAAATATAAGATTTACATTTGAAAGACAGAAGATGAGTCACCAAAATAGCAACAGGCTGAAACTCACAGCAGCACAAGGGAGCGCAAACCAGAGAAGGTCAAAGAGGAGATGTGATGAATGTTGTTGTTCTCCAGAATCCTTCAGGATATAAAAAAGGAGAAGCTCATTAAAAAAACACTGAAGCCTCACAAACTGAAGTGCTTTGTCCAATATTTGTTCAGGGGACACTAATTTATGCATAAGGGTTATGAACCATAACTCAATGGCATTCAATTAGATGTGTGATGGAAGTTCAATCACTCGTGTTTCTTTAGAGCAAATCTTCAGTGACTGCTAATGACTCACTCCTGAATATCACAGAGAAATAACATCAGTTTTGTGCTGTCTTTATGGTCAGTACTCATCATTAGAGAAAGTTTACTGATTGACACATGCCACTGCAGTTATCTGATTTGACAAAATAAAGCACTGAAAGAGAAAATCTATCTTTATTTAGCTGACATTTATAAAGCAAATGGGAAAATGACAAGAAACACTTACAGCCATTCTAGTTTGTGCAAATCCTGGAATACATCAGGAAGTAGGGTGGTGATTCGATTATAACTGAGATACCTGAGAAAATAGGATATGCCAAAAGCATTTTAAAAGCATTTGCCCATTGAAAAAGCACATAAGCAAACTAAAACATCAATCATTCATCGCAAGCCCATTTGTCCCTCTCAGCAAATGAGGCTGATTAAAGTTTTACCATATTTAAATGGACAATAAAAATGTCTGCTGACTCACAGTCTCGTCAGATTGTAAAGGCCTCTGAAAGCATGCGGATGCACTGCTTTAATTCGGTTGTGCTGAAGATACCTGAAATAAATTACAGGAAGCATTAAAAAGCAGTAAAAGACAGAGAAATAACACAAAATGTTACGCTATAATCATGTTCACAAGGAGTGGAAGCGCCTTAAACAGCTCTGCTTTTGCTTTTTCATTTATTTATTTAAAAAAATATATAAAAGCTAAAAAAAAAGTACAGCAAAAACTATAATATTGTGAAATATTGTTACAAACTTAATAAATTACATTTCAATTTTAATAATGTTTTAAGAAATGTTATTTATTCCTGCGACAACAGAGCTGATTTTTCTCCAGTCTTCACATGATTTTTTTACTCCAGTCTTCACATGATCTTTCAGAAATCAATATAAAATTTGCTGATTTGGTGCTCAAGAAACATTTCTTATTAGTATCACTTTTAATGAAAACTGTTGTGTTGCTTAATATATTTGTGGAAACTGGGATACATTTTTCAGGATCCTTTAGTTTCAAAGAACATCATTTATTTTATTTTTTTTGTGACATTATAAAACTATAATGCCAATGATTAGCAATAGTCTATAGAAGCCCATTTTTGCCACTGAATAAGAAATTATTTTAAAAAAGGTAATTGTGACTTTTTATCTCACAATTGTGAGTTTACATCTGACAATTCTGACTTAGAAGATAGAAATTCACAATTCTTTTTTTTTGGCTTTTTAACGGACAGGACAGTAGAGATGGACAGGAAAGCATGGGGTGAAGAGATGGGAATGGGATTGGCAAAGGACCATGAGTCGGGACTCAAACTCGGGTCGCCAAAGGTGCTGTTGCACTATATGTCAGTGCGCTAACCGCTCAGTTATCAGTGCAGACAGAAACTCATAATTCTAACTTTTTTTCTCCGATATAAGAATTTAGTGCAATAAACCCTCAATTTCGTGATGTAAACTTGCAATTCTGAATTATAGTCAGAACTGCGAGACATAAATTGACTTATTTGCTCAGAAATGCAAGCCATTAAATAAGAATTGTAAGATAAAAACTCACAATTCTGAGAACATACCCTCTTAAAAATAAAGGTGCTTCACAATGCCATAGAAGAACCTTTTTTTGTCTAAATGGTTCCATAAAGAACCTTTAACATCTTAAGAAACTTTCTGTTTCACAAAAGGTTCTTTGTGGCAAAAGAAGGTTCGCAGATTATAAAAAGGTAAGAAAGAGATGGTGCTTTAAAGAATGGTTCTTTGTGGAACCAAAAATGTTCTTCTATGGCATCGCTGTGAAGAACCTTTCAAAGCACCTTTTTTTTAAGAGTGTATCAGTCTTTTCTCCCTCAAAATTGAACTCTATAACTCACAATTGCGAGCTCGTTTCTCACAATTCTGAGAAAAAAAGTCAGAATTGCAAGAAATAAGTCAGAACTGCAAAATATAAACTCACAATTGTGAAAAATAAAGTCAGAATTGTGAGATATAAACTTTTTTCACAATTGTGAGTTTATATCACATAATTCTGAGACAAATTCATAATTGTTCATATCTCGATATTCTGACTTTATATCTCACAATTCCAAGAAAAAGTCAGAATTGTGAGTTTGCATCACAATTCTGAGAAAAAAAGTCACAAATGTGAGATAAAAAGGTGCAATAATAATCTTTTTTTACATTTTTTATTCAGTGGTGGAAATGTGCTTCCATAGTAGAAAGAAAGAAAGAAAGAGAAAGAAAGAAAGAAAGAAAGAAAGAAAGAAAGAAAGAAAGAAAACATTTTAGATGTTAAAATTTAGCTACATTTATTCTTCTTTTGAATAGTCATTCTCACCTCATCTAAACCCCACTGCACTGCCAACATTAGACTTTTTGTAGCCTTTTCATATCAATATCCAACAGCTCTGTCATTAAACTTAAAAAATCCAAGGCATACACAACTACACAGCTCCACAAAAGATGCACTGTGGTCTCTATTCCCACATCAGTTTTTTTTCCACCATTGCCAAGATTAAGCTTGTTCGTACAATGAAGCCTCCATCTGTCATTAGATCAAGAACGGTGTTTGGGCGAGGACAAAAATATGGGTCTGATTCTGTCAGATTCAGCTGGCACTCCTGAACGAGAAACCAGACAATACTCACAACAAACGAGCATGTCAGATTAAGACATGCAAACACACTCGAAAAACTCAACAGCTGGAGAAGGAAAAACACTGAGCCATTTTTATCAGGTTAAAAAAAAGAACACTCTCAAGTTCTTCAGTTCTTGAGTGTGTTTGGCTCAGCTCCTGTGGAGAGCACTGAATGTTTTATTCCACAGGGATTGTTTAATCTCACTCAACATCTCTATTTCACACACTTCTCACTACGGTGGCACAGTAAGGGACAAGCAAACAACGTTTTGTGAACATCTGTGATAACGCCAAGGCGGCATTCGTAGCATTACAGAATCTATACAGTCCAATGGCAAGGAGAGATATACTTAGTGAAGCAGAAAGGCTCTTACAGCTTTTGAAGGCTCTGATACTTCAAGAACATGTCAGCATTTAACTTCCTAAGCCGGTTTCTCTGCAGGGACCTGCAGCATGAACAAAAGAGACATTTTGTTAAAAGTAATAGAATGCAAAAGCGACAGCACACTTTACAGTGACCATATGTTTCCCATTCATTTTATCTAAAAACCCATCAAACATTCTTCAATGATTTTTTTTTAAAGTTTTAAATAAACTGTAAAATGATAGATGCTATAATAATTATGGATTACCAGATGGCATTTCAGTATAGTGACATTAATATGACATGATAATGATAATCATGAAAATGATATCATTATTTAAATCAGATAAAAAAAAATAAGATGCGTTTTGACTGATATACTCTATATTCAGGAGGAAACACAGGAATGCATGGGAATATTTGACTTAAAGTTCTGTTTCACCTAATAAAGAGAAGCTGTTTTAAAGCAATGATTTCCTTGAGACCTTAGAGAGAAGACACGCAGCGTGTCTACTTGAAATCAGGGAGTGACATTGCATTTAATACACCTTGCCGCATTCTCCACATTACTGAAAGGTAGATGTGAATTTTGCTGTGGCATACTAATGAAGAGCGGAAAATCAAACAGAGCCGCAATACAGGAAATTGAAACTTAATTAAGAAGCAGCTTCAGCTGATACATAAATATGCATTGCAAATCCACATATTAAACTGCTAGAAAGGTTTATATCAGCCAGTTATTATGTGAACAATAGAGATTTTCACGAGGCATTGAACAAAAATGAGAACGAAGCTTCACAGTTATGTTTTGTGGAGAATAATGTTGAAACAATTATCTTTTAATGCAATTATCCCAGTTTTCAATGCTCTAAAATCAAAAGCAGAGTTAATTAAGACTCAAAATTGAATACACCAGACTTGTTTTCTGATGCAGCCTCCTCTTGTTTGTGCTCACTGATGCTTCAGAAGGAAACATGATGCATTGAGAGCCAGGGGTGTAAACTTTTGAACAGAATGAAGATGTGTATACATTTTTCTTATTTTACCTAAATATAATTTTTTTTCATTTAGTAGAGCCAGGGGTGTAAACTTTTGAACAGAATGAAGATGTGTATACATTTTTCTTATTTTACCTAAATATCATTTTTTTTCATTTAGTACTGCCCTTCAGAAGATACAGAAGATACTTACATGTTTCCCAAAAGACAAAATAAGTTAAATTTACCCTGATCTTCAAAATTCAGAAAGTTGTCACCCCCTGGTTCTTAATGCATAGTGTTTCCATAATAGTGCTTCTGTAATAGTTGCATATGACTCCCTCAGTTGTCCTCAGTGTGAAAAGATGGATATCAAAATCATACAGTCATTGTTGAAAAGGGTTCAAATACACAAAAATGCTGAAAAACCAAAGAATTTGTGGGATCTGAAGGATTTTTCTGAAGAACAGCAGGCAGTTTAACTGAGAGACAAACAAGGGACTTATGAACAACTATCACTAAACATTAAAAAAAAGCTGTGGATCATTCCGTTAACAACTCAGAATTAAGAACCAAGCGTATGTAAACTTTTAAATGGGGTAATTTTTAAAAATTCAACTACTTTTTTCTCTTGTGGACTCTATGTAAACATCTTTTATGTGAAATACCTTATTCAGGTCAGTATAAAATAAAAAAATAATATGCATTTTGTATGCTTCCTCTTATTTTGGTAAAATAATTAACATTTTGAAGATTCTGCAAGGTGTATGTAAACATTTGACCTCAACTGTACATGTACAACTCTTTGGAAACACAAATGTTTATTTAGTCACTCTCAGAAAAAGCTGTCACTGGGGTGTTATCGTAAGACACAAAAGCTGAAAGGTATCTTTGTACTTTATTTATCCATAAATGGGACATATTGGTACCGTAAATAGTTAAATGAACATTACTTAAACTATCAGGAAAAAAAAATCAATTTTATATTTTTACATTGCCATTTTAATCAATATTCTGTTTATTAAAGCCAAGTATGAATTTCATCAAGTGTTTTTAAGTATTTTACATTTATTCCAAAATAATAGCTCAACACATTAACAATTTAAACAATATTTATTATTTGTGAACTTACGTTCAACTATTCTTTTTAATAACTTAACTTTTTACTATTTTTTTAATTTTTATCAGTTAATCAAGCTCAGTAAATATTGGTCACAGACACAGAGAATTACTCTGAAATTCCCCAAACTGATTACTCTCTAAAAACTTCCACAGATCATGTTTTATGCAATTTAACATTTAATTTTGACGTAACAAAGTGGTTTTATCTAACTGTGTGAGTTGTTTACTGACTTTTTTGAATTAGTCTTCGCATGAACGCTATTTATTGTTTTTTCAGACTGATCTGAGGATTGAGGAATGCGGACGAACACGATTTATTGAATGAACCAGTCACAGCCAATCATAACCAGTCATATCCAATTATATTGTGATGGAGGCATTGCCTCCTCTTGCATGACTTTCCTGCATTTATTCTCAAATACCCCCCAACAAACTCAAGGTCTGTTTGCTTTAGGGGGTCTGTTAAAACTCAATGGGCTCAGGGCAGGTGAGAGAGACGCAGACTCCGAAAGTACCTTTACCTGCTGGTTTTGCTATTGGGCAATGTTTCTTTAAAAAAAAAAGAGAGATTTATAAACTTTTAATGTTATATTTTGTAAAAAACTTTATTTTTGTACTGCAATTTTTTTTTCTTATCCAATATTTAGAGAAGGCACTGCCTCCCTTGCCACCTTGCAGAAAACGCCCCTGCTTAAAGGTACATATTAATGCTAGTACATAACAGTACCTAAACTTGACATATTAGTGTCTTTCGAAAGGGTAAAGCCACAATAACAGATTTTGGAGAGAGTACATTTTCAACATTTAGAGTAAAGCAAACTTGTCGGTTTGCCTTCACACCTCATGCAAATCCGAGGAGTCTCAACAAAAAGCAGCCACAGTCCACACACAGGCTGTGAAACTCACATCATGGTGACATTAATGGATACCGTGGGGACATCTTTAAAGTGAGCACCGTCACAGTCCAGCTCCAGGTCCCTGCACTGGCATTCAACTGGGACGGTCCCAAGCACTGCATGACAGATAAAATAGGAGACAAACCAGACAACATTATAGATATACAACTAAATGTTCAAAAAGTAGGTTTGCATTACAGTTTACTCTGTAGTAATACTTAATGCACGCTCATGCTGAACTAATAAGCACTAAAGTATTTCTGTAAGCTGGTTTAAATCAGCTTATGTTAAGGATAAGTTCTACTTAGATTTCCCAATTAGATTCATTTGAGCTCTCAAGGGAAATCAAAACTTTAAAGGTCAAGTGTATAATTCACTGTTAAAATGCTTTTTTTGAGCCATTGGTAGACTCGTTATTCCAAAAATTCCAACCAATAGTGTGAATTTGAAGCGGGACTATTTGTTTTTTAACCAATGGCAGACAGAAGTGTTACAAATACTTGAGAACAACAGCAATGTAACAAAACACACACAATATGGGAAACTTGTGTATATGAAAAGTTTGAAATGTTTTGCCTTATGTTTCACAGAAAATCATTATATATAAGAGGGAAATATAAGAGTTTTTTCAGGAAATGTTACATTTATAAGATTTATTGTATACTGTCATTCACACATACTGCCAGCAAATAATTCAAAATAAGAAACAGCAGATTTTGCATTAAAAGTGTATTTAAGTGAAAACTGAAAAGGAACATATGTAATCTGATTGTGTCAGGAGTTGGATAGTTCAATCCTATCTGCCAGACAGAATTAAGCCACACGAGATACACCAAGTCTTTATCACAGTTAAACAGAGCAAACCGTTGCCCTCAAATCCAGGGAATGTAAATGCCTCCGACAGACCATCTGTGGCCCAACACATTGTTCCAGCAGAGTCTTATCTGTATTAAACATTGGGGAAGGACGAGAAAGCACAAAGACAGAACAAAAGATGCAGGGAGAAATAGACAGCAAGAAATAGAAATCGAACTCCGACGTTCACCAGCACGGCCCACAGTGACTAATTTGGAGAGGAGAGAAGAGATGCAGGCAAAGCAGGAATGGTGCTATAATAAAGCTCACACTGTCTTCAGACCAATCAACTTGTGCTTTCAGAGCTAAATTTGCTGGTAATGAGGGGATGAATACAGCAAAGTCATCACTGCCAACACGGGCTGGATTTTAATGGGTTATTCAGGCAGTTTTAGTGCGGGTTGCCTAATTCTGCTTGTAGTTCATTAATTAACAATTGTCAATGTGCTGGGGTGCATGTAGGGTATGTTTCCATCACATCAATGATAATTGAAACTTTATAATTGCTTAAGCTGTTTTGCTATGTGAATGACCTAAGCTCATCGGAAGACAATATTAGTGAAACAAAATTGTTTCTGACCAGTGAAGTGTAAATTCATGCAAGCTCATTTCCACCACACTTTGGAAAATCATAATGACATAAAAAGTCATTACTGTGACATAAAAAGTCGAAAATTACAATGTACCAACCAGAGGTTGCGCTAGACTTTATCATTGTCTGTCATTTTGATGGACAGGGTCGTAAAAATTGCGTCATAATCTATTACTACCCGTCATTTTAATTTCCATATTTTAATTAGAATAACACATTTAATTGCTTTTATTTTTGTTCACATTTACATTTTTAATCATGAACCTACAGGACGGACGGCCTTCAGATTTTTCCGTCACTGATAAAAAAAGTTCCGTCAATGACGGACAATTTTCGGTTAACGCGACCTCTGGGACCAACTAACAATCATAAAAAGATGACTATATAGTAAGCCATTACTATGAGACAAAATGACATTAAAAAAAATCGAAATTTGACATAAAAATCTAAATTTTGAGTTAAAAAAATGTATATAATCATGATTATTTTGAGTCAGTCAGACTTGATGTTATTATAACTTAATGTTTTTACTTTAACTCATAATTTCAGTTATCAGTTTGTTTTATGTAATAATTTTTTTGTTTTAAGTTGTCATAATAGATTACCAAAGCATGATTTGTTTTCATTTAAGTTCATGCTGAAACAGGGAATGCTTAAACTTTAGAAGAATTTCCAGAACAAAAATGTTACTTAATGTACATTCATATGGTTAGAAAACATCATTCAATTTCAATTGTCATATTTTGATAGATACAGTGGCCCATAAAAAATATCTAGATATTTAAGTTACGCATAAATGTTACGACGGCATTTTAGTGCCAAGTTAAAAAAAAAAAAATCTAAAATTACAAGATTAAAGTCTCAACATTTTGAGAATTCGAAATTACGAGAACAAGTCAAAATATTCCAAAGAAATTACGAGAATAAAGCTGAAATGTTTCGAGAATAAAATTACAACTAAGAGAATAAATAGTTTGATAGTTATAAAGTAGTTTGATATTTTCAATCTGTCATGCCATATTAAAGACCGTGAAAAACACATTAAAATAGACATATTGTTTATATTTCACTATAAAACTGACAGATCTTTAAAGTTGAGACTCGGGAATATCTTCCAGTGCTAGAAAATACTTTCAAAATATTATAAATCTAGTAATTTTGACTTTTTTCTTAAAATATTTTGACTTTATTCTCAAAACATTTTGACTTTATTCTCATAATTTTCACTTTATTGTCAAAATATTTCGACTTTATTCTCGTAATATTATGACTTAATTCTTGTAATATTGACATATTATGACTTTAATATCAGATTTTTTTTAATGTGGCACTAAAATGCTGTTATAAAATGTCAATGTATTATACAGTAAATTTACATTTATTTATTAGCTTAAGAGCACTTTTCAAACAAAACATTTTAGAAAAAAAACATTGCTTTATTTTAAATTGTACAACAACACACATTTAATGTTCTATTTTATTTAAAATATATAAAATATATGGTAACTGAAATAAAATTAGTGTTTGGACATTTTTTGGTTATCAAACATGAGTGGATCATGTTCATAATGTAATGAACTCCAGCTGTGTGTTCTCTGCTAGGACACCTGTGTGAACTTAAGACTAACTGACTGATTTCCATTAAAAATCACCTCGAGTTCAGCTGATTAAAAGTCACAGCAGACATTTTTAGACACTTATTGTTCAGTGTCATGTTTGTTTATTGGAGCTTTGCAGCGTCATAGCAATATCACACTGATTTTTCACACACCCAGGCTCCATCTAAACATGTATCTCTGATCAATACTGCCTATCACCTCAAACCGTAAACCACATAAGCCTCAAGATATGAGCTGCCTGAAACTTATGAGCGGTTGCCTTAATCTTATTTTATTTCCTGCCCAAGTTTCAGAGTAATAAAACTTTGAAACAATCAAACAGGCTTTCATAAATGATAAAAAATAATAATTAAAAAAAAAATTTCTTACGAAACAGAAAACTTTTTTTGCACGTCAGAAAACTGGAAAAGCTGTAATCATTTCAATTCACTAGTAGGGATTTTTAATGCAATGTTTGGGAATGATCAGGTGGTTTTGTTTGCTCTCAAGTGGTCAGTTAGTAAATACAGCTGTACTGACAGCATCTGACAGTAAAATGTTGCTAGTCAGAGTGCGCCAGACAGAAAACAGAATATCAAAGTCGGGCATGAAAACACTCCTCAAAGAAGACAAAGTGCACAATATCGGAAGTGAATTCATGACAATCAGCTGTCAGTTGCTTGTCTGAAATCAATAAAACTGAACCAGCTCAGTGAGCATACAAACACTACGGCTGTGTTATTACGTGCTTTCCACATTTATACGTGTTTTTGACAGTATTTTTTATGTCACATGGCGTGCAGGAGAATAAGTAAATCAACCACACAATTTTAATTTGCTCCCTCAGGTTTACTAAATCTTGTGTATGACTTACTAATTCATTTCCTCGGTTTAAGTAACTCGTGCGTACTAAATAATTATTTGTGATTTCACTTTTAGTAAATTGTGTGCATGAAATAATAATTTGTTTTACTTCCTATCCGCATTCTCATAAACCTGTTGTCGCTGTTATGTTATGGACAGAGACGCTTTAATTGGGTCTTATTTTGAGTTGGGAATGAGTTATAGAAACAACAGTCTTCTCAAAAGCCTTTCTGCATTGCATGGTATCATTTTAACTCTTTTCCTGCCAAACACATCATTTTCTGTAGTTTATGAGACAACATTTCTCTATCAAACACAGAATTTTCTGGGTTTCCATGCTTTTAGTGTTAAACGCTAGGGACGCTATTACTCATTTCCTGAATGATTCCAGAATCTCCCGATCAAAAACACAGGTGTGGAAGATGCAGAAACAAGCGATCTCATATGTACACAGATGTATTTTAAAAATAATGCGATCATTAACAATAAACAGCATACAGTCGAGGTCAAAAGTTTATGTACACCAGAATCTGCAAAATGTTAATTATTTTACCAAAATAAGAGGGATCATACAAAACTCATGATATTTTTAATAAGATATTTCACATGAAAGATGTTTAAATATAGTCCACAAGAGAAAATAATAGTTGACTTTATAAAAATGACCCTGTTCAAAAGTTTACACATGCTTGAGTCTTAATACTGTGTTGTTACTGAATGATCCACAGCTGTGTGTGTGTGTGTGTGTGTGTGTGTTTTTTCTTTTTGTGTGTGTGTGTAGTGATAGTTGTTCATGAGTCCCTTGTTTGTCCTGAACAATTAAACTGCCTGCTGTTCTTCAGAAAAATCCTTCAGGTTCCATAAATTTATTGGGTTTTTTTGTTTGTTTGTTTTTTTAGCATTTTTGCTAAACAATGACTTTCCAACCAGTGACTGTTTAGCCACCTTTCCACTGTCGGGCCGAATGGTTTTTACTCTCCGTGTCCCTCTCTGGTGGCATGCATATCCCCTCAGCATTTGTTGGTATACCTGTCATCGCCTTCTGTTTATTTTATTTTAAGAGTTGTGTCCTTTTTTCCTGTTATTTAAAGGATAAGTCCACTTCCAAAACAAAGATTCACATATAATGTACTCACCCCCTTGTCATCCAAGATGTTCATGTCTTTCTTTGTTCAGTCGTAAAGAAATTATGTTTTTTTAAAGAAAACATTTCTGCATTTTCCTCCATGACTGGACTGCTATGGTGCCCCGATTTTGAACGATCCCAAATGCGGTTGTAAACGATCCCAGCCGAGGAAGAAGGGTCTTATATAGTCTAATAACGATCTGTTATTTTCATTTAAAAAAATACAATTTAAATACTTTTTCAATCTCAAACGCTCATCTTGCCTTTCTCTCCCTGAACTCTGTGTATTCTGACTCATGACAGTTAGGGTATGTAAAAAAACTATTTTTTCCCTCAACTTCAAAAATAATTTCAAAATCATCCTACATCGCTGCAGAAGCACCGACCCAGTCTTTGCAAAGTGAACATGCAAAGAAGATCAAACACCCTCAACAAAAAAGGTAAAACAGCGATATAAGATGATTTTGAAGTTGAGGGAGAACATGAGATGGGAGTTTTTCGACATACCCTAACTGTCATGGAACAAAAACAGTCCAGGCAGAGTAAGACAAGACGAGCACTTGGCATTAAAAAGTATATAAACTGTATTATTTTTATTAAAATAACCGATCGTTACGCTAGATAAGACCCTTCTTTCTTGGCTGGGATCGTTTGAATCCGCATTTAAACTGCATTTTGGAAGTTCAAAGTCAGGACACCATATCAGTCCATTATATGGAGAAAAATGCTAAAATGTTTTCCTCAAAAAACATAATTTCTTTATGACTGAAGTAAAAAAAAAAAGACATTAACATCTTGGATGACAAGGGGGTGAGTATATTATATGTGAATCTTTGTTTTGGAAGTGGACTTCTCCTTTAACAAAGTAAATATCAGAAAAAAAGTCCCAAAAACAGAAAAATCTGATCATCGTCCATATCGCTGTTTACATTACACTTGCATTACCAAGGCAATGAGTGATGCATTTGTATTACATTCCAAAGGGCTCCGTTATCAACACCACAGTGGAAAATTAAACCGTATATGTGCTGACTGACGTGCTGAATATCTCATTCAGGTCAGTACTAAATAAGAAATAACATGCATCATCATTTTCATTTCATTTTGTATGATTCATCTTATTTTGGCAAAATAATTAGCATTTTGCAGATTCTGAAAGGTGTGTGTAAACTTTTGACTTCAAATGTATAAACGAAAACTGCCTAATGTTACAGAGTGAAATGTCAATCCAGGAAGTGGTACAGGAGTGTTGACAGAAACAATCTACTGCATCTTTGCTTTGATCATCAAACTCAATATGACAACAAAATGCAATTTTCTCAGCTTATTGCTCAAAATGTTATTTTTTTAATTAAACTTACCTACATTCAAGTGTTAGAGCTAGATTTTTTTTTTTTTAAGTAGAGGCTCTGTTCTGTTTATGAGAATTTGGACAGGAAGGAGAACAAATTATTATTTTGTGCGCAACTTAAAACTAGGGCACAAATTATTACACAGAGCGCATGATTTAATTAAAACAAGGGCCACAAATTAGTAAATCGCGTCTCATAGCTCCTCTCCCAAAATCACAAACATGCTATGACACAGACCTTTAAAAATCTGGCATTTAAAGGAACAGTTTTTAATTTAAATATTTTAAAAATATTTTAAAAATGATATTTATTCCTGTGATGCAAAGCAAAATTTTCTGCAGTCATTACTCCAGTTTTCTGTGTCACATAATCATTCAGAAATAATTCTAATATGCTTATTTACTGTTTTAAAAACATTTCATATTATCATCAATGTTAAAAACAGCTGTTGATCAATGTAATCTTATTGCTTAACTTACTTTGAACATCAAAAAGTGATCATTATTTTGATAATAAGAAGGCCACACATCTTGGGACTCGGTTAAACGCTATTAGTATTGCGTGTTTATTTTGTGAATGCCAATAATTATGTCAGACTGAAAAAGTCTTGTGAATTTATTACTCTATCTGTCCATTTCTCACTGTTGTTTCAGCTGTGGAATAACAAAATACAGCTGCCAAATGTACACATGCTGCGATTCTAAATGAAACATGCAAAATATGTCCTTAAGATATTCCCTACAAGGTTCAAATTCTCCGAATTGCTGCAGAAACGTAAAAATGAGAGCATACTCACAGCAGGCGTTTGACTTGGTTCCAAGGTTATTACTGGGGATGCCAAAATAGTTATCAAAGAGATGTGGCCAACCATTATTGTCTCCTAGAAAAAAAAACAACAACAAGAAGTAAAAGGTTACTGAATCAAACACATGATGCTTGTCATTGCTAACAAAGCCGTTTGCTGTGGCACAGATGTTCACAGGTGTGACAGAGAACACACTGATAGCACAGCAAAGCCCACAATGAGAAATTCAAATGGCTAAGAATCATTTCGCAGGGTCTTTGGTTTAACAAATGTGCCTCCACTCATTCTCTCCGGAGATGTTGCATAATACATAATAATGCATTTGGGTTTGTTCTTTTTTAAGAATCACGTTAACCTACTCAGCAACCCCTGTCAATCATCTTGACACTGCTTGCCAACTACAAAAGTCGTGGAGGAAATGAAGCAGGTGGCATGCAAATAGGTGTGACTTTCGTGCCGTTTCCTGTCTCCTGACACTTCACACTTAACATCTCAAACAAATTAAACTCAACCTTCCAGCTTACTCAATACCCCTTCATCAATCACTGTCAGGGTGATCTCGTTCATACTTGTGGGCATTCAAATGCAAAGCGTTCATGTACAATATCGCTCAAAAGTTTAAGGTCAGTAAGAGTTTTCTTTAATAGTTTAAAAGATATAATAGTTAAATAGATAATAGTCTTTTAACAGATAAAAGAAATGAATACTTGGGAATTAAATTTTCATAATTAAATGGCTCAAAAAAAAAACAGTAAAGACTTTTACATTGTTACTAGTAGTGTCCATTGATTAAAAAAAAATAATTTCACATTCAATCCTTAAATTAATGCAGAAACAACATAAAGTAAGTATATTTTTGATATTTCCTTAATGTTTTTTTATGACTGAAGGCAAGTATCACTGATACCAACTGATGTCTCTATTATTTTTTCCTGCTTAACCATTGACTATAGCCATTCAACATTACAGTATAATTGAGAGCTTTCAATTTAACATTTATTAGAATTTAAGTGAACTTAAAATAATCTTCACATAAACCCATTATAATAAAACAATCTCTACCTATGCCCTTCAGCAAGAAAATATAGCCAAATTTAATACATTTATCAAACACTAAACTCTAAATTAAATAAAAGATAAAGCTTATAAAGCTACAGATGTTATTGATTTCCTCTTTTTTGTTCTTTGATTAACAGACATCACAGCAGCTGGTTATTAGGATATTTTGGCTGCTGTTACTTTAAAAGCTGCCGCTGCTGAACTTGAAGCCAGTGTTTTCCCTGCCATTATATTAGGGGAACTCGCCGGCCCTTGAAGGTCAAGTTAAATTTTATTTTCTATATAGCGCCAGATCAAAACAAAAGTCATTTAAAGTTACGTTTCCTATAGAACAGGTATATACCTTGTTCTTTTATTACACAAACTAAATGGTCTTACGTTATTTACGCGACGGCATGTCAATTCTGTCTCTACATAAACGCGCGTCTACAATTTCTCCGCGAAAACGCGAACGGGATCGTTGAGTCCATTCATAAAAACGGAATTTACTCTATGGCGCGGAATGCCACGGAATTCGTCAATTTTTGGATGAATACATCAAAATTGGGTCTGTCACTTAATTCGAATCGCGATATGGACTAGTGTCTGTAGAAATTAAAACGGAAAAAGACGGTTTATAAATCCTGCATGTTCCGCTTGGCTCTGTATGTATGAATGGCGGAAACAGTTTGTTTACTACACAAATAGTGAAGCACACGTGAGGCTCGCGGTGATTTTCGGCCTCTGCGTCTCATTATATGACGAAATGAACACATGAACTTTATCTCCACAGCTGCTGTGAGAGTCACCTTATGTGAATATGAACTAGCATCATACCATACTTTATAAACACAGAAACTTCACGGCAACCTGTCAAAATAAAAGTACAGATTAACGTGTAACAGAAATATATTACTCTTGTATTACTTTTGTGCAGTGTAATGTACATCTTATCATGTTTAAATTTCTGGCCAATTTAAATTTAAAAAAAAAATGATAAAAATAAATATTACAAGATTAACCACTTAACCACTTAATTGTATAAAAAAATTGATTAAAGTAGTAGAATTAAATGTTTAATTACTCTTTTTTTTCACGGAAATAAATCTTTTTGTTATTATACAGAGAGTAAAGTACCGGAAAAAAGTACCGTTGGGTACCGGCACCCCTGCCTCATCCATCAACCTCCCCACCCCAAAGCTGTGAACCTAGGGGAAACACTGTGAAGCGGATCTAACACTGCTTTAAATGTGACTCTTAAATAATAAAACACTTACGTGCACAGTTTTAAGTCAGCTTTAGTTGCCTTTTTTGTAACTTCATGACTTAACTGACGACAGCTTACTCGTAGTTTCATTTGGGTTTGAATATGATACAGCGCTTTAATATAGCCTATACAGCCTGCAATTTTTTGCGTGCACTTGCAGAGCACGCGCTACGAGCACAGTATAACGGCTGACAGGAAGATTCGTTTTTACTGACATATGACAAGACAACATCTCATCTAACCGCAGTTCACTGATGTTCTACTGAAGCTCAGACAGTCACCGGTACCGTTTACGCGCTGTTTGACTCGCGCCTGTTGCTGAGGTGACGTTGGAGCGCTCGTCTGAAAAGTCTCCCATTTGATGTGCTCCTAAAGACGACGTTAAGCTATGTTCACACTTGGCGTCTTTTTTGAAGCGCTTTCTTAAACGCCACCGCCGGCGTCTTTTTCTGCAGTCTCAGGGGCCGTTCACATATCGTGCCTAAAAACGCGTAGAAAACGCTAGGCGCGCCGATTTTTCCTCCTTTCCAAAGCGCTCTGTAGCTTGCGCTCCCGTGGCGTCTGCCGTTGCTAAGCAACTATGACCTGCACTCTCTTGTTACGGGAAAGGATGAAGCTAATTGGTTGAATCTTGTCACATGACCCGCGGTGCGCTTGAGGCATTTTGAAAAGTTGAGATGTTTTCATCTCGATGCGGCGCTGACGCGCCTGAAAAAACTGAGCGCCTCGCTTCCGTTATGAGCGCGGCTGCCGCGCCTCTACATTTGAAATAACGAACTTGAGCGCGCAAAAGACGCGATATGTGAACGGCCCCCAGAGCGTCTTTTCAAGTTGAAAGAAGTTCAACTTTTCTTAAAGAAACGCCCTAGGTCAAGCGCCTTTTTGACAGCTGACCAATGACAAGCGAGTAGCTAGAACTGACGTTTCCATAACAACAAGAACAGCAAGGAAAATGGAGACGGTGCCGGTTGATAGACTTTTATTTCATTGTTGTGAACCGACATTCTCCTCCCCGTTAACTTCAAAAACCGACGCGCTGTCCACAAGGCTATCGGAGCCGCCCGTCGGTTTTAAGTTAACATGAACGCCGCTGTGCTTCGGGCGTCCCTTTTTCCAGTCTGGACTCGCAGATCCTCCCCGATCCCGGCCAAACCTAACCCCACCCCTGCTTTAATTGCGTTAAATATTTTAACCCGTTAAAAAAATTATCATGGTTTCCACAAAATTTAGCAGCACTAAAAAAACTAACCAACAACAAAAACACCAAATCTGCATATTAGAATGATTTCTGAAGTTTCTGAAATTTCAGCATTGCCATTACAGGTACAAATTACAATTTAAAATATATTCAAATATATTAAAATATAAAACACAATTTGGTAACACTTTACACTAAATGCATTATAATAGATTTTAATAAAATTTATAATGCATTGTGTAATCTCATGAATAATTATAATCATAGTTATAATACACTGTACCACTTATCTTATTCATTATTCATATTCCATCTTTAGAAAGTATAATGCATTAAAACAGGACAATGACAAAAAAGCCTTCAAATATTATAATGAATTCTAACTTTGGTTATAATTATTTATGAAAAGATAATGCATTACACCCCACACTGTGAATATCATTTTTATGCATTATATCTAAATGGTTTAACTAAGGCAATATCCAAAATTTTAACATGAGTGAAAGAATAAGTGCTAGAACAAGATTTTATATAATATCTATAATTACTACTGAGACTGGAATACTAATGTAGTACTAATGACATGATGAAACCATAACAAATCCAACTCACATGCTGAAAGAAGCTGTACCGCATACCGTACCTTACATATAGAATATAATGATGTTAAGGGTAGACTCGTGCCGAGTTCTTCATGCCAAACATGTCCAGTGGTTCAACGAAAAGCACATTCTCAGCCTGACCATCTTATTAATAATCCAGCTGCCTCACTCAGCATCGACCTCACAGCCCAAATGGTCAACACGAGGGGATCCTGGCCTGCTAACTAGACCTGCCAAAGGCCAAGCGAGCCACACTGTCCTTCTACATTTAATTAAACACACTGAGTGCTGGGCATAACAAGTTTAGCAAAAACAAAAATAAATAAATGATCATTCAGTCATGTGCCCTACTGCACTGCAAACACAGAAAAATGCATCAGATTTTTTTTGCAAAGTGGTTGCGTTGTACAGTATATGGTTTTTTCTTTACTAACAAACACTTTTTGTGCAATGTAAAGGTCACATTTGGAAACTTATTACTGTCTTCATTATTTATGCTACTTTTCGCGTAGACCTCATCCTTGTCCCACTCACACTTTCGGGCAATGAAACTAAGTAACGTTATGTAAAATAATTCAATAAATTAGCACAATAATATCATGCATCTGCGATCTCACAGGCTAAGGATAGGACCCAACACTACTGTAGAGTATTATTTACTCACCCTCCATGCATCCTAGGTGTATATGACTTCCTTCTTTCAAACGAATGCAATTGGAGTTAAATTAAAAATTATCCTGGCCCTCCCAAGCTTTAGAACAGCATAGACTGGTGTTTCTCTTCATCATTTCAAAATAAGTCAGTTAAGTGCATAATAAAAAAGTGCCTAACATGGCTCTTGGGGAGGTCACAAGGCCTCCTGTAGCGAATTGATGCATTTTTGTAAGAAAAATATCCATATTTAAAAAACATAAGAATCACTTTAATCTAGCTTGCGCTGACTGCTTTGGCAAGTGGCGTAGCAGGACGGAAACACCGTCTAAACTGTTCACCAATCGCAACGCAGTGGGAGAGCTAACCAATCACAACACATTTCGCTTTTCAGAAGGCGGGCCTTCATTAAACCTGGAACTAATCGAGCCATTTGTGGCAGGCTGGGGAGAAAAGCATTTCACAAATTATGTGAAAAATAATGCATTTTTCGATCCACCAAGCATGACAGCATGTTCTAGTATACCCTAAAACAAAATCAAGACTTTGTGAAAGAGCATAATAGGACCACTTTATTACCACATTATTAATTAATAGCTGCAAAGTCTACTTTTAAACTTTTTATTAATTAAAGAATCCTAAAAAAAAGTATCACAGGTTCCAAAAAAATAATAAAGTAGAACAACTGTTTCCAACATAGATAATAAATTAGCATATTAGAATGATTTCTGAAGGATCATGTGACACTGAAGACTGGAGTAATGATGCTGAAAATTCAGCTTTGCATCATAGAAATTATAGTTGAAAGTATTGTGACGAGTCGGCTGCCTCCCCCCTAACTATCAGCTTCACCCCGTCGGTAATCGCCGCCCTTCACCAGGCTCCCGACGGGAGTGGGCGTGTGGGAGGAGGAGGGGCGCTGAAACATCCAGGTCTGGCGGCGTGTGATGAGGCACACCTGATGTGAATGAAGCCTCATCACCGCCGCTGTTAAAATGCCGAGCGCGCCTCTCCTCAGGAGACCGGTCTCTTCCCCGTGCATGCACGCTGGTGTCCTCGTGGGTCCAGGAAGGGGTGAAGAGGGAACCAGCGCCGCCGTAGGACGAGCCGCCGGACCCCGCGGGTCCGGATGAGGACCGCACCCGTGACGGCTGACGGGCCAGGTTGCCGGGCCGTTTTATCCCCCAGAAGTGCCGCAGAGGTGGAGGAGGACGATGCCGCTAGAGAAGCCGCCGCCCCTCGCACCCCGGACCTGAGCGGGGAGCGCGTGCGGCCGCCGGACTCCGCCCCTTACCTGGACCCTTCCCTTCGGAACACTACCCCACCTTCACGGAACCCCGTCACAACGAGGACACCAGATCCCCCTGTTTATTTTGGACACTTTTTTACCCTTTTTGGACACTTTCTGTTTATTGTTTAATAAAAGCCTCTCCGAGGCCTGACGTCACGCCCACTGTGTCCGTCGCTTTGCTCCGCACCCGTGACAGTATATTAAAATGCAAAACTGTTATTTTAAACTGTAATAATATTTCACAGTATTACAGTTTGTTCTGTGTTTTTGATCAAATAAATGCAGCATTGATGAGCAGTAAAGATTCCTTTAAAAAAAAAGAAAAATCTTACAGATTCCAAACTTTTGATCTGCGGTGTATGTTAATAAAACTGAAATCAGCCTGATGAAGAAAACTAATTTTCTAAAAATGATTCAGCTCAGTCATTCTAACTCAGCCGTGTTCTTTCTGTTCCATTTGAATATTAACTTCAGCCAAGTTCAACCAAGAGAATGTCTTCTGGGGTCATTACCAATAAACATATTTCATTTGACTTAGTGTTTAAGGATAAAGGAAATGACTTCTGTGATGCTGAAACATCAACCCTTCACTTGCATAGCTCATTATCCATCAATTTTCTATGGCGTTCCTTTCGTGTCATGCAGGTAATTGATTATGCATGGGTGAAATGCAAATGTTAATTAAACATCTAAGCTGTACTACAAAGACCTCAAACAGTCTTTGCAGTAAATAAACTTTTCTAAGAAGGTGAACATATGTCAGACAGCCGATATTTAGTTCGACACCATTTTGGATGACTGTTTTTTTGTACTGTATATACCTATCATATATTACAACAACACATATGTCTACATCATACCACCATTTCTATATAGTGATGTTCATAGTAAATCAATCTCTCATTTAAAGTGAAAAGCCAAAATGGCAGGCTGATGACTTTCATAAACTATAATGGGGAAAAATGGATACCGCTCAAACATTCATAAAAAACAACGGCACCTAGCAGCCTTATAAAAAATAAGAAAATACAGATATATTCAAACATAGTTACCGGGACAAAAAAGTAGGTCATATTTAAATGGAATAAACTCTTTAGTGGCATCTCAATAAATATTCTCAATTAATTATTGTTCTCATTTAGCCATTATCTTGATTGCAAACAGGCTACAAAAGGATATTGCGCATATTGGTAGTCTGAAAACGTTTCAGTCTTATCTAGACACCCTAGAAAAATGATCTGCCTTCAATTAAGATTTAGTCATGTATTCTGCAAAAACAAACATGTATTCTATTCCCCTTTGGATTGTCTTCCTGTCAATGAAATTCAAGGAACTTAAAACGCATTTCCTATTTGAATAATAAACTTCTTGTCGATCCAAACATGTATGCTGCTGTTTTTCACTGAAGAGCTCAAAGGGAAAGTATTTGATAGATATGGAATGATCTGGAACGTTACGATGGAGAATAGTTATAGAAAAGTTTGTGCTTTCAGAAAAAAAATTCTGGTCTTTTTCAAATGGGGGCAAGGTACTATGAAAAACCTTGGTGACCTCCATTACCACTGGATGAATTTAGGCTCTCCTTTAACACTATTCTACATACAACACCAGCGAACAGAACTGCAATAGGTTTAAATCCATCATTGACAAGTAATGTTGCTATTTGTGTCCCACTAAGGCTCTGGCAGGTAATTTCTTCCCCATCTCGCCTTATGTCACAATTACAGCAGCTCAAATTCTTGGTTATATTGAGCAGCACTGAGGCAGCCATTAGTAAAGATACCATATAATCTTTACTTACATGAAAAGGGAGAAAACTCATCTGAACCTTTGACCTCTGTATTGATTTTACATGCACAAGACTGAACAGTTTTATCACTCTGTTGTGTTTTGACTGAGAGTTTACCCCATTTAACATAATAATACCCAATTTATGCTGAGGGTATTTTTACCACTAACACAGTACACTAATACATTTTTTTTATAAGCGGACAGTAGCAATTTTGTGGACTGAGTTATAACATGTTACCATCTAACAAAATGTCATTGACAGCATGTTAAAAACTGTAATGAAGATGCTTAAGATTTTGCAAAACTATGCAGCAGGTTCATTTTTTTTTTAATCTAAGCATCACCGCACTGCATTCTCTATGCGTCATTGCTGGTCTTTTCAAGCTCTGCAAGGGAAATATAAAATGACAAGGAAGATTCAGTACTAAGATAATATCTCCTCCCTGGGTAGCATTAAGATTAATGGTCTTGTTTATGCAGCTGGTCCATGACAAATTGAACAAAATTATTACAAAAAAATACAGGTAATGACCACGGAAATGACGCTGCATTCTAGGTAATGCAGAAAACAATTTAAATAATCAAATCCTTACAAATGAATAGTCAGCGATCTATGGGTACTATCAAGAAGGTTTGGAACAACATGAGGGTGAGTAAATGATGGCTAATGGTTTAAAAAAAAATTCAGGGGTGATAAAATCTCTCACAGAAGAAGACATATACATACATAAATACATACATATACATAAATACTGCATATATGTGACCCTGGACCACAAAGCCAGTCGTAAGTAGCACGGGTATATTTGTAGCAGTAGCCAACAAAAAACTGTATGGGTCAAAATGGTAGATTTTTCTTTTATGCCAAAAAACATTAGGATATTAAGTAAAGATCATGTTCCATAAAGATAATTTGTAAATTTCCTACCGTAAATATATCAAAACTTAATTTTTGATTATAAATATACATTGCTAAAAACTTCATTTGGACAACTTTAAAGGCAATTTTCCTCAATATTTAGATTTTTTTGCACCCTCACATTCCAGATATTCAAATAGTTGTATCTCGGCCAAATTTTGTCCTATCCAAACAAACCACACATCAATGGAAAGCTTATTTATTCAGCATGGTATATAAATGTGATGCGATCTGGGAAAACCTGTCGCTTTTCAGGAATTTTGAAAAATACGCTGAATGTACATTTTTCGTCAAAATTAGGTTTTCATTAAATTATTATTCTATAACATCTTGTCTATCATCTCTGAAAATGATATAACGATGTTATTATGGAGTATTTCACATCCAGAGATGAAGGACCAGATGAAGTTACTAAAGGGGAGGAGTTCGATGAGTCCGTTAAATGTACAGTGTGCGAACAGTTGTGCTGTGCTCACTCTTACTACACACTCTCAGAATAAAAAGGTACAGTTCTGTCGCTGGGTCGGTACCCTAAGGTACAAAAGTGAAAAGGTACATTTTTGTACCTTACCTACCCCTAAACAGTATATGAAGAGTTAAGATGCAAAACCAGCTAAATCCATCTGACTATGACTGGTTTTGTGTTCCAGGGTCACATATATGGTATATATAGTGCATATATGGTGTTTTATTGCTACTAAGAGTACCATAGATACTAGGGTTGTCACAATACTCAATATAACATCAAACCGTTCGTTATGACATCCACGGTTCAATGCGCTCTTGTGAATTGCGGTTTTTCGGTTTTGCATTTAAATAATTTCCTTGTTTTATTTCTCTCGAAATTCGCTGTGTGTATGCCCGTGATTTCACGTGCTGAGATGAGGAATGTTTATATTTGAAAAAGCAACACTTGAAGAGCATCTTTCTAATGAAAAGCAATGATAAACCTTTCTAAACGTGTTGTCCAACAAAAGAGAATATTATATCTTATTTTTACTTCACAGCATCAGTCGAGTGTTTGAAATAACTTCCTTTTGTGATCTGATGTGGCTTCTTATCATAGAATAAGCCAGACAATATATTCTATATTGTATGTCGATTACCAAAGACTTACAAATATACTTAATCATTATGAAAACACCCGAGATGGCTTGAAGAACACAAATCAACGACATATTATTGCAGACGAGTGTTTATTGTCCTTACATTTCATCATTCAAAATGTTCATCTTATTTTATCCTATTTATATTGTTTTTATTCAGTTACAGCAGTAGCGATGCCTTTATCCATATTAGAGATTTCCTGGCATTTCCTAGCAGTATTTTGTTGTTAATTAGATGCCAAAAAAAAAAGCACACTGACGTGGTAAGCTATCAGAACCGAACTGAGCCGAAAACCGTGGTTAAAAACCGAGGTACGTATTGAACCGTGGACTAACTGTATTGTTGCATCCCTAATAGATACCCTTATACAGTACATGTTGCAACTCTATTTCTTAGAAATCGATTAGGCTTATTGAAAGAATAATAATCTGTCCGGCTTGCCATTACCTTGAAGATTAAAGCAATAAATCTCAAGATGAGTTTCTTTATTCAGGTTATTGCGTCACTGGTGTGATATACTGTTATTGTCATACTGTGTCATTCTGATATGACTAATTCATTCAGCTGGGCATACTGTAAATATCAGAGTTAACGAGCCATCCATTTCATAACATAAGGCTATTTTAGAAGAGGAACACATGTAACTCTGGGGGTTCAAATTCTAGGAAAAACATGAGCATGTCACAGTATAACAGTCAAGCACTGCCTTCACATGACGTGTCACAGCATGCACTGCTACATAAACACGGTTCTCAGTCACAAATGACCTTTCTAACAGATGAAAGCGAGATTGATGTGACATGGCCACTGTGTTCCCATGGTGCACCTGTCATAGAGCATTATAGACACATGAAACATATAATAAGCGCCTTACTGTAACTTTGAACTTGATAAATGCAATAGGCAGATTACTATAAATTTCACCTAATTATTTCTATCTGCTTTGAGTTGAGATTATTTATCACAGGTACAGACTAATCATACTGGCAGCACTGATGCTTCACAGCCAAAAGACTGCAAAAGAAAAGGTAGGCAGAGAAGAAGAATCTGTTATGCGTTCATGTTCTTTGGTGTCACAACAGAATGGCATCAGTGAACCAAAAAAAAGTTCACAAAATAGCATTTAAATTTGCTTAAAGTTGGATTTTAAAACCTTTAGAGATCATTAAATGATAATAAACTTCTGCCACTGTAAATAATTGGAGAAATAGGTTATAATTTTTTTCTTCGCAAAGTTTAAGAATTTTAAAGTTGTACAAAATAGGATGTTCATAAGACAAAAGTCTTATAAAGACAAAACTGTGAAGCTCAGGATTAAAATGTTTAAATTAAAATAAACATTTGATAACACTTTACAATAGGGAACACATTTTCATCATTAACTAAAGAGTTTTCCCTCGATAAACTCCTAATTTGTCGCTTATTTGTAAGGTAGTTAAGTTTAAATATTAGATCAGGTTAACCCAACGTGGTCTGATGTGGTCTCATTTTTTCTCAATGACCACAAAAAGAACTAAAAATACTCTGTCAATTTGGTCATACAGTTAAGAATTAGGTGTCGTTTGAAACTTACTGACTGATGGCTCATTATGGGAGGCCCTTTGTCTCTCAGGTGTGAATCACTAATGGCCATTGTCACTCCCTCGCATACAGCCTTTCTAACACAAAACATGTCTTACAAAACTTAAATCAATATATTTTTACATGATGATTTTCACATCATTTTGTAGCAAAACACTAGTGAACAAATGTCTTTTATGGTCTTATTTCAGTGACTTAAAAATGATAGTTTTTCACTAACCACGTATAAACACAAACATGTACATTAATGGTGCTTACATACTATTCTAGCCCAGTTTGTGCTGATTACAGTGTATTTAACCATTAATATGTTTTTAAGATATTGAAAAAAAGCACAAATGTCAGGGTATGTCAAAACTTATCCAGAGCCCCCAAACCCCCTCAGACCGCAGAGGGTTAAGAGATCTAGAATATAATCATGCAGAATAAGGCATTAATATGTGCCTAATAAGTACTAATAAACAGCCAACATGCGAGTAATATGCATGCTAATAAGCAACAAGTTAATAGTGAGAATTAGAATTTAAAATAAAGCATTACCAAACATTTTACTTAATAACATTTTTGTTTAATTTGGGATGTGAAAATGTCTTTTCTAAGTCCAGCTCTTGAACACAATACGAATATTGTATGCTTTATTAATAATGAGACAGAAAGAGACAGAATTATTCAGTGTGCCTAAATAATTCAATACACTGTCTAAAACTAGACAGCTGCCATGTTAGAGACCTTAAAGTGCAACCTTCAGGGCAACATACGGTAAGAAGACATCAAGACATGACTCAATTTAATGTTTTCATAACATCCTGTCCACTAAATTACCACTATCTGGTTATTTTAAGGCAGTATGGATGTATCTTTCACTGCCTATGACATCCTGTGCTTGCAACAGCTGGGGGAATAACAAATAAAAATGTCATCTGATGGAGCAGTTGAAAGCAATGAATTTATAAATGTACGCTTTTCTTTCTTGTTTCTTTCAATGTCTGATTACATTTCCAAAAAGAAATAACCATTGCAGTCACCAAATATATTTCTTGGTCTAAAGTTCTGTAGCCTTGCAGATCTGTCTGAATCTTTAGGAGGAACTTTTATACAACAACACTGTCTGTTCAATCGCTGACTGACTGACTGACTGGGCAGCTGCCTTCAGTTTCAGACAGTCAGTTTGAAACTAGAGATTCAACACATTTAACACATTTTTTTGAGTTGAGGAGAGAAACTGTTGGGGATATTGCCTAAAATTGCTCTGAAAACTCCAAATGTACTGATGTTCTGCTTAATATTAACTGACTGAGCTGATGCCCCATTATAAAAACATGTAATGGACTACAGTTATTCTCACCAAGGCTGCATTTACTTGATCAAATGTTTACCATTCAAAATAACTATTTTCTATTTTAATACATTTAAAAATGTGATTCACTCCTTTGATGGCAAAGCTGAATTTTTCATAGCAAAGGAAAAAAAAAGTTTATACAGAATGTATAAACAGTGCCAGAGGAACATTTTTAGCACTTCAATCTACCCAACCTTTCATTCCATACCCTCGTTTACTACTAAATGATGAGTGAATGATGGGACCATTACACAGCAGACAGAAATTAGGAGGCCTCCCTCAATCAGTGCCAGTTTCAAACAAAAACGTCCCTCTACTTTCTCTCTCTTGATGGGTTTCTAAGTTTAACATTTTTTTCTAGGGCCTACAGAAAGAAGCTGAGAACCATGAAATGGCAGCTTTGAAAAACGCAAGATGAGAAAGATAACTATAATTAATGTGCCCGAGAAAAGCCTTGACACATACACCGCTCCACATACGGAGGTTCAGACAAATTATGACACAGTTGTGTTAGTCAGCGGATGTTCACGTACGTGAAAAATGCCCCGTTACATTCCATCATTTCGGTATTAAGCTACACATCAGTGCTTTATGGTGCCGCAAGACTGTGTGCCAAAGGCTAATGAGAAAGCGTTAGTATCAATACTCAGAGAAATAATGCACCTTAAAATTTTCAGCGAATACTGAAACAAATGACTTGGTCTTTTCCCTCACACAAAATGACTTAAAAAGACTTCTGAAATATAACACACAAGTTATATGGTAGTTTTAGGATCTTTTATGTTCATTTTGGAGTTTGGTGTTGTCAGTATTTTACATGAGCTGTTTCAAATCATTCCAACTTTTGCTTCTAGACGTACTTTGTTCTAAACTTTGGGGTCAGTAGCATCATTACTCCAGTCTTCAGTGTCACACTTTAACAAACAGAAAGTAAAACAGCATTCATTTGAAATTTAAATTTAAAAATGTCCTTACTGATACTTTTTCATCAGTTTAATGCATCCTTGCTATGAATATATAGTGGTAAATCACTTTCACTCTAACATTGTGACAGCTTTCATTGTGTTAACTTTAACAGATATTCTTTCTCTCCTGAGACAAATATTAAAGTCAAAGGCAACATCGCTCCTGGTTTCAGTTGCTGTTCTGCAACCTCAGATCCTAATGCCCTTTGCAACTGACGTGATGGTTATAAACAAGCTTAAGTATTTTTTAAAATGACAATATGAATGCTACATGGTAAAAAGTTGTGATAACATGCTTTTCATCAATCATTTGATGAATTTCAGCATTTTCATATCGGTCAAAAACAGTCATAGTTTAGGTTTTCTTGGCCATTTTATGCTGTTAAGGGTACTTGCACTTGCACTTGAGTCAAAAATTTTTGCATGTTAAAAAATAAATATGACCTCACGTTGTATCAATCACACTTAGTCCACGTTCACACAGCAGCAGAATACGGATGTCAATATCGTATTTGAGTCCTTAATACGGTTACGTTCACACACAGTACGGTTATTTAGGGGTGTGACAACCGTATTCTATAACCGAACTCACACGCGTAAATTTGCAGGACTCACAAGCTCATCCTTGGAACACACGCGCTGTGTGAATGGAACAGGACTGGACAACTAGTTGTCTGTTATGTTATTAAGTGAGAGAGAGCTGCTCTGGCGTACAAAAGTGCACCTACCGTGTGCTGCGTGCTTTAATTTGTGGTTTCTGTAACTTACAGTGACGGAAAAATGAGCTGTGTGTCATCTGAAAGTTTTATATCCAGTCTCCACCGGAGCCGCTCCCTCCTGTCAGTTTTACATTCTTGCTGCTGTGTGAATGGGACATTGAGATTCACACCTGTAAGTAAATGCAGTTGTCAATCCCAAAAACTGACAGTGTGAACATAGCCTTACACACTGCCTCCAAAACGTTCGTCCATCATAAAAAATTCTGATCGGGTTCAATTTTCTGCCTTTTTTTGCATCAGTAGCAAGCATTTTAAGAGGTGTTTTGGCAATTCTGTGCCACTGTGACGTTCTGTGTGACAAATTTTGACAAATACGAAAAAATGCATATTAAGGACCTTTAGTCTTTATCCTAATCTGACCTTAGTTTTTTCTTCTTCTTTTTTTTCAGCTGTGCTTTTAAAGTGCCCCTATTATGAATTTTTGAAAATGACCTTTTATGCAGTGTGCAACACAGCTGTAAGTGAATGAAAACATCCTGCAAAGTTTTAAATCTAAAAGTGCACCGTGTATAACGTTATTGTCTGTCAAAAAAAAAAAAGAGTCGATTTGGAATCATTTAAACGAGTCATTTTTAAAACAAATCCCAAACTGTTTCATGTTCAATTTGAAACTTTAGCATACTGCCCGCCCACTTGTTGCGTGACCCGGGAAAAACTCAAAAAACTCCCATTTCATGATCCTACATCACTCCAGAAGTACCAACCCAGTGTTTACAAAGTGAACGTGCAAGGAGGGTCAAACATCCTTTACAAAAAAAGGTAAAACACCGATGTAGGATGATTTTGAAGTTGGAGGAGAAAATGAGATTGGAGTTTTTAGACATTTCCTAACTATCTTGAACCAGAGTACACACAGACAGAGACACAGACATATGCGCCTCGCCGAGCTAGACAAGACAAGCATTTGTGGTTAAAAAAAGTGTACAAATATTCATTTATTTAATAAAATGACTGATCGTTTCACTAGATAAGACCCTTATTTCTCGGCTGGGATCATTTAGAGACCTTTGAAGCTGCACTGAATCTGCATTTTTAACTTTCAATCCGTCGAGCACCACTGAAGTCCACTAAGTTACGTGGAAAAAAAATCCTGGATTGTTTTCCTCAAAAACCTTATATTTTGCGACTGAAGAAAGACATGAATATCTTGGATGACACAGGGGTGAGTAAAAAGGAAATTTTTATTCTGAAAATGGAGTAATCCTTTAAAATTGTTGCTCTCATATACTGTGTAGCAGTGTGAATAACTGGCTAACAGCAATATCTGTCTAGAAATGTGTCGATGAATAGTGAATGTTTGTTGTTGTTATTGGAGTTCTGATACGTTGAGTTCTGATAGCAATACGTTGGTTTACAAACTGCAGTGCTTTATCAATACATTTCTGCAGTGGGCTAACGCATATACCATGGCTGTTTGGGTGTTTACCACTGAGCTGTGGGCTAAGTAATGGTGATGGGCGTTCTGTTTCCAACATGTGCTGCACGCAGTAGACCAATCACAACAGACTGGGCCATCAGACCAATCACCGCAGATTAGCATCACACAAAAAAGTAGTTTAGACAAATGATTGATTGAGCAAATTGTTTGGGAGTCATTGAGCAAAAAAGGAAAAAAAAAAATGCATAAGACAATGAAAGTGTTTTTTGACCTTGCATGCATGTCAGCCTGTTGTAGGGGAGTCCCAAAATCAAAATATGAAACTTTCATAATCCTTAACGGGGCACTTAAACACCCCCTTCTGCATGCTAAAAGAGCAATGTTTCTAGTTTGACTACCCCTTCCTCCAATAACAGACTTGAACACACAAAACAAACAAACAAACATCTGTCCTGCAGTGTTGTTTTTAAACTGTTATGATTAGACTGAAATGCTAAAGGGGCTTGTTTAAAATAAGCTCCGCCACTAACATTTGTATTCTGCAGAAGGAAATGTAAGCTGGCAGGTGCAACCATGAAACAGCAGGAGAGACATGTTCTGACGCTGACTAGTTTTAACAGTGCCATGCTTATTGACAGTTTCAAAGAACAGCTCAAGGTTGGGCCAAATTTCACATTTTACTCTTACCTACTGTATATATTTGGCAGACATCTTAAAGTGAACTGCAGAACAAGTTGTTTTTGCAGTCATCTTTGATTTTTCCTAATATAAGCCCTTTAATGTCTGACAATGCATAAATATTCAGCACAGTTCAAAGGTTTTGGCTCGGTATGATTTCTTTTTAACAATATTCAGCGAGCATGCATTAAATTGATCAAAAGTGACGGTAAAGATATTTATGATGTTATAAAAGATTCTCATTTCAAATATATGCTCTTTTTGAACTTTATATTCATCACAGAATCCTGAAAAAATATTAAGCAGCACAACTGTTTTTAACGTGGCTGATAAAAATTCTGATTTGTCATCACAGGAATTAATGACACTTTAAACATATATTAAAATTGAAAACAGTTCACAGTACTACTATTTTTACTATATTTGTGATCAAATAAAGACAGCCTTGATGAGCAAAAGAGACATTATTTTTTTAAAAACAGTACAGTTTACATAAATGAGAAATCACAATTGGAAGGATTTTTTCCAGACTACTGCTGTTATAAAGGAAGTATAGGAAGGCCTTGCTCATTTTCTTCCTCTGCTAAGCATGTTGGAATCCAGAGATAGAGATAACAGATACATGATTAAGACGTCTCTCTCTAATCTTACGGTTCATCCTCAGCTTGTTCCTTCTGCCCTTATGAATTCTGTCAGAGATTTCCCACTGGACCTCTCAATCACCAGTGAACTCAGAACTGCTAAAAAATGCAGCAGAAACACACATTCCCTCATTCACCACTACTGGGGAAACACAACTCGCACTGTTTATGTTCAAACTCATACTGCAATGCACAGACGTAAATAATGTCAACTCCAAAACCTCTGCAGATCAACAACACTGATCCTCACCCTAATTAGACAAACACTTAAGCTCGAAGTGATAAAAAAAAAGATGTTTTGAAGTGTCAGACTGAGACTGTATTACTAGTTGATGTAACTTTGAAACATTCATTAATGTTTGCAGTGCCTTTATTTTTCATTTTCTGCTCATCTGAGTCACTAAGTGTCATATTAAATGTCTGAATTATAATGACAGTGTGGAATTAAAGCCAGAGTTATGTGTTTCTCCCCCATGCATCTCAGATCTCAAGTCTAAGATACATTGAAAATGTCACACGCCTCACACAATCATTCCAAAACTAACTTCATAAAATGCAGAAGTATATAATTTGCACATTTGTGCATATACTTCCTAAGCAAAATTTAATAATGACAGCATGAAAAATAAATAAATGTTCAACTTGATCAGTAAATGATGGAGATTATTTGTCTAAAAAAATGCCAAACATATTTAAAGCAAATATTAAAAAATCAGCATCAAAGGATTCTGGAACATTTGTGCATCTTTGAAGTACACAAGTAAAAGTGGGCACATTTTAGCAGCTGTTCATACGTTTGTACTGAATATAATTTATCCTAACATTAAAAAGACGTATGTGTGCTATAAAATTATACGATTTTCGAATGATGAATACTAATGAGATCAAGTTGCACATTCTTATCACAATTCACACAGTTTAAAGGAGAAGTCAGCTTTCAAAACAAACTTTCACATATAATGTACTCACTCCCTTGTCATTCAAGATGTTCATGTCTTTCTTTCTTAAGTTTCTTCGTAAAGAAACTATGTTTTTTGAGGAAAACATATCAGCATTTTTCTACATACAGTATAATGAACTGCTATGGGGCCCCGATTTTGAACTTCCAAAATGCCATTTAAATGCGGCTTCCCAAATGTGGTTGTAAATGATCCCAGCCGAGGAAAAAAGGTCTTATCTAACGAAACGATCGGTTATTTTCATAAAAAAAAGATACAATTTAAATACTTTTTAATCTCAAATGCTCGTCTCGTCTTGCTGTCCCTGAACTCTGTGTATTCTGGCTCAAGACAGTTAGGGTATGTCGAAAAACTCGTATTTTCTCTCTCAACTTCTAAAATCATTTCAAAATCATCCTACATCACTACAAAAGTACCGACCCAGTCTTTGCAAAGTGAACATGCAAAGAAGATCAAACACCCTTAACAAAAACGTAAAACAGCGATATAGGGTGATTTTGAAGTTGAGGGAGAACATGAGATGGGAGTTTTTCGACATACCCTAACTGTCATGAACCGGAACAAAAACAGTCCAGGCAGAGTAAGACAAGACGAGCGTTTGACATTAAAAAGTATAGAAATTGTATTATTTTTATGAAAATAACCGATCATTTTGCTAGATAAGACCCTTTTTTCTCTGCTGGGATCGTTTACAACCACATTTAGGATCGTTTGAAGCCACAGTTAAACTGCATTTTGGAAGTTCAAAATTGGGGCACCATATCAGTCCATTATATGGAGAAAAATCTGAAATGTTTTCCTCAAACAGCATGATTTCTTTACGACTGAAGAAAGAAAGACATGAACATCTTGGATGACAAGGGGTGAGTACATATGTGAATCTTTGTTTTGGAAGTGGACTTCTCCTTTAAGTAATTTTATGATTTTAACTGTTAGAAAACTTTTTATTTTATTTTTTTTTTTTGCAGAAGCTCAAGCTGCTTAAAGAATCATATCATGTCTAGACAGAAAAAAAGGATTAATCTGTTCAGCTAATAATTAAATAATTAATCATCTCTATGTCCCATTAAGCTTGCAAAGAACTTTTAACGTTTATTAAACTTATTCACCTTGACACACACTACCAGTCAAAGTTTCTAAACAGTAAGATTTTCAGTGTTTTTTAAAGAAGTCTCTTCTGCTCACCAAGCCTCATCCAAAGTACAGCAAAAACAGCAAGATTTTGAAATATTTGTACTATTTAAAATAACTGTTTTCTATTTGAATATACTTTAAAATGTAATTTTTCCTGTGATTTCAATGCTGAAATTTTAGCATCATTACTCCAGTCATATGATCCTTCAGAAATCATTTTAATATTCTGATTTACTGCTCAAAAAACAAAATCTTTTTGTAACATTATACATGTCTTTATCATCACTTTTAATCAATTTAAAGCATCCTGGTTAAATAAAAGTATATTTTAAAAAAATCTACACTTTGTCTTTTTTGAAAGCTTTTGAATGGTATAGTGTATAATGTTACAAAAGCTTTTCCTTTTAGATAATGCTGATCTTTGGCTCTTTCTATTCATTAAAGAATCCTAAAAAATGTACTCAACTTTTTTTAATATTAATAATAATTTTAAAAAATGCAAATCAGCATATTATAATGATTTCTAAAGGATCATGTGACACTGAAGACTGGAGTAACTTTTGACTGTTATTGTAAACAAAATGGCATTACTTCAAAGATACAGACTTTGACACATATTTCATCAAAAATATCCAAAATTCATAAAGTTCTGGATGACAGGGTCAGCCCCTTGTAGAGTCAAAAGCGTTTGTGAATGATTAAACGATTTCAAATGTTCCAGGTCTTGCTATTTCAAGACAAAAATCTTTGAATGCCCACTGAGTTTATGAAGTCATAATTTATTCATTAAACACCAAATTACTACATTCACCAATTTTAGATAACATATATCTGCACAACGAGAGAGCAGCAGGTGTGTGTCTGGTCGGAAATTAGCAGGGAGGCCTCATGGGAAAACAAGGCCTCTGAAACAATTGATGTTCAGAGCAGAGTTTGCACCCTGCGGACCTTACACCAAAGCCCAAAAAACTGTACTCTTTTTTTTTTCTCTAAAAATCTCAGTTTCTATGAAGAGTTGGGATGTTTTTGTCGGTGTCAATGGCCCTTTGATCACTGTCTTCTAATAACTCCCCAATCAACAACCGACACGTTAATTTGACTGCCGTTAGATCACACATTTCAGTTTCATTCATCCATATCTGCTTTAATAAAAACAATCTCTAAAATACCTGCAAAATGCACGCTTTAAAAAGCTTCAAGTGTACTAGATGAGTGAGACGTCTTATTTAACTTCCTGATTATGTTTCATTAAGAAGATCTATAATACATTATTCATCTACCCCTCTCTACGAACTACTGCACACTCAAGCATACCTGAATAATAATGTGTCTAGTTTTGTAAATGTTTAAGCACTGCATTTGCATATACTTAATTATATTATTTCTACAATGTATTTTTTATCCATATTAAGCTGTGCATGAAGATATACTACACATCTATATGTAACAAGATATATACTTCAAATGCAATCAGGAAGCAAAATGAAATGTCTCACTCACCTAAAACTCCGAATGACAGAGCAATAGATAGAACAGATAGACAAACAGAACGACAGCCAGGCAGACAGCTATCATATTTCCTTACTGCTTTTTCATTACATTTCAGCACAGAAAACGTACCACATACATTCAGTGCAATCACATTCCAATCACATGCCTGGAGGGAACTGGTGGGGCATGACCAAGGTTACGGGGTCCGCTGAGAGACAGCTAATCAATTGTTAGGTTAGCACATTCATCTTTGTTAGAGTTGCATGCACCCTTTGGTGTTTTAAATCAATTTCTTTTGGCTTATCATTTTAGCAACCTCATGGACCACCAACAGACTGGTTGATGCATCTTGCACACAAAACTGGAATGCACTTGTGAATCCAAGCTTCGATGAGACTGCAAACGAAAATGTGTTTAAAAGTAACAGAGTGTTTGTGAAGAAGAACCTATCACTGGATTTGGAAAGTTTTGCATAATTGTGACCCTGGACCACAAAACCAATCTTAAGTAGCACAGGTATATTTTTAACAACAGCCAAAAATACATTGCATGGGTAAAACTATAGATGTTTCTTTTATGCCAAAAATCATTACGACATTAAGTAAAGATCATGTTCCATTGAAATATTTTGTGAATTTTCTACCGTAAATATATCAAAACTTTATTTTTGATTAGTAATATGCATTGCTAAGAACTTCATTTGGACTACATTAAAGGCGATTTTCTCAATATTTAGATTTTTTTTTTTGCACCCTCAGATTCCAGATTTTCAAAGTTGTATCTCAGCCAAATGTTGTCCTATCCTAATAAACCATACATCAATGGAAAGCTTATTTATTCAGCTTTCAGATGATGTAAAATCATTATGATATTAAGTAAAGATCATGCTCCATTTAAATATTTTGTGAATTTTCTACCATAAAAATATCAAAACTTAATTTCTGATTAGTCATATGCATTGCTAAGAACTTCATTTAGACTACTTTAAAGGCGATTTTCTCAATATTTTGATTATTTATTTTTGTTTGCACCCTCAGATTCCAGATTTTCAAAGTTGTATCTCAGCCAAAAGTAGTCCTATCCTAACAAACCATACATCGATGGAAAGCTTATTTATTCAGCTTTCAGATAAATCTCAGATAAATTTTGTGGTCCAGGGCCACAATTCAGGTTGCTAAAAATACCTCATCATATAAGGATTACACAGTGTGGCACAAAGTCTGTCCCACTTAATATGACAACCCCACAAAATGACAAATTGATCTCAGATTCTCAATCTGTGCAAGGGCTGATGCAGCCAACCTTATTTTAATAGTTTTATTTAATGGTACCTTGGCTGAAAATATAAAGTTCTATAATGGAATTATAAATGAATCATAAATTAATGTGGGTCTGTAATTGGTATGTAATGAACGGACACTGAATCAATGCGCAGTGTGACACCTTATTAACATTGCATTTTCAGCCAACCAAACAAAATGGATAGGATTTTCATCTTGTGCATTTCCAAAACAACAAAAGTGACAAATTCAGCATGTGAGAATTAATGATAATATGCTCACTGAATCCTTTAACCAATTTATCACAAACTAAAGCATTTTCAGCAGTTGCCTAGGGTAAAATATCCAACTGTGCATCAAGACCTTGTTGATGTGCTGTTCTTTTAAACTAGAAGGGATTTAATCATGAGATGGTACTTGCCAAAAAAAAGAGGAAATCTCTTTAATACAATTCATTGTTACTTGTAAGGAGAAACAAAGACTTTCAGAGACTTTCACTCTAGGGATTTTAATATAAACTCACATTTCTGAGCTGTACCGTTGAAGCATCTGAGACGCTTGAATTAAACTTGTACAACTAGAACTACATTATTTCTCATGCTATGAAAGAAAAAAAACCCTGAGCATTGAAATGTACTTTTGAGATGGTGTTACATTAGTATTTCTAAACTCAAAATCAAATACGGCTGTATAAAAATACACCATAACTTGATGAAAGTACTTGGGGCCTAATAAACAGGTGGGATGACAAAGCAGTTGGTTGGCTGGCAAGATTAATGTAATGCCTTGTTTATTTGGTATCGCAAAACTCATAATCAGAAGAAAGCCTTGTGAGATATTTCGGATTCGCTGGATTACTGCGAGTGACAACACAGTCCCAGTCTTACCTCCAGCTAAAAAAACAATCACAATCTACTAACATTGTTGAAACAATTCACAAAAGATACACAAAAGAGTTTGCCACCAAAAGGATTGAAATAAATCACTCTGAGATAAGTAAAAAGCTGATATGGAGACAAAAGATTATTTGGAATAGAATAAACCACCACCGTAATGGATCACCGCCTGTGTTGCAGCGCTCAAACTTCAGTTTCTAAGATTAATATGATGCTAAATCAAAGCTACACGCCATTACTGATGACAAAATGTATATGAGCCCACAGATGGACGCTCTGTTCCTGAGGGACTCGGATTTTACAATCCGACAAAGCTCTTGAGGTTCAAAGCGTTCATGGCAAAAATGACAAATGGCTTTCTTTGTGGCATCACCCAGAGTCAAAATGTGTTCATGTCCCTGTCTTTCATCCTCATGAGAGAGTGGATGAGAGAGAGACAGAATGAGATTGACTGCGGGTGGGCCCGCATCTCCACTTTCGTTTTATATCGGGATTCAATTGTTTATCCAAAAAACTTCATTATCTAGCAAATCTCAAAGGCACTTTTTCTTCTCTTTCTAGTTTGGAAAAATACTTCTATCATCTTTTGAGAGCTCAAGTACAGCTTATCATTTAGGTCACTTGGCCTTTCATCTACAGTATATCCAACGGACAGCGAGAGCAAGCGTCTTCATGCCAGGTGCTAAGCTTGGATAATTCGTGCCTATCATTTACAGCGATATCCGACAGTGACCTTTCTGGCCCTGAAAAGGCTTTGATAACTCCAAGCGGAATCCGATAAGAAAGGTGGGAGTGGAATCTCCAGCGTTCGGAATACCAATCGCGGGGATTTGGAAAAGCATTAGAGGATCTCTCACTTCCTGTCTATCCTGTTCTGCTTGACTCAACACACAGGTCTGAGCAAATGTCTTAAGATATTATGTACACTGTGACATTTCCCTTCCCGTCCTGACCTTTTACAGTCTGGTGCCGACACAACGGCTTTTAATCTCCCCCCGTTCTCTGTCGTACAAAGGCCGCGAAAGCAAGTAAGACAAGGTTAAATGTGGTGCCCGCCGCTGTAGGGGCCAAATGATGACACTTAAGATTGAGTTTGATACAGTTGCTGTGACAGATGCCGTGAGACAGTTGCCAAACGGCTGGGCATGCACTGTTTCTGACAAGTATGACATTATCAAAGACTAGGGCCACTGTTACACGTTGTGACATTGCTTAAGTAAATGATTACTTAGGGAATCAATGGGAAATTACCACCTCTTCGCAAGGTAAGCAGCACTGTGGGTTTTCTCTTGTAAAAAAATAAATCATTAGCAACTATTAACAAGTCAAGAAATGCTATTTGATTTTGTGGTGGGAGGATAATTACAACCTAATTGGTTCTTCATCTGTACTGTATCAGCAGATACCTTTGAGACTATTAGAAGATAATCCTGTGGGGGAGCAAAAATCAATTGGGGCTTGGGACTGACAAACCAAGCTGCTTAACTACTAGGCTTTCTTTTATTCAAGGAGATGGATGAGATGCTAAATTAAATATGACAATTCGAACAGATGAAAATTGCAGAAATCTTTGTTTCAATTTGACTGGTTAAGTATTATAATCAGCATCCAGAAGTGGAAGCAAAGTCAATTGACGTGGTTGCACCTCACAGTCATAGAATGAAGAAAAGAGAGAGGCGGAGAAAAGGAGCAGAAATAGTCAGAATCTGGAAAGAAGAAACAAAGCACAGGAATCAAACGATGAGATGCAAAATATAGAAGGACAGAGATGAGAAATACTGCAGGAATAACAGAAAAGCAGAACAGGGAGAATATACTCTTATGCAACAGGATGCCACAAATCGTGCTTCTTTATTGCTGAATACTCGAAATTTCTCTCAGGATGTTTTATATCAAACAATATTCAAATGGCTACATGAAAACAGAACTCTTTTAAACCTGTAAACCTATTTAATTGCGAAAGCGATATTGCTTACATACTTAAAGGATTAGTTCACTCCACAGTTTCCTGATAATTTACTCACCCCACGTCATCCAAGATGTTCATGTCTTTCTTCTGTCAGTCGAAACGAAATGAATGTTTTTGAGAAAACATTCCAGGCTTTTTGTCCATATAGCAGACTTTAATGGGGATCAGCAGGCTGAAGGTCCAAATTGCAGTTTCAATGCAGCTTCAAAGGGCTCTGCACGATCTCAGCCAAGGAATAAGGGTCTTATCTAGCAAAACGATTGACCATTTTCTAAAAAAATAAAAATTTAGATTCTTTTTACCACAAATGCTAATCTTGCACTAGCTCTGCAATGACTTCACGCATTACGTAGTCACGTTGGAAAGGTCACGCATGACGTAGGTGGACGTACCGACCGAGGGCTGCACGATTAATCAAAGGTGATTGTCATGCGCATTTTGTCAGTAAAGCCGGCTTTGTAATCAGTAGTAAATCTCCAGCACATGCTTTCAGATGTAGCAGCATTTAGTACACGGAGTCATAGTTCACTGACAAGCTATGCTATATCATGTTCATTATTGCAGACAATTTAATCGTGTGATAATAAAAAAAACGTTCTGCAATTATGACAGCTGTTTGAGTAGCTTCTCAGTAAATGGTGCTACATCTGAAAGCTCATAAAAGTACCACATTTAATAACGTTTTTACTCCAAACTCACTTCATAACATCAGTTGAGTGATTGAAATAAATCCTTCTGTGAGATGATGTGGCTTTTTACACAGAATAAGGCATGCATAGTTTCAGCAGTGATAAAGGCATTGCATTATTATATACTGTATTATAAGGAAAATTATAATACGAAGAACTCAGATAAACCATACATTGTTGTAGTTGCGTGTTTATTAGTCATGTTGAATCAATGAAGGCAGTTAAATCTTCTGTTTATTCAGCTGCAGCAATCGTGATTTTCTGGGTTTCTTCTTTGGGTGTGTTTGGAGTTTCTGTGTGAGAGTGCCCTCTGGCCTTCGGATGGGGATTTACTACTGATCACAGAATCATGCTTCCCTGACAAGATGTGCATGACAATCACAGCTTTTGCTTAATCGAGATTGCGATTTCATTCCGATTTGTCGTGCAGACAAAGAAAGTCAAACGGCCTTTACAAAAAAAGGTAAAACAATGATATCGGGCGATTTTGTTGGTTTTTTTTTTTTTTTAAGTTTTTGCCCTACCCTACCTTTTCGAACTGGAGTACAAAGACCATGAACTAACCACGCGTGACATTTCTAACGATTACATAATGCTTGAAGTCATGAATGCACATCACAGAGCTAGTGCAAGACAAGCATTTGTGGTAAAAAAAAAAAAAAAATATATATATATATATATATACACACATATATACATGGGAAAACCCATCGGATGTCGTGCTGGGACGTTTTTAGGAAATTCAAAAAATAGGTTGAATGTCATTTTTTTGTCAAAATTAGGTTTTCATTAAATTATTACTCTATAACATCTTGTCTATCATCTCTGAAAATATCTCGGCGAAATTCACTTGTTTAGTGCAGAAAAATAGGCATTTATTGCAGAAAGCAGAAATGACTGTGTCTTCCTCTTATGTTAAGAACACAGCTCTCGTTAAACCGGTAAAGTGATAGTGAAAGCCGTCTCACTTTAAAGCTGTTTTTCTCAGAATTCCATTCCAAGTCTTCGCTATCAGCCAACTTAAGATAGCCATAACTTTGGTTATGTTCAAGCTACAAGCTCCATATGGTATCAAAACTTAAAAAAGGTCAAATTTCACCATGTGTTGGGTTTTCCTAGATCGCATCACATATATTTTAGAAAATGACGCATCGTTTTGCTAGATAAGAAACTTATTCCTCGGTTCCCTTTTGAAGCTGCATTGAAACTGCAGCTTGCACCTGAAACACATTTGATCCCCTTTGGAGTCCACTATATGGAGAAAAATCCTGGAATGTTTTCCTCAAAAACTTTCTTTTCAGCTGAAGAAAGAAAGACATGAACAGCTTGGATGACATGGGGTAAGTAAATTATCAGGAAATTTTAATTCAGGAGTGAACTAATCCTTTAATAACTTCATTAGAAACCTTCATTTTAGATTAGCACTAAAAAAATTCCCACCACTAATACAGAGACCGACAGTCAGTCTGTTCAACACAGGCAAGCAGAGCGATACAAGCACACAAAAAGTCCCAGTGCTGATGAAGTCCACAGCAAATGTTACAAATCCATTCAGAAGTAACACCAGCTGATAAAGTATGTCAGAAACAGTACAGGGCATGTTTACTCATTATGGGTTTCTATTGCTTTTTACACATTGCGCCGCTTACATCCAACATATCCACAGTGTTATATCACCACTCTTGGATGGTTGCTCAATCAATTCGATTAAATGACCAAAAATAAATACATTTATTCCGTCTATGTGTGGTATTATAAAATCTGCATCATGCCGTGTACATATTGGTGTTGCCAGAGTAAAATCAGCTTTAGATAAGCAAATCTATGCTTAACACCACTGGCTTACAGTACAAAGTAAAAAACATGAAGAATAGCATACAGGGGAAATGACAAGAGGCCAACAGGAAGGAATCTGAACTAACCACAGTTCTCCTCGTCCGCCTGATTCCCACAGTCATCCACGCCATTGCAGTGTAGTAGCTGAGGAAGACAGGTACTGAGGTTTCCACAGGGGAAGTAGCCCAGCGGGCAGTGAGTCCTATCCTCTGATACATTAAACATGGTCAGCACCACTTCAGAAGAGACAAAGACAAAGAGAAGAGAGAAAATGAGCATTATTTATTTAGTGTCAGGTTACACTGTTGCATTTGTCTGCTTCTTGGACTGCAAGGTAATACCTTTTTTTTTTTTTTTTACAAATATAAAAGTATTTTTATTTTAACTATTAGTAATTCACAATGATTTAATTTTAAATATGCCAGCTTGCCTTGTGTTAACTGGTAATATATTATACAGTAAAATGCACCCCCAGACATATGGCAGCTACTTTTTTCTAATGACTGAAAAAAATCAAAGAAAGGTTTAATTATTCTTCACTCAACGTTTCATCGCTTCTGTATGACTCAAATTACTGCAAGTCATTCTCAAGGCAACCTACAGATCTATGAATAAACAGCCGAACAGAAGGAGTAGTTGTGTGTCAACATGAAGAATTGCTGTAGTGTCGCAAAAGCTTGGGGGCAGAAGGTGCAGGGCGATTTATCACGCAGGAGCTTTTTTGCTTTCTTTCTTTTACTGAATGGGCGCAGAGCATGCTAAGGTCTAGGTTGATTTATACAAGAGAGAGAAATTAGATGCGTTTGAAAGGCACCTTATTGAAAAGGTGACAAAAGTTTGTATTAAGGTGATACACACATAACACCTCAACGTAATTAATAATTCTGCTCAGCTTGTGTAATACACTTAATTTCTTAATTGCTTAAACGCAAACTGTATTACATACACAGATCACGACGATAATTATGAACTTAATTAGAAGTCACTTATTACACTATTAGGCTCCATTCACAGCTTATGAATAGAGGTCAATCATAATGTGTATCCAAGACTGTGCATTGATATAAATATTGCACTGTTTAGAGATGGTAAATAAGTTTTCTTAATCATATTTAAAGTAAAATATATTTGATCAAATATAATCATTTTTTAAATTGAAAAAAAAAAATTAAGAAAGCTGGGTTTCTAGTGAAACCAATAAAACAAAATCGACATTATGCACTGCATAGCCTTCTCATCAGTTCTATGAGCAAATCACTATAAATATATGTGTAAATGTACATCCTGTTCTATTTGCTCCCTTCACTTCGTTATCCAAGGAGTAAATATCTTTAAATATCCTTCTGGATCAGAATCTTAAGTTGTTGAGTGACACTTATGACTAATCTTAAACCATAAGTACAAACTGGAGAACACAGAATACACAGAAACAATCAATATAAGACATATACTACATTGCTATTATTTGGAGCACTATACATCAATGGTATTTATGATAACTAAAGCACTTTCCAACCAGATATTCAAATAGGTGCTTTAAAAGGTTCTTCACAGCGATGCCATTGAAGAACCATTTTTGGTTCCACAAAGAACCATTCAAACAAAGGTTCTTTATAGAACCATCTCTTTCTTACCTTTTTATAATCTGAAGAACCTTCTTTCGCCACAAAAAACCTTTTGTGAAACAGAAAGGTTCTTCAGATGTTAAAGGTTCTTTATGGAACCATTTAGACAAAAAAGGTTCTTCTATGGCATAGTGAAACAGCTTTATTTTTAAGAGTGTACACACACATTTGTTTTTATCTATCACAGTGGGGACTTTCTATTTACTTCTATTGTTGTTATAGGAAGATATTTCCTTTGCCCTAACCACTACCCTCAAATTGAACCTTTTTGCAGTTTTTCATTTTAATTAAAACATTATTTAGTATGTTTATCCAGCTGTTTTCCTTGTGGTGACCGTTGGTTGGTCCCCTCAATGTAGACACACTCACTCTCACTAACAAAACCAATGCAACGTGAAATTTGTGGACACAAGGTGTACAAGAAAGGAAAAAATGGGACTTGTTATAAAACCTAGTGCTGTTCAACTTACCAACACAGTACTTTGCAGCATCACAGGTGTATTCACAGAATTTCTCCAGAATTGCACTGGTTTGAGATACAGCCTTGATGTGGCTCTATTATTTCCCTCACAGTGAATATTTGAGCTATTTTATCGTTCATCCTCCTTCAAAACAGACAAACTGATATATACACTGGAAACAGAGTCCGAATCAAACCGATTAAATCATAATTACGAGATAAAATTAAAGGTTAGGCGAGCAGAGTAGGCAAGTAGGCTATTTACTCTTATTTTTTTCCATACGGGATTATATAAATGTTCCAAAGGCGTTTAAACACCATTTCACTGACCACAAAAAGTTTGATTACAAGTTGGCAGCGCTAAATACACACGCTTAAGAACAGAAATCGCCGCTGCGTGAAGAAGTAACCATAGTAACAGCGGCTCGATCATCCATAATGGACGGTACACTGACAAAAAAAATAAGTGCTCTCATTATCACCTCATTGTAGATTTATATATCACCAAATCTTTTACGTTTTGTTCAAAACGTCTTCAAAGTAAAACGTATAAACTGTCGTCAACGACAAAAATACCGACACAAAAAGTAGCTTTTAAAGTCTCTGCATAAGTAAATTTCACATCGCAATAAAAGAGTAGTAGTAAAATAAAATGAATAAATATACACCAATAATCGGCAATGTATCAAAAATAAAAAAAAATGCATCCGTTTCCACATGGGACAAAAACTTGAGATGATTTCAAACTATTTTTGAAATGAAAAGCACATCAAAGATGTGTAAACAGTTAATAGTGAAAGTTCTGATGAGTTAGCTATAGGCTACATCATACACTAAGCTTTCTCTGACAGAATGTATGAGGAAAACACAAGGTGAAGCGCAACAACTCACCCGACACACCGCACATCAGGATGCTGGCGATGTGAACTTGCATGGTGACGGCGACTGAGGATGTCCAACAACAGTTGAAACCCCAGTGCGCGCTCTCTATCTTCCCTAGAATGATTAAAAATGAAGACGTGAATAGTCCCTCGTTGTCAGTCTAACAAAGAAAAATAAAGTTGTATGCGAATTGTAGGATTCGGACAGATCCGCAGAGATGCTCAGTGCGCTCCTGTGCACACTGACTGAGCGCAGAGAGCACATGCACAACGCACAGAAACCTGGGGGAGGGACTTTGCAATGAACTACATCGCTTTTCTTCAAATCAACGAACAAGTGTAGGGGTTTAACATATCCGTGTTCTTTAAAAGCAGACACACTGGTATACAAAATTATGAGACAGCCTACTTCATAAGTTTGACTAGGTAATTACAGTGCCACCCAAACTTGTCAGCAGGCTTTTATTTGATTGCCTGCCCTTTCTTTCCTTGTTCTCAAAATGCTGTCAAGAGGACTTTCAGCAGTACAAGCATGACTCACCACACTCTCTCTGTCTTGTGATTGCTGCCCAGTTCTCTAACATCTTCATGACATTTCTCCTATGAATGGCATAATGGCATAAAACCCTGGCCGAAGGAACATTATGGCAACTTGTCCTCATACATCAGCCAGAATTTGACCTTCAGACAGTCATGTCCAGTTCTGGGTCACCGGCTCAGTGGGCAAACTGTCCCAATATCACCTCAGGCAGCGGTGATCAAAGAGGATTGTGTTAAAGCCAAAGATGGAGGCACTGTCTGCAAATGATTTTTTTTTTTTTTTTTTTGAAGAAGAAGAAATTCAGCATTACATCACTTGCTCACCAATAGATCGTCTGCACTGAATAGGAGAGTTCAAACACCAATTCCCTGCCGAGGTCCTGAGCACATGATGTAATGCTAAATTTCTCTAAATCTGTTCCAATGAAGAAACGTCTTGGATGGCCTGAGGGTGAATACATTTTCAGGAAATGTTCTATTTTGAGTAAACTATTCCTTTAAAGTTTACATATCCAAATGAGCCCTATTCATATTTTGATTTGATGCCAATTCTTCTTCTTTAATAATAATAATAATACCCCTAGTGAAAAATAAATATACTAAAATATATTTGAAATGTGTTTATTTCATGCTAAATATAACATATTTATGTAACAACTAATTTTGAACTTAATGCACTTTAATTGTGCGGAAATAGTGTTGAAGTCCAACTAAACATAAGCTGAAGTATATTTGATTGTGCTAAAGTGGAACTACTGCAAGTATACTTTAGGTACACTTTTAATAGTGTAATAATCAATATTAGTCAAAGATCATACAATCATTATCAATAGTGACATTAAAACACAATTTTGACTTAAATAATAAGAAGTATGCATTGTGCACGAGTAAAATAAAGTTTAATTATCAGTATCAGTAAATCGTGAACGATATGTAAGTAAATATGTTAAAGGGGTCATCAGATGCCCATTTTCCACAAGTTGATATGATTCTTTAGGGTCTTAATGAAAAGTCTATAACATCCCTTTGATTAAAATTTTTCAGTGGTAGTGTAAAAAAACACTTCTTTTCCCTTGTCAAAATCAGCCCTTTTTGGAGCAAGCCATTCTGTTGCATGTTCCTTTAAATGCTAATGAGCTCTGCTCACCCCACCCCTCTCTTCTGTGGGGTGATGAGCCGTAATGTTTACTTTAGCCGAAAAACGTGCTAACTAGCACATTATTAAGAAAGGCGATTTGCAAAGATGCATAAAAATCCTTATACTCACTTCTGCTGTAAGGCTGGATCACAAATGATTTGTGCGAACGTAGACACATTTATGATCGCTGAGCGCATTTCCTTCAAAAACTAAAGTATTGTTAATCCTCTGCGTTAATCTTCAGCACCTCACATGTTGGGAGTAAATGATGACTGCTATGTTTATTACTACATCCAGCAACAAAACACCTTAATCGCTAAATCGAAGATATTCTTGTCTTCCCTTGCACTGTAAAAAAATAAAAAAAAACACAATTTGTTGAGTCAGCTTAAAATAATTTGTTACCCTGCTGCCTTAAAATTTTAAGTTCAGTCAACTAAAATAAATTTATTCAACTTGAAATGTTAAGATGTGCTAAGTAGCAACTTAGATATTTGCTAAACTTAATAGATGGGTAAGTAACCCAGCTGCCTTAAAATATTAAGTTGATTCAACTCTAATATCTAAGTTGTCACTTAGTATAATTTAACATTTCAAGTTGAATAAACTGTTTTTGAGTTGACTGAACTTAAAATTAAGGCAGCCAGGTTACAAATTATTTTAAGTTGACTCAACAAATAGTTTTTTACAGTGTGCACTCAGTCTGTTCTCAGTTCACACTGCTCAGTCAGGGCGGGTCTAAGGTAAGACGGTCATGTCAATCAGCTATCGTGGGACCGGCCTTGGTCAGTGTGACATCACACCGCCAAGAAGCTAAGAATGGCCTTGAAAATGGGGATATTACTTATAAAAATACCACTGAGTGGATTTTATTATTATAGGGCGGTTGTGTACAAACACTGCCAACATACATTTGTTTTAAACAACATGTAAAAGTGAGTTTTGCATCCGATGACCCCTTTAATAGAGTTGAACTATATTTAGTATGAAATAAATGTATTTTAATCTCTTGATATTCCTGAATAAGGGGGTCAGAGAGCAGAGTGCTGTTACCTTCTTGAGTTTTGCCACACACACTAGGGAGAAACATGCTGTAATAAAAGAACCACTTGCTCTTTTAGTTTTGAATCATAGCTAATTTAGAGCTAACAGCTTGAATAAGTTTACAGTGAGCTCTCTTTAACCTCCCTCTCTGTCATGACCCAGATACTTGAGTCATTCCTACAACACAGCCTTCTCATTATAACAGCTTATATCTCGGTGTACTACACAGACATGAATCTAAAATATCACTTGGCTTACCAGGCAAACAGCTCCTTGTACTTTAGGGACTTGGGCAGTTGACAAGAGTGGCACCTGACAATCTAGAGTGGCCATTTTGGCAATCTGACACCAATTATTTGAATCTTTCAAGTGCTATTTGGCTGGTACATAATTCAATCTTTCTGTCGGTTTGACACACGACCCTATTTAAACTCTAACAAATGCAAACCAGAGAGCTGATTTTCCAGAGCAGCAGCTAATCTCAGAGAGGGATGCATATTTCCAAAGGAGCTTCATCAATGCCGTGGTTGCTGGGCATGCTGAAGAAATTAAAATATGTTCTAGGCAATTGCTTTTAGACACATCAATGAAAACTCAATTATGGGGAAGCAAATCATTGAAATAATCGTTTGCACACAAAATGTGCCAAAAACATCAGTTTCTATTCTATTAGCTATGGTTGAGATAGAAGTGTGACATGTACACATCTTCCTTGTAACAAAATGTCCCGATATCTACACCAGTAGATGACATTTCCCAGCATGCCTTGCACTTAACCATCTGCACTTTTATCTCTGATTTCCCTTCCCACCTGCTTTCTGTCAGATCCATTAGTCTTTATTACACCAAGAGGTGAATTAAAGATGCTTGTTTCAATTAGAGAACTCCTGTTTGTCTCTCATTAGTGTAATTGAAAGAGGCTTTATTACCGTTTTCGACAAATCCACTGTCAGATCCTGGTCTCTTGTCAATGTAGATAAAAGCACCAGCTAAATGAATAAATGTGAATACAGTTTCATGAAACCAAGCTTCAATACATTATGTACGCCATTCAGAGCTCAACTCAACACTTTTGCTCAAACGAACAATCATTAAAAATTTTTATCAGTTTGTTAGAAAATCACTTGAACACAAAATGTTCTGTTTTACTCAACACATTTTTTGAGAATAAACTTAATAATAGAACATAATATAAAATAATAAACTTGTATAAAATAATAAACTTATTTTGGCTTCTGGAAAACATGTAAGTATCTTCTGTCACTTCTGAAGGCCAGTACTAATATTTAGGCAAAATAAGAAAAATGTACCCATCTTCATTCACCCGGCTCTTGATGCATCACGTTTCCTTATAACTTTCCTTAAAACCACAGACCTAAGAGATTTTTTGTGGGACCTAAGAGATTTTTCTGAAGAACAGTGATCAGTTTAACTGTTCAGGACAAACAAGGTACTCATGAACTATTACTAAACAAAAAAAAAAACCTCTGAATCATTCAGGTAACAACACAGTATTAAAAATAAAAGTAAGTAAACTTTTGAACAGGGTAATTTTTATAAATTCAACTATTATTTTCTCTTGTGGACTATATGTAAACATCTTTTATATTAACTATTTTATTCAGGTCAGTACTAAATAACAAATAACATGCATTTTGTATGATCCCTTTTTTTTTTTTTTTTTGAAAGTTGAAAATGTGAAATTTTATGCAGATTTAGTGGTATTTTATGGCAGAAATTTTACAGTTTAGTATGGAAGCCCATTTCTGCCTGTGTAAATCTCGAATTGCAAGATATAAACTTAAAACTGCGAGATACAAACCTTTTTTTTATTTTTTGTGATCTTTTGAGTTAATATCTTGCAATTGTTTAGTCTTTGTTGTTGTTGTTGTTTCCACCACAGAATAAAAAATATAAAAGGTGGTTGTGACTATTTATCTAAAAATTCTGAAAAATTTTCTCCCAATTCTGACTTTATATCTACCAATTCTGACAATAACTCCCAATTCTGAATTTGTCTCAGAAACAAACAAACAAAAACACAGTACTCAGCACAACGTGATGTTCAGTGTTGATAATACTAGGCAATGTATCTTGAGTATATTAGAATGATTTCTGAAAAATCAAGTGACACTAAAGACTGGAGTAATGATGCTAAAAGTTCAGCATTCCCATCAGAAAAATAAATCGATTTCAAAATATATTACAATAGAAACAGTTATTTTAAATTGTAATGGTATTTTACTGTTTTACTTAATTTCTGATCAAACAAATGCAGCCTTGATGTGCATTAAGAGACTTCTCTCAATAGCACTGAAAATAAATCTTTTGAACAGTAGTGTACACAAATATGCACGATATGTCTTCTCATAAATCAGACGCTGTAATTTTCTGCAGTTGTCACAAAGGTTGTATAGAGATATGAATCACTCAGATCTCTGCAAAATTATAGAGGTTTTCTAAGTGGAGTGCCATAACTCTTATATCCTGAATGAAATCTTTTTTAACGTTATCTTTTAATATTTGAGTGTGTGTGTGTGTGTGTGTATATATATATGCCTATGTTCGTAAATAAGTTGAAATGTAATTGTAAAATTGACATTTTATCCTTCTAAGATAAACAAGCCAATCTGTCTGGTATTTAAAAACATTCTTAACTCAGAAGTACAGCTGTTGAAACATTACTGTCCTGCAAGGACTTGCCGTCCTGTCTCAGTGTCACACTGTGAAAATAGCCTTTTGAGAAAGATGTATTATACAATCATCCCACTGCAGCGCACCCTGCAGGGACATCTTCAATCAAAATGAACTTTTTCCCTTTTTTTAAATTAATAATATCTCAGCATTGCTGAGGTAAGTCAGGAAAACAAGTAGGGCAGAAAAAAAGCTTTAAATACATGAAAAGTTCACCCAGAAGAAACCCTTTTTGGATATATCAGCATGAAGAACATTGTTAGTTTTATTCTTCTAGGATCAAACTTCATGTGTCCATCAAACAGCTAGAGTAGAAACTGAGGAAAAAAGAGGTCTTGAGGATTCTGCATGATTGATTCAGGGAAAAATCTCACCCATTATACAGATGATCACAGCTCTAGGGTATACTGCTATATTGTTAAACTCTCTAGTTGGCCAGTTAAAGAGAAATGTGACTGGTGACCTGTGCCAGTGCTCTGGGGGAAAGAAAGCAGATCTGTATCTCCACTAGCTTCACGCTTCATGCTAACTCTCGAAACACAAGACTGGACAGAATCCACAACTGTCGAGGAACATATGAGAGAAAGAGAATGAACAATAAAGGAGAAAAGAGCGGACTGGATGGCTATTCACATACACTCACACAGAAACTCAATAATGCTAATGCATCCATCTCTCTTTTTCAGCTGCTTGCCGCTCCTCTCAGAAATATGATACAAATTAGAATTTATTCGAAACAAATATATTACTCATCATATATCAATAGTAATATGTATGATTAATCTAATGGATCTACACCATGCTCTTTTAAAAAGCAGAAAAACAACTAATATGATCTTCACTGCACTGCACTGATAAATATATGAGTGTCTTTTAAATTCATCTTGAGCTTACCAAACAAACAATTCGAGAACTAGCAAAAATAGTACTCACCAAAATCTACACATGAGCAAATGAAGAAGATTTGTAATCTTTTTCTGCAGGGACACACAGAACAAAACACATCTGAAATAAATTGCTTCAATTTACTTTCCCATACTTCGTGTGTGCTTCTTTGAGAAGGGAAGGGAGAGCATATGAATGTGTGAAGGGTTTAATCAAGAGCGGGAAAAAATGAAAAAAAAAAAAAAAAAAAAACTGTTAAATTACACTTTATAAATTATATTTATCATATTAGTGCAATAACACAATTACCCAGCCTTGGCATCATTCATATTCTATTGAGTTGCAGCATTGAAGCTTTTACCTTTAGCTTTTTGATAAATAGTAATAATGGTATTAGGGCTTAGAGCTGTAATCGGGCCCGACAGAATTCGGCCCGAGCCCGACAAGTATATTTTGATTGACAGCTTTTTAAAAGCCCGAACCCGTTTACAGCCCGATATTATCCAAATGTGCGCAAGCACACAACTCTTTTGCCTTTTGTCAAGAATGAGTCATTTATACATGTTTTAACATAATTTATTCATGACGAACTTAGGAAGGGCCACTTGGAAGTTGGAACAAATAAATTAAATAAGTCCAATGTAACATCGTAACATCTCAGCACTCTAAATAGGCCTAGGCATACACTAGGCCAACGCGCCAATAAAAATTAGTCTTTCTTAACAAATTAAATTAAGATAAATTCTAAATTAAGAATGGTATTTGGCAATAACGAAATTAAGATAAAGGCTCCGCTACTTCTCTCCACAATCCGGCCTCAACGCTACGGCGAATAGCCGCTAAAATTTAATAAAAGAATAATGCCAACATTAGCCTATATACTCTGTCTACATTATGCATTTTAGACTCAACTAATAATTAGTTATAATCTGAAAAACCTTTACTCACCAAGATTAGGCTACATGTTTTTGTGGAGGAAATTTATTGAATCCATGGTAGATGGCTTCAGTGCGGTCCTGCGCTCACTGATGGTGCGTCCAGTAGCGCTGAACACATTTCACTGCTGCTGCTACTGACCGGGATGCATAGTAGAGCTGAAGATCTTTGCCCGAACCCGACAGGACCCGACGGGTTCGGGCTTAATTTATATTATTTTACACGGGCTCGTGCCGGGCACGGGCTTGCGTGGTAAATGAGCGGTTATGTGATGCGTTTCGATTAGCGCGAGAAAGATGCGAAAATGGATGTTGAGGAGGTGAAACGGAGGCTTGCCTCTGGCGATTACGTTTTGGCAAAATTGACAAAACTTGCAAAATTAGCCAGATCAGTACTAGGGCTGCCAGTTGGTTATTTTTTTTTTTTTAATCTAATTAATTACATGATGTTTTGATTCATTAATTCTAATTAATCGCAAAATAAATTTGACAGTGAAAATATGCACAAAAGATTTGTGGCAAGATTTTTGTATCAAGTAGACATTACACATTGAATTTCAACAGAATTTACTACACACATAAAAAGATAATTTGATAATTTCAGTAATTTTTGTTCATACGATAAAAGTCATTGGTAATCAAAAGAGTTTTGTTACCAACAGTCTTCAAAATACATCCTTTTCTATTCCACATAAGAAAGGTTTAAAATGACATTAGGGTGAGTAAATGACGACAGAATTTACTTTTTTGGGGTCAACTATCCCTTTAATGTTTTTATTTTTCTTCTTCTTCTTCTTTATTTTATTTGTTTTATTTTATTTTATTTTTTTGTAATGAAATGATACTCTAAATAAGAAACTGAATCTCACAGCAAGTAGCAGTAAATGTTTTGAGTCATTCATTCATTCATTCATTCAATTCGTTAAAACGGCTGATTCATTCAGAAATGAAGTAAATGGCTCTCTTTATGAATGGGCCATTGAATCATTGGTTCACGTGATTCGTTCAAAACGCAGAATTATTCGAAAAATAAACACTGCTGTGTTGCTCGGAAACACGCAACAAATCTGTTATGGCTTTAAAGGTAATATGTTCTCTGCAAAATTGAGCAAAACACATAATATTGTGTTTAAAATAAAATACAATATCAACTTCTTATTTACTGAACTGTTGTATAAAATCACATTTAAGCTTGTGAAAGATCGGGACAAAATCAGGACTTGTGTCATATTGCTCTTCCTGCCCATGTGATAATTAAGTCATTCTTTGAAAGCAATTTTAAAACCAGACATTACATTATCAAAAATTAAAAAAAGTTCAGTTTTACATGTTGTTTGAACAATAATATGTGTGTAATGATCAAATCCATGCAGTGTTTTTTTTTTTCACTCTGACAGAGGCGGCTCCCAAGACAGTTGTTTGACATGAGCGTTTTACCTCAGATCAGCTGTAACAGTCCAACCTCCATTGTTTCGATGCAGGAGCAGGGATGTAAGTTAGACAAGAAAATCTCTGATTGAGTGATTGAGGTGTTCTGTTGCTGGATGTAATAATGAACATAGTGGTCGTCACTTACTCACAACATCTGAGCCGCTGAAGATGCAGTGGATTACGTTTGTTTGTGAAGGGAATGGCCTCCCGATCTACATATATCCGTCTATGTTCGCGCAAATCATTCGTGATCCAGCTTCACCTACAGCAGAAGTGAGTATAAGGGTTTTTTATGAATCTCTGCAATCACCTTTCCTAATAACATGCAAGTTAGCAAGTTTCGCGCCTAAAGTAAACAGACTCATCACTCCACAAAGTGAAGAAAAGAGCAAGGCCAGCAGAGCTCATTTGCATTTAAAGGAACAATCCCTCAGAATGGGATGACTTTTGCAGAGCTCATTTTGGCAAGGTAAAAAGGGTGTTTTTTACACTACCACTGAGAATTTTGAACCAAAGTATATTATAGACTTTTCATTAAGACCCTAAAGAATCATATCAACTTGTGGAAAATGGGCATCCGATGACCCCTTTAACATTTAGGCTCCACTGAAGAACACACATCCAAGAACTGTTTGAGCTAATGTCACATAAATCAGCTTTGCCACAAAGAACCAAAAAGGACACCAGGAGAAATCTGACACTTACTTTCAACTCGTTCCCTTACATCAGTCACAAAAAGAGAGTGCTTGAAATCCACAGTTGCAGGCACTTGTTGACAGGATGACAATTGTGAAGAAACCTTGTGTACCCTCCTCCTGTCTTTTGCGTTTGGCCTCACAAAGATCTGTCTATTTCATCAGTGAATCACAAACAAACCTCAAACAAACCTGTTAATTTTATGTTGATATTACATTTGGACTGTTTAAATGGAAAAGAACGGTCTCCTTCAGTGTCCCTGGATTCTCCCAAGGTTTTTTTTTTTTCTCTCACCTGTTAAAATTGAGTGTTTGGTTCCCTGCCAGTCTCCTCTGGCTTCCTTACCAGGCGATTAAATCATTATGAAGTGACTCTCTAGCAGCTCCCTGAATAAACTACTTAGCGCTAAAACTGCTCAACGTTAAGAATTAAGGCATTACAGCAGCTTTGAAAAGCGTTATGAAAAGCACTATAGGAATAATTTGACCTGACAACAGTTGATGTCATGACAAGAGGACAAAGATGGGTAGCACCAATGCTAAGATACTCTGTTTTAAGAGCTACCAGATGCATAAAACAATCAATCTCTTGCTAAAGTGGCTCCAGAATGTAAATAACTCTGGGCAATTTTTCAAAGGCCTATTTACGAGTCATGACATGTTTCAGTTTAAAACTGGTTGCTATCCTTAAGGACACTTTTATTTTAAAAAAATGGCACATGGTAGTAGTGACAGAGCTGGTCTTTTTGGTAAGAGGGTGCAAATGTCACGGGCAAAAGGAGGTCTGGGTCCAAATGCAGGGAAGGGATTTTAATTAAACAAAACACAAATGAACATAAACCAAAGGCCAACACGGCACAACACAACTGGAATCTAAGATCAAAAAATAAACAGAACAGAAACACACTCGAAGACAATGCAGCCAGAATGAGTAGTGGGAAATGAGAGTTCTTATAGACCAGGTAATTGTGAACAGGTGAGAGCTTAGATGAGTGCTAATGACAAGACAGGTGTACAATCAGGGAAGTGCAGTGCAGGGAAACCAGCGACCTCAGGTGGCTGAGGGAAGCCCCACAGCCCAGATCATGACAGTACCCCCTCTCAAGGGAACGGCTTCCAGACGTTCCCAAAAAAAAAAGTCTGGAGGGAGGAGGAACGGTGGAAGGTGCATCAGGGGGAGGGATGGCGGGCCAGGCCCGTGCAGCGGAGGAACGTCAGTGGACACTGCCGCCAGGGGAACGTGAGCTGGCCTCGCCACCAGTGGAACGTCCGCGGTCACCGTCGCGTCAGGAACAGAGAGCGCGGTCACCGCCGCTTCCAGAACAACAAGCGCGGTCACCGCCGCGTCTGGAACAGAGATAGCGGTCGCCGCCGCATCCGGAACGGGGATAGCGGTCACCGCCGCGTCCGGAACGGGGATAGCGGTCACCGCCGCGTCCGGAACGGGGATAGCGGTCACCGCCGCGTCTGGAACGGGGATAGCGGTCGCCGCCGCATCCGGAACGGGGATAGCGGTCACCGCCAGCGTCGAACGAGGGATAAGCGGTCGCCCGCCCGCGTCGGAACGGAATGCCAAAGCGGTGCCGCCCAGCGTCGGACAGGAGATAGCGGTCGCCCGCCCGCGTCCCGGGAACAGAAGCGGTCCACCGCGCTTCCAGAACAACAGCGGTCCGCAGCGTAGCGTGTCCGGACAGGAGATAGCGGTCGTCGCCGCGTCCGGAACAGAGAGAGCGGTCGCCGCCGCGTCCGGACAGGAGATAGCGGTCGCCGCCGCGTCAGGAACAGAGAGCGCGGTCACCGCCGCTTCCAGAACAACAAGCGCGGTCACCGGCGCGTCCGGACAGGAGATAGCGGTCGCCGCCGCGTCAGGAACAGAGAGAGCGGTCGCCGCCGCGTCCGGACAGGAGATAGCGGTCGCCGCCGCGTCAGGAACAGAGAGAGCGGTCACCGCCGCGTCAGGAACGGAGAGAGCGGTCGCCGCCGCATCAGGAACAGAGAGAGCGGTCGCCGCCGCGTCAGGAACGGAGATAGCGGTCGCCGCCGCCTGCCCGCGGAAGAGCGTCTCCGCCCCCGCCAGAAAGCAGGGCCGCATCTGCGCAGCCTCTGCCCTACAGGTGTCCATCCTCGCCAGACAGGCATAGATGAACTCGAAACGAGCGGCCGACGCCGCCTCGAAGGACATCCCCGCCGTTTCGGGAACAGAGCGGGTGGTCGCCGCCTCCCTAAAAAAAAAATTCCTCCCCGCTGGGCCCATCGGTGCTGGCTGCATTCTGTCACGGGCAAAAGGAGGTCTGGGTCCAAATGCAGGGAAGGGATTTTAATTAAACAAAACACAAATGAACATAAACCAAAGGCCAACACGGCACAACACAACTGGAATCTAAGATCAAAAAATAAACAGAACAGAAACACACTCGAAGACAATGCAGCCAGAATGAGTAGTGGAAAATGAGAGTTCTTATAGACCAGGTAATTGTGAACAGGTGAGAGCTTAGATGAGTGCTAATGACAAGACAGGTGTACAATCAGGGAAGTGCAGTGCAGGGAAACCAGCGACCTCAGGTGGCTGAGGGAAGCCCCACAGCCCAGATCATGACAGCAAAATGGAGAAAGCCTGGGTTAGATGTAAGCTCCAGAAACTCTCTAAAAAAATGATGGTTCTTTAAAAGTTCTTTACATGTAGTAACAGATTAGAACAGTTTAGAACCATATGCTCCTGTGAAATTGTGAAAAAAAAGGTGCTTTGTGTTAAAGTTAAGCGTTCTTTATTAACACTTTTTCATTGTTCAAATCTGTCAAAACCACCCAATTTCCTGATAATTTACTCACCCCTATGTCATCCAAGATGTTAATTTCTTTCTTTCTTCAGTCGAAAAGAAATTAAGGTTTTAAGGAAAACATTCCAGAATTTTTCTCAATAGTGGACTTGAATAGGGGTCAGTGGGTTGAAGGTCCAAATTGCAGTTGTAATGCAGCTTCAAAGGGCTCTACACGATTTTGTTTGCATTATTACTAAGCTATAATAATTGATAATCATATTGCAAATGATGTACTGTGCTAGAAAAGCAAGGGTTATAGCACAGTGAATGACAGTATTCATTTTAAAAGATGTGCTAAATGAAGTGTACCTGTACACTATGGGGAATCGTTCATGTGGCATCGTTCTAAACAGCAAAGCTAGTTGTTTTTGGATAACACAAGATAAAAATACCTTTAGTGATTTGCCAGCTGGATAACCATCTTGATTTTGTATTCACAATCCAGGATAATCCACGATGTCTTACAGCTCTCACACAAAACATCCCCTTATGATGAAAACAGATGAAATAGTCCTTTGAATCTACATTTTGTCTAATAATCTTTGAATAAACTACAAAGAAATCAGTATAGCAAGACACTATATCCACAAATTATGAAGGTGAAAATGAAACACCTGTTTGCAGAGAAGATTATGTTGGATTTTAAACACCTAGAGGCATGTTTCTCATACTACAGCAGCTGTAGATCGATTGAAAACATTTAAGAGTCAACAAATTCACATCAGCTGCTAAAGAAAAAACCCTCTGGCTTTCTTTACCTGCATCACATCATCACTTATATAGTACTATTATATGCCACCCAAGGACTTCAAAATACTCAAAAGCATCAAAAACAACGCCATTCTGGTTCCAGTCACATGATCTTAAAGAAATCATTCTAATATGCTGATCTGCTGCTCAAAAAACATTTATATTATTATATTACTGACATATTATTATGTTGAAAACAGCTGAGTAGATTTTTTTTTTCAGGTTTCTTTGATGAATAACAAGTTTAGAAGAACAGCGTTTATCTTAAATTGAATTTTTTTTTGTAACATTAGAAATGTCTTTAGTATCACTTTTGATCAATTTAAAGCATCCTCGCTTAATTTCTATAATAAATGTTTTTTGAACAGCAAATGAGCATATTAGAATGATTTCTGAACGATCATGTGACACTGAAGACTGGAGTAATGATGTTGAAAATGTAGCTTTGATCACTGAAATAAATTACATTTTAAAATATATTCAAATACAAAGCAGTTATTTTAAATAGTAAAAATATTTTGCAATATTACTGCTTTTGCTGTATTTTAATAAATAAATGCAGGTTTGATGAGCAGAAGAGACTTCTTTTAAAAACAAAAAAACCTTTTGACTGGTGGTATGGTATATATTTTAAAAATATTGTTTTGGGACATAATACTTGAAGCTTTAGTGCCATATCAGTTTTAAAGGTTTTTTAATTATTATTATTTTTTTTGTTTATAGCAAGACCAAAATAGTTTAAAATTAAAGAGACAAACAAATGTTTTACAACAATATAATAATAAAAACTACAGGGACCTTTTAATATTTAAATAAATAAATAAAATGCATGGAAAAATATATGACTTCTTTTGCGAAAGAAAAAAAAAACATATACATTCCCAAATTTTTTATTTCCCGGCTGAGGATGTAAATTAAGCTGCAAGCTCAAAGCAACATGAGTTCCATCGCCTCGTACTGGAATTTTTCATTTCTTTGGCAAAATGACCATTGAAAGACAAACCCCTGCAAAGTCTAAATTACTATTTGATGAGCCATCACTGGGGAAAAAAAGAGAAAGGACAGTAATTGCAGAGCAGAATGTAAAGAAGCTTTTCAAACAAAGCAGGCCTGCTATGACAGAAATTGTTAGCATAACAATTATCCAATCATGCTTCCATTAAACAGAGGAAGAAAGCAGAATAAAGAGGGGAAGGGGAAGTGGTGAGAAATAGAGATAAAAATAGCAAGAGTGGGGAAACTGCTTTAATAAAACATATCAAACACTCCCTCGCTGTTAAAGCCTGCAAAATCATAGCGGCAAATGATAAACAACTGGGTTCAACAGCTAGCAGATTAGATGACAATTTGACTGTCCCGAAAGAAATGATGGGAAGTAAATGAACCAGAATATATACAAAGCAGTTTGGTATCTCTATTTTCAACATAGTATCACATTATAATCTGGTTTAAGTTGATAAGATATTAAAGAGAGAAAAACATGTCTGAAGAAAGAGTTTGTTGCCAAGTGGAGGAAGCATTTATCTAAAGTGCCCTATAAAGTTAACATGAAACAGCATTCATAACACATTTTTCTTCTGTAATCTGATGCATTTAGGAGTGGATATTTCTCTGTAATATTTTGCAATTCAGTTGTTAATGACCATGCACTTCAGAATACTGTCATATAAGTTTGCCTCCTCTGGGAAATTAGTGCTTTCATCTGTTCATTTTTTGAACGCTTTATCGACTGCACTTCCCTTTGGGAATTAGAGCTTGTTTGGTTTTTAATCCCACGTTAACAACTCTGTCTCAAACGGAAATTTCCGTTTGGCTCAAATAAACAGCGCACACTGGCTTGAAAGTCCCAGTGAAAATAGCTTAGTTTCAATAGAATAAAAGCACTTAAAAAATCAATAGATTTATCCATTGCATTAAAATGCCAATAGACCCATCTACTACATTAAAGTCGTACCACTTGGCAGAAGTAAAAAGATTCAGAAGCTTTTGTCAAATCCATTAGTTAAGGTAATTTATTCATCTGAACTCCAAAACGAAATCTTCCACCTTGTTAACTGAGAAAATCATATTACTGTGTGCTTGATATAACTTTCACGTTCTCAGTCATTTCAGCCTTTGGTGTAAAATGGTAAAAAATCTGATTACTTGCATAAAACAGCAGTGACTCCCCATCTATGCTTTTCTTATACCGCTTCACGCAGTGAAAATCAGACAGCTTTGACCTTGTCCTGACCACACTGATGGAATTTTAAATGGGTTCATCTACTGCACCTACAGAAAGATAAAAATAACATGTGAAACTTCTACACATATAGAAGCACATATACACAATCCATACCAAATATTATGGTCTTACTTGATATTACGTGTTTGTTAATTATAAAAACTGTATTGGTATTAAAATCATCAATTAAACATTTAAACAATAAATAAAATATTTTAAGTCAACACAATAGCCATGATATATGGCTATATATATATATAATGAAGATGTATATATTTTTCTTATTTTGCCTAAATATCGTAGTTTTTTTTCATTTAGCACTGCCCTTCAGAAGCTACGGAAGATAATCAAGTTTCCCAGAAGACAAAATAAGTTAAATTTACCCTGATCTTCAAATTCAAAAAGTTTTCACCCCCCAGCTCTTAATGCATTGTTTGTCTTTCTGGAGTATCAGTGAGCATTTGAACCTCCTGTAATAGTTGCATATGAGTCCCTCAGTTGTCCTCAGTGTGAAAAGATGGATCTTAAAATCATACAGTCATTGTTGGAAAGGGTTCAAATACACAAAAATGCTGAAAAACTAAAGAATTTGTGGGACCTGAATAAGTCAATACAATAGCTATGAGATATGGCTATATATCGGCACGGCTAAGATTCAGCCATAGGTAATCACAGCTTGCCGATATATATAGCCATATCTCAAGGCTACAAGTGTGCTATTGCGATCAGTTCAACGGCACGAGTGTGTTAACACATAAAAAACAACAACAGTGTCTTTAAAAACCCTCTTTTGTGCTGAACACGGATTCAAATCTCAGTTTGACAGTTTAACGGCTGAGCCCAAGCCCTGTTACTAAATCGAAAACATCGCTTTAGAACTAGAACGAAAGAACGGCAGTTATGTAGAGTATGACAGAGAGAATGACTGAGCAAGTGTGATTTGCATCTGATAAAACATTCATTCTTCAGCTCAACATCACAAAAAAACATTAGTTTGAATGTCTGCTGAGGATATCTTTGTCGTACTATACTTTCATCTGTTAAGGGTAATTTCCGATGACAGTGCTGCTCAGTGTATTTGTTGACTGCATCTTACAAGCTGCTGTTGAAAGTAAAAATAGCTTCCTTGTTTAGAACTTTTTTGGGTGCTTTCTCACCTGTAGATCGATTGCTTTGTTCCAAAACAAGGGGTAAAATTATTACAATGTTGCTTTTTATTCATGGTGCGGTTCGCTTTCACACAGCAAATTTTCCTAAAGGGACCAAATGTGTTACTACAAGTCATGATCGAGTAAACTGTCCTCTCTTTGGTCAAAGTTCCACGTTTTTTCCGGGATTTCGCTCAGCTGCCATCTGTCAAGATGGAACAACAACAGCTTTGCTGACTTATTGTTGCATGTTTCTGTTTGTTTTTTAGGTATCGTTATATTAATTGATAATTTTGAGCAGGAGTCCAGGATTCGTCAGGAAAACATTTTTAAAACACACCTACTACAAACAGAGCAATAAGACGTCATTATAAAATGAAAAGGCGCGCTTTGATTTTGAATGGCGCAGACAGACACAGGTTAATTTTAAGCGGTATTAGGGGCCGTTCACATATCGCGCCTAAAAACGCGTAGAAAACGCTAGGCGCGCCGATTTTTCCTCCTTTCCAATGCACTCTGTAGCTTGCGCTCCCGTGGCGTCTGCCGTTGCTAAGCAACCATGACCCGCACTCTCAATGAAGACGCGGAAGTTTCATCAAAGGACAAACGGATTTCCAGCACTAAACATCACTTGCTGTAGCTCTGCTACTAAATTTATTTAAAAATGTACAGCTATGATCAGCTGTTTCCATCTTGGCTGAGCTTTCAATGTTGTTACTGGAAAGGATGGAGCTAATTGGTTGAATCTTGTCACATGACCCGCGGTGCGCTTTCGACATTAGGTGTGTTCGACTTAACGCGGCGCTGCGCAGCTCGATCAAATTCTGACTTGAAGCAGTGCATGCCGGTTAGAAATTTTGTCCGACTTGAGGTGGCGCCGACGCCTCGTGACTGTCACGTGTGGCATCAAAGTACCTCGATAGCGATTCGAGAGCAGCGACTGACGGCGCAGTTTCTTCAGAGCGGCTGCAGGAGCTCTGATGACCACATGGCTGTTTCACGATTGGCCAGATTCACCGCACGACAACGATCACGTGTGTTTTGGGTTTATTCTAAAGGTGCATTCACGCCATATCGGAATTCCCGTAATTACGAGATTCCAACTTATAAAAAGCGTTCACGTCCTCGTAGAATTTGTAATTACAACTTGTGAACTAGGAGTCTTCTGAGGGCTACGACTTGTACCACATGACTGCTGTAGCACCTAACCAAGGTAGGCTCTGTTTAGGCGTTGATAGTGTTGCCATAGAAAAGCATAATTCCGAGTCAGAGGACGTGAACAGCTCCGAGTAGAACGTCACATGTTGTCGTTTTGAAATTACGGTAATTACGATATTGCGTGAACTCAGCATTACATCCTCAAGTCTGATAATGCTGACAAATCTGTGTTTTTAGAACAATAAAAGTGTTTTTACTGTAGTCGCAATGTTATATTGAGTCAGATTTATCATAAAACACTGGTAAAAGCATATATAACCCCACTTTATTAGTATTTAAATAGCATATATTTGTTTATCATTATTCTTGTTCAGATGGCGCTGTATTAAGCAGTATATGAAACGTGTTTCTGTTGCTCATGAAAACGCTTTTGAAAAATCGGTGTATTTGATAAATATTGCATTTAATTCACTTCTTCTGTAGCATGCAAACACCGCGAGTGCTTCACTAACGAGAGTAAAAAGTGTCCGACTTGACGCCTCCGTTTTCAACTCCGCCCCCGACTGCTCTCGGCTACTCTCGTTGATCGCCGTCTGTAGCCGTAGATGAAGTCGAACACACCTATTCTGAAATGTTTTCATCTCCATGCGGTAAGGACGCGCCTGAAAAAAAACGAGCACGTCGCACCGTCTGTGCGTCGTGACCGCGTCGCTTCCGTTACTGTGCGTTCACACCGCCGCCGGCGAGAGCGTCAAAATTCGCTCTGGCCGCCCTGCCAACAACGCTGTGCAAAGATTCATTGACGCTCTGACGATCGAACGCTTGGTCTTGTATTTAAAGCGGCCGCAAAGCAAACAAGCATGTCGATCTTGTGCAGACTGACCACAAGTAGGGTGTAAGTTAACCTCATTAAATATTTTAAACGTGAAAATAAGAAATGTAATTTAATTGTAGTTACATGTTTGCTAACGAAATAAACCAATTAAAAGCCATTTGTGTGGTGTGGCTTTTGTGTTCATGGTTAAGTGCTAGTCTAATTTCAAAATAATAGGAGACATTTACTAGCCTTGGTCTTTAATTAACATTAACATGAATTTGTGTGCAGCCTACATTGCAAACCGTCTTGGTTGCAATTGGTCAAATCGGTGTTGTTTTGAGCAAATTAATTTGCATTCCCGCTGAAAAACAAGCGTTGGGAACTAATGTGGCCGGAACCAAAGTTTACAGGACTGCGTTCTCTGGAAACCTCTCAAGCGGTGAACTTCTACATTCCGATTGGTTGCTGCCGAGCCGCGTCATAGCTCATTACCATAAAGTTGACCTGACTTCAACTCTCCCCGACGCCCACACCGTCCAAAACGCGCCGCGCCGCTTCTCGCCGCTTCTCGCCGCCGGCTCACATTGAAAATGAATGACTTCCGGCCACTTTGACGCTCTCGCCGGCGGCGGTGTGAACGCACAGTTATGAGCGCTGCTGCCGCGCGTCTACATCTGAAATAGCGAACTTGAGCACGCAAAAGACGCGATATGTGAATGGCCCCTTAACAAAACAACAAAGCTACTGCTGTTCATGGAACTGTAATAACACATTATATAGTGTGATAAAGCCTGGTTCGTGGTCCATTGGATCGGATTGCTTTCTCACTACAACCGGACCGCTCCAGTGTTCGTTTGAAAGCGTACCGACGCTTCTTTGGTCCACTTTTGGTGCGCACTCGAGTGCGATTGCTACATTCACACCTGCCCAAACGAAACCGTAGATTTGTACATACACTGCCAAAACACAATAATTCAATTCAATTCAAATTTATTTGTATAGCGCTTTTCACGATACATATCGTTGCAAAGCAGCTTTACACCAAATTGACATTTTTACAATATATGTAGTAGTACATTAATGTTCAAACAACATGTAAAAGTGAACTTAGCATCCGATGGCCCCTTTAAAACTACATTCTGACACAAAAACAGAATTATTTATAAAACTAGTGGATTCTGGTGTCTGCCATGACACTCACTGTGAGACAGGGGCGTCGCTAGGGCTAATCCCCGAATGTTTTTACTTCAGCCCCGAATGTTCTGCGTGTGTTTTTATGAATGAACGGGGCGGACGCGCGGTTTCTTTACATGTAATACTGATGCGCGTGTGACGCTCGCAGTGATTTCAGCGTCTGCAGTTTCACTAAATGAGGACATAAATACATTAACAACATCTCCAGAACTGCCCTGAGAGTCACTTCATGAGCATTTCAGTTTCATTTGAGTAAAACAAGCGTCAAATATACACACAGAAATTTACAGGTATTCACGGCAACCCGTCAAAGTAAAAGTTCGGTTTAACTTTATTAACCATTCAGTATAATGTACGTGCCTACTACAACTACTATTAATTAATTAATTAATTAATTAATTAATATTTATACAATTATATTTATACAATTTACAAATAGTAAATCCCCTTTATTTGCCAAAAATAAAATATAATTTTCATTAGAAGATCAATTTATTTTATATTTTATACCTTCATTAAATAACCAGAAAAATACACAACATAGAATTCCATAAGGCTATTGTAAAAATAAATAAAAGTTGTTTTTATGCATTCAAATAAACAGACATGCTAAAACATATTTGGTAACAATAAAACGTAAGGTGAGAAAAAATAAAACATTTCATGGGGTGCTAAACATGTAATTTTTCTTAACTCTTGATAAATTGACGGTAAATTTTATAAGATTCATGGTTTTAATTAATTACACATGATTAATTACATTTTTGATTAATAAAATTAAATTTAACCATTAAAAAGAAGTCCAGAAAATTAAACCAGAAAACGAAAAAAAAAATAAAATAAATGAAATTTGGGGAAAAAAATAGGGCCCTATTTTTGCATGCAACTATATATTTGCTACAGTTAAGAATACATCTTCAAATTTATTATTTTATTTGTCTAACATATTTTTGTAAAATTTTGTTATAATGTTTTGATATGTTTGCTATTTGCAGTGATTACTATTTACTATTGTTCATAGTGTGACAAGGTCTTTAAAACCCAGTTTAATGCCCCCGGACCCCATCCAGGTTCAACCACCTGTGTCTAACAAAATCTTATGTGTGCTCCCACCCAACACCACTAGCCCCTGATGTTTTGACATCAGCTCCGGATGTTTTAAAATCCTAGAAACGCCCCTGTTGTGAGAAATATTGCAATATAAAATGCATTATATAATAATTTCTATTATTTATACATATTTTACATTAACAAATAATTATTCTGCAACTGATTTTAGAGCGTTATTTAGCTTTTCATATATAATTACCAAACTGATTATCTAGCAACTTATACATACCAGTCACTACTACAAGTTCTTTCAGCTTCAGTTTGCAAATATACCTGAAAGTGACAGGCTCAAGGATTCCTGTTGTCTAAAGAAAAAAAGAAAGAAAGAAAGAAAGAAAGAAAGAAAGACAGAAAAAGAAAGAAAGAACAAATTCACAAACTCTACGCTTTAATACAGACATGCTGTTAAATATATTCAGTCACAGTGTACGATAAAATATCTATACTACACATTTGGTTAAGGTTCAAAGCAATGTTATATGTTCAATTATTCATTTTTGATGAACTTTTCATCAGATATACTGCATCTTTGTAATATTTAGTAATGTTCATTAAACTGCACTTTTTCAGAGCCTATTTCTTTAATGTAGCATATGTCAAAACATTCTATGATGGATATGATGCACTGATAGCAAACCACCCTAGACTGAAATGCATAAACTTTGTCACCAATTGAATTTTTAATGATTAACAATGTTTATGAGCAGGCGATGTTCATTGCCAGTAATTGGATTCATGGCGTCTCAACAAGCAGTGAGGGGACATCTGAATATGTAAATGCAATCAGGGATATAGACGGAAAGAGAATTTGTGTCTGTTTTGGGCGTGGAGTACAAACATTAGGTGGAAACAGGATATACCCCACCGCAGCTCAGTTAATATTCAGCCAGATGTGTCTTTGATTACACAGATGTAAGAGCTCTCTGAACTCCTCTAAGCTCACCAAGACAGGAGGGAGATGATTTCATTACTCAAGTGTGTTTTGCAATTCCATCGCGTTCAATTCCAAGTGAAGGACCCTTGGCTGGGCTAAACAGGAACACTATCTGCTCATATCTTCAGATGATGAAATAACATAGTCTGGATTGCACAGAGAACAGATTTGATAGCTCTGGTACTTCACAAGTAAACTTTTAAGCTATAACGGATTACTGCACAGTGTCGGTGAAAGCTAAGAAATGCTGAACTTGTGAGAAAAGAAATAAGCCGGGAACCTTACATGCTATCTAAACAGCTCAGTTTAGCTTGCATACCTCATGTTGCTGGAAAAGGATAAAGTGAAGAACTTCTCTCCTTTGCCACATATCACTTTTATCTTGTAAGTAAAGGTAAAAGATATTTTGGGAGATTCACTTATCAACAGTTTATTTAGTCACAGTTTAGTCAACAGTTCATTTACATTTCAAACTGTTCCTGCACTTAAAAAATGATTCATTCATTCATTCCACAAGGATGCAATGAATTGACTAAAAGTCACAGTAAAGCCATACACTGTTACAAAAAATTCTACAATAACTTATAGAATAAATCCTGAAAATTTTAATAATAGTTATAATAGCAAATAAATGCAGCCTTAGAGTGCACTAAGCATTAAAAAATATTTATTGATAGTTGTTCACAAGTCCCTTGTTTGTCCTTAACAGTTAAATTGCCCGCTGCTCTTTAGAAAAATCCTTCAGGTCCCACAAATTCAGCATTTTTGTGTATTTGAACCCTTTCCAACGATAACTGCATTATTTTAAGATCCATCTTTTCACACTTAAGGACAACTGAGGGACTCATATGCAACTATTACAGAAGGTTCAAACACTCACTGATGCTCCAGAAGGAAAAAAAAGATGCATTAATAGTCAGGGGTGTAAACATTTGAACAGAATGAACATGTATACATTTTTCGTATTTTGCTTAAATATCTTTTTTAGCTACAGAATATATTTAGATGTTTTCCCGAAGACAAAATAGGTTCGATTTACCCTCATCTTTAAATTGACTTAATGCACTGTTTCCTTCTGAAGCTTCTGAGTGTTTGAATTTTCTGCAATAGTTGCATATGAGTCCCTCAGTTGTCCTTAGTGAGAAAAGATGGATCTCAACATCATACAGTCATTTTTGGAAAGGGTTCAAATACACAAAAATGCTGAAAAAGCAAAGAATTTGTGGGACCTGAAGGATTTTTCTGAAGAACTGCAGGCAGTTTAACTGTTCAGGACAAACAAGGGTAAAAAAAAAAACACAGCTGTGGATCATTCAGCTAACACAATAATAAGAATCAAATGTGTGTAAACTTTTGAATGGGGTTGTCTTTATAACTTCAACTATTTTCTCTTGTAGACTCTATGTAAACACCTTTTATGTGAAATATCTTATTCAGGTCAGTACTTAATAAAAAATAACATGCATTTTGTATGATCCCTCTTATTTTGGTAAAATAATTAACATTTTGCAGATTCTGCAAGGTGTATGCAAACTTTTGACCGTAATATTAACCCTGTATAATATATAATATAAAGATTTTATGAATATTTTTTTTTTATTTAATTACTTCTATTACTTTTTCTGACTACCTGACTATTATCATATTTAATTAATTGCTTTAAAACATTTCTGAGACAATGATAACATGAGCATGAACAATGAAAACTGTAATTTCTAGATGATAAATTATTAAATGTTTGTTGAATGTAAACTTACATCAATATGAAATAAATCTTCACTGATGCACCTCTCTTTTCCAATCTTATGAGCTTCTCTTCTGCCTCAGCATGTGGTTTAGCCAGCTGCTTTTGTGGTCTTTTAAAAGCTAAAGAGCTCACATTTTGGTTAAGTCGCTGAGAGGAATAAGACAACCTAATCCTTTTTCATAGCCTCTCTTCCCGGATCCCAAGGTACATCCCAAATCCTAGACGTCCCACTGTTTTATCTTGACCAAAAAAGCAGAGCATAGCACCTCTTTTTCACAAGCCTGCCATCACAGATTTGGTTTGATCCGATCCACACACTTTACTTGCATAACACAACATGTTGCGCTGTGTCTGTTATACCACATTTGACTGCTTCCTCACAGGGAGAGCTCATAGTAAGCAATTACGACAATCTATCATTTGAGAAGTGTCTGTGATGTAATTTTCTTCCCTCATTTTCCAACCTTGAATGCACAAGCATTAGAGGTGTGCTCTTGTCAAATGTCTGATGGCAGGAAAATTGATGGTAGGCACCAGACTGCCTGTCAGAAAGCAAAACATTGAACAATTCAACTCTGTTCCTCTCAAAATGAGACAGCTGGAGAGTCCAATGACAGGGTACTTCCAACAGCAGTTAGGACATGAAGCTGTCCGTCACAGCAGAGTAGACTCGATAAAACACTTTCTGCTCTTAAAGCACAACTGAGAACCTGTTCATAATCTTCTTCCAGTACTCTTTGAATTTCTAAGCCACTGCTGTAGAGTTTGCATTCTTCAGCTGAAGCTGATACACTCAGCCGTGTGCGATCAAGTCCTTAAAATGTCTACGCTCAGCATTATGAATGCTTAGTGCTTAAATGAATGTGATCGCTTGACTGAAAGCGCACCGTCATAAAGATACTACAAAGGATGGAGATGCCAGCAGCTTATAAAGAGATGCCATATTGACTTAATTCTGATTCTTTTTGAGGGATTGAAGTGACATTTCGGGTATGTGAGTTTATAGTGACTGATGGGTCCGTGGTGTCTCGTTAGCTCTTGCCGCGCAGACAGAGAATAAGCCCTTGAGCTGCCTGACACCATCATCCCATCATTTCCTTTTTGCAATGGACAGGCTGTAATGTGACCTCTGTATAAGCGGAGGAGAGGAAATTTTGGGGGTGGTTGGGGGACAGATCACATTGCTTGTCAGGGCAGATGGATGGGGAAAAAATGTTCAGTGGAAGTAAAAAATTCAGGTTTGTTCCCAGAGGGATAATGAATGAATGGCTAAGCAGTACTGGGAGGAAGTGGCATGCAAATCCTACTCTTGAATAATTCTGACGAATATCCTACCACTACTCTGTCTGTAAATGCAAAGTTTTCCTCAAGTACGGATTTAACATTTTTGACATGTGCTGTCTTCGCATTTAACCATGTTGAAAAATTATTTTTCATTAGTACCTGAGCTGACTACAAAATCCCCCCCAAAAAATTCTTAAGTACAGTAAGTACAGTTCCTCTAGTACTTTACAGAGCTGCTTCCTGTTGCTGAGCATTTTACACTCACCAAAAGAAAACCAAAGGTGTCATAAAAAGGTACATTTATAGTGTGTTAGTTTCATCAACATCAGCAAGGGATGAGTTGTTTGGCATAATCCAATCATTGGCTTGACTGCGAATGTAATGTGATTTCTAGACACCTGTCACCAATAAGATATGATCATTTCACATCACACACATTTCCCCCAGTCGCTTAAACGCCAAAATCGTGATTTTACATATTAAAAATTCAAAACCACTTTTTCTGGAACTTTTCTGACATTTGAAAAGGTCTGCCATTAAAACATGTAAGTTATAAGGCATCATATTTATTTCTATATCTGTCATACGGTCACACAGTCAGGGATATTGCGCCCTACGCTTCAAATTCAGTCTTTCAATGTGTAGGAGTCTTTTAACCCATCTTTGACTTCATTTAAAATAATGTGCTTTACTGTAGCATTCATAATGAATTGTTTTTTTGAACTGAAAAGCTATTTTTTTGAGGCTGCAGGGTCCCTAAAGGCACAGTTATGAGAACTGGATAATGCACGTATACTTAGAATTCTGTTGGCACAAAGAACATTAAGATGCATGCTGTTCTGTCCAAATCTCTGATTGAGATTCATACAGTGGTACAGTCTGTGGGGAGATGACGGCAATGTTGATATTATTAAAAAAAAAACAAAAAAAAACCAGCTTATTAAACATAGCTGCATGCATGCACGAACCTTTTGTCACACCTACCACAGCAACAAAGAAAATTTACCAGCCATAATTATTTATATTAACCAATAAAACTGCATTTGAATTGTGACACATATAGTCTTTATTGATAAATTACTGTTAAATTATTGTTAAGAGATCATGTGTGAACAGGACCTTTTCAAAAATACCTTTAAATTCATTCTGGCAATTTACTGGTATGAGACATTGTAACATTTCCAGTAAATTACCAGTATGAACGCAGAACGAGTTCAGAATGCGCTGACGTCTGGGTCAATTATAATATTCTGACCCAGATGATTTACGGATTGAAGTTGTCTAATAGAGGTCTTCAAGGAGGACCCGAGACCCGAGGACCTGGGACACGTACAGGTTGGAGTCTATATTTTAAATGATCAGCCGGGTTCGGGTCCCGGGTCTGTTTAACATTTGTGTGTAATACCTGAATCGATCAGAGAACACCACACCCGCCAGTGATCAGTGTTGGTCAGCACTTTGCATGTGTTTTGTAACTTGCAAATTGTAAAATTAGGATGAGAAAAGTGTAGGGATGTGACGAGATCAATATCCTCGCAAAACATTTTGCAGTGTTTACATTAGAGCTGCACGTTAAATCCTTAAAAGATCTAGATCTCGATTCGAACACCCACGCGATCTTATTCCTTAATGGCAACGATTCAGATATGTCTATTATGACTGTTTCATATCGTAAGTGTCAGTGGAGTGTGAGAAGCACGTTTTGTCGCTTCATGTTAATGAATCAGAGAGTCGGCCATCATTATGCTTCCGAAGTGAACGCTGTCATTCGCTGCTATGGCCGGTGACAAAACACGTGCTGCTCACGCTCCACTAAGGCGTAAAGCCGCCTTTCTACTATCTCCGACGAACGACAAGCGACAGACTGGAAGTCATTCATTTCCAATGGATAGTGCGAGAGCTGCGTGGAGTTCTGATCATATGCACATGCATATGGGTCCGATTTGAGCTGCGGATGCGTTAAAATATTTGAACTTCTGCGGCTAGACCGTATTTGACTGCCCGACCGGATGTGATGTATTCTATTAAAAACTATGAACGTAAGGTTAGAATGACCACTATTTTGATCACTTTGACACTATTCTTTAAACACTATTTCTGTAAAATGGTGCTTTAGAATAAGTATTATTAAGTATTATTTTAGAATAAGTATTAAGAAATTTTATATATTGTTAAATAATTCTTTACGTTAATTAGCCCAATAAAACCTACTATGTTTTTATTTAGGGGTCGTTTGTTTTGTGACGAAACATTCATACATTGATTATATTCATTCAAATCATTAATTTTATCAAGGTGAATATGCCGAGGTAACGGTTGCTGCATGACCAGTTTGAAAGTTCTGTGCACCGGGGGAGAAATGCGACAGTCGTGTCCAAATGTCGTGTGCAGTGGAAAGACGGTTTAGGATGTGAAACAGGTAATTGCATTCTGCTGCTGTTCCAGAAAGAGCAACACAAACAGTCTTTTCAACCACGTTATAATCATTATTTCTGTTACAGATATTAAAACAGAAGTACTCGGATAAAAGTTTACAGTAGCAATCAAAACGAAAGTATCTTAACAATTGTATGTATTGTAACGCTTATCCTCTTCCGCAAGGAGGTCAAGTAGGTGGCGACAACTGCCCATTTAAAAAAAAAGTATGTCATTGAATCATTCATTCAGATTTCAATGGTCAAACAAGTCTTAATGAAGTGAGACACTGACTCCTTCATTGATTTTTTTTGTTGTTTAAATTTTCTTTAAATGAATATATGTTTTTAAAAGACTTAAGCAATGAACAGTTTGTCTGAACCACTAGTAAATTACATTATTTTGTTTCGTTTTCTAATCTTTTTTCTCCAGAATCGTGAGAGAATCATGGTCTCTAATTTATTAAAATGAACTGGGATTCTCAATTTATCCAGAATCGTGAAGCTCTTGTTTAAATGTTGTTTATTACTGCATATAATTTATTAAAATGGAAGTTTAATTTCATAAAGTTCAAAATGCACCTACATTTTTTGCATTTTCTGTTTTTCAGTTGAATAAAAGATGAAAACATATTTCATCAGAGGATTTTTTATTTTTTTAAGTCTTGTTCTCGTGAACCCAGTCTCATTTCTCGTCTCGTCTCGTGGGATAAGTGTCTCATCACACCACTAGAAAAGTGTGAGCGTAAGGTGCGAAAAAAACATGGGTGATGCTAAGTTAATGTTAGTACTGCAAGCGGTATCAAGGTGTCTCATGTGAATTCTTCCTTTAAGCTTCATAAGATTGACTAGGTGGAGCTTTAACCATATGTCTTGTATTGTTTTCTTTTACTGAAGAAGAGACACACCTGTTATTGAACACACACAATGGTTCAGTGCAGGGTATCCACCTTATTTTTCAATGTGGAAGTAAGCTGTTTTCTGGTAATGTGTTAGACGTCTGGTTCATAATCCACCATAGGGAAATAGCGAGAAGAAAATCAAAGTGCAGTAAACGGTAAAACAGTTTGCACTACAAACCAGTGTGTTAATAATTAAGATAATACATTAAAATAGTATGGTAAGACACACCAGTTTGCAATATCAAGCAGCAAAACGAGCTTTTTGTGCAGCTAAAAATAGCTGGAAGTGGATGAGACTGGAAGCGAGACACAATAAAATTTACAAATGGCTGCACCCACTCATAGGAAAAATAAGGTGGATACGGTGTACCCACTCGGCTTTGTGTATACCCACTTCTAAATCCACTCCGATACGCATAATTCAGTATAGTGTCTTGCATTAGCCAAAATCATGACAGTCCACCACATCTAATCCAATTGCACATAAATAAATGCAAATACTCCATAAAAGCAAGACCATGGCCCCGGCTTCCTTTGAAATATAATTACGTATAATTACGAGACATGTCAAGGGAGGAGCGCAGAGTGGTAACATGATAATTAATTGTTGATTACTAATTTGAATCAGTACATTATAATGAAAACAATACCTTAAATAAATTAAGAGTATAACCACTTCTGCAGACACCACTATAAAACTGTGCACGCAGTAAAGTGTAACGCACTTCCTGTTCTGTGCGTTTTTTGAAAAAAATAAAATAAATAAATTGCTCCGAGCTGGAATAATGAATAGATTAAGAAGGTTCATTCAATCGGAAAGAGAGAGGAACAGCCTAACATGGATGGAAATGTTAGTGTCAAGGAGGAACGATTGCAGTCTGGGCTACTAACAGTAGGTAAGCCAAAAAGTTTTTTCGCAACTTGTTTATTGACTTGTCAATAGCAGTTTGCTGTGCAATATGTGTCAACCGGGTGCAGTTGGGTCTGTGTCTTCACAGCAGGGTTTGGGTCCAATTGACGAATAACAGTCGGTTACCTAATTCTTTGACTTATGATTTATGCTGTCGTATATGTTTTTGTACAGTTATGCCTTTATTGTACAGCACTTTGGTCAGCAGTCGCTGTTTTAAATGTGCTTGCTTTGCATTACAGATTCTTTGTATTTGAACCCTATCCAACCATGACTGATTTTGAAATATCATATATTTTAAAATATATTTTTTCATATAGTACTGCTTTTCAGAAGCTACAGAAGATACTTACATGTTTCCAAGAAGACAAAATAAGTTAAATTTACCCTGATCTTCAAATTCAAAAAGTTTTCACCCCCTGGCTCTTAATGCATCGTGTTTCCTTCTGAAGCATTAGTGAGCCTTTGAACCTTTTGTAATAGTTGCATATGAGTCCCTCAGTTGTCCTCAGTGTGAAAAGATGGATCTCAAAATTATCCAGTCATCCAGTCAAAAACACAAAAATGCTGAAAAACCAAAGAATTTGTGGGACCTGAAGAACAGTAGGCAGTTTAACTGTTGAGGACAAACAAGGGACTGTTGAGGACAACTATCACTAAACAAAAAAACAAAACAAAACATAAAACAGCTGTGGATCATAATTCAACTATTATTTTCTCTTGTAGAATATATCTTATTAAGGTCAGTACTAAATAAAAAAATAACATGCATTTTGTATGATCCCTCTTTTTTTGGTAAAATAATGAACATTTCACAGATTCTGCAAGATCTATGTAAACTTTTAAACTCAACTGTAAACTTATGTTTAATTTTTTTTACAAAAGTAAAAGTTTGAAGTAGAAAAGCTAATTTCCTGTAAGGTGGCTAATTCATAAGAATTCGTACAACCTAACTTTTTGAAAAAAAATCACAGATATTTTACGAGGTGCCAAATTCGTAGGAATTCATACAATGGACCACCTCTAATCCCGCCCTTAAACCTACCCCTCACACAAATCGTACAAAATTTGTACGAATTAGCCACCTAAAATACATACAAACTGATCGTGAGATAGCAAATGGATTATCCCTCCTACAGTTACACCAAGTATTTTGTTGAAGTTTCTAATAAAGTACCAAGCTGAATGCAGAGTATCTCCATTTTTGCCAATTTTCCAAGCTAAATTTTGGCTTATAAATATGCAAATAATCCTACAAGGACATGTCACTGACATGCCCTTCCCCACTGACCTTATGAAGGAGCTATCATCACAAATTAGCACAACAGTGAGCAAACATGTTATGTTTTGATGGCAGACTTCAAAAACCATAGCAGCCGTTATCTCCTGTGGCAGACGTGGGGATGTGAGCACCCCCTCAAGACTTTTCTTCCATTCTACCAACCTAGAACTAATAGAAAACCACTACACACCACAGTCAATACCTCACATATACTGCCCTCCATCCGACTGCATGTGTCATCAGCCTTTCCACCAGTCTAGATACTGTGACTGGCCTTGAAATCTGTTCTGTGTACACTTACATAAGCTGACATGTCTGCATAATTGTTATTTGTTTGGGGTCTGCCTGCCAGACAGTCAAGCTGTATTTCCATTTAGAGAACTAGGGAGACGAGGAGAAGCAAAAATAACTGCAGATATCTTGTCATCGTCAATTTTGTTCCCTAGTAGTCACAGTGAGCCTTCGTGCGAAAGAGCCCATACCAGGATGTATAAAACTGCCTGAGGGCTGCATGAGACAATCGGGGTGAGGTTTTAACAGGAGCCACACTGTTTTCCAGTTGCTGTTCTTAGTTTAATGATTTCTTCCCTGAAACCCATCTGTGAGGGTTATCTGTATTATCTATGCAGACACAAGCAGTGTAAACCCTGGTGAACACAGTGTGAAGTGTCTTGTCCTTTACGATTTTTGTTGCCTGTCAGACAGACAATATGAGCTAGGTGAAAAGAAGTCAGACAGGTCAGCTTGAAACAAATGCTTGTAAACAAGCTCTATAGCTAATGGATAATGGATCCTGTATGTAATTGGCATATTCACAATAAATGCATTTTCAGCTACTCCCTTTTAAAAATTTGTATTCTTGCAATTTATTATGCAGCATTTTAGTAATTTTCTACACTAATTTAAACTCATTAATTAACAAAATATAGGTATTTAATGTAAAAATAAATGTGTTTTTTAACCAATTGTGGATTGGCTGAAAAAAAAGCAATGAAATACATCAAATACATAAAAAAAGGCTTTTCAGTGAAACCTTTATTCATCTGAGCCTGTCTTATGGAATAAAAATCCATCTTAGAAATGACTCCTAACAGGCAAGAGTGAACAACTTTTTCAGTCAAGCTTTTCTCTTTCATGTATTTCTTTCAGGCTTTTGCATTTGTCTGCTTTACTCATCCCGACCACTCAATCAAAGATATATACTGAAACACTGTCAAACTGAAAATGATATATATGCCAAAAGCATTCCTTTTTCAAAGCACTTTAGCGTTCAGTAAGTCAAGCTCCTCAAGCTTCTCATTAAACTCTTGTATTTTGTCACATCGCACCTCGCCGCTTGCATCCAGTGTAGACACTGTGTAACTTCGAATATAAGCAAAAAACAGAGACTGTGTTGTATTCATTGCGTCATTAGCTGCACTGTCATATAATTTGGAAGATGTTTGGAACTGCATGTTTAACTAATGCTTAACAGACTAGACAGTTATATTTGCTTTTTATATAAGCCTTTGGCAATAATATCCATTAAAATTATATACAACCCCAATTCCATAAAAGTTGAGACGTTTTGTGAAATGCCAAAAAAAATCAAGAATATGTTATCTGTTCGTTCTCTTTAACCTTTATTTAATTGACTAAAGTACAAAGAAAAAAATGTTTTTAGTGGCCAACTTTTATTTTGTAAAATATAAACAAATTTTGATTTTTAAGGCTGCAACACAGAGGCAAAATAAAGGTGAAAAGGTTATAGAATATCCAAATCAAACTTTTGAAACAGTTCACAGTAAGCAGGTGAAATGGAAATAGGCAAGAATATCATGTGTGAGTATAAAAGGAGCATTTCAGTCTTTGCAAGTAAAGTTGGATTATGTCTCATCATTTTGTGCAAAATTTCATGACAAAAGTGTCCAACAAATCAAAAATCACATTTCTTAAAGGGGTCATCGGATGCCCATTTTCCACAAGTTGATATGATTCTTTAGGGTCTTAATGAAAAGTCTACAATATACTTTGGTTAAAAATTCTTAATGGTTATGTAAAACAACACCCTTTTTACCTTGCCAAAATCAGCTCAGCAAAAACATCTCATTCTGCTTGAGGCTGCTTTAAATGCAAATGAGCTCTGCTCTGCTCGCCCCGCCCCTCTCTTCTCTCTGTGGAGAGACGAGCCTGTTTACTTTAGCCGCTAAACTTGCTAACTAACACATTATTAGGAAAGGCGATCGCAAAGATTTGTTAAAAAAAAAAAAAACCTTATACTCACTTCTGCTGTAAGCGAAGCTGGATCATGAATGATTCGCGTGAACATAGATGGATATATGTAGATCGGGAAGTGCATTCCCTTCACAAACAAACGTAATCTACTGCATTATCAGCAGCTCAGATGTCGGGAGTAAATGACGACCACTATGTTCATTATTACATACAGCAACACAACACCTCAATTGCTCAATCAGAGATATTCTTGTCTACTTTACATCGTTGCTAGATTTGTACATACACTGCCAACACACATTACATGTTGTTCAAACAACATGTAAAAGTGAACTTAGCATTCAATGACCCCTTTAATAGAAAATCATAAAGAATTTAGGTCTTTTACCAATGACCACACATAATATTGTGAAAAGATTCAGGGAATCCAGAGAAATGTCAGTCTGTGTAGGGCAAGGCACGACACCTTAGGCGAATGTGCATGACCTTTGAGCCCTCAGATGGCATTGCATAAGAAACCGTCATGCTGCGGTGATGCCAAGAAGTTTTCTCTGCCAAAGCTCATCTCAGATAGTCAAAAAGACAGTGGAAATGTGTGCTGTGGTCAGACGAGTCCATGTTTCAGCTTGTTTCTCGCAAAAATGGACGTCGAGCTCTCAGTACCAAAGACCAAAAAGGCCATCCAGACTTTCATCAGTGACAGATGCAAACACAAATGACCGTCATGGTATGGAAGTGCAGCAGAGCAAATGGCATTGGTTACTGGAATATGTGTGTAGGTAGCATTGAAATGGAGGCATGTATTGGGACTGTAAAGACACATATACTGCCATTAAGATGTCTTTCATGGGAAGTTCAAGGTTATTAGATCAAGACAATGGCAGCTCTTATTCTGCATGTGCTACAACAGCGTGGTTTCGTAGACTCAGGCAGAGGCGTCATACACTCATTATTTTTGAGGCAGCAAAAATGGGGGGGGGGTCATCATGTGATGTCACATTAGACTTATGTTTTCTTTTTTCCTTTTTATTCAAAACATTCTCAAACGCATTAACTATATAATTAAATATCTCGATTCTCAGCTTTAAAGGAGACGTTCACTTCCAGAACAAAAATTTACAGATAATTTACACACCCCCTCATCATCCAAGATGTTTGTGTCTTTCTTTCTTCAGTCAGTAAGAAATTATGTTTCTTGAGGAAAACATTTCAGGACTTCTCTCCATATAGTGGACTTCAATGGTCCCACCAAGTTTGAACTTCCAAAATGCAGTTTAAATGCAGCTTTAAATGGCTCCAAACAATCCCAGCCGAGGAAGAAGGGTCTTCAAAACAAACTGACAATTTATGTACTTTTTAACCTCAAACGCTCATCTTGTCTAAGTCTGCGTGAACTCTGTTTTTTCCCGGTTCAATACGGTCATTACAGTTAGGGTTTTTAATATGACTTACTTTATATTTAATGTGAATTTAGCAATTAAAGTTAATGTGAATTTAAAAAAAAAAAGTAAGTTAGGCTACTAATCATAACACTTTTATTGTACAGAAAGAGCAAAGAACATTTACGTTATCAAATAACATTTTCACTGAAAATCCAAGTTCAAGCACTCTCAAAAACTCCCATTACAAAATCACTGAAACTGTTTATACTGAATCTTACTTACAGATTCGTACACACATCTGCACTGCACACATCTGTTTTCTGAATTTGCCAGAAAATGGTATTCAGTCAGCGAGCGAGCAAAGAAACACCGGCATTTTAGCGTTAACTCATCTGAACGCCTCTGATTGGTCAATGCATTCATACGCTCAACAGCATTGTGTGTGATTGGTTATAATGCGCAGCGCTGTAAAAAACGCATCTTACTCTGGCTTAGCGCCAGCCAGCGAACTCAGATTTGAATTTATCAGCTGATGATATGACGCGATCGATCTAATTAGCTGGTGTGATAATATTATTCAGCTATTTTTTGTCTTTTGAAAGGTGCATTCAAAATCCACTTGACTCTAAAATCTGAGGGGGCACGTGCCCCCTCCCTTTCAGTGTGCATGACCAAGCGGCAACCTCCCGGTCTTCCTCTTGAAGCCAACACGGAAGTGACTAAAACTGCTATTCATCGACTGGGCGCAAAAGGGAGTCAATCCCATAGACTCCCCATGTTAAAATGCCCAACTTTACAACAGACAAAATTATGTTTACAGCCTGGTACAAAAAGTGGTTTTGGTCTATATAGCTAATTTTGCCCTTCATGTCAACTGTGAGGGGGTGAATTTTTTTTATAACTCATCCGTTTAAATTATATTAAGCCTTAAAGTTGTGCATAATTTAGGGCGTGGCCACTTGAGTGACAGGTGGATTGCCGCTGCTGTCACCACCGTCGCGCTAGTCGGGCGTGGTTTCAGCAACCAGCCACGTCCTGCCTTTTTGCCCATTTTCGATTATCCGGGAGTGACATACAGTGATGCGATTCCAAGATGGCGACGGCCAACTCCCGCCTACTAAGAGCTTCAAAAATGCTCTTCAGAAACCTACGGGTGACGTCATGGACACTACGTCTATATTTTTTACAGTCTATGGGCATGACGCCACAGCTTGGGTGGTTGAGGAGAATCTTGCTCAGTTTAGCAAAGACTAAAACTGACATCTGACACAAATGCCAGGGCTCCTTCAGCTATATTCTTAAGCACTGAAGAAAGCTTGAGGGATCTTGGCATGTCATTCTGTAATCTAACTTAGCCAAACATTAGAACAGAAGTGTTTTTTCCGTGACAGAGGGATTTTGCTACTCAAGTCTGCTGCTGGTTAGCAATCCCATCAGCGGTTCTCACCCTGAGGCAGTCCGTGGAGGTTTCTAACATCATCGACTTATCCGATTCCTTTAACTGAAAGCAGATCATTCTATTAACCTTTGCCACATCTCTAGCTACCATGAACAATGTGTGTTTTTTTCATTATCTTATATTTATAGCGAACATTTAAATATGACATATAATTGGGCATTGACAACACCATTTTTTTTTTGCCTAGTCTGCCTTTTACTATGTATAACAGTCCTCTGTCCTTTTAAAAGAATAATTAAATAATTGGTATTTCAAAAACTCTTGCAGGATGCATGTTGATATTAATTAATCTTGGAAAATAATGTGTGTGTGATATAATGGAATTCACTAGGGGGTTTTTATTCCTGAAATTGCTTTGTGGAATTCCAGTTCAATTTGGTTCACTGATCTGTTCATTATTATGATAATCTGCTCATTAGCATGCATTTTTATGATAAATAATTTGTCATCTTTTATGTTTTCTGCAGTTAGAGCCTTTTGTATTCTATCCTATATTCTTTTTCTCTGACCTTTTCCTTTTGCATTCTCTTAACAATTTGCTTTGTAATTGTAAATGAGATTTCCAAACACATCAATGTTATCAGCAGGGGCTTTCTTCTCACAGCAACTGACAAGAAAGAATACATATTATGCTCTGACAATCAGAGATTCAGCTCTTCAGAGCACACCTACACCTGCTATTATGCTCAAAGCGTTAAAAACTAAATCTCAAGGGTTTCAGTGCTGTCTCATCACTAACAACTGTGTGGCTGTCTGTGCTGACGCTGACACGCTGAGCATGGGAGCATCAAAGTCCTCTTGTACTTTTAATGAACCTGTTTTAATGGACACCACAGAATAATTGTCACAAGAACCTTTTTAGCTCTGAAGATGTATGTTTTAGCTCTTCTGTCTGACAGGCTAGATCATTAAGTAAAGAATATGTGCGTTCTTTTAGCAGAAAATTGAAAAAACTGAAAAAGAAAAAAACTATTTATCTCACCAGAAGTGTTTTAAGATAGATTAGAGGTCACTAGTTAGAAAGGAAGGAACATTTTAAATTGTAACTTTAAAATCAGAGGCCTGATAGATGATTATTGCACTGTAGAATTTTCCAAATGCACATTTGATAAGACTAAATATAGCATTTCAGAAGGCATTTCATAAATTCAGAGCCACAAAGATATTATCTTGTCTTTGAAAGGAAATCCTGAAATCCTGAAAACTAAGACAACCAGCTTCTAGGCTCATATGTTTACTCAATGAATCTCGAATGCTTCAACTTGCCTTAACATACCTGCCTGGAAGTCTCAGTTATACCTAGTAAGACCTTGATTAGCTGGTTCAGGTGTGTTTGATTAGGTTTGGAGTTACACTTTGCAGGACACTGGCCCTTGGTGACCCTGGGCCTACATGTTTATGCACAGTAGATACACTGCCTTGCATAAGTATTCATACCCCTTCATTTTTTTTTTTTTTTTCACGCTTTATGTTGCGGCCTTATGTTAAACTGCTTTAAATTACTTTTTCCCCACATTGATTTACACTCCATACAACATAATGACAAAGCAAAAAAAAAAAAAAACAGATTTATGACAACTTAACAAATTTATTAAAAGTACAACACTAAAATAAGTACATGGCATAAGTATTCATACCCTTAACTCCATACTTACTTGAAACACCTTTACAGCCTAAAGTCTTTTTGGGTATGGGCTTTGTACATCTGCATTTGGCAAATATCTGCCATTCTTCACCTCACCTCTCAAACTCTGTCAGCTTGGATGGGGGCTGGCAGATATTTTCAGGTTTCTCCAGAAATATTTGATTGCGTTCAATCTGGCTGGGCCACTCAAGGACATTCACAGAGTTGTCTATAAGCCACTCTTGCTGTGTGCTTAGGGTCCTTAACCTGTTGGAAGGTGAACCTTCTGCCAAGTCTGAAGTTCTGAATGTGCTGAACTGGGTTTTCATTATGTCCCTCAGTCCCTGCCGCTGAAAAACAGCCCCACAACATGAGGCTCCTACCAGCACACTTTACTTTTGGGATGGTACTCTGCAGGTGATTAGCAGTGCTTGGTTTTCTTCAAACATGATGCTTGGAACTGATGTTTATCAGACCAGAGAATCTTGTTTCTCACATTCTGAGGGTCCTTTAGGTGCTTTTTTCCAAATTCCAAGTGGGTTTTTGTGCGTCTTCACACTTTCGTGGCCACACTGCCAAAAAGACCGGATTTGTGGAATGTTGCAGATGATGTTTGTGCTTCTGTAAGTTTCTTCCATCTGCTTATTTGCTCACAGAGGTCAACTAGAGTGGCCATCAGCTTCTTGGTCACCTGTATAACCAAGCCCCCTTTTCCATCAATTCCTCAGTTTGACCAGGAGGCAACCTCTAGGAAGAGTCCTAGTTGTTCCAAGCATCTTTCATTATGGATAATAGAGGCTACATGCTTCTGTGAACCTTCAATGCATTTTTTCTGAACTCTTCCCCTGATATGTGCCTTCATGCAAGCTTTACTGAGCTTTACAGGCAGTTGACCTCAGGGCTTGGTTTTCGCTCTGATATGCATTTTCAGCTGTTAGACCTTTTCTGAGAGGTGTGCACCTTTTACAATTCATACTCATTCAAATGATTTTGCCACAGTTTAACTCAACTCGAACTTTAGTAACATCTACACGCAATATGAGTGCACCTGAGCTCAATTTCAAGTGTCCCAGGAAAGGGTATAAATACTTATGCAATGGAATAATTTCAGCTTTATCATTGTGGAGTATGGAGAGAAGAAAAGTAATTTAAAGCAGTTTAATATAAGGCTGCAACATAAAATGTGGAAAAAAAATGGGGTATGAATACTTTCGCAAGGCACTGCAGGAGTAGGCTACAGTAATAGTATGAAACAAAATAAGTTTGTATGAGAAGATAAAAAATATGTGACTGTATTTTTTCATTTTGTAAAAAAAAAAAAAAAGTGGAAGGAATTTACCTTCTGTAATATCAATCAGCTATAAGGTAAAATATCTGGTACGGTTTTGCGTTTACTCTTATCAGTAGCGCCACAGCTGTGTGAGGCGTTCCACTCTATTACTGTACATCAGAACCAACCACTGCACCTGCTGTAATTGCTGCTTCAATTATTACCTGGCGTGACCTATGTAGGCCTATATGTCTCTCAACTGGGTTCAGACTAGGTGAGATTAAGATCTGTTTGAAATCATCCGAGTTGTTAATGCACTCCAGGGTGCCTGTCCTAAGAAAACAAGGCCACCGACAAGGCATCAGTGCTTATACGCTGCAGAAGATGAAGTCTTGCCTCAGCACTGCAGAGACGTATGACAGATCCTCAATTCTTTATTCCTCTTGAGCAGGCGAGAAGGAGCATATGGGTGGAATCATCTGAAGGCCCACACAGGGGCCTCTAAGGTCTGTGAGTGAGAGAAGTTTAAAAGAGAGAAAAGTCCTCTTTTCTCTTTCTCTCCCTCATCAGAGTCTGTTTCCACCTCAGGAGGCTGTTTGGTGATGTAAGTGTTCACCAGACACCCAGTTCTTCTGTTTTTTGCACTCTCAGTTTTCATCAGCGCAGGCAGTCGTAGCAACCTTGAACACAGCGGGGGATTTCACAGTAGTTCTTTAATGATAGATGAATTAATTGGTCACACAGCCAAGGATGGGAGATGCAGGTACGGTGTCATGCTGCTGGGACAAGTGAAGTCAGCAAATTGCACTGCTGCAGGCCGGCAAGGGGTACGGACAGGAGCCGATGACTGGTGGGATGACTTTGATAACATCCTGACTTAAGTTCGCTGATGTGTTTCAGCATTAAAAAAAAGCTAATGGTCAAAAAGGAATTATGTATAATGAACATTGTTAATGTATGTGTTAAAATGAATGTAAAAAGTGTCTTATATTTTTCATTACACTCTTAGAGATGTCTGTAAAAATAGGGACCAATGTACTGTGTTAATATAAATGAATGTTAAGCATAGATTCTTACAGGATTTTTACCTGTAATTTGAATTATGCATTGCATGGAGTGTTTTAGGGTTGAAGGAAATGTCTGTAAAGGGTTGTCATCAGAATGAGAGTCCTAACAGCTGATAATCACAATAATATACAAGTAATCTACACGACTCCAGTCCAACATTTTAACTGGCCAAAATACAAGTCCATAATAATGTTTTCTCCAGTAAAAAAAATGACATCCCCAGTTCACCGAAATTCACCATATTTGCTTAGAACCTATTTCACTTGTAAACGGTGCTGTCCATATTTCTCTCCTGTTTCAGACAAGACAACACTTTCATTAGAGAAAGCTTTATATTGGATAGAACACCTGTACTTGAAGTTAAAATCATCTTAATGATGAATTTGTTTGTTACAAATACACAGCTTTTCTGTGCACAAAGACGCTAAATGATGGACTGGAGTTGAATGGATTATTTGTCTTTTAATGTGATTTTTTTTCTCTCTCTCTCATTCTGACAGCACCCATTCACCGCAGAAAATCCACTGGTGAGCAAATGATTTAATGCTAAATTTATCCAAATCTGTTCCAATAAGGAATCAAAGTCACCTTGGATGTCCTGGGGTTGCTTTAATGGACCATGTCCCAGCAGAGAATTACCAGTACCTTTCCAGTTTTTTCTCCAGATTTTTGTTTTTTCTTATAGTGGAGTGCTTTAGGTGTTTTATTCGTCTTTTGCGGAGACATGAACGGCTGTATGGGGGGAGCAAAATTAAAAAACAAAAAAAAAAAAGATAAAAAAAAATCTCTTTACATTTCACAGAAAAAAATGAGAATGTGAAAACGTTGACTGAATTTTCATCTGTCATTCTCTAAAAAAAAAAAAAAGGAATAAATATGAATATGCTTTTTAACCACAAATGCTTGTCTTGCACTAGCTAGACTTCACATATTAAGTAGTCACTTTGGAAGAGTCAAGCATGCAAAGAAAGTCAAACACTCTTTACAAAAAAAGGTAAAACAATGATATCAGATGATTTTGAAAATAATACAGAGTTTTTCACCTTTTGAACCAAAGTACATAGACAAAGAATTAACCATGCGTGACTTTTCCAATGAGATTACATAATGTGGTGAGGCGTGCATGCGCTCTGCGGAGCTATTGCAAGATGAGCATTTAAAAATTATTATTATTATTATTTTTATTTTTTTTTAGAAAATGACCGATCCTTTCACTAGATGAGATCCTTTTTCCTTGGCTGGGATCGTGTAGAGTCCTTTGACGCTGCACTGAAACTGCAATTTCAACCTGTTGATCCCCATTAAAGGAGAAGTCCACTTCCAGAACAACAATTCACAAATAATTTACTCATCCCCTTTTCATCCAAGATGCTCATGTCTTTCTGTCTTCAGTCGTAAAGAAATTATGGTTTTTGAGGAAAACATTTCAGGATTTTTCTCCATATTATGGACTTCATTGGTGCCCCAATTTTGAACTTCCAAAATGTAGTTTAAATGCAGCTTCAAAGGGCTCTCAATGATCCCAGCCGAGGAAGAAGGGTCTTTGAAAAATAAAAATTTGTATACTTTTTAAGCACAAAAGCTTGTGTAGCACAGGCTCTGGGATGCGCGTCCACGATGCTATGAATTAGTAATGGGTCGTTCTTAAACGATTCTTTCATTTTGAACGAATCTTTAATGTGACGTTCAGTCGCGCATGCGCAACATCCTATTAGGTTCTGTACTGGAATTAGTTCACCTGTTTCTAGTCTTCGGGTTTTTTCGAGTCATTCATTCATCTCATGGGGCTGTCACGTGATGAATGAACGACTCAAACCCAAAAACTTGTCAGATAAGAGGTGAGGTGAGCTAATCATAGACTAAAGTCCCAGGTAAACAATGAATTAATCTTTTCTGTTTCTTATAGCATTATAGTTTTGTCTCGTTTGTAGTGTGATCAATGTTTGTGTAAGGAGTAGATGTGTTAGGGAAGTAACACTTAACATTTTAATTTTATTATGAACGAAATGACTCGAAAAAAGATTCGTTCATTTTACTGAGTATGGTGAAACACTCCATCTTATTTTCACCTACAATTTGAAAGGAGGACATCGTTGTACCTTTTTGTTTGTACACAGCGTTTACAAACTTACTTGCACTTTCTTAGTCTTTGCGTGTTCGCTATGTAATCACTGGGTCTGTAGTTCCGCATGACCTTTTGACATGATTCAATAGAACGTAGCGTTGTGGAGTAAAGTATACATTTTTTTATTTTTCGAAAAAAATTACTGATCGTTTCACTAGATAAGACCCTTCTTCCTCAGCTGGGATTGTTTAGAGCCCTTGAAGCTACATTTAAACTACATTTTGGAAGTTTAAAATCAAGGCACCAATGAAGTCCATTATACAGAGAAAAATCCTGAAATGCTTTCCTAAAAAAACATAATTTCTTCACGACTGAAGACAGAAAGACATGAACATCTTGGATGACAAGGGGTTGAGTAAATTATTTGTGAATTGCTGTTCTGGAAGTGGACTTCTCCTTTAAAGTCCACTATATGGAGAAAAATCCTGGAATGGTTTCCTCAGAAACCTTAATTTCTTTTCTACTTAAGAAAGACAGACATGAACATCTTGGATGACATGGGGGTGAGTAAATTATCAGGAAGTTTTTATTCTGGAAGTGAACTAATATTTCCTTACCAACGGTGGGCTTTGAATGCCCCATTTAGATATAAGGCAGCAGCCTATACATTCCACACAGACATTTACTATAAGACATCTACTGCACATGGGCACAGAAACATCTCACAGAAGCCATATACAACACACTCCTGACACTACAAAGCATTTGGCATGAAAGAAGATGGTCTCTGTGGAGAGAGATAAAATATCGCTTTAACCCCCCTTCTCACTATGTCTTTTGATATGCTTCTGGAAGGATTCCTATCAGCCTGCACCTTGGTTCCCACCAGTACATAAATAAAGGAATAAAATAAATTAATTAAATTGATTTGAAATATCTAAGGATGCTAGGAATCATTAGAGGATGTAGAAATGTCAGCATAAATACAGTATACTGTAAAATGTATTTATACTGAACCAGGTCTCTCTTTATTTGCATTGCCTAACCTGACAAAACTGAAAAACCACAGGTGAAAAAAACACAGGTGATTTTAAAGAGTATTAGAGGTATGTCAGCAATAGTGAAATATGTTTATATACTGTAAGCTGCTTACCGATCTTGAGCCAAAGTAAAGTTAGAAAAAATAAACTTCTTGAAGTAAATCTTTTCCAGTTAAAATCAGTTGCATCCTTTCAGCACCTTAGTGCTTTATAGCTGTCAGCAGATTGTTGGGTTCATTCTCATACTGTTAAAATATACTTTTAACAAAATACAAGATCTGCAATGAGGCCCTGTGAGGATGCAAAAGCCGTTTGGCTTAAAACATGAGAAAATTACATTTTTATTGTTTCCCAGTCTATAATGGAAATGAGCCTTTTTACCTTTTTCAGCTAAAAATCGCTTTAAGCAATCATTTTCTGAATCGACATTGCTTCAAACGGTTTCTTAGACCCTCTTGACTGAATCATTTCCAGGAAGCTGTTCATGCACCTCCAAAGAAAAACGCCATCAACACACAGTCTATAAGTGTGCTGTCAAATGTTTCATCTTGTCATGGGTGAGTAACCTGATTTCTCAGAAAGACTGAGTTGTCTCTGGAAAGGTCAGTTTGATTTTATGGAAGCTGAAATGGAGTCATTTGCATAGTAACAAACAAGGAAACATTTCAGGGGAGACCCTCGAATATTATCTAAATGACAAACGCCTTTGCTAAATATCAAATCAGTTTCAATGCACAATTGCATTGCGCCGCTGGAGCAGCCTGGGTGTTTTTGCATCCACTTCTTTTGAAGATTCATCAGTGCACTGGACAGCTCAGCGATAAGACTAAATAGCCCATTTGAACTGAAGGTGTGAGTGTTAGTGACTGACCAAAACAGGTCCCACAACCTCTTGTAGACAAGACTGGCTTTTCAGAATGAATCGAATAGGAAAAAAACCTCAATATGCATATTAGTAATTTAAGGATACACATCAGTACATAGAGTGTACATATTTGTAGATAAATAGTATATTTTAGTACCTTTTGAAAGGGTACCACCCCAGTGACAGCTTTTGTACGTTTTCTTTCTAAGACTGTTTTTTTGGTGTCATGCAAATAGTTTCCATAATGGCAATTACATTTAGACAAAATAAATGACCAGACTTCAACCCACAAATGGCAAATTGTATTATTAACAACAACAAAAAAAAGTAACCACAACATTAGTGTTTCAGTTGTGGACAGACATCAATAGTGTTTCAGTTCAAAAAAAAAACGTTGGAAAAGAGAATATAGCTAAAACTGTAAGTATTTTATTAAATATCTGGATTTTAAAATGCATTATAGTTGCATACAGCGCTTTGCGCTTCAGGTGTCCCAAGTTCGGGTCCCGACTTGGGGACCTTTCCCGGTCCCGCCCCCCTCTCTCTCACTCCCACTTCGCTTCCTGTCCTATCTCATCTGTCCAATCACAATAAAGGCAAAAAAATCTTAAATTTAAAAAATAAATAAATAAATAAATAAATAAATAAAAGCATTATAGTCTTAAGACAAATTAAAAGAAATATTAATCAAAAGGCATGTCTAATTAATTTTAATTATGAAATGTACGCAATTTATTAGCAATTGTTAAAAACAATTTTTAAGGCCCTATGATTTTTTTTTTTTTATTAAATTCTGTATTCTCCATTCATTTTCTGGATTCTAATAGGTTCTTTGAATTTTAAGAGTCGAAAGAATCCCTAAAATGTTTTTAATTATTATTTTCTTTCTTTTTTCCCCTCCAGAAGTACCATGTTGTATATTTACATTCTTCTGGTAAATAATTTCTAGTTAATAGTTTCTCTGGTAAATATTCCTTAAAACATATATATGTTTTATTAATGTTTTTATTATCAGTACTAGTACTATCATTACATTAAGCATTATATTTCTGTCACAGTTTCAGGTTAAACCAAACTTTTATTTTGACGGGTTGCTGTGAAGACCTTTGTGATGATAGTTTTTCTCAAAAGAAATGGTAAAATGCTCATGGAGCGACTCTCAGAGCAGTTTTAGAGATTGTTTGTGTTCATGTACTCAGTGCCGTCAATCGATTTAAAAAAAAATGTATTAATTAATCACACTTTTTTTGGAAATTAATCAAGATTAATCCCACCTCATGAAGTTTTTAAGTATACTTTTATATTGCATTACTTCACAATCAATCTTCAAATTAATGTAGAAACAACATAAAGACAGTCTATTTTAAAGGGGTCATTGGATGCCCATTTTACACAAGTTCAAATGAGTCTTAATGAAAAGTCTATAATATTCTTTGGTTAAAAATGCTCAATGGTTGTGTAAAACAACACCCTTTTACCTGGTCTAAATGAGCTCTGCAAAAATCATCCCATTCTGATGGATTGTTCCTTTAAATGCAAATGAGCTCTGCTCACCCCGCCCCTCTCTACTCTCTGCTGCTCTGAGAGATTGTTTATTTTAGCCGCATTTAGCCGCGTTTAGCCGCTAAACTTGCTAACTAGCACGTTATTAAGAAAGGTGATTGCAGAGATTCATAAAAAAACCTTATGCTCACTTCTGCTGTAAGTGAAGCTGGATTACGAATGATTTGTGCGAACATAGAAGCATTTATGTAGATCAGGAGGCGCATTCCCTTCACAAACAAACATAATCCACTGCATCTTCAGCGGCTCAGATGTCGGGAGTAAATGATGACCACTATGTTCATTACTACAGCCAGCAACACAACACCTCAATCACTTAGTCGGAGATATTCTTGTCTAACTTACATCCCTGCTCCGGCATTGCAACAAAGAGGGCGGACTGTTACAGCTGTTACATGTAAAACGCTCATGTCAATCAACTATCAATGAACCAACACCACACCGACAGGCATCTGAGAATGGCTTGATTTGAAAAAGGGGATATTATTTTTTACAGATTAATTAAAAACCACTGCATAGATTTTTGTCATAATAGGGTAGATCTGTACATACACTGCCAACACACATTAATGTTCAAACAACATGTAAAAGTGAAGTTTGCATCTGATGACCCCTCTAAATATTTGTTAAATATTTTTTGGGTAAGTATCACAGATTCCAATATTACTGATATCTCCAGGAAATTGTTATTTTTTTCCTAATATTGAATCAGTGACTATAGCCATTCAACATCACAGTATAATTGAGAGCTATCAATTTTAATATTTATTAGACTTTTAAAAATAACTTCTAATTTAAGTAAAAGTTATTGATTTCCTCTTTCTTCTTTTGTTCTTTGATTAACAGGCATCACAGCAGCTGGATTATTAGCTCATTTGGCTATTACTTCAAGAGCTGCCGCTTCTGAACGTGACGTGGATCTGATACGCATGCTTGTAGTTTAATTTGAGCTTTAATACACTTTTTCTGCATCATGGAAATAATAGGGCCCAATGAGAGTGAGTAAACTTTTAGTTTTTCTTGTAAAATATGTAACATGATGCAAACAAAGTGCAATAAAATAAACATTTAATTGTGTTTTTTGGATGTTTTCTTTCTAACATTCTGAAACAACATGTTTTCAAAATCCACATAGCCCTAATTGTCAAAATTGCCCACTGCATGAAAATAACACAATGTTTTCCCTGCAGTGTCTGTATTTCCCTTAATTATTTAATGTCTGTTTAAATTATAAATAACATGTTAGCAGAACACACTTAAAGCCAATTAATGATATTTTTGTAATCATATGTAACTGTGCATCTGCTGCCATGAACGACATGTCATGATGACAGGCAATTTCCTGCAAGAAAAACGCAGGGCCCTGAAATAGGCTGTGAGGAAGTAGCTGCCACCACTCTTAATCAAGCGGGCGCATGAGCGAGCAACCCTGATATCAAAGACCTCCGCGCCATTATTACTGCTGCTTCAAAGAGACCCACACTCCTATCAGCGGCGAACATCTGTAGTGGTTTGTTTGTTTATTTGTTTGTTTATTCATTATTCCTCTAACTGTAAAGTCTCAAATCATTACACTATGCAAAACAGCTCCATTGGCTTCTGAAAAACCAATGTGTCACTGTCGAAAGACACGTGTTTCATCAGACCCGTAAAAAGACAGCATTCCCATATTCATTGTCTCAGGTATCTGTGTTAAACCAAAGGACTGGAGGTTCTTGGAGCAATGCAGTGCCTGTGTTTGAGAAGAGGAGAGTGTGAAACTGTCAGTCCTTTCAGGAGCAGATGATGGCCAGTCTTCAGGACCAGTTCTTTCAACACTGTCTGTTTATAGTAGATAAGGTGTTTGCCTCAACATCAGAACCTCAGCCACAGCCTCCTCTTTCTTCAGAAATTTCAAAAGATTCCTCAAAAGAAGGAATCTTTTTTATTGTTTATTTATTATTTATTTATTTTTTGTTATTTTACAATTGGTCAAGGGCATTGCTCAATGCTGAATGCACCGTTACCAAAACCAGTTGAATATCTGGAATATATTTCAATAGAGCATTTGCACCTATATCAGAGTTTGGTCAGTTATTCGGGTGCGCTGACATATTGGAGATACTCGGATGTACACAACAGCATGGACTGCACAGTTTATGTACTACTAATTTATGCTGTCTAAACTTGGGGTGTAAGAAAATATCGATACACGTGTGTATCGCAACATTTTGTCTGGCCGCAATATTAAAAAAATTTTAAAAAATCATGCAAGATTCATGATAGTTGCTTCGTTTTGAGTGTATATCCTGACCGCTAGATTGCATTCGTCTCATCTCTGAACTTAAACAGTGACAGGAAATACTAGCATATGGGCACGCCACTAATGTTAGCGTTAATGGAGGATGAAAGAATAGTTCCTGCTCCCGCCTCAGTGTAAAGTGTGGACTCAAACCCGAAAACTTGTCACATAAGAGGCGAGGTGAGCGAATCATAGACTAAAGACCCAGGTAAACAATGAATTAATATTTTCTGTTTCTTATAGCATTATAGTTTTGTTTTGTTTGAAGTGTGATCAACGTTTGTGTAAGCAGTAGATGTGTTAGGGAGGTAACAGGTAACATTTTAATTATATTTTGCTAAAATGAATGAAATGACTCGAAAAAAGATTTGTTCATTTTGCTTAACGAGACTCAAAGGTCCGAGTCGGTAAAATGATCCGAACCGTGATCATTTTCACCAGCAGAAGGAGCCGCTACTGTAGCCATGAAGAACTTGACGAGCGTAGAGTACTATCAGAGATTTTCTTACTATAGGGAGCAGCAGCTAACTTGGATAATGTGTTCCATAATAACCAATCACATTACAGCCCAGCATTCCAAGGCAGGGAGGCATAAAGGCACGTCCGAATCCAAAGTCTCCGGAGGTACCTTCTTTTGATCAAATTTTGAAGGCAGCATAGATGTATCCTTCGCTGCCTTCGATTTCCCACAATCCTGTGCGTGTACGTCATATAGGCTATATAAATAAAGATATTCTGGTGAAATTAAACTTGTTACTTTATATAATAGATGAAATCTTGACCATGATATACTTTATGAATAGTAATAGTGTAAAAAAGCATAATAAGTACTATTGTTTGTATTAATAGCATTTTATAAAAATGTTAAAAGGGTTCAAATGAGTAGTAAAAAAAAATAACGGCTTGCTTTAGCCGTTACACTTTTTCAGGTGCAGGCTTGCCTTCTAGTGCCTTTGGTACTATCAGTACTACATCAATTATCAAAAGAGACATCATTATAGACCAATTCAGAGTAGCTGCATGCGCATAGTGGTTGCAGAAAAACACTGGTAACAAGTGGAGGTAATCAGGTAAAATCCATGGAATAAGAGAGAAAAAAAATTGGTTTTGACAAGCTCTCGGAGAACATTTTGAAAATGACATCTAATCACTAAAATCTAGAATCTTTTTAAATCTAACTATTTTGTACCGTATCCGTGTAATTCTCTAGCCATAAAGGCTATCTCTTCCGGTTTTTTTCTGCAACCATGGTGCGCACATTCTGAACGTTTACAAACATATAATTGGTCTACTGGTTTCAAGGTAGTCACATAGGCCTACTAATTATAATATTGCTAATGAAACTATAAAAATGATTAATATTGTTAAAACAAAGTAATACTGTTTGTTTGCACTTTATAAGAAGGTATGATAAGGTTGCGAAATTGTTTTGCACACAATTACACACATTCCTGAAACTTACCTGGTCACAACTACAATATGAATAATATAAAAATAATATACTAATCAATTACACTTGCACAATTACATTTGCAGAAAGCACAGATTGTGTTCCAAATGAGCCTAAAATGCTAAATAATAGGATAGAAAAGGTCCATTTACTGTACTCACAATTCGTGAAAATGTTATGTTGTGAAAACTCAGACTTTGCTGAAATTAAACGCAAACAGGTCAAAAAACGAATTAGGTTTTGTGCAACAGGCCTCTGCATGTTTTGAAGTTCCGTTTAGTCTGTATACACAGCGGGACGCGTGAAGGCTCGTGCTCTTCAGAAACCATCATAAAATATTAAGTTTAACGCTTAAAATGATCTAGGTGAAAGAGTTAGAATAGAAATTCACACCTACCGGGGTTTCAGGTGCTTGCGCCATCGTAGATGCTCAGTGTGATAAACTCCAAATATCATTTAACTGCGTGACGCAAAATATGTTAATGACGCAGTTTGGCGTGCATCCATTTATTTGTGTATTTAGATTTATTGCTAACAGACTGGGCTTTAAATATGTTGGAATAAAGTGCTTCTGGGCATGTGGAAAGCATTTTACGTAAAGTAGAGCAATATTTGTCATATTGTTTGTCACAACTGCGGCGCTTGCAAAAACTAAATTAGCCTAATGTTATATAATATTTTTCTGTGTAAATTCCTATGTTTATGAATATGAGAATGATGTGCACAGCTGCAGGGCCAAAAAGGAAGATACTTTTTAGTTTATGCTTGAGCAGGAAAATCTGTCTTTGCCTTCAGTTTCACTTTACTTGATTTAATCAGTATCTAAATATGAATTATGGCAGCTATAGCATCTCTTATTCATCAAGCTGGCAGCTGATTGGCCCCACTGATCATTGCAGGAAATAGAGCTGCTGCCTAAAGACACATATTCCAGGTGTGTATAAATCACTGTATTCCCAATATGTCATTCTAAGAAAAGATCAGTTATTTTCTTTAAAAAAAATACAATTTAAATACATTTTAATCTTAAATGCTCATCTTGTCGTGTCCCGAACTCTGTGTATTCTGACTCAAGACAGTTAGGGTATGTCGAAAAACTCTGATTGTATTTTCTCCCTCAATTTCAAAAATAATTTCAAAATCATCCTACATCGCTGAAGAAGTTCTGACCCAGTCTTTGCAAAGTGAACATGCAAAGAAGACCAAACACCCTTAACAAAAAATGTAAAACAGTGATATAGGACGATTTTGAAGTTGAGGGAAAACAGGAGTTTTTTGTAATTTCTAAATTCTAAAGAAAGAAAGACATGAACATCTTGGATGACAAGGGGGTGAGTACATTATCTGTAAATTGTTATTCTGGAAGTGGACTTCTCCTATAATTTACTTTTCCAGGTGTGTCTTTTGATGTTGACACTTATAAATTATAGCTATTTATAGAAGTAAATATAAAATGTGTATATATATATATATATATATATATATACTTTCCAGATGGTTAGTGTATATAGACATGTTTCATTCAGACACAGCATACAGCCAGAATGTTGTCATTGTTGCTAACAGTGAGATCCAATTTACTGAACCCTTTTTCTTTTCTCAGTCTGTGACCACTAAAGCTGATGACAGAATGCCCTTGGCCATTCTCAGCACAGCGTTTCACATGAACAGGAACTGAATGAGTTGTTTTTGACCTCCTAAACACTGTCCTTAAGAAAACTGTAAAGAGTATTTTTTAGACTATGACCAGAAGTTAAAAGTTATTTCAGCAACATTGTGTATCATTGTGACCTTTGTGTTAAAGACATTAACTTATTTGTATCCAAAATGTAGAAATTTCTGAGTGGGTTTATAGTTATTGAACAAGTGTTAACATGAGACAGGTGCTTTTACTGGCCCTAGCAGTGTCTTTGTGGCACTTGGACTAAAGGTCATCTTATGATGTATTACAAATAATCAGCAAAATATGCTTTTTCAACCTTTTTTCATAGGCTTGACATATTGGATATGAAGGCAATGACAGCACAAGCCTCCTTAAATGGGAATGTAGTGGGCGAGAGAACTGAATACAGTGATTTTAATGGAATCCTGCTCTCAATTTCATGCCACGCGCCCATGGAAGAACCAGAAAATCAGGCCTGAATGAAGATACAAACATATACGTGGATTGTGTGGAGCTTTTCCACACATATCCAGGCAACAGAATCTGCCAGAGGAACAACCCACCTTTGTACATCACACACACACTCATAGCAGGGGGCGTTTGTTATACAGATGGCTGTCCTGATTTATGAACAAACACAATTAGTCACAAACAGTTATGCTTCTTTTGGCCTCTGGACAGCAAGAACGTCTGTAATCCTACAGTATATTCATCAGCCAAATGTCTAATCTGGTCAATTATAAATTCAGTGTCTGAAAACAGCCACGGATTTATGCTTCCGGATGTGAGATCCAATTAATCCTCTTGTTTTCATTTTAGCTCATAAAATGATGGTTATTACTAAAACATATTTTAATAATAAAAAGGCCCAAAACATCTTCATCTTCACCTAACTTGTTGAAAAATAAGCACATTTTGTTTCTCGGGTTCAAACTAGGTCATAATTTGTACTCTTCTTTATTTTCATTTAGTTTCTTCTGTTCCATTCTGTTCTGATTCCATTCCTTCCCTTTGTGTAGTTTACTTCCTTTCTCCTTCCTGCCTTGTGTTTTATTTCCTTCTAAACTCACTTCCATAATGCTTCAGTATAAAATGTTTTTTAAAGAGACAGGAAATTTATTTCAGGGGTAAAAAGATTAATTTTCCCTAAGGTCAGATTTTGAATACGGTGTTTAAACTGCTCCTCATGTGGACCTTATTAATCTTACAACTTTCAAAACTTAATTGCTTGGCATACAATGCAAGATTATGATTTTATTCAATTTATTCAATAATTCTCACTAAATGTCGCTCTTGTTTCCTGTCATAACAGAATGGGGGTCCATATATTAGCAGTAAAACGCTGTTAAGAGGACGTTTATGTAGTTCGAATAATATGATTTAAATAGTGACGGACGCTTGTGAAAGCACCTGCATGTGTAATACAGAGAGGCAGAGAGAGATGCTGTTTATGTTTGCTGTATTGTAAAATAACGCCATCTGTTGGACCATTGATGTCATAGCTGTTAAAAAGTCTCAACAAAATCTCATGGCAATTACGTTTTGGTGGTTTGATAGCGAATTCGAATACTTATTTTTTCCTTTTTTCTTTTTGCTTTTTCTAAAAATCGTACATTTTCGTAAGAATCGTATCGTACAAAACAATAGCCTACGTAATCGGCAGCTGAAAAAATATTACTAATTAATGTAATAATTACGTTATCTTTTGTTCATTTATTATCTTTTGTGGTTTATAGTTACAGGAAGGACTCAGCCTGTGCACAGCACATGCCCTTTTTGCTTTTTCTTCACTAAATCAATGCCACTAAATCAATTGGTCACCCTTTACGTTTGTTTTACAAATATTTAGCCAGTGAGAGGTCTTAAAACCAGCTTGTGACTAAATCTTGTTGAATCCGCTCAAACTGTCAGTCAAACCTCATAACTCCACCCCCTCTATCTTGACGGAATGATCGAAGTTCCTCAGCTGAGCTGAACGAAGTCTTGCAACGGTAAAGGTCTTGTTGTTTGAATAGGTACAGCGTTTTTACGCAAGAAACACTGTTTATGAAGGCTCATATTTTAATTCAAATTTTATTTTCACATTTGAGGTCTGAGACGTGTGGGATCGGAGAGGGCAAGCATTTGTCGTCTAGTCTGAAACCAGTAAACTTAAATAGCCTGTGCTTAGCATTTCATATTAAGATGATATTTTTGGGCAAGAAAAAGACGCCGGCGCTGGCGTTTAAAAAAAGCGCTCATGACTTTTTTCAAACTGCCAGCGTCTGTTTTACATTCTAATCGTATGGAGTAAACCGTCTTTTCAAAAAAGTCATGAGCGCTTTTTTTAAACGCCAGCGCCGGCGTCGGCGTCTTTTTCTGCAGCTCAGAGCGTCTTTTCAAGTTAAAAAAAGTTCAACTTTTCTGAAAAGAACGCCCTACGTCAAGCGCCTTTTTGACAGCTGACCAATGACAAGCGAGTAGCGAGACCTGTCGTTTCCATAACAACAAGAACAGCAAGAAAAATGGAGACGGTGCTGGTTGATTTTATTGTTGTTAACCGACATTCTCCTCCCCGACGCTCTGCCCACAAGGCTATCGGAGCCGCGCGTCGGTTTTTGTTAACGTGAACGCCGCTGCGCTTCGGGCGTCCCTTTTTCCAGTCTCGGCTCGCAGATCCTTCCCGATCCGCCCCTCTCTCCCACTTCGCTTACTCTCTAAATACTGCCCTATCAAGTAAAGGGCAAAAATGCTAAATAGTAATAATAATAATAATAATAATAATAATAATAAAACACCAGGGCAAGAGCGAGCTTCCCCTTTTCTCGAGATTCATACGATTGCTGCTGCTGTTATAGCAACAAAAGACGCCCTCGGCTGCAACGCTGCCAGCTTCTTTTTTTACTAAAAAAGCACCGTTGTCAACTTTTTCTTGTCAAAAAAGACGCCAAGTGTGAACATAGCCTTAGTTTAGCGGCTAAATGCAGCTAAAGTAAACAGGCTCGTCAATCCACAGAGAGAAGAGGGGGGCGGGGCGAGCAGAGCTCATTTGCATTTAAAGCAGCCTCGACTAGAATGAGATGTTTTTGCAGAGCTGATTTTGCCAAGGTAAAAAAGGTGTTGTTTTACACAACCATTGAGAATTTTTAACCAAAGTATATTATAGACTTTTCATTATGACCCTACAGAATCATATCAGCTTGTGGAAAATCGGCATCCGATGACCCCTTTAAGTTGGTTTTAGCTGGTCTCCCAGCCTGACCAGCTAAGACCAGCGTGGAAGTGGCCAAAACCCCTCTAAAACCAGCCTGCTGACCAGCTATGACCAGCTAAGACCAGCCTGGCCAGGATTCAGCAGGGTTTATAGCTCAGTTTAAACAACTTCAATTTCCATATGTCAGGAGTTTAATGTTTTGCTATAATTCCTTATTATATATCTACCTTATTATACCAGTAAGAGTGATGTGGCTATTTGTAAATGTAATGTGTCTGGCTTCCGGTGTCATTTGCTTCCAACTATTTAGCTGAACAAAACAGCTCATTTTGCTTCTTGACATTGTAAACTGATGTGTCTTACCATATTACTTTAATGTATTATCTTAATTATGAACACATTGTAGTGCAAAGTTTTGCACTTTGTTATTCTTGTCGGTACCACGGTTAATAACTGAAAGTCTCGCACATTCACAGAAAACGGCGTACTGCCGCATTAAAAAAAAAAAAAATAAGGTGGATAAACCAGATCCAAATGAGACAATCATAAACATATACTAAGAGTAGATCTATCCACCTTTTTTCCTGTAAGAATGGACATGGCCATTTGTAAATTTTATGGGTCAGACTTCCAGGCTCATCTGCATCCTGTTATTTTTAGCTGTACAAAACAGCTAGTTTTGCTGCTAATTACGAACACACTGGTTTGTAGTGCAAGCAGTTTTACCATTTACAGCACATTGTTATTCTTCTCATTATTTCCCTATAGTAGGGTGACCAGACGTGTTACTCCCCGGGGTCACGTTCAGCACAGGATTTTTAAACTGCCTAAAATAACCAGGTGTTCGTTGTTTGCGCTGTGCCAATCGATCGTTGTATGACCTAAAGACGTTGATTAACTTGTTCAGGTGTGTTTGATTAGGGTTGGAGCTGAACTCCAGGAAAATGGAGAGAGTTGAGAACCCCTGCTATAGTGAATACTGAACTGGAATTCTCACCCATAGGCTTACTTCCACGTTGAAGCAAAACAGCTCAAAATTTAATGATAAATATTCAAATAGAAATGCATTCATTTTGTTGGTACACCTGCCTTGGCAAAGTTTTGAGCTCTTCTGTAACTCTCGGTCAAACACTGATATTAATGATAAATATATATTTTTAGCAGACTTCAGCTAAATTTTTCAGATGATCTTCTTCTCCTGTCCTTACAGAGGACAAACAAATGAGATGTTATTAAACATTTTTTTATTTGTCATTCTACTTTAATAAGGGTCCTGTTCCTGTTATTAGCTCCTGAGTCTGTAAGGAACGGATGTGAGACTTATGGTGACTGGTCTATCCACACTTTCACCAGAAGAGAGGATGAAAGCTAATGAAGAGGAAGAAGTGAGGTGAGGAGCTCCAGCAGAGGTACAGCTCTAATTTCTTCTGTTCTAATTGGCCCAGTTCTTTCTCAGGGAAACCTTCAGGCAAAGATGCAAAATAATGAGAAGTGTATGAGCTTTTCTTCCAAGTCTTTTTTAAAAAGAATTTGTATGGGTAATTTACTTAATTAAACAGCTTTAAAAATTTGTCCTAAATGCAGAATTATTCAACATGCGAGTTGCATATTCAACTTTTTAAAAGCGAACTTTGCAGAGAACAATAATGAATTGGTATATATAGTTTTAGCATTTAAAGAGCAGGTCATGGGTTTTCGAAAAATATCTTTTTTGCAGTTTGTAATGTAGCTATCCTTAAATGTAAACAGTCTGCGAAGTGGTTAATCAAAAAAGTGCATAAGAAATCATCTCTCAAAAGAAAGAGTCGATTCACCTTAATGAGTCAATTTTCTGTAAATTTTCTGCCTGTTGCTGATTTACGTCACTGGATAATACATTAGCATAATCACTGTCTGGCAGTGAAATATGAACACACCTGCCCACAAACACTTCCACTAGTTAGTGTGCTTAAATCATGTCAAGAGGACGCTGAGTTCAGCGCTGTGAAGGCAATTTTGTTTTGTTTTCATTGCTCAAAGATGATGATGTGAAGAATCAGTAGCTAAGATTATTTTTTTCACAATACCACAGCAATACAATTCGAAACTTTTGTGGTGTGCTTGTCGTTTTCCCACAGACTTCTCTAATCAAGGAGAGTTCAACACCAGATACGCTAAACGTTTGTCCATGAAAAATAAGTCCGTACCTTCTTTATTTTAACCAGCAAGAATTTCTGAACCACAACCTGTAAGTACAATTACGTTATTATATACTGTAAGTATACGTTGTTTAATTGAATGCTCAAATTATCACGTCTGTTGTGCTAATATGTGATGTATACCTAGTGCAGCTTTAGGTTTCCAGGTAAACCACAATATTACTGTCTTACTCAAATAGTTCTGATAACCCTGTTGAAAAAAACACCTAACACCAGCCTAGGCTGGTTGGCTGGTCTTAGCTGGATAAGCTGGACGTAGCTGGTTTTAGCTGGTCTCCCAGCCTGGCTAGGCTGGTTAGGCTGGTTGTTCCAATTGACCTCCCAGCCTGACTAGCTAAGACCAGCCTGGAAGTGGCCAAAACCCCTCTAAATCCAGCCTGCTGACCAGCTATGACCAGCTAAACCCAGCCAACCAGCTTAGGCTGTTATTTTTCTGCAGGGAATTCGCTGTGAACCCACTATTTCCTAAGCATGTGTCAATTAATGTAGACTGTCGTTGGTTAGACATATTTTGGTTTACAAAATAAATTGTTTCTTCAGTTAGTCTGGTTAGCACTCTTATTGATTTGTGAAGTGTTTGCAGTTTAAGCAGCTAAACTTTACCTGTGGGCAAGATTCGCTTTGCATTGCGACTTGGCCAGCTGACCTGAATCAGAACAAACCATTTTGCAATCATTGATAAATTATGTTTTCTGACCTTTGATTTAAAGCTGTTGTAGGGGACTCTAACACATTGTTAGGACACATTCAAATACCATATGACCTGCTCTTAAAATATATAAACTTAATCTGAAATAATCTAAATCTAAAAAGGTCTGTAAAAGCACAAGAAAATGTAAATGTATAAGAGGAATGTAAAACTCTGAAACTCTTTTTTTGCAATATATCAAATTTATTTCTGTTTTTGACATTTTCTTCTGCTTTTTACATAATGATGGAGTCTTTGACATCTTTGGGTAGGGGTGTAGAGCGTTCTTATTACATGTCAAAATCTCACAAATAAAAATATATATCATCTTGACCTGATCTGATAAAGTTTCAGCACAAGCTTGCATACTGGTGAAAGGAAATATAATTCACAAGCATAAAATTAACATCTGTATCTATGTAATACGGTGCATCCCTGAATTGTTCTTGTCAAATGACTCATCAGTGAAAACCTTGTCATTTTTTCTTATCACATGTACTAGTCAGAACGGATTGTGACTGTGATATAGGTACACGTGAGAATATTAATGTCTTAACTGCATGTCATGTCTAGCTTTGTTCACACTTAACTCTGATTCACTTCTCTGGGCTCATTTTTCAATATATTCACATCGCCACCACAGGTTCCATATTTTTGACACACCATAGCCAACATGTACATTTCAGACTGGTGTCAACTGAAAAAAAAAAACTTTGCTAAATTTACCCATAATACAGTATGTGCCTATCTTCTGTATCTGTCACTGAGCATATATCTGAGCATACTCAACAAAAACATGTTGAGAGGCATAGATTTGTGCACATTATAATTTGCCTAACTCTCTTTCTATGATTTTTAGATCACCCAAACATGAAATTTCCATCATCATTCACTCACCCTCATGTTGACTTCCTTTTCTTTCTCATGCTGCTTTTTTCCCATTCAATGAAAGGGGGACAAGAAGCCGTCAAGCTTTCAAAACAGAACCATAAAAATCTTAATGAACCGTATTTGAATTTCCTGGAACGTGAATGATATTAAAGATTTATGATTTATTTATGAAACTTTCTGTGAAAAATGACTTTTCTCACACAATACCACAAGGCTTCAGAAGACTTGACATGTATGGTGCTTTATTGTCAGTTTTGGAGCTTCAAACTGTAGCTCATCACTACCATTGGATGGAAAATGGTGTTAAAAAGTGGTTTTGGTGTTCCATGGAAGAAGAAACTCAAAGAGGTTTGAAAAGACATGAGGTTGAATAAATGATGACAAAATTTATTTTTGACTGAACTAATCCTTTAAAAAGATAAATCACTTTGAGTTAAAGGATCCTCCAGTGAAACCTCCTAAAGGGACGTTTTTGAGGTTCAAAGTAACTGTGCAAACACCTGCTAGTGGTTTTGTTCCACATCAGTTTGCCATGTCATTAAAAGAGGGAAAGCATCAATTCACTGCGATATTTTGGCCTTTTTCCAGTTTCTTGACCCAAGCACCTTGATGAAGTCTGGATTCAGGAGTTGCATTTGGCAGCTGTATCTCTATAAGAGAAACTGGACAAGGTTCAAATCCCCTGTGCTCTTTTCATCCGTCTCAAAAAGTTTCGCTTCTCCTCAAGCAGTTCCTGGATGCGCTTATTCCGTGTTTTCTCACGCAGAAACACACGTCCTCTCCTGGGGATGATGTTATTTGCAGGAAACTCGTTGTCCAGTGGGATTATTCGATACGGTATATCAATAGCGTTGCTCTCGCTCACTTCTTCCACTTTATTTGACCGTCCACTTGTCTTTTCTGTGCCGGATACTGTTGTACTGGACAGTGGTGTACTGGAAGTTGTAGACATAGAGGTTGATTCCTGGGGAGCAGGTTCTTCAGTGGTTGTTAGCAACTCGGCTGTAGATGTCACTGGGATGCTGATGTCCATGTTGCCTGAGGTTGTCAATTCACTTTCATTCACAATATTTGCTGTTGTTGACCGGAATACCGCATTGCTGTCCATATATGGTGCACCACTACTCACATCAAACTCTTTAAACTGGACTGGGATGGTGGTGCTGGGAATGAGAGTGACATTATTCAGATCACTGAAAATGATTGGGAAAACAGTGCTAACAGGTAATTCGGTGCTGTTCACCACATCATCTCCAGATGTAGATGTGACCCTTGCTGCAGAAACAGTGCTAACAGGTAATTCGGTGCTGTTCGCCACATTATCTCCAGATGTAGATGTGACCCTTGCTGCAGAAACAGTGCTTACAGGTAATTCTGTCACGTTTGCAACGTCATCTCCAGGTGTAGATGTGATGCTAGCTGGTGTAGTAATGGCAAAGGACGTGCTCTGTTCTAAAGTAGTGTACTTATCGTTAGCAGTTGTAGTATATTGATAAAAGGGCGTTGCCGTGTATCCGTAAGTATCAGCTGATGTTGCCAAGGCTGTATATAACCAAGGTGTGCTCACGGATGTGGCACTTTTCCCTTCTGTAGATGATAAAAAGGTTGCTGTGGAGGTCCACGCTGTGGTGGACTTTGTGCGTTTGGGACTTTGGGTTGTGGTGGATCGTCCTTTGTTGGTGATTTTCGATTTGGATGGTGGCTTACTTGTGGTCACAGTGGTCTTTGTGGAATTGCCAACCTTGCAGGACTTGCAGCACATGCGCTGGAAACCCGATAGGGAGCAATACTGCTGCAGCACGTCCATGCGACAGAACGCAGAACGGTCACCGTGACAACGTTCTGCAAAACAAGAGAGGGACATAAGATTTAACATCACTGCAACAAGCTAAATACATTTATTAACGTGATCAAAACTAAATTTAATAATCAGATCAAGTAGTAAAAACACTTTAGTACAGGGACCAGTTCTCACTATTAACTAGTTGCTTATTAGCATGCCTATTGTTAACATATTGCCTGTTTATTAGTACTTATAAAACATACTCTGCATGACCCTGGATCACAAAACCAGTCGTAAGTCACATGGGTATATTTGTAGCAATAGTCAACAACGCATTGTATGGGTCAAAATTATTGATTTTCCTTTTATGCCAAAAATCATTTGGATATTAAGTAAAGATCATGTTCCATGAACATATTTTCTAAATTACCACCGTAAATATATCAAAACTTAATTTTTGATTTGTAATGTGCATTGCTTAGAGCTTCATTTTAACAACTTTAAAGGCGATTTAGAGTTTTTTTTGCACCCTCAGATTCAAAATTTTCAAACAGATGCATCTCGACCAAATATTGTCCTATCCTAACAATACATTAATGGAAAGCTTATTTATTTAGTTTTCAGATGCTGTATAAATATAAATTTCAAAAAAATGTACCCTTATGACTGGTTTTGTGGTCCATGGTCACATATTCTACCTTATTAAATATGAATATGCAGCAAATTAGGAGTTTGAGGCAAAAGTCGTAGTTAATGGTTAGTTAATAGTGAAAATTGGACCTTAAAATAAAGTGTGACCAAAAAATCTTTAAGGTAACAATTGTTGCCCTTTTTTAATCATCTATGATGAGTATGTATAAAGCGGAGCTTAAAGAAGATATGTGCAGCTAACTAGATATCTTCTAAGCATTTCATGCTTTTAACAAGTTTGTATGAGTAAGAAATAAGCAGAAATTAAAAAAAATAACAAAATGAATCAGAAGCATTAGATGAAGCAAAGGAAGAAACAGAGTTATGAACTGACCATTAAGCAAGTCTGCAAAGACAGGGATGTAGATACATACTAGAGGACTAAACATGTTAGGATTAATTGGTTAATTTGCTGTTTTTCTTTTGTCTTCCTTGCGAATGTGGTTATTTGACCATGTGAATATGGATTATATTTAGTTATATAATCACTGGGAAAAGATCCTCCAATCGTTTTGCAAGATCCTCCAAAAATTGGTGACCGTGAAAGAGATTTTCAATGGCTGACAGCTGAAAGCAGGGCTTGAAAATCTGCATATATCAATATGATGCTGATATATACATAAGACAATTTAATGACAGCTAAGGGGACATTCACAAAATTGCTAAAACACCTATTTTACACAACCTTAACAGGAGAATTCAGTATTAAGACTTGTATGGCTTAATATAATGTAAATGATGTTTCTTACTGAAACATGTAGTAGAAAACCCATGAAAGATTTACATTATTTATAAAATCCACATTGTTTTATACATATTTTGGACTGTGGGGGGCTATTATTTCCATGACATAAAATGGTTGCACTCTGTGAGCTACTGGCACTACCTGTTGCTATTTTTACCACAACACAACTCGGAAAATAAAATACTGATACAAAGCCACATTGTGCGGCTTTTGGCTGTAATTTTCAGTTGAAGGGCAACAAGAGAAGTAATGTAAGCTTCACTGCTTTCTTAGCGATAAGAAGAGGAGAAAAGAATGGGAAGATGCCTGTGGACGAATAAAACTTCCTAAAGACCTGCGTCTTTGTTCTTTCCACTTTAGCTCTGATGGCTCTGAGGCCTTTAGTAGACCACAGCTACTGAAAGAGCTTACAAACGGCAGAGACGTGAAACGCTAGATGCCATTCTGGCAGGATATAAACATGCTGACGCTTGTCATGACAGTGCAGCCACTGAAGGAGTTTTCCAGCACGGATTTCATTTGATATCCTTGTGGGTAAAAATCGATGGTATGGCATTTGGTTAAAGCCTATACTTATATCCATCACCATCTGTAAGGTCTTTCAGTAGCTGTGGTCATCATATCACTTTTTTATTTTTCGAGTTGTGTTGCAGTAAAAATAGTAGTAGCTCACCAAGTGCAACCATTCACTGAAATAATTACGCCCCTCATAGCCCAAAATGTGTATAAAATGATGTGGATTTTTTAAATAACGTAAATCTTTCATGAGTTTTCTATCTCAGTAACACACATCATTTATGTTATATTAAGCCATACAACATACCTGGGGTTCTCTTTAAAACAAAATGTTCATCGCACAACAAAAACCCATTTTAGTGAAGACATGACAAATATCAGTGTTTTTGCTTTACCCCGATTCTCTACGGTAAGCCGGCAACAGTGATTTATGTTTGTTGCACAACTGACATAAAAATAAAACAACTCAAGCAAAATAACCTGCAATTCTTCCTCAGATGGTGAGAGGCCGACATTCTGTAGTGCACTTTTAAAGCAATTGGAAAGAAATCCCACTTTTTACAGAGAAACAGACAGAAAGCAGAGCGACAACACAGGCAGGAAAAGCCATGAGCTTTTTGGTTTTTCCGTTTTTATAACACTTTTTTTTTTTATTCCTACTTTTGCAGTTGATCATGACAGAAACTGAAACAATGAAATGCACTCCCACCCCCATTTAAACATACAGATAGAGTTGTCTTCTTCAGAAAAATAAATCAACTGTATTGAAAGGTACAAGTTCACAGTAACTTTGGTTAAACACTTCATTACTTTGAGAACAATTAATCCATTGGTAATTCAGATGAACAGGTAGATAAATAAATAGGTCATTGGTTAAATAAAATACAGGATTTCCATGATGATGTAAAAACTGGCATGGCACATACAAGTGTCATATATTAAACATTTACAAAACATTAATAAAGTTTCCCTGATAAATCAAAGTGCATATAGACGCAGTGCACGTAAGTCCATCTGAATGTTCCCCAGACATTTTCCCCCACAACAGCCAGCCAAGACGCAGTTAGGCCAGTGAAGTAACATGACAGTTACTCATAGTATATAATATTAGCATTTTTTTTTCTTATAAGTAAGGAGATAACAGTCATAAATGTTATTAAATACAGTAAACACCAATGTTTATTTACAGTATCTCACTGCAAGGTCTGGCTTTTCCTAGTGTTTTCTCCACGGCTTTGAGCATGAAAATTCGGATAGCTCGCTACATAGTCACAACAGAAATGTGTTTCACAATACAATGACACGTCTGAAGTGATAAAGAGATGCTGAGTGTAGGTTTCCACTAAAACGCTCTCCGTATCCAATGAGTTAGCCACGGTTTTCGGATGTGTGATGATTGGTTGATCGGTTGGTTCTATTTCAGGTTTTGTTTGAAGCTGCCTCTGGTTTCTGTGCGCTAAGCCATCACTTTCACAGATAAATGCCGATACATTCAAACGTAGTGTAAGGCATTGTTCTTACGCTCTATGTACCCCCCGCCCCCATCCCGAAAAGAGTGCGCTCGGATGTGGATGAAAGTTCATGAGGTATATTTATGTGTCGTCTTTCGTATGGCCACTGGTAACCGTCGTTAAAAACGCATGCTGGCAGACGTACACGCACGCACGCACACGCGTGTCGGAAACGCTCGCACACACGAAGGCATGACGCAAACGCACGTCACTCATCACCACGTGGAGATACGTAATGTGCATGATTCCCTCTCGTTCAGGATGAATCCGATAAAATGAAACCACTTCTCTCGGAAAAGAAAAAAAAAAAAACGGAGAGGCAACTGGCTGAGCGAGTCCTGCATAATATAGGTCTTCCCCTTCCCCCGAAACACTTAACTTCTGTTATTAAATAGCAATAGTTCTGTATTTATGTAAAATCAATAAAAAAATACACGTAACAGTCAAGAATTAAAGCGATCAATAGCAGTCAAAATGTTAGGCTAATAAGCTACAGCTTATTCATGGTAAAACAAATTATTAATATTTCATATTATTGGTACCCATATAGATTTATATTTATATATAAATACAAATATATTTATATGTTTGTTTAAAGTCTGCAAGCACAAATAAGCTGCATTTATTGAATTTGTTAACAGTCAAAGAGAGGATGGAGGATGAGGTGGTTATGGCATTCGAACGTGTGTAGTAAAGCGACCCTGTTTAGCAAGTTCCACCTCATGTTCACCATCGGCCACCAACGCGTACGATGGCGGTTCAACAGTACGTCCCATGTTAACGTCTTAACTTGTTGGTTTGAGTGTTTGTTTGTTTTTGTCCCATCAGTTTTCGAGAATGAACTAGGATGTGGAATGAGCACTTAGCAAAGATTTCCTCATTGTGACAAGTTCACATTCACAATAAAGCTTTAGTTTTTTTTTAGTTTTTTTTTTTTTTTTAATCTTTTAGCCACTTTTCATGTTTATTTTTTCCCCTTCACACCTGCAGCTCAGGCGGCGCCTCCGTAAAAACGGTGTCCGCCCTTGAGAGCGAGAGCCATATGGAAACAGCTTGCAGAGGGCAGTGATTCAAACAAACGCGTCGCCCCTGCGGAAACCTCAGCGCAATCATTAGCTCCGCAAGCTGCCCGTCCTATCACAAAGCCCCTTCTTTAACGAACATCCCCCGAATTTTTTACATGTTTTGTTTTGTCAACAATTTCTTACTGGCCAGCGTTCACAACACAGAGCTCCACAAAGGAGAGAGAGAGATAGAGCGAGAGACAGAGAGAGAGAGAAACAGAGAAACCTCCCCCTATCGGAAACGCCCCATAAAAGAGGACCACCACCCAGGAAAAAGAAGCGTGCAAGCCTCGGAAGAGGGAGGCAGTCAGGGGAGTTTGCCTTGTAAAGCCAGGCAGAGAGACAAAGGGAAGGTCCAGCTGAGAGAGGTGAGACAGCGCAGCGCCACAACGTGGCTGGAGAGAGACGCTTTACTTGACATCCTCTGCACAGGGTATTTGGGGTCGTGACGCGACAACCACTGTATCAGGAAGTTGCCGTGCTTGTTGAAGTCGGAAGTGCTCCCTGGCGCATGTGGGAGAGGGATTGGCATTGAGACAAAGAGAATGCGAGAGAAAGAAAGAAAAATCTCATCAACTATATTAGTGTATTCATTCCTGTTATGAATTAGTCTGTTATTTCTGCAAAAACTAGTACAGATCATACAACTTTCATTAATGACATTAATTAGCATGCTTGACAGATCATTAGTATGTGTACATTCAAATAATCTCAATTGACCATACTTCATATATGAATACTTCGCTTCATATATTTTTGACTCCATCAACATGAAATGAAAATCGATATCTACGATTTCTGACTAGCACTTGGAAGATGACATATAAATATGACACATAAAGCTGTATTGCATATTTTTGTCGATCCTCCAAATTATGGGTGTATTATGGATATTTTTTTAAGAATTTAACACGTTCCGCAAAGATGCATTAAATTGATCAAAACAGGCAGCATTTATGATACAAAAGAGGTCAAAAAATATTGAAAAAATATTCAGCAGCACAGCTGTTTTCAACAACTATCATCATAAATTAAATGTTTTATGAGCACCAAAATCATGTGACACTGACTTATAGACTTAGGGCTGGGCAATAAATCGATAACAATAATTATCACACGATATGAGTTTCCTCGATAAATTATAAGAATTCGATAAATGTTTATGCGGCAAAAGCAAAAAGTCAGAAGGTTTTTTTTATCTACAAATCGCCGTGATTTACCATAGATTTACTGTAGTATTGCTAACTGCACCATGGTACTGTGTCAGAAATCTAGGTATATTTGTGTCGAATTTTATTATATTGTTAATGTAGACATGTATTAAATGTATTGAAGGAGGAGTAATGGAATATAATTACAGATTTTTTTTGTGATTAAGCTATAGCGTTTATGCATTTATACTAAATGTATTTAGATGGTTTTTCATACAAATATCTAGGAAACAAATTACATTTTTACCATGGTATTGAGGTGCTATATTTTTGGTTTTAACTGTTATTATCGTGATCTATGGATGATACTATGGAAGAGCAATGGTTAATTGGTTAAATGGTTAAAAAAAACCCTCAAGCAGTCAGAATAATTCAGTTTCACCATTTTAAAAAAATGAGGTTGCTACAATTTTTACAGATATTACTGATTTTGATAATGAACATAAATCTAAATCTGTATCCTAACTCAAACTACTATCAAATGTGTATTTCTAAGAGACAAAAAAAATGTATATTGTTATTATTATTATTATTATTATTATTACTATTTTCAAGTAACACAAAGCTGTTTCTTGATTTGAAACAATATTGCTCATTAAAATATGCAAATAATATGATATTTATGTTTATGATATTTATTTAAGGAAAAATGACAGGAAAAAGTGCGAAAGAAGTGTTTGTCATGTTCTGACCATAAAGAATATTTTAAAGCCACATTTAACCGTCTGGTTTTTACAACTTTCACATTGTAGCGAAAATCCACCTTTAAACTTGAAAGAAATAACAATTTGACATTTATCGTGATAATTATCAGTGTCGACTGATATGAAAAAATCATTTTTTGGTCACTTCGCCCAGCCCTAAATATACTATAGTAATGACTGCTGAAAAGTCAGCTTTGCATCACAGGAATATATTATATTTCAAAATATATTCAAACACACAACTGTTGTTTGAAACTATAATAAAATTTCACAATATTACTGTATTTTTGATCAAATAAATGCAGCTTGGCTGAGCACAAGAGACTTGCATTAAGTCTCATTTTGGAGAGATGCATTATGGGAGTATTACTTGACTCAAGTCCTGCCCTGTATTTTTCTAGTCTAATATTTTGCTACACTCATAAATATGAATTTAAAACAGGCTGTGAACAGCACTTCATGTTGATTTTTCATTTTGAATGTACTGATCTGTTAGACATTTAGGGATGTTATTTTAGACTTAGGTAAAGTTACTGAAAATGTGAGCACATAATCAAATACGCACTTGGGCAGGGATCCATTCTGCAGGGTCTTAATGCAGCTGGTTTGGAGTCCAGACAGAGTCCAATGGTGTTGTCACGGGTGTGACAAAGCACCTGCCTTTCCTGCGTACCATTACCACACGTCACTGAGCACTACAACAGCACACACACAAACATTTGTTACTTTTATGTTAAAGAATATCAAACTACTCCCACACTCCCACATCTACACTAATGGAACCACAGCATGTCAAATGTCAGTAGTACCTGCGACCAGGGGCCCAGCCTCCACTCAGCAGGACACAGGTTGCGATTGCAGTCTCTGCGGGACTCTGGGCGCTCGTCGCTGCAGTAACGGCTGCGGATGGATTTGAACTTGCCGTCGCCCAGAGGCTGGACGCAGCGTACGGAGCGTGTCTGAGTTCCCGTCTTTCCACAAGATTTACTGCATTCAGCCCACTCTCCAGCCACCCAGCTAAACACATAAAAACAAACACACAGTCTAAGTTTGTCCAGAAAAACAGGTGCCAAAATGTCATGTGTGATGCAAGGTACAACAGTGTCACAGTGACATCTACTGGAGACAGACTATAGTTGCAGAAAACCAAGACACATAATGTAGTGCTATGGAATTCTTGGTTTAGAACTAATTTTTCTTTTTATGTATTAATGTATATGAAATCTATTAACTACATATATATTATTTTTATAAAATAATAAAAGACATTATTACATGACATTTTAATGTTTTAGTTAGTAATGTTTTAGATAATAGTAATAAAAAAAAGTGGATTTTTTTTTTATTTTTAAAAATCAGTGGATGTGTCTAAACATTGTACTTGTTATTTCAAAAATTAATCTGATTAAAGAGATTAAAGAAAATTAGCCCATGATATAATCACCCTCAAACCATCCTAGGTGTGTATGACTTTCTTTCAGATGAATACAATCATATAAAATGTTCTGGCTCTTTCAAGATTTATAATGTCCAATAAAGTGCATCCATCCCTCATAAAAATATCATAATAGTATATAATAATAATAATAATAATAATAGGGCTGTCAGTTTAACGCATAAACTTAATTAGTTATGAAAAATGACATGAATTTTAACACAGTTAACATGCTGGCCCCGCTCCCAGACCTACATTGTCCTATATTTCATACAGTTGACAAATATGATGCAGGGCAACAACTCCATAAATGCAGTTATGCCCTAAAATTCAAGATATTGGAGCAAAATTGCCCCTGTGTGTGTTTTGTCTCATATTTATATATAATACATATCATACGATATCACACGGGCAGCAAGAGCAATATGACACAAGTTCTGATTTTGTTTCGATCTATCACGAGCTTAAATCTGATTTTATACAACAGTTCAGTAAATAAGAAGTTGATATTGTGTTATATTTTAAACACTGTGTATTTGCTCAGTTTTGAAGAGAACATATTACCTTTGAAGCCTTAGCAGAATTGTTGCACATCTCTGCTCAACACAGCAGTGTTTAGTTTCTGATCGAACGAATCGTGTGAATTAATGATTCAAAGGCCCATTCATAAAGAGAGCCATTTACTTAATTCCTGAATGAATCGGACATTTGAATGAATCTAATTAAATGAGTGAATGACCCAAGACATTAGCCGCCACCTGCTGGCAAATTTAGTCTCTTATTTAGAGTGTCATTTCATTAAAAAAAATATAAATAAATAAAAAAAATAATAATTAAAACATTAGGGATAGTTCACCCCAAAAAAATTAATTCTGTCATCATTTACTCACCCTCATGTAGTTTCAAACCATTCTTTTGTGGAACATGAAAGTATTTTGAAGACTGTTGGTAACAAAGCTGTTTTTGTTATCATGACTTTTTTTATATGAACAAAAAATACTGAGAAGTTTCTCAAATGATCTTCTTATATGTTCCATTGTTTACATTAGGCCGTTGCAGCCTAAATGTTTATGTGTAATAAATTTTATGCTGAATCAAATAAAATATTAGATTCCGCATTCTATTTTTATGATAAATAAAAATCAGCATATTAGAATCCGCATTATCTAGCAAAACGATTGTTATTATTTTCATTAAAAAAAATACAATTTAAATACTTTTTCATCTCAAATGCTTGTCTTGTCTTGCTCTCCCTGAACTCTGTGTATTGTGGCTCAAGACAGTTAGGGTATGTTGAAAAACTCCAATCGTATTTTCTCCCTCAACTTCAAAAATCATTTCAAAATCATCCTACATCGCTGCAGAACTTCCGACCCAGCGATATAGAATGATTTTGAAGTTGAGGGAGAACATGAGATGGGAGATTTTTGACATACGATCGTTTCGCTAGATAAGACCGTTCTTCCTTGGCTGGGATTGTTTACAACCGCATTTGGGATCATTTCAAGCCGCATTTAGACTGCATTTTGGAAGTTCAAACTCGGGGCACCGTATCAGTCCATTATATGGAGAAAAATCCTAAAATGTTTTCCTCAAAAAACATAATTTCAGTACCACTAAAGAAAGACATGAACATCTTGGATGACAAGGGGGTGAGTACATTATCTGTAAATTGTTGTTTTGGAAGTGGACTTCTCCTTTAAGCAAGTTGGCCCTAAAACTGAAAATGCAAATTAATAATATCCTTTTAACTCTTTTGGCGCACACACTTACATGGGCTGAGCACACTCTCTCAAGTAACAGTCTCTAAACAGAGGCGGAGGCTGCTTGATTTTCTCACAGAATCTGCGATGGACCATCCTCATCTCTGCGTTCTTACGGCAGCCATAGCGTGTCATCTGAATACCTGTCCATAAAAAGGTGGTGACATAAAAAGGTGGACAACAACAGTTGTTGAAGTAAGACTGGGCAGTAATGTTTTAAGGCAGGATTTAGCAAACAATCAATTATATTAGAAACTAATTAGAGATGTAGGAGAAACTCTGGTGTCAAATGATTGCGGTTACAGTGGGCTACCTCCTCCACAGGTCTTGGAACAGGGTGTCCATCTCTTCACCACCCAGGAGTATGGCACCGCATTATCAGGGACCATGTTGTTCTCATTGGCACCGTCACTGAGTCTGTCATTGTCGGTGATGTATTTGATCGACACCTTCACCTTGGCCAATCCGTGCATTCGGATCTAGCAAACAAATAGACAATTAAAGACGATCAATTAAGATGAGTTAAAAGAGTCTGTGTCTACTCGTGTGTGAGTTCCTCTAGGAGATTACCATGACAACCACGTCGTTTTTCAAAGGTCCGCTGGTTTGAATGGTGTCCTTGTTGTTTTTATTTTCATACTCCCATTCCAGACCTTTTTCGATAACTGAACGTGTCTCTGGGTAGTCTCCATGTGCGTTGAGAAAGAAATCACCTGACGCTTTATTCCTGACAGCTATTCAGTGAAAAAAATGCAGAACGAGAGCTGCAGTCAAACAAGTATATTGCTTAATGTATGAAAAACTACAGGAAATGATCAGGCTTTACCTAAAATGTGTGTAGTTCCATTAAGTTCCTGGATGAAAAGATGTCTTGCCCCTCTGGGAACTTCAAGCACTTTAATGACACCTAATCCAAATGCAAAACATTTCCAAATCACTATTACTTCACTCCAATACTTTAATAAATACATCATTCTCTTTTTCTATTCTATCTACTTGTTTTCTTTTATCTATTATAAAAAAATGTCCCTCTAACACTAGCGTTCTCTATTTTTTTCTATTCTTTTGACTTGTTTTCTTTTTATTTAAAAAATGACCCTCTAACAATAGTGTTCTCTATTCTCTTTCTATTCTATCTATTTGTTTTCTTTTTATTTATTATAAAAACAAACAAACAAAAAAACTAGCCTTACATATAATTGCTTTGTTGGTTTAATTGCTTCTATTGTCTATTTGTAAGTCAATTGAGATAAAAGCGTCTGCTAAATGATTAAATGTTAATGTAAAAAAAGCGATTAAATAAAAGTGAATGCAAAAATATCAGGCAAAATGGTTTCATTTACACTACCAGTCAAAAGTTTTTGAACAGTTGGATTTTTTAAAGGAGCCTCTTCTGCTCACCAAGCCTGCATTTATTTGATCCAAAGTACAGCAAAAACACTAAAATTTTGAAATATTTGTACTATTTAGAATAACTGATTCTATTTGAATATATTTTAAAATGTAATTTATTCCTGTGATTTCAAAGCTGAATTTTTAGCATCATTACTTCAGTCACATGATCCTTCAGAAATCATTCTAATATATATATATATATATATATATATATATATAAAAAATAAATAAATCAGCATATTAGAATGATCATGTCACTGAAGTAATGAATTCAGCTTTGATCACAGGAATAAATTGCATTTTAAAATATATTTCAATTCAGTTACTTGCTGTTCTTTGGATCAAATAAATGCAGGCTTGGTGAGCAGAAGAGACTTCATAAAAAGTCACTGTTTAAAAACTTTTGACTAGTGTAGACTGAACAGAGACTATTTTCATGCTTACTTTGGTAGTGACTGGAGAAACTCAAACACAAATGTGTTTTTAAAATGCCTACAATTTTACAAAACTGACCCAAGATCATGTAAAACCATACAAATATTGAAAATTATGACGTAACACAGCTGTTTACTCAAATCAAGTGACTTATTGCAGTGTGATGCAAGCTTCACAAAGCATCCATCACTATTTTAAGTATTTAATTAAATTTAAATTCTGATGATTTGTGCAATGTGTTATGGAATTTCATCTATCTTAGCCCTACATGTGTGCTGTGGAGACGTACCTTTTTTCTCTACAAAGGTGAAGTTAAACTTGTGAGTCTTGCACTTGGTTCCGTCTCCCCCGCAGACGCCGCACTTATCTTCCTGTAGAGCTGATCCAACCACATTATCACAGCCCACTTTCTAAAGAGAGAGAGACACAGTGAGCAACAGGCCACTAAACACAAACATTCACAAGCCGTACACACAGCTATTCACCTCACAGTCTCCGTACACACACACACTGTAGGGATCTTTGTAGGAGCAGCGTGTTCCATGTTCCACCAGAGTCTGCATGTTCACTATAGCTCGCGTCTCTTTGGATTGACAGTACAGTTTGCAGCGTTGCTTAGCTGTGAAAACAAGACAAGATTCTTGAGTGATGGATTGAGATCAAGTGCATATTTAAAAGAATCTTGAATTCTGAGAAAAGTATAAAAATTCTAAGAAATAAGGATTTTTATAGTCTAAAAAAATGCATTCTAGCTGTTCCAAAAACAGGAAGCTTCTGTTCCAGAAGTACATTCCAGCTCTTTTCACGCAGACCAAAACTTATCCACAAACAATGTGATGCCTGTTGAATGTCCCAGTAATTTAAAAACATTTAATTTCACTCTGTGTGGAAAACGTACAAGTAAAACAAGTACTTTATTATTCCCCAAACCCATACAAATTAAATCAAGACCAACAGAGTACATTTCTACTGAGAGTAACATGTAAAAAACATCATGTCAAAAGAATTATCTCATCAGATCAGAGGTATCCAATCCCATTTTATGGTATGAGACATGAACCACAAACAATCTTCGGTCAATTATTCTCCAGTTCAGTTGTAATTGACATGACAGTAAATACAGTCTCAAAATATTTTTCTTCATATAAGAATTACTTTGGATGTGCCTGTGTTGATCATAAGTCTAAGGCAGATGTCCACAGTGATTATGACTCTGGAGAGATTTCTTGTTCTCAGTGATGTCATGAACGGTGTAAAAGAAGTAGAAGTACATGTGGAAAAGAGAGGGGGTTTTGAATGAAATCACATTTTCATGTGTGCCCACTGTGTAAGTGAGAACAGCTGTGTGGAGAAACGGATTACATCAGCCTGATTACGGGCCTGGCTGACAAGCTGAGCTTGATTGTGCAGGACAGGAGTGGGAAACCATCTAAAGTAAGCTTTAAGTAAAATGTAAATCATTTAAAATATTAGAATTAAAATAAATAGCTTAAAATCAAACTACATTTGCCACATTGCTGGCCTCTGCTTCTAATATATGGTGCAGAGTGATAGGTATTTTGGGCAGTGTTGTGAAACATTGCAAGATTAGGGCCTAAACTGTTACTGTTGTACTGTTATTGTACTGTTATTGTTGCAGTACGGTAAAAAACATTATATTTAAACCAGCTGTTTTCAAGGTGAGTTTTTTTTTGCAGAGGAAAAGCCTTCAGCCGTTTGTGTTCTATGAGGTCTGCTGTATTACTTACGGTCAGGGTGTTCATAAGGCAGCCAGTGGTGCCAGGTATTCTGGTACTCAAACTTGTTGTCCATCATGCTACATTGCTCGGCTCTGTAGTCGTGGTACGGGTCCTCACACTCATGCGTATTACAAATCTGGAACTGATAGCTTGGGCTGGAGCAAGTACGTCCACCATTAGCTGGACTGGAGGAGGTTAATGAAAGTGGGGGGAAAAAATTAGCTATATAAGAAAAAAAAACTGAGACAGATAGATAGTGATAGTTGTTCCTGAGTCCCTTCTTTGTCCCGAACAGTTAAACTATCCGCTGTTCTTCCAAAAAATATTTTAGGTCCTACAAATTCATTGGTTTTTCAGCATTTTTGTGTATTTGAACCCTTTCGAACAATGACTGTATAATTTTGAGACCCATCTTTTCACACTGAGAACAACTGAGGGACTCATATGCAACTATTACAGAAGTTTTAAACACTCACTTATGCTTCAGAAGACAACACAATGCATTAAGAGTCAGGGTGTGAAAACTTTTGAACAGAATAAAGATATGTACATTTTTCTTATTTTCCTAAATATCATATTTTTTTTCATTTAGTACTGCCCTTCAGAAGCTACAGAGCTTACATGTTTCCCAGAAGACAAAATAAGTCAAATTCACCCTGATCTTCAAATTCAAAAGTTTTCACCCCCTGGCTCTTAATGCATTGTGTTTCCTTCTGAAGCAAAATCATACAGTGATTGTTGGAAAGGGTTCAAATACACAAAAAATGTTGAAAACCACATAATTTGTGGGACCTGAAGGATTGTTCTGAAGGACAGCGGGCAGTTTAAATGTCCAGGACAAACAAGGGAGTCATGAACAACTATCACTAAAAAAAATAAAAACACAGCTGTGGATCATTCAGGTAACAACACAGTATTAAGAATCAAGTGTATGTAAACTTTTGAACAGGGTCATTTTTGTAAATTCAACTATTACTTTCTTTTGTAGACTATATGTACATGTCTTTTATGTGAAATATCTTATTCAGGTCAGTACTAAATAAAAAATAACATGCACTTTGTATGATCCCTCATATTTTAGTAACATAATTAACATTTTGCAGATTCTGCAAGGTGTATGTAAACTTTTGAAATCAACTGCAGATAGATAGATAGATAGACAGATAGATGGATAGATAGATAAACAGATGGATAGACACACCGTGGATTGTCACAAGCTCGTGTGCGAAACTGTAGTCCCCTTCCACAGGGGCGAGAGCAGGAACCAAACTCACTCCACATACCCCAGCCTCCGTCATGTTTTATGATGTCTGGAGTCAGCTGCATACAGTGGCCTTTAAAACAGTGCTGAGAGAGGAAGAGAGCAGGGCAAACACATAAACACAGAGGAAGCAAGTGAGTCTAACACCTCAGGACGGATCTGCATGAAAGGCTGAGTGGTACCTTCCCATCACCGCATTTAGTGCCATCAATGGGCGGACCTTTTTTGGTCTTGCAGAAGAAGGGGTTGTCTGGGTGAGCACACCAAAGCTGCTTACAGGGGTCAAACGGTCGATACTAAGAAACAGAGGAATAGAGAGAAGAAAAATCATTCTCAAACTCACACACACTCTAAATAAGAGAAATCTTATGACAAGACGCAGCTGGTCAGATAGTCACAGGGCTAGGATCAAACTGAAGAACATCAGATGGGGTAAATATAGTAAACTGTTCATTACAAAGACATAATGATGTACAAATACCCATACTAAAATAGCATTTTCTAATAATTGAATAAAAAAGTCCATTAAACAGACACTTTTAAAATAAACTGTAAATATTTATTCATTACAAGTTAATAAATCTGTCTCTCTCTGTCTCTCTCTATATATACATATAAATAGAAAAAACATATATATAGCCAGTTCGTCTTTTTTAATTTTAATGTTACTTAATATAATATAAAATACAATATTATAACAGTCATTCAGGCATGATGGAACAGTATGATACATTTTCATTCATGGGCAGGTTACATTTATGTAACAAAGCCATTTCATGCAGGCAAATCAAAACAATGACGAAAACTGTTTTAGATATGATACAGCCTGTGACTAACAGCACAGTTAGACAACAAAATGCTAGGCAGTGATGGATATGGCCTTAATTAAGGTCAAACATTACGCAAAATCACTTGCTGTTTTTCTTCCTTTGAGCGGCGGAGTAGGCAAGACCAGAATCTCTGGCTGTGGTACTAATGATGACACTACATTTAGCAGGATCCTAAACCCAACAAACGTTTTAGACACATCAAGACACCAAGTGCAAAATAATGGCTCACAGTTTTCAGCAGTAGCCAGCTGGCTGCTACTGTTGTCTTAGTTTGAATATTGTTTAGAGTTTGCCAAGCTAAATAGCGAAAAGATTGCTAGGCGAATAGCTAGATGATCATTTAGCACCTGTAGAGATTTTTAGATGCTTCTGAGAACTGGTTGAACTTGCTCCAGTCAGCTATTCATGGACATCTTTTCTAATGAATGTAGAAAACTCTCTGAAAAGTCAGCAGACTGCAATGACCTGGTTAACCTGACATTAAAGGAATGTTCAAAAGAGGTTTAAGATCTACAGTATTCAGACAATCTGTGGCATGCTTTCAGTTACTACAGAGAATAATTTTATCCTTTAGTTTTTCAACTGACATCTAGGGGCAAGGCATTCCAGAGGGTTTAGAAGCAGAAATGTGCCACTCATGTTCTTGCTAAAGCACTATCAATTCTTCCATACACAAAAAAAAAATGTGTTACATAATCTGCAAAGTTGTCTAAATCAACCGTTTAACGATGGGACTACTGTTCTGGGTGAATGAACCTCCACTTTAATGCATTATCCTAATTTGCTGTTTAGTTGGGTATTCATGTGCATATATTTGTGCATTTTTGTAGACACATTTTCTCTACCTGATCTCATGATGTGGGACCTTTTTCACAAGACGCAAAATACGTAAGGAATAATTAACAATGGGACCTTGAATTCTTCTAAAATAATGCACACCCGAGGTGGCGATGCCTCCACGGTGCAAAGCGGAGTCATTTCAGACCTAGTAACCATGCTTGACCCATTGATAGCAGACTAATGCAGTTAATGATGAAGTTTAGACAGACAGAAAGAGATAGAGAGATTAAGCTCATGTATTACCTCTCTGAGTCTGTGCGTCTCTCAAAAGTGATCGGCAGCAGCATCTCTACTAACAGTGAAACTTTAAGTTAATTTTCTTCACGAACAGTGCCATTGTTCCCTCGCTTGTGAGAAACGCAATGTCGTTTTTAAAGAAGAATTCCACTTCCAGAACAAAAATTGACAGATAATGTACTCACCCCCTTGTGATCCAAGATGTCCATGTCTTTCTTTCTTCAGCCGTAAAGAAATTGTGTTTTTGAGGGAAATATATCAGGATTTTTCTCCATATAATGGACTGATATTGTGCCCCGATTTTGAACTTCCAAAATGCAGTTTAAATGTGTCTTCAAACAATGTGGTTGTAAACGATCCATAATACACAGAGTTCAGGGAGAGCAAGACAAGACGAGCATTTGCAATTAAAAAGTATTCAAATTGTATTTATTAAATTTTCCTCTTCCTCGTTTGGGATCGTTTACAACCGCATTTGGGATCATTTGAAGCCGCATTTAAACTGCATTTTGGAAGTTCAAAATCGGGGCACCATATCAGTCCATTATATGGAGAAAAATCCTGAAACATTTCCCTCAAACATAATTTCTTAATTTGAAGGCTGAAGAAAGAAAGACATGAACATCTTGGATGACAAGTGGGTGAGTACATTATCTGCAAATTCCTGCTATGGAAACGGACTTCTCCTTTACGTTGTTAATCGTCAGAGCAGTGCTAACAACAATAGCGTGTATGCTAACGTGTGTGCAAACTTGTAAGTGTGTGAGTCTGTAAGTGAGAGAGAGGGAACAAATTGAGTATGTGTTTTCCATACGTAATAAAATGTATTTTTGTGGTAAAAACATGGAAATAATCCATCGTTTTTGTCATATTGTTTACTGTATTTATTTGTTTGGCCGGTGTCGTTGTGGGTTTTAGTTATTTTGCTGTTTTAAACTGTAAGGACCTTTGAAAGAACTACGTTCACCGACATTTCCCTGAAAATAATGCACACCTTCAGAACGTTCATCAGCCAGTCGGAGAATTAGAGTTATGGCGTCACTCAACGGACATTTCAAGTCAGAACTGTGGTGACACGTACAAAACATACCATATGTACGTTCATCTGTTCCGTGGAAAAAAAAAACGAACACTCTTTTGGCGCCACTCAGTGGACATTTCACATCGAATATGTCACAAAACTTACATGGTGGTAGGTATTTCGTGTCTTGCAAAAAAGTTCCCACAGGTACATTTTCGTCATGGGATCAGGTTGCATTTTTTACATTTATTTTTAAAAACTGAAGTACAAGCCAAAATGATTTTAATGCTTAAATTTGTATTGAACTCAAGTATTCTTTTTAATGCTTGTGAATACCAATTAATTCAGAAACAGCTGTGGGTTTAGTATCCTGCTGTGGCTGTATGTGTCTGCAAAATGACAATGAGTTCAACACCAACCAATAACATGTAATGATTAACAATAAGACCATCTGACTGAACCAAGTTCAAAGAAAGAGGCCACGTTGCGACTGAGGAGAATACCTTACCTGGGCTCCTGATGGCCCCACCTTTTGCAGCTAAGGGAATGGTTTAACAAGACAGTGAAGTACAGTCCAAGCAGTGCCGTTCAGCTGGAATCTCATTTTGTGAGCAGAAATGATTCTTGAAATCATTTTTATCCAGTTTACCAAGTGATTTCAAACTCATGCCATCTGGTTTTGATTATCTGATCAATTTTATTCCCAACAGTGAATTGCAAATAGTATAATATTATAGCTCGATAGACAAGTGACATCATTTTGAAATTTGGTGTTTAGAAAAAGTGTTTTATTGTGAATCTGGAATTTGTTTTTATATCAGCTGACGTGCTATGGAGGAGTTTTAAAACCTGGCTTTTCTCTTGTTTAGTAAAAGATTCGTTAACTCAGAAATGAAAATAGTTTTATCATTCACTCACCCTCATGTTAACCCGTATGGCTTTTTTTTCCTGTGGAACACAGAATGCTTTAAAGGCTTTCAAACTTGCAAAATGATGAAAAAATGATTTGAAAAGATCCGACTCAAAAGAATTTGGTAATGAATCAGTGCTGCTTTTTGATGTACATGTCAAATAGAGCTAGAGCTGTGAATGGCGACTTAAATTTCAGCATTACTTTACCAAACTTGGAATAAAGTCCATGAGTCATATGGACCGCTTTTATGATACTTTAATGGTGCTTTTGTGTCTTTTATAAAGCTTGAAAGCTCCTTCTTTTGTGCTCCACAGAGGAAAGAAAGTCATACGGGTTTGAAACACATGAGCACGAGTAAAATAGTGACATACTGAACATTTTTGGTGCACTATTCTGTTCCATTAAGCCTTTTCCCTTTGGCATGTACAGATATCAAAACTCAGTGACTTGACACAAAATACTGTGTTCCATTCATAATGCATTATTGGCATGTATAACACACATCATACTGGGTCACGGCGATCTACGGTGAACCCAATGACCACAAATGGTGATTGTTATGGCAAGCTGATGGTTGTCAAGGAAGAATGCTTGTAGAATTATACATGCTCGTAGTGATTTTACAATCTCATAATAATAATGCATTACTTGAATGAAAAAGCCAGTGCAGCAGTGAATTCAAGACTCACCGCTGTGCACATCATGTATCCGGCCCCGAAGTCAAAGCGACACTGTTCGTGCATGGAGTAATCCATCCCGGGCAGGTGTGGAAGCTCCTCCCACGTGTGCTCAAACGGGTCGTCACGGAGACAATCATACGAACTTCAGAAGCAGAATGAGATGGTATATAATCTACTGTCGTACTAGTCAAGATTGTCTGTGTATGTCTGTCTAGCACTCACTGCAGGTAGCGGCCCAGCTCCTGTTGACTGCAGCGGGACCAGTGGAAGCGGTGGAAAGCAGCCTGCACCAGTGGGGCCATGATGCTCCCCATCTGCACCTCATCTCCACAACGATTCCCCTGCCCATCATGCTCCATTCCCAACCTACAACACACATGCATATATACAATTTACATTTTTTAGGTAACATTTTTTAGCTCATTTGCTCATTTTTAGATTCTAATTAACAACAGACTTTGGTCAGGATAGCTGCCATATTTGTGGAATTAGGTGAATTTAAGAGTTTTATATGAATTGGTTGAATGAATGAAGCAACGATTCAATCACACAAGCAGTCACTTGTTTTGTTCCTGAATGTATTTGTTTTTGAACAAATCTATTGAGTAAATGACTCACAAAATGATTCTCTCCTAGTGGCTGCGTCCTAAATCGCATAATCTCTAAAAAGGTACTTTCTTTGAATAAGTTCATTAGATGCACATTTCAGAATCTGGCCAGAAGTAATATGTCATTTGGGTACTTTTTTGCCCTAATACAGTGACTCTAAACTTGCTACTTATTTTTCACCTATTATATATTAGGGATGCCAAGTATGCCACTAAGTATGCCATTTCACATGCAGCCAGTCACTTATTTACTGAATGATTTTGTGTTTAAAGGGAACCCTGGGTATTAAGATGTATGGCATAATATAATATATAATAAAATAATAAAAATACATAATAAAATAATATAATATAACATAAATAATGTCTCTTACTGAAATATGTAGTTCTATTTGAAAAATCCACATCGTTTTATATATATTTTGGACTATGGGGGGCACCATTATTTCGATGATGTGAAATGGTTGTAGCTACTGGTGCCACCTGTTGCTCTTTTTACCACAACACAACTCGGAAAATAAAATACCGATGCGATGCCACATTGTGCGGCTTTTTATTGTAATTTTCGGTTAAGGGGCAACAAGAGAAGCAACGTAAATTTTCACTGCTTTCCTAGCGATAAGAAGAGGAGAAAAGAATGGGAAGATGCCTGTGGATGAATAAATCTTCCTAAAGACCCACGTCTTTGTTCTCTACACTTTAGCCCAGATACCTTTGGGGCTTTTAGTAGACCACAGCTACTGAAAGAGCTTACAAACGGCAGAGACAAGAAACGCTAGATGCCATCCTGGCAGGATGTAAACATGCTGACGCTTGTCATGACGCCACAGCTACTGAAGGAGTTTCTCAGCATCGATTTCACTCAATAACTGGGGGCGTTTAGACTCCCATTTGGTTTAAGCCTAACGCTTATATCCATCACCACCTGTAAGCTCTTTCAGTAGCTGTGGTCATCGTATCAGTATTTTATTTTCCTAGTTGTGTATTCTGACTTGTGTTGCAGAAAAAATAGTAACAGGTAGCACCAGTAGCTCAAGTGCATCCATTTCATGTCATCGAAATAATGGCGCCCCCCCCAGAGTCCAAAATATGTATAAAACAATGTGGATTTTTAAAATAATGTAAATCTGTCATGTTTTCTACTACATATTTCAGTAAGAGACATCATTTACATTATATTAAGCCATAGAAGTGTTAATACCCAGGGTTCCCTTTAATAATGCGAACAATTTAGTGATTCACTGATTTACTCATAACAAGACAATCACTTAACGCCACCTACTCACGTCAGTGTAACTTGCAAAAAAAGTACACTGTAAAAGTCAGCTGTTCGAATTAAGCTCAACCAATCAGATTCAGGGAACATAACTGCTCAACCAATCAGATTTAAGGACCAAAACTAACTGCTGTATAAATGAAAATATATGATGTATCTTTTGACAATACTGTAGCAGATACTCACACATGCCCGGTTTCATGCGCCACGACAAACGCAGACGAGAAACCATCCTCATGGTTGAGAGTGCAGCTCCGTACGGGATGACACATGCCTGTGACAGGAGCGTAACCTAGCAACACATAAGAACACCTGATTGAGTTTGTCCTCCTCACATCTTCATCACACATACATGTTATTTTTAACACTTATTTTCCACTGATGTAAGGCCTGAAGTCAAGGTCATTTTAAGATCATTGTGGCATGTCCTTAAAGATTAACCCATTTTTCAAACCGAGCAAGTGTTTAAGTTTTAAATATCATCTGCTCGTGTTAGCAACGTTTTAATCTCTAGTAGTTAATGATGTTAGTGTGCATGTGTGATGATTTTACCCTGCATCCCTGTGGGTCCAAACTCTTGACGAGTGAGAAAGATGGCGTGATCATGGTATTCTTTATCGTTAGTGTCCTTCCTTTGCTGTTCGAAAGCCCAGCGACACACATTCTCCAGACTCTGAGAAGGATTGCCCAGCTCAATGAGGCTCGTGGACTGAAAGCATACATAAGAAGGGCATTACACTCAAAGCTACATTTTGATTTCGCTATTGGCATCTGGTGAAGGTGTGAATCAATTACAAACAATGTATTGCTGAAAACACGTTACAAAGACTGTGAACTACATAGTATTGAATTGTGGAACTAGACTGTTAAACAGTTTTTTACCATTTATGTATTCAGGATTTTTTGGGTGAGCCTGAAATCATGTCTTGATGACCCACTGGAGCCACTGAGCATGGCCCCTCCTCTATGACTATAAAAACTAGAGCGCATTAGCATCAGTGGTTCACCCGCTGATCTGTGAGTTAATAGCACATTTTTCTGTGGTGTGACAAACTCAGAACACATTTAATATTGCTGTACATTCCATTATTTCATTACATTACATTATTATGGTCTTTTGCATTGAGAATAACTACTAAAGGAATAGTTTACCTTTTAAGATTGTATCAATTTCTGAAAGAATCTAATATAAGATTTTGTTCTGTTGCTCCCATAAACCTGTTATATGACTTCAGAAGACATGAAATACAGCATATGGATTGAATGGATGACTTTTATGATGCTTTGGAAACTTTTTTGGAGCTTGAAATAATGGAAAAAAGCAACTAGCATTCCAAAGCGTTTTATTTGTTTTACACTGAAAAAAGCATTCCATAATGATTTCAACTAACATGAGGGTAAGTATTTGAAGGTAACTCTATGAGTATTGATGATTGTTATCACCAGACCAACATATGTACACTACCTTTCAAAAGTTTGGGGTCGGCAAGATTTTTAAATGTTTTTAAGATCTCTTGGTAGCTCTTTACAATAAGATTCATTAGTTAACATTAGTTAACTACGTTAGTTAACATGAACTGAGAATGAACAATACATTTACAACATTTATTAATCTTAGTTAATGTTAGTTTCAGCATTTACTAATGCATTATTAAAATCACATTTTTATTAACTAACATTAACAAAGATTAATAAACAGTGTAATAAATGTATTGTTCACTCATGTTAGTTAATACATTAAATAATGTTAACAAATGACACCTTATTGTAAAGTGTTACCAACATTTTAATGCTCACTAAGGCTGCAACTGCAGTAAAATACAGTAAAACCCATAACACTGTGAAACATTATTATATTTTAAAATAACTTTAATTTTAAATTGTTTGTCACATTTTAAAGGGGTCATTGGATGCAAAATTCACTTTCGTTTTTGAAGGGAATACACAGTCCAATCTACCCAAATGCGTCTATGTTCATGTGAATCATTCGTGATCCAGCTTCACCTAGAGAAGAAGTGAGTATAATGTTTTTTGGTCCAATTCTCACTATTAACAACCCATTAACCCATTGACTTTTGTCTCAATAAACTACTAATTTGCTGCTTATTAATATTTTGTAAGGTAGTTGTTAAGTTTAGGTACTGGGTAGGATTAGGGATGTAGAATATGGTCATGCAGAATATGTACTAATAAACAGCCAATATGTTAATAATAAACATGCTAATAAGCAAATAGTGAGAATTGGTCACTATACTGAAGTGTTTTTTAAGTAAATCTTTGCAAATTGGCTTTTACTAATACTGTGCTAGTTAGCAAGTTCTGCCGCTAAATGCGGCTAAAGTTTACAGTCTCTCAGAACACAGAATGTCACCCCACAGAAGAGAGGGACGGGCTGAGCAGAACTCATTAGCATTTAGTGGGACATGAACCAAAACAGCTCGCTCTGAACAGAGCTGTTTTTGACAAGATAAAACAGGTGTTGTTTTACACTACCATTGAGAAATTTTTAACCAAAGTATGTTACAGACTTTTCATTAACTTGTGGAAAATCCGATGACCCTTTTAAGGTCCAATTCTCGTTATTAACAAACGATTAACTACCACTTTTGCTTCAATAAACTCATAATTTGCTGCTTATTAATAGTAAGGTAGTTGTTAAGTTTAGGCATTGGGGAGGATTAGGGATGTAGAATATGGTCATGTCATGTCAAAAATACTGGTAAATCCGTTATTTTGAACTGTTTACAAAGCTCCGCTGCTTTTTTAATTTGTTTTTCTATGTAAATATGCGCTAGTTGGACATCTCACAGCTTTTTTAACACGTCAAGCTCGAGGCCCAGCCTTCTTTTCAACATAGGCTCATTGGAAATCCGTGCCTCTATACACATTCCTGCATCGTTTGAAAAAACGTACCTATATGTACAAATAACTGCAGTTTCTAGTTGAAATGAACACTAGAGGCAGTAAAACTCAGACAACTTTTATTCCTTTACACACAGAATTTTGATTAATAAAACTAATTCTCACACAATTACTTGCAGAATATTGTTATGGCTTCAAACCAATCCTGCGCGATTTGAAAGCTGATACTTCTGAACATTGGCATCACATATACAGCTCCATATGCATGAGTTTTCCAATTTAGTAAGTTTGCTTGAGAGCACATAATTAATAGAACCCCATGAAACTGCTCTTTAAATAAACAGCTCAAATCTGCATAAGGAAGTTAAAATAGCACGACTGCCTCAACAAATGCGTTTTTATATCAATTTTGCATTTGTTAACACTATCGGGTAGGTTTAGGGTTGGGTTTGGTGTAGGCAATATTTCCAACATGATAGAGCATTAACCTTTAGTGACACTACCCAGATATTTGGATTCTGAACAGCCACGATACGACAACAGCCATATGTGCCTGTACTAGCTTAATAAGTGCGTGTGTTTTAGCGCCACTCTCTGGACATTTCACTTTGAAACTGCCGCAAAACGTGCAATAAGGTACGCAATTACAGTGTTGCAGAAATGTATAAAGAGGCACCAGCAAGCCTGGGTTGCATTCACTAAAGCACTTTTCCTCACGCGGGCAAATGAAGACAAAGGCGCAGCTTTTAAAGATCATTTCCAAAGACTGACATCACAGAATTTACTGCCATTTTGGTGCTGATGTGTGAAAAGCCAGAATGTGAACAGCATATTTGTGTATTTACCGGTAAAGTCATACTGTAATTTTACGGCAGTTTACCACGATTGCTGTGTGAAAGGAGCTATTGTCTTTTTACTAATGCTAGTAAAGCTGGTAAATTTAATATGAAGCATGCCTGCTCTTTAGACATCCATTACAAGTACATTACTAAACACTGAACAGTTGTTTTTAATACTGAGGGATGAGTCAAAACTATTTTCTGTGGTCACAGATGTTGAACTTAGACCATTCCTTTAATCAGGGGACAGACTCTGAAACAATTACATCAACACAAACTTCAAAAAACTTCACTTTTGTTAATCAATCAACTAGTATTATCTAGTATCATTAACATCCTTTGATGTTGAAACTACTGAAGATTCCAGTCAAAATAATTTGCATGAACAGGTCGACATGAAATGCTTATATAATAACAACAGAAAAAAAAAGTTAACATTGTAAACTACAGCAGCCGTGACGCTGTTATTATTGCTATATTTCACACTCGTGTGAACACAGATGTAAACATCGCTCTGGTTTTCTTCCTCAATCTGTGCAGGGAGATAAATGTGTGCAAAAAAAGCATCCAGACAGGAATGCGCTGCTGTTTTGATGACGTGGCCACGAGAGCCATGGAAGTAGAAGATCCTTTCCAGATGCGTGTCCTGAAACTGCCTCTCTCTTTCCCTGTGCCTCACTCCCGTGCATTTAACGTTGCATCAAGGTCATGAACTCTGAGAACTACGCTGCAATGCCTTCACCGACCAGTAGAGGGAGGCTTCACCATTCCAATGCACTGCTTGGGAACAACCGAGGGTGGTGGGAAATAACTCAACTCAGCATCACAAGTGCATCCAGCGCTTTATTTTCTCATTACACTTAATTTATTTGTGACTGATGATTTTTGCGCCGTGGGTTTGTAAGCAGACAGCAGACTAATGTAAACTAGTTACTAAACACATGATTTATCTTCACTTATCTTCATTCCATCACCGAGATCTTTGTTGATAATGTCATGAAGGGTCTTTCTCAGAATTCTGTACACAATAAGCTTCCTCTTGTTTTTGTTAACGGAATGCATGACAGACGTGCAGGCGTGCTCATTAAAAGAACGTCTCGGCATCTTTATCTTCTCTGCGATCCATCGAACACGCGCACGTGCACGCTCTGTGAATTGATGCTGGGTGTGTCATGTCAGGGACTCTTTATCTTTTCGGCGCTAGGTGAGGGGAAGAGCGGAACAGATGTGCGGAAGAGACTGTGATGTTGGAACCTTGTTGGAGGTGCGCGGGGTCACTCGGTTGATCGGTGCGTGCCGCTGCCGGCAGCAACGGTTGCCACAGTAATTGGGAATGATGGACAACCTGCTGGCAAGACGGGCGAGGCTGCATGCTGATTGGGGCTGAGGCGGCAGGGGAGAGGAGTGGGTGTGGAACAACCAGGCGTTTGTGCAAGAGCGAGAAAAAGAGGGAGGGAGAAGTGAAGAGAAAAAGATACAGATGGAGAAAGATGTATATCTGTGGCAGTGCTATTGAAATAGGTGGGTGATCTAGAGTGAATGGAGGATGCGATTGAAAAAAAAATGTGGAAAGGTTTTCACACTGAAAGAGTAGTGAGGTTGAGATAAAGGTTAACAAAACTGTAATAAATGCATGAATGTGCCTCTATTTAACAGGAAGTATCTCGACGGTTTTAACATTCCGGGACATTCCCACCAGCATTTGAGTTATGGTAACCATAAGTCAAGTTCTCTGTGTTTTAATTAAAATATGTTTGTACAAACTAGTTTTATAAGCTATCAGTCCATTTTTAAAGGAGAAGTTCACTTCCAGAAACAAATTTACAGATAATTTACTGACCCCCTTGTCATCCAAGACGTTCATGACTTTCTTTCTTCAGTCAAAAAGAAATTATGTTTTTTGAAGGAAACATTTCAGGAATGTTCTTCATATACTGGACTTCAATGGTGCCCCCAAGTCTGAACTTCCAAAATGCTGTTTAAATGCAGCTTCAAAGGGCTCCAAACAATCCCAGCTGAGGAAGAACGGTCTTATCTAGCAAAACGATTGAATGTGTTCATTACAAAAAAAAACATATTCAGTCAGTCAGACACATTCTTGAATTGTTCTTGTATGAATAAATCGGGAGAAGATAAACAGCCTAGGATTAATGCGTCCTCATTATTTTGTTTTAAAACAAATCTGTAAATGATTAAAAAATATGAGAGTATGGTTTATAACATAAAAAAGCTAGATGGAAGGACTGATGTGAACAGGTAGATAATCTGTTGTTCAGTAAGAAGACACTTAAACTACACTGGAATATCAAGAAGACATGTGACTTTGCCTCAAGTCATGTAACTGAATAATTCAACAACAGAAGAAAACATTCAGATTTTTAATATAAAAACCATGTTTATAATTGTTAACCAAAACTATTTAAAAACATGTCTGCTAATTGAAATACACTACTGTTTAAAGGTTTGGGATCATTAAGATTTTTAATGTTTTTAAAGACGCCCTTTTCTGCACATCAAGGCTGTTTATTTGACTAAAAAAACAGAAACAAACAGTAATATTGTTAAATATTTTTGCAATTAAAAATAGTGGTTTTCTATTTTAATATACTTTAAAATAGAATTTAATCCTGTGATGCAAAGCTAAATTTTCAGCATCATTTCCAGTCTTTAATGTTACACGATCCTTTAGATATCATTCTAATATGCAGATTTATTATCAATGTTGGAAACATTTGTGCTGCTTGTGATACTTTTTTCAGGATTCTTTGATGAACAAAATGTTAAAAAGAACAGCATTTATTTAAAATGTAAATCTTTTGTAACAATATACATACTGTTCAAACTTTGGGGTCAGAAATTTTTTTCTTTCTTTCCTTCTTTCTCTCTTTGCTGAATTCTTTTATTCAGCAAGGATGTGTTAAACTGATAAAAAGTGACAGTAAAGACATTTCTATTTTGAATAAATGCTGTTCTTTTTAACTTTTTATTCATCAAAGAATCCTGAAAAAAGTAACACAGGTTCCAAAAAATATTAAGCAACACAACTGTTTCCAACATTGATAATAAACCAGCATATTAGAATGATTTCTGAAGGATCATGTGAATACTGGAGTAATGTAATATGCAATAATATTTCATAATATTACTATAACATAATATTTCTGTATTTTTGATGAAATAAATGGAACTTTGATGAGCATAAGAGACTTCTTTAAAAACATTAAAATTCTTACTGATCCCAAACTTTTGAACAGGATTGTAAATCTGAAATAAAAAAAAATAAATAAATATTACATGAAAATTTAAACTAAATGAAAATTTGTAATGTTGCAAGTTAAAGCACTAAACTGAACTAAATGAAAATAAATAAAGGCTAAAACTAAACCTAAACCAAAATGCATATATATATATATATATATAAATGACAAAAGCACATAACAAAATAAATCATAATTCAACTAAAATTAAAACAAATACTGAAAATCTAAAAATAAGAGCTAATACAAGTATTGAAATAATACTAAAATAACACTGATGGAATCATCTTATAGAGACCTGTGCTCAAATCCTGCACAGATAAGCATACATTTTCAATAAACTGGATAACAGGGACGCGTTCATTTGCTTTAATTTTGGGTCTGGCGTATGTTGTCTATGCCAGACTCTACCACTGGGATGTGGCCAGCCTACCTGATGATTTCAGAATGGTTTTTCCCTTTAAAATCATTGTATATTTACTTTTTATCTAAATATGGTTTCGACAGCCAGCCCACAGGTCATCCGACCCACTGGGAATGTCCCGGTGCTCCCTATGGCCACCGCATCCCCGAATGGAGTTAAACAACATTTTAAGCCACAGTGAGAGGCAGATGAACCGTGACCAGCAACAGACGGAAGGAAAAAGACAGAATGGAAAGAAAACCAGAGGTTGTGCGAGCACAGGGACAGAGATGAAGAGAGAACTGACAGATAAACAGAGAGAGAGAGAAACCTGTGTGCCAACTGCCTGATGAGTTCATGTGGGACAGTTTGCATTTTAAGAACTTAATCCTGGAAAGACAAGGCCAGAGGGACAATCACCACAAATCAGCGCAGGAAACGCCATCTGCCTGACCCGCCGCGGACCTCTGTCTCTCCATCTCACCTGAAACCGCACGTAATCACCATGTAACCCCACACACTATCTGTCATGGAGGAAAAATCACCATTTATCATAATGGCTGGGGGTGGTATAGTGTCTCAGTAAGAAGAGCAAAATTTGAGGGCACCACAGCGTTGTGAGCTATTCCTCCCGCTGGGTGAACTGACATTTGTGGTAATGGTAAGCTCCGTCGCAGAGATAGAGAGGTGATGGATTGTCATGTTTAAGTGGCTTAAAAATATCTTCCTCATGGGTTACGCATCCAGAGAGCACTCCTGGAGAAAAGATCCTCTCTTCCTGAACCTGATGTTGATTGAATAAATGGAGTAGGTGTTAACTTCACTATTGATTAAGAGGTATTTTTCCACACATCGTATTATTCAGATCACATTATTTTTCTGGCTCTTTCAAAGTTTAGTTTAGTTTGTCTCTGGATTGTCTCATTTAAAGGTGAAGTGTGTCATTTCTGAGCTACTAGTGGCACGACCTCACGCCACCGTTTGAGTCAATGTTGCTGTATTTATAAATGATTGACTGAATCATTCACTCATTGATTCAGTGATTCACATGAAGGATTACGATATTACAAGGAATGAAACAATGATTCACAGTTAAAAAGAATCAATTGTTTTGTTTCTGAATAAATGAATGAGTATTTTAACAAATCAGAATGTAAAAAGTCACAAAAAGTAAAAAAAAAAAAAGCAAAAGCTTCAATTACTCAGTGACTATTCATGAATGAATCTGTGTTTTTGAACAAATCTTTTGAGTTAATGATTTAATTAACAAATTGCTTGAATTAATCATTCAATAACTCATTTATAAATGATTCACTGAATCACTCACTTATTGATTTTGTTATTCACATGAAGGATTACGTTAATAAAAGGAATGAAACAATGATTCACTGTTAAAAAGCATCAGTTGTTTTGTTTCTGAATGAATGAATCAGTATTTTAACAAATCAGTTAAATAAAAGCTTCAATGACTCAATGACTATTCATAAATTAATCTGTGTTTTTGAACAAATCATTTGATTAACTAATTGCTTGAATGAATTATTTAATAAGTCATTAATAAATGATTCACTGAAGCACTCACTAATTGATTTTGTTATTCACATGAAGGATTACATTATTAAAAGGAATGAAACAATGATCCACTGATAAAAAGAATCAACTGTTTTGTTCCCGAATTAATGAATCAGTATTTTTAACAAATTAGTTAAGTAAAAGATCCAGTGACTCAATGAATATTTATTAATAAATCAGTGTTTTTGAACAAATCATTTGAATTAATGATTTAATTAGCTAATTGCTTGAATGAATCATTCATTGACTTCCTCATAAATGATTGACTGAATCACTCACTCACTCACTCACTGATTCACATGAGGGATTCAATTATTAATAGGAATGAATCAGTGATTTACTCATAAAAAGAATAAACTGTTTTGTTCCTGAATGAATGAATCTGTATTTTTACCAAATTAGTTAAGTAAAAGATTCAATGACTCTTCATAAATGTCAATTCATGAATGAATCAGTGTTGTGAACAAATAATTTGAATTAATGATTTAATTAACTAATTGCTTAAATTAATCATTCAGTGACTCACTTATAAATGACTGATTGATTGAATCATTCACTCACTCACTCATTGTTTCAGTGATTAACAAGAAGGATTCAATTATTAATAGGAATGAATCAAGGTGAAAAAGAATCAGTTGTTTTGTTCATGAAGGAATGAATCAGTATTTCTAACAAATTGATTAAGTAAAAGATTCAATGACTTAATGATTTATTTAACTAATTGCTTGAATAAATCATTCAATTACTAACTCATAAATGATTGAATCCCTCACTCATTGATTTCATGATTCACATGAAGGATTACATAATTAATAGGAATGAATCAATGATTCAATCAGTATTATTAACAAAGTAGTCAAGTAAAAGATTCAGCAACTCAGTGACTATTCATGAATGAATCAGTGTTTTGAAAATTAGTTTGAATTAATGATTTAATTAACTAATTGCTTCAAAAAATCACTCTTTGATTCAGTGATTCCCATGAAGGACTAAATTATTAATAGGAATGAATCAATGATTCACTCAACTGTTTTGTTACTTTTAACAAATAAGTTATGTAAAAGATTAAATGCTTAAATGAATGAATGAATGAATGAATAAGTGTTTCTGAACAAATCATTTGAATTAATGATGTAATTAGTCACTCATAAATACAGTAATCTGTGAAAAGTGTAACTGAAAAATCTTCACCACTAATGCATATGTCATGCACACTTTTGCTATTAATTTATTCTCATTTCTGTCTAGGTGAGATATTGACGAGATATGGGAGTTTCTTAGTGAGTAACTGTGTCAGATGAAAGCAAAACCTAGAACAGTGGTCACTATCAGGTCAACCACATCTGAGACTGGTTACCTGATCGGAGATCAGCCTCTCCCTGATCTCCAGTTACAGGAAGGGCAGCATTTTATGGAGCTGTGTTTATGAATGAGGCAGGGTCATCATTGATTGTTTTTCTTGCATTCTTGAGTCTTCTTCCCAGAATCCTTTGCTTGGTCTCATAGGTGCTGGTGTGTGCGTGTTTATGTGTTGGGGTGGGGGGGTATTGGGAAGGCAATTGCATAACATCAGCACTCTCTGTGCTTTGGTGTTGAACTGTGAAGGCGTGCGACTTTGAAAAGACTCCCATGGGAACTCTATGCTTTTAGTTCCCGTTTGCTCAGTCCGGTGGAATAACAGGCCCTAGGCCATAGTGAGCACCCAGCAGAAGGGGGTGGGAAAAAGATGCGCATGTAAGCTAAGCTAGCGGTGTGTTTATGTGTTTATGTAGGTGTGAGTGTGAGACAGAGGGTGGAACAGAGAGAGATATGGAGTGTGTATATTATACATGTTTGCCGCTGATGCAATATGTCAAACTGTCATGATACAGAACTGCGAAGTGCTAAACGGCTACAGACAGCAAAATGGATCATTTGGGGATTTGTGTAAAGAGAAAAAAATTGTTTTTTAGGTTACATCAGTATTCTCTCACAGTGAAAACTAAAGTTGGAACATGAAGTCTCAGATGAAACCCCAACTAAGAAGAAGTGTATAATTTCTGGACTACTAGCAGCACCAAACACGTTTTCCAATCACGCTAACCATCTTCCACTGATTGAAAACAACAAAAAATGAATCAAAATCAAAAACGTCATAAAGTCAAACCACTGTCACAAAACCACAGTGTTTACAACTTTTTTTGGAAGTTAGCCTACAAATCATTTACTAATATTTCTGTCTGAAGTATTGAAAGAAATTGAAAGAAATGACACCCAACACCCAAGATTGCCAAAAATATAACTATGACCAGATTAAAGTCAACATGAAAGGCTGTTCACAACAAATATGCTTACTTAAACTGACTTATTTCTGAGCAATATAAGATATTCAGCAAGAAAAAAAAAATCATAAAATTAAGAGATGAAAAAGGAAAGTTGTTTCATAGCCAGAGCAAATTTGTAAAAGATGCACTTATGAATCATAACATAATGATCATACAGAATAAAACCAGAAATGTGTAATTAAATAGCAAGTGTGGCTCATTTTAATTCCATGCAGACTTTAAACTTGTCATCTGGTATCTGATGCATGATGTCAATAAATTATTGATTCTTACTTTTCTGGCATCCACCAAAACAATCCGAACTAGCACCACGTTTATTCTTGCCCCAAGAGAATGGTCATGATAGATCTCATTCACCTGTGAAGAGAGAAAAGCAACGTTAGATTCAACATCAAGAGTTTAAGCTGATGCTGTAAGAGTAAAAGCCTCATTTTAGAATAAACTCCATTAAAGAAAATTATATTTGCTTTCTTGAAACTCATGTAACAGTGGTCAAACTTAAGTGCTCTGAGTGAGAATGACTAAGTGATATCCAAGACTTCACACTGGGGACATTTTCTACAGATTCAAAGTTCCAGTCTGCCTTTAACACGTTTCAGCATTATGTTAGAAAAAAATATTGTGCAAAATGGCTAATTATAACTAATTTATAAATAATAAATTAATTATAAATACCACCCCTAACCCAAAACCTCTTCAAAAGTTAGGGGTCAGAATTTTTTTTCCTTTTTTTTTTAATGAAGACTGCTGAAAATTAAGCTTTGACACAGGAATAATATATATATAAAAAATATATATATATTATATATATAAAAGGTGTTTTTCCTTTATTTTTTTAAAAGTAAGTGCAGCCTTGATAAAACACAGAAAAAAAAATTCCACAGGAATTTATCATTCATCAACCTCAAATATGGCTTTTCAGCTGATAGATGTATGTAGTAACAACTTAACATGGCGGCTCAATCTAATGTTAACCTAGAAAAATGTGCGCTGTTGAACTGTTTGTGTGGCCTGTGGAAGCTACACTTAAAATACATTTTAGTTACACTTAAAATACTCCATCATTTTTGGTCATACAGATAAAATGAATACATCTTTCGATTCTGTAAAGACTCAAAATTTATTTGTGTTCACTCAGAATAACAACAAAATGTTGTGCTTTTGTAAAATAATGAAAGCAAACAGTATGCACTTTCTGCCGTCTCAGTCTCTGTGAATTTAAGCATGAAACTTTGAAACTCTATGTGACGAGTCAATGTCGCCAACTTTGTCTCTTAAACTGAAAAAAAAAAAAAAACGCTAGTTTATCAATAAATTATTAAAACGTTAATGCAGTCTACATGCTGTTTTACTCTGACACGTGTAGTATTACGTCTGCCAGTGCACTGTGGCAAGCTCTTTTTTTGTGTGTGTGTGCTTATTAGGCTATGTATGCAATTAAAGGCTCATTATTATGATTTATATGGCTTATTAATAAACGTGCGACTAATAGTCGACTAATACTTAAAATGAACGACTACTAGTTGACCAGAAAAATCTTTAGTCGAGGGCAGCCCTACATAAGATACTTCTTTCTAAAACAATACAGACTTTTGAACGGTGGTGTACATGTGAAGAATATATATATATATTTATATCTATATACACACTGACAAAAATGATAAAAAATTAACACTTTTGTTTTTGCCCCCATTTTTCATGAGCTGAACTCAAAGATCTAAGACTTTTTCTATGTACACAAAAGGCCTATTTCTCTCAAATATTGTTCACAAATCTGTCTAAATCTGTGTTAGTGAGCACTTCTCCTTTGCCGAGATAATCCATCCACTTCACAGGTGTGGCATATCAAGATGCTGATTAGACAGCATGATTATTGCACAGGTGTGCCTTAGGCTGGCCATAATAAAAGGCCACTCTAAAATGTGCAGTTTTACTGTATTGGGGGGGTCCGAAAACCAGTCAGTATCTGGCGTGACCATCATTTGCCTCACGCAGTGCAACACATTTCCTTCACATAGAGTTGATCAGGTTGTTGATTGTGGCCTGTGGAATGTTGGTCCACTCCTCTTCAATGGCCCTGTGAAGTTGCTGGATATTGGCAGGAACTGGAACACACTGTCGTATACGCCGATCCAGAGCATCCCAAACATGCCTGCCCATACCATAACCCCACCGCCACCATGGGCCACTCGATCCACAGCAAACCACTCACCCACACAACGCCATACACACTGTCTGCCATCTGCCCTGTACAGTGAAAACCGGGATTCATCCGTGAAGAGAACACCTCTCCAAATGAGGACGACGAGCATGCAGATGAGCTTCCCTGAGACGGTTTCTGACAGTTTGTGCAGAAATTCTTTGGTTATGCAAACCGATTGTTGCAGCAGCTGTCCAGGTGACTGGTCTCAGACGATCTTGGAGGTGAAGATGCTGGATGTGGAGGTCCTGGGCTAGTGTGGTTACACGTGGTCTGCGGTTGTGAGGCCGGTTGGATGTACTGCCAAATTCTCTGAAACGCCTTTGGAGACGGCTTATGGTAGAGAAATGAACATTCAATTCACGGGCAACAGCTCTGGTGAACATTTCTACAGTCAGCATGCCAACTGCACACTCCCTCAAAACTTGCGACATCTGTGCCATTGTGCTTTGTGATAAAACTGCACATTTTAGAGTGGCCTTTTATTGTGGCCAGCCTAAGGCACACCTGTGCAATAATCATGCTGTCTAATCAGTATCTTGATATGCCACGCCTGTGAGGTGTATGGATTATCTTGGCAAATTAGAAATGCTCACTAACACAGATTTAGACAGATTTGTGAACAATATTTGAGAGAAATAGGCCTTTTGTGTACATAGAAAAAGTCTTAGATCTTTGAGTTCAGCTCCCCCACTCCTGGCATGCTTTAGGGAGGTCTGTTAATACTAAATGGGATTTACCTGCTAGTGTCATTGTTGGACAGTGTCTCTTTAGAAAAACAAGTGATTTGTACACTTTTTTGATTAGGTTTTGTAATACTGGTGTTGTAGTTATGTTTTTTTCTCATCCAATATTTTGAGGAGACACTGCCTCCTTTGTCTAATTTCAGCACTTTTTTTCAAGTTTACCCAAATTTTTGGGACCATTCTGTTCTGGTAGAGACCACAAAGCGTAACACACTCACATAGCAACACACAGACAACCAGCAAAGCTGCACCCAATAATGTTTAAGAGAGCCTTTTTCATTTCCCATGATTCTGCAGTTTGACTTCTCACCCCGCGCCTCAGCCATCTTTACTTATTCAGTTTGCAGAAGGATGGGCCTAATGCACTGTGGGAAACGCTGTTCCCAGACAGAGAGGGAGACAGAGGCAGACAAATTGGTACAGAAGTTCAGACATGGTGTCCTCTGCCGCTCTGGAAGCCTGCTAATGAGACACCGAGATGTATACACAGCCAACAATAATGAGATTTCTGATGGACAGACTGCGGGAGGGGGAGCGAGAATAAGAGACGAAGACAGACAAGAAGAAAGGGGCTTAAAAGGGGGCGGCAAGTAAGAAGGCAAACGATGGAAAAGGATTACACAACACGCTTTCCGAAACCCATGTGCCGCTGCACAGACTCACCTGCTCTTTTATATGTACGATGCACCGGTTGCCAAGCGACCGGCAAACTTCAGAGTGGGGTGGGGCCCTGTTTCTCTCTCTTTCTGTGTGTCTGTATTCCTGGCATTCCCTCTCTGCTTGCTGTCATTCCTTTGAATATTCTTTTTTTTTTTTTTTTTGGTTGCGTTGTCTGTTTGTCAATGTTTCGTTATGTTTCTGCGGACTTTGTTTTTTGCAACTCACAACTTTACGGGATTCATCATTCCTTTCCTTTCAGTCTTAAATCAGTATATGCATCTGCGGCTGCCAAAAGCGTATCTTTCAAACCTAGTGTATAGGCCTTTTCCGTAGCATTCGCCAAGATTTCCTGAGAAATTCTAAAGAGCGCAGCTCTTAGGCTGGGTTGCCTTAGTAACCGCGTTAATACAGATGACTGGTAAAGGCACAGATGACTTCCAGGTGACCATGACTCCAGTGTTCCGAACGTTAATGATCGTTAAACTGAGGCACGACTTTCATACGGAACACACACTGTGCAACACCTCAGGACTCTGCATTAGGAGAAGCAGTGCATGATGGGATACGACTACTGCCTTGTTTCCAGGCTTCACTTCAAAGAAAAAATATGGACATGGCTGGCAATAAAAGTTTATTTCTCTCATTTTATTACAGTATGCCCTTTGGCTGGACAGTATGATTGTATGTATTTTGCCCTATAAAGGCAAAAGACCTTAACTCGCTAGAGTGTAAAACTGAGAAAAACGACTTTAAAGTTTTGTCCAGCCAAATTAATTATAGGTAGGGCACTGTAAATCTGGCAAATAGATATTTTAGTAATGACAATTATCTGCATAAAACTATATTGAGCTTAAACTTGATTTTTACCTAGTTTTGAAGTTACTATTTTGCCTTTGCATGGTCTGCAAGTGAGATGTCACACCAAGCCAAAAGGGCAGTAACACCCACATTATCAATATTTGGTTGCTGATCGCCATTTACAGAATCATTATAGTAACACCTGTATAAAATCTTGTGACCATGGGCTAGGCTATAACATATAGTAATGTGAATGTATTAATTGTTTTTCTGACGTTTTGCAACCAATTTATTTGCAAGGTTCACTAATGTAAAAGGATGCAAGACATAGCATAATTGCTTTTAAATCAAAATGAATGAAAATTGCCTAACCTAAAAGGACAACTTGTGGATTGATGTGAACGCCTAAAAGTAGGAGTGTCACACTTTATTTTAGGTCCGATTCTCGCTATTAACAAACCATTAACTATGACCAATTTGCTGCTTGTTAGTAGTTAGTAAGGTAGTTGTTAAGTTTAGGTATTGAGTAGGATTAGTGATGTAAAATATGGTCATGCAGAATACGTGCTTTGTAGGTACTGATAAATAGCCAATATTTTATGAATAGGCTAATGCTAATAAGCAACTAGTTAATATTGTTAATTGTTCCCTATACTAAAGTGTTACTGTAGGAATAATGTTCAGAATCAGATGACAGATGATGATTTTATTGGGTACATAAAAAGGTTTCTCATGGGCTTTTTGGAAGTTACTGTTAAGACAACCCATTATAAAAAAAAATTATAATAATAATAAAAAATAAACTGACTCAAGATACTTATCCACATGGTAAAGTAGGTTTTGAATGTCCCAACAATATCAATAATCATTTTCATTTTCAACTAAAACGGAGTTACGGCTTTTGCCTTTTTACAGTGGTATTGTACTGTAAGAAGAGTATAAATGGGTAGAAATTTTGCTATTTACATTTATGAATTGTGGTAGATGATTTGGTAACCCGTGTTGGGGGTAACGCATTACAAGTAACGCGAGTTACGTAATATTACTACTTACCTGTAAAGTAAGGCATTATTTTTTAATTGACAAGAAAATAAATAAAAAGTTACTTTTTTCAAATAAGTAACGCCTGTTACTTTCCCCCCCATTTATTGATTAAAAGTTCTCCCGTCCCCATGTTGAGAGAGATCCGGATTAAGATGTTAGTTCTAGAATAAATGTGAACATGCATTAATTCATCTCACTCACAAAAAAACAGATTCAGTATTCCTCAAAATAAACAAAAACAGTGGAATTCAACTCAGAATATGACGCAAACCTGCAATAATTAAATATGTTACATAATACAAATATCCTTTATGCATTTAATCTTATTTTATTAACCAATGTCTTTGCTGCTGACCTTCAATGATCCAATTCAACCATACTAATAAGCAAAAATTACTCAAGATAATCTAACATTTGTTTTCCTTTTTTTTTATTGCTGAAGAGTTGACATTTTCTTCTTCTGCGGTCTACTGTACAGACGTGAATGTACTTTTCTCAAAGCCTGAGGCTTTTGGTGTGAAAAGGCTTTTACATTTGCCAAAACTAAAACTTTTTATATTAAAAAAAGCAAGCCCTGCCCAGATTTAAAAAGTAATGCAAAAGTAACGCATTACTTTACATAAAAAGTAACTAATGTAATTAGTTACATTTTTAGGGAGTAATTCAATATTGTAATGCATCACTTTTAAAAGTAACTTTCCCCAACACTGTTGGTAACACTTTTTATGGACTAATTCTCAATTTTAACTATTTGCTTATAAGCATACATATTACTAGCATATTGGCTGTTTATTAATACTTATAAAGCAAATATTAACGTCTTATTCTCCATGACCATATTTTAGATACTGTAATCCTACCCCGTACCTAAACTGAACAACTACCTTACTATTAATAAGTAGCAAATTAGGAGTTTACTGAGGCAAAAGTTGTAGTTAATAGTCAGTTAACAGTGAGAATTGATCCCTAAAGTGTGACCAATGTTTTTAATCTCAAAAAATATATATAAAAAACTTACAGTACACACAGTACAGTACATAATCTATGTGTAAAGCTATATAATATATGTGATGCTATATAAAAAAGTCCAGCACCAAGCAGAAAACTATAATTGACTCCACAAACTAGTGCGGTGTAGTGTGACCATAGATTTTTTTTTTTAAAAAAGGGTCAATTGTTATCTTTTGATTATCTTTTAAAAACAAAGAACACAACAAAACAAAACGTCCATCTCAAATACAATTTTAAAATGTTAAATTATTTTTTTTAATTTTTATCATTTTATTTTAAATTATTTAAAATTATTTTGTTAATGAAAGAAGAAAAATGAAAATCAGATTTATTGAATAAATATTACAACATGGATGTGCAATAAAATATTATGGAGAAGTGTTTCTAAATAAAAACAACTATAATGTACAACTGCATTTTAGTTACACATTAAAACATTTTTTGTAAATATTATAAAAAATTTCATAATAGTTTTTTTTTTTTTTTAACTATATGAAAGCCAGTTTCGCGTTCTGATGCAGTTTTGTGTTCTGACTGAAAATTTTAACATTTTTTGAAACAATTTTAACATGAAATAGTCCCATGAAACTATGATTCAACAAAACAGCTTAAGCCCACATATAAGGAAGCTAAAATAGCATGGATGCATCAGCAAACATGTTTTTATATCACTTTTGTATTTCCTACCACTGTTGTTTAGGTTTAAGGTTGAGTTTGGTGTAGGGGCCATGTTATTTTCCAGCACGATAGAGCATTAACATTTTAGCGACACTTTGAAACTGCTGTGAAATGTGCAGTAAGGTACATAATATTGGTGTCACAGAAACATCACCACAAGTGCATATTTCCAATGAGCCTGGGTTCATTTTGAAATACTGATCATATATTAATAATTACGAGAATAAATGACTCTCGTAAAAGGTGTATTTAGAGAATATGCCAATGAAAATGCTATTGTATACCGCCCACTCCTACTATACACATGCATTCATTATTGGAAAGCTTATCACAAGCAACACTGAATGGACATTCTAATATTAATTAGAGTTACAAATCTTCAGCAACACCAATAGGGTTTTTCCTCAACCTCCTACAGAATAAAACCCCCCTCCCACCCTCTTGCTCTATGTTAATGACCGTGAGAGTGTAGGTCTCATTAGTACTGCCCTGGTTGCTGGCCTTGTTCAGGAGCACTGGGTTTCATCAGCCTACAGGTAACTAATGGAGACCTAGAGGTCGGCAAGTCAGAAAATCATTAATATCCCATTAATAATGCAGCAGGGGCTAGCATTGTGGCTTCACTGCTTTGGAGGAAGGAGGGGAGAGTGAAGAAAATAGCAGAGGGTGCAGATAGGAAGATAGGGTTAGAGGAGAGAAAGAGGGAAGACAAAAAAAAAACCTATGCGTGTGTCTGTGTGTGTGTGTGGCCACTGACCGAGCCAGGAGAAAAAAAAAAAAAACAGGTTGATATTGAGAAATATTAGCATAATGATCACAAATGTGCATGATAACTATCCTAACTCAAATGTGTGAAAGAGCCATGAAAAAAAACCACTTAAAAGGCCAGTTTTTATCTTATCAGCCCTGTTTATCATCTGGCCCTGCCAAACCGTAAAAAGAACTTCAATAGAAGGGATTTAAGTGCCAAAGTGTTTTCTTAAGCACAGGCTTTTTGGGGTTTTAACATTAACTTGTTAAAGACCCCCTGTGGTGAAAATGAAAGTTTTTTTTAACATTGTGTCTGGTGTTTACATGTCTGTCTGCTGTTTTTAATATGCTTCAAGCCAAACCATATCCAAATTCATTACTCAATACCACTGCTGAGAATTTTCTCTTTAAACCTGCGGTGTACCAAAGACTGTTTCAAAATGCAGTTTAAAAACCACATGTTTCCTACCACCACCAACATGTAACCAATCCTATCATCTTCTGGTCATAGGTTTCTATGGGGGGGTGGGGGGGAGAGGGCACATTCCTTCAAAAACAAAATGTGGCGACATACAGTACAACAGCGCTCACAGCGACCCGAGTTCAAATCCTGTCTCGAGATCCCGCCCCCCCCTCTCTTCACCCAACGATTTCCTGTCAGTTCTCCACTATCCTGTCTCATTAAAGGCATAAAAAGCCCTTTAAAATATATTTAAAAAAAAAAAGACAAAAGTAATCCACTGCATCTTCAGCGGCTCAGATGTCAGGAGTAAATGCCGACTGCTATGTTCATTATTACATCCAACAACACAACACCTCAGTCGCTTATGAGACATTCTTGTCTTCCCCTGCTTCGGCATCAAAACAATGGCGGACTATAGCTCACTCAGCGTGGGTCTGTGCTACATCGGTCATGTCAGTCAACAATCATGGGAGGTGCCTGTGCAGAACTACGTCATTCTGCCAAGAATCTCAGAACAGCCTGATCTGAGAAAGAGATTATTATAATCAGAGATAAAAAAAAAAAGCACTGGATGGAACAACAATTCACAAATAATTTACTCACCCCCTTGTCATCCAAGATGTTCATGTCTTTCTGTCGTCAGTCATAAAGAAATTATAGTTTTTGAGGAAAGCATTTTAGGATTTTTCTTCATATAATGGACTTCAATTGTGCCCCCGATTTTGAACTTCAAAAAAGTATTTTAAATGCAGCTTCAAAGGGCTCTAAACAATCCCAGCTGTGGAAGAAGGGTCTTATCTAGCGAAACGATCGGTCATTTTTTTCAGAAAATAAAAATGTGTATACTTTTTAAGCACAAAAGCTGGTGTAGCACAGGTTCTGGCATGTGCGTTCACGACATTACGTACTATTGAATCATGGCAAAAGGTCATGCCGAATGTAGACGGAACTACAGACCCTGTGTTTACAAAGCGAACGCGCAAAGACTAAGAAAGTGCAAGCAAGTCAAATGCTGTTTACAAACAAAAAGGTACAACGTGATTCGTAGTAGTGGTGGGGAGTTCTGATCATTTTACCGACTTGGACCTTTGAGTCTCGTTCAGCAAAATGAACAAATCTTTTTTTTGAGTCATTTCGTTAATTTTAGCAAAATCAGCATCACGTGACAGCCCCATAAGATGAACGAACGACTCGAAAAACCTGAAGACTCGAAACAGGTGAACTAATTCCAGTATAGAACCTAATAGGATGTTGCGCATGTGCGACTGAACGAATCACTCCCCAAGATGACTCGTTCTTCGCGAGGCACATTAAAGATTCGTTCAAAATGAACGAATTGTTCGAGAACGACCCATGGACGCGCATCCGAGAGCCTGTGCTACGCAAGCTTTTGTGCTTAAAAAGTATACAAATTTTTATTTTTCGGAAAAAATAACCAATCGTTTCGCTACATAAGACCCTTCTTCCTAGACTGGGGTCCTTTAGAGCCCTTTGAAGCTGCATTTAAACTACTTTTTTGAAGTTCAAAATCGGGGGCACAGTTGAAGTCCATTATATGAAGAAAAATCCTGAAATGCTTTCCTCAAAAACCATAATTTCTTTACTACTAAAGACAGAAAGACATGAACATCTTGGATGACAAGGGGGTGAGTAAATTATTTGTGAATTGTTGTTCTGGAAGTGGACTTCTCCTTTAAAGGTGAATTTTGCATCTGATGACCCCTTCAACTACTTATTTAAGAAGTGGATGTAGAAAGAGTGGTTAAAGTAGTAGTAATAATAATAATGCTTTGATCTACAGTCAAAAATTAGTTTGTCAGTCCAAACTAATTTTGACAAAACACCCTATACAAGCATTTTGGTTCCCCATACAATGCTGATTTTTACTTTGCATCCCACATACATATTATGCTGAATCATCATCATGCTGTTTCAGTCTGGGAGAGGAAAGTGAATGAGTACAGAAATCCCATCAGGCTCTTGGCTGGCGGTCCTCCTAATCTCCCTTTCATTCTTCTGTAATGTACAGGAATGCTCAGAGATATGAAGGTACGCACTGGTGGACAGTATTTGCTCAAACTCATTACTGAATCTCTGCCATTTTCACTTGACATTTTGGACCATTATTACCTGTCTGACATTTGAGGGCCAGAACAACGTGTCTATGAAGAGCTGATTACATAATGGTTGCCCGCCCGCACGTCTTGTTTACTCCTGAGGAGCGACTAATATAGAGGGAAGCAATTAATATTGTCGACTTTCAATTCACACAATTAATGCTACACACAAAGGTCTCAGCTCCATTACACAGGCTGGCTGCGTTGGCTGCTCGTGCAAATACGTGAGTACAAGCATTAAGAGCCCATGGGCACCATCGAGGGCCTGTGGTGGTGCGTTCCTGGATCCGATGTGGTACTTACAGTCTTGAGCTAAATGCAATCTCGGATCTTGCATATTGTGAGACTTTCCAAGACTGAAAACTAGAAAGGAGTATCAACAACAAACTCTCCCACAAAGAGCTTCTGCATTAAACACCGGTCCATTATCTTGACTGCAACACTAAATCTGAAAGAGCCATTCTTAAAGGGGCGGAATAAAGGTGAAGGACGGCTGATTGGTGGATTGGAAGGGTGGGCGTAAGTCAAGAGGCCTGCAGATCTTTTGATCCCTGTCTGACGCATCGATTCCTCATCATTTCCCATGGACCTATGAAGTGAATCCAATCAATTTTAGCGCATTTTAAAGTATTGTTTCACTCAGTTCTATAAATTGAGGGCAAAGTGAGTCACCGGACCAGTTCTCCAGAACAACGAAAAACCCATTCACAAATACAACATCTCCCACACAGAGATTAACGTATCGAACAGACCAAAATCAGACATGAACCAAGACAAAAATGCCACATAAGTGGCCTTTTTTGTAATGAGAAAAACTTGAAGGGACAGTTCACCCAAAAATGAAAACTCTGTAATTAATTAGTCATCCTCATGTCGTTCCAAACCCGTAAGACTTTAGTTCAACTTCAGAACACAAATTAAGATATTTTTGATGAAATCCGTGAGCTTTTTGACCCTGAATAAACCGCAACGCAACTAGCAACGCTTTGGTTTTCTTTGCGCACAAAAAGTATTCTCCAAGTTTCATAAAATTACAGTTGAACCACTGATGTCAAATGGACTATTTTAATGATGTCCTTACTACCTTTCTAAGCCCTAAACATGTCAGTTGCGTTGCTGTCTATGCAGAGTCAGAAAGTTCTCGGATTTCATCAAAAATATCTTAATTTGTGTTCTGAAAGTCTTACAGGTTTGGTCTTGAGGGTCAGTAAACCGTTAAATCACCTGAAAATACTGACTCCAAAAAAGCTTTTTTTGTATAATTAATGAAATAAATCAATAAATAATATTACTATATGTTGCAATTATATTCTGTCTTTTTTATATGGTTAAAGAAAAATATGCCTTCATAAAAGGTACAAAGTGCCCATAAAAATCAATTTCAGCGGACAAATAATGTCCGTATAGTAACATTTTAATTCTGACATTGTTCTAAACAAACCCATTATTCAGATGAGGACAGAAAATTCAAATTTTATTTTTGAAGGGGGCTGTAACAGTGTGAATTCAGAATTTAAAAGAATAGTTCACCCAAAAATGAAAATTCGATGTTTATCTGCTTACCCCCAGGGCATCCAAGATGTAGGTGACTTTGTTCCTTCAGTAGAACACAAACAAAGATTTTTAACTCAAACCATTGCAGTCTGTCAATCATATAATTGCAGTCAATGGGAACATACAAAGACAAACCCAAATTAAACCCTGCGGCTTGTGACGATAATTTAAGGTGTTAGACATGAAGCAATTGGTCTGTGCAAGAAACTGAACAGTACTCAACATCAACCTGCTCTGGCATAGTAGATGCATGTGTGGAAGCGATTTGCCGCACGTATACGTCACTCATTGTTTACACAGTGAGATAGTGGGTAAGACGGCTACTCAAAATGGTAATTACTTGTGCTTATCCTGATTGTTGCAACCGATTAAAAAACTAAAAGATTACATTTGCTTGCGCAAACTTTTCACAGACTCCCAACTTTTGAGCCTGATCATCTATACCAGAGCATGTTGACGCACTCAGGTCAGTTGGAGATTGTGGTGAATCAGAGGTAAAAAGTTATATAAATACTTCTCAGTTTCTTGGACAGGCCGATTGTTTTGTGTCTTAACACCTCAATGTATCGTCACGAGCCGCACAGTTTAATTTGGGTAAGTCTGTGTATGTTTTTTTTGACTCTGAAAGCCGTGGATCCCATTAAATGCCATTCTATGCCTGACAGACTGCAACAGTTTAAGTTCAAAATCTTCGTTTGTGTTCTACTGAAGAAGCAAAGTCACCTACATCTTGGATGCCCTGGGGGTAAGCAGATAAACATCAAATTTTAATTTTTGGTTGAACTATCCCTTTAAAAACTGTCTCATGTTCCATTCATGAGCTGGAATTTAAATTTATGGTCTTGAACTAATAAATGTAAACATAATCTACATTAAATATGCATTTCTATATGGTAGCATTTGAAATATTTAAAGTTTCTGGAACTACCATATGTTTTAAGTCAACATGTTTATGAGTAATTCATACTGAAATTTACAGTTACCCCCTGCAGAAAAAAACAGCTAAAACTTTAGCTGTTTTAGCTGGTTTAATATGGAAGTAGCTGGTTTTAGCTGGTCTCCCAGCCTGACCAGCTAAGACCAGCCTGGAAGTGGCCAAAACCCCTCTAAAACCAGTCTGCTTACCAGCTAAGACCAGCCTGGATGACCAGCTAAAACCAGTCTAGGCTGGTTTTAGCTATTTTTTTCAGCAGAGACAGGAATTTCTTTGTATTTCATTCTAATTTAATTCATGTATATTCAAATTTTAATAAGAATTCTGTAGTAGTTTTGTTACTTCAATTCAAATCCGATTCACATTCAGGAATTTCTAAATTCAGTTATGAATGGCGCTCAACCCTGCCACCCACGTACAGTCCCGTAGATGGATCCCTATTCAGGCAGACAGACAGACGGCTCCCACTCTCTCCTCCTGCTGGATCATTGAGAGAGACCAGCCACTGACCAGGAGAACATGAATGAAAGACTGCAGAGGATTTTTTCCACTCTATGAGCAAACACAGCAACAGAGCAGTGACATTTACGCACACACACACACACGCTCAACACACACACAAAGCCAACGCAACATAACAGCAAACTCAGGCACTACGCATAACACATCATCACACGCAGCCCTTATGTGCAACAAACACTAAAAGAGGAGAAGTCAGGGAAATAGTTGAAGGAAAAAAGGGCAAAAACCTGCTTTATGTCTCTCTCTTTTCTCTCGTTGACTCCCGGAGAGCGAGGGAGACATGCCTTCCAAAAGTGAGCAAAGTAAACTTTCAAGAAGAAAGCGGCAAGAACTCAACGCGTGGGAGAGAAAGGAGACGCAATGTTATTTATATATTTCTGTTTATCTGTTTTCCTGTCATTTATTCAGAATGCAGCGTTTGAAACACCCCCTAGGATGAGAACGAGAGGAGAGGAAAAGGAGATGGCAGTGGCACAGCTGCAGAAATTGTTCGGGGATTCATGATAACTGGAGAAAATATGCAATATAGAGACAAATGGTGAGGTTATAATACATTTTTCTCTGGCCTTTTTCATCCCATCACATTTTATCTTAGATGGAGTGATCCGTGATGTAGAAAAATGACTGCAGAACTTATCTAATATGTGTCTGATTTTACCTCACATCATTGACTATTACTGATGATATAATATCTGGCCAGCTTGTGATTTTTTTTTCTGTCTGTTGGCTAGCTGATCTCTCTCTTTCTCTCTCTCTCTCTCTCTCTCTCTCTTGCTCTCTGTCACTGCGTAGGTTTAATTTGTGGAGATTAAAGGACACATTGCAAGGCACAGATGAGAGCTGTTTTGTCCCGAAGCATATTTTCCCCCTGGCTTACCGTCACCCTGGACCACATGATGCAAAGCCACTGATTTACTGCTTCCAGCTTTACTTGAGCTTGACATCATTGTTCTCACAAAAAACAAAACCTGACAATTACGAACAAATTGCACAAAATGAAATAGGCATAAACTGAGCCAGACATCTCCAACGTCACTACTGAGAGCTAACAGTAGATCTTTGTGACTGTGTGATTTTCAAATAATTCAGTAGCGGAAAACTGCTCCTAAATAATCTGAAGTGGAGTTTATAAACACTTAAAGCTATGGTTATTAATCACCTGAACTGCGATTAGCGTGTTTTGGTCCTTTAAAAAAAAAAAAAAAATTTGTGTGATTTGGAATTTAATTGAGAATACCTTTTAAATTACATTTTAATTCTTGAATGTGAATTCATGAACATACTATTAAAATGAGCCGGAATTCAATTAAACTTATTTAAATAAATAAATAAATAAATAAATAATTATAAAAAAATCTAATTTTATGCAGTTTAGAATTTAATTGAGAATACCTTTTAAATTACAATTCAATTCTTGAATCTGAATGCATGAAGGTACTATTAAAGGGTTATCGGATGCCCAGTTTCCACAAGTTGATATTATTCCTTAGGGTCTTAATGAAAAGTCTATAATATACTTAATATACTACAATATACTGATCTAAAATTCTCAGTGGTTGTGTAAAAACACTGTTTTTTGTCAAAATGAGCTCTGCAAAAATCAAACCATTCTGATGGATTGCTCCTTTAAATGCAAATGAGCTCTGCTCGCCCACCCCTCTCTTCTCTCTGTGGAGTGACGAGCCTGTTTACTCTACCCGCTTTTAGCGCGTTTAGCCGCAAAACTTGCTAACTAGCACGTTATTAGGAAAGGTGATTGCAGAGATTCATAAAAAAAAACCTTATACTCACTTCTGCTATAAGTTAAGATAGATCACAAATGATTTGCGAGAACATAGACGCATTTATGTAGATCGGGAAGCGCATTCCCTTCACAAACAAACATAATCCACTGCATCTTCAGCAGCTCAGATGTCAGGAGTAAATGATGACCACTATGTTTACAGCTGTTACAGCTGATTTAAGGCAGGTCTGAGGTAAGACACTCATGTCAATCAACTATCGTTGGAGCAGCCTCTGTCGTGACACCACGCCGACAGGCATCTGAGAATGGCTCAATTTGAAAAAGGGGATATTATTTTTACAGATTAATTAAAAACCACTGCATGGATTTTTATCATTATAGGGTAGATTTGTACATAGACTGCCAACACACATTAACGTTCAAACAACATGTAAAAGTGAACTTTGCATCCGAATCCGAATGTAATCTAAATGTTTTGGGGGGAAAGCCTTGATGTTTGATAGTTTATATGCTAGCTAAATATAACAACAGAACAACAAACAGAACGAAAGACAGAAGATTGATGGATAGAACGATAGAGTGATAGACAAATGATAGACAGATCAATAGAACAACAGATAGAACAACAGAACGATAGAACGATAGAATGATAGATAGATAGATAGACAGATAGACCTTTGACAGCCCTACTTAAAATGTTTTCAAACACTTTCAAAACACTGTAGGATTGAATATAAATGCTATAAACACTAGTATCTCTGGTGTTAACACCATGTCTCTAATGCTTCAACACCAGCCAGCTTCATCTCAGTTGTTTATTACAATGCTGTCTTATGCCTGTAGAACTGCTGCGCTGTTGACAGAGTAGTTTCTATCGTTCTTTGATTTTTCTCAAGGGTAACCCAAACACAACAGGCAGCGTGGGTGGCTCGAGCACACTTACGATGTTCATAAGAGTGAGGAGGTACTTCTCCACATTCTGCTGCCCGTGAAACTGCACTACGGAGTCGTCCACCCCCAGCAAAACCTCGATGTTGTAGGCTCGTTCGGGCAGCTGTCTGCGGGCTCGTCGGCTCTGGTTAATACTGCGTTCAACGCCCTGATACAGAGTCTCAAGGTCCAACAGTCCGCCTAAATCAGCACCTATAAAGAAACACAGAAACTGGTCATTTTGTGCTCTTCATGAATAGTGTAAACTAATAAATCTTAACAGCAATGCGCAGAAATTGGTACTTCCTTTATTCTTTTGACTGACATATCGTTGAAGACATGAAAAGACTGTGTCATAAAGAGAAACCACTAGCCACTATATGTGGTGTCATGAGGTCATTTCCTCTCCAGGCGGATAGATGGAACATGGAGGAGAGAACACATTGAGGAAGATCTATCACCTTGTCTTCATCACCCAATCAGCTGGGGGCATCTTCTATGCTCCAATTATGTAACGTTTCCTAGGCAACCTGCTCATGGGTAAACCAACGCTCGGTGCAGACTAATATTAGCTCACCAGTCACTTTCTTATTGGATGATAATCCGAGAGTAAGAACAATATTCATCATCTTAATGCTGAGAGTCAGTAACATATTATTACAGGGCTACAGAGACAAAAAGACAAGCACCGAACAATCCCAATAAACCAAAAAGAAAGGTGTTGGAATGTGTTTTTTTGGTTTGTTTTTTTTGTTTTTTTTCATTTGTGCTGGTGTTTATTATCATGAAGGATTTTGTAGGGTTGTAAACTTCCTCTCACCAGCAGGTGTTTATAATATCACAGCCTGTGTCAGCAGATTTCCACAAAAAACTGAAAGAAAGCTTCTACAGTACAAAAAAAAAGCAATTAACATCCTTGTGGCTCATGTCTTTTTTAATGCACAGTATTCTGTATAGACATAAGCGTTAGTTCACTCCTGAAATACAATTTCCTGATAATACTCAATTTACTCACCCCCATGTCATTCAAGATGTTCATATCTTTCTTTCTTCACTCAAAAAGAAATTAAGGTTTTTGAGGAAAAAACACCAGGATTCTTCTCAGTATAGTGGACTTCAAAGGGGATTGACAGGTTGAAGGTCCAAATTGCAGTTTCAGTGCAGCTTCAATGGGCTCTACATGATCCCAGCCAAGGAATAAGGGACTTATCTAGTGAAACGATTGGTTGTTGTCTAAAAAAACCCACAATTTTTTATGCCTTTTAACCACAAATGCTCATCTTGCACTAGCTTTGTGATACATTGGAATGGTCACGCATGGTTAGTTCTGTGTACTTCGGGTAAAAAAAAAAGTAGGGTAGGCCGAAAACTGCACCTCATGTTCTCCTCCAAGTTCAAAATCATCCATCATCATTGTTTTACCTTTTAAGAGTGTTTGACTTTCTTTGCACGTTCGCTTTGTAAACACTGGGTCGATACTTCCGCCTACATCATGCATGACCTTTCTGACATGATTACGTAATGTGTGAAGTCACGCTAGTGCAAGATGAGCATTTGTAGATAAAAAGCATGAAAATGTATTGTTTTATTAGAAAATGACCAATCGTTTTGCTAGATAAGTCCATTATTCCTCGGTTGGAATCATGTAGAGCCCTTTGAAGCTGCATTGAAACTAGTTTGGACCTTCAACCTGCTGATTCCTATTGAAGTCCACTATATGGAGAAAAATGCTGGAATGGTTTCCTGAAAACCTTAAAGAGCAGGTCATATGAGTTTTCAAAAAAAATCTCTTTTGCAGTTCGTAACGTAGCAATCCTTCAAAGTAAACAGCCTGCAAATTTGTTAATCGAAAAAGTGCATGATAAATAAAGATTTTGTCTCGCAAAAGAAAGAATCGCCTTAACGAGTTATTATATTTTCGAATCTTCTGCCTGTTACGGATCTATGTCACTGGGTAACATATTAGCATAATCCCCACCTGCCTGTGAAATACGAACAGTCTGACCTGCCCACAAACACTCCTGCTATTTAGTGTTTACATCATGTCGTGAAGATGCTGTGTTCCACGATACCACAGCAACACAATTCAAACCTTTTGTTGTGCTCGTCATTTTAACGAGGACTGCACCTCTAATATTGGCTTTTATCTTCGTTGACTTTTTATCTTGTTTATTTGGACTAAAAAGCGTCTCCGATAGTGATGGGTTGATTTGTTTATTTTGCTGAACGAGACTCAAAGGTCTGAGTCGGTAAAATGATCCGAACTTCCCATCACTAGTCTCCGAAACACAACCTGTAAGTACAGTTGATACGTTATGCATTCTCAGTTGAGTGCTCAAAATATCTAGTTTTTTGTGCTAATATGTGATGTATACCTACTGCAGCTTTAGGTTGCCAGGTAAAGCACGATATTACTATTATGCTGAAATAGTGCTGAGAATTTGCTGTGAACTCACTATTTCCTAAGAATGTGTTGATTAATGTAGACTGTCGTTGTTCTAATTACTTTGTTTAAAGGGTTACTCCACCCCAAAATGAAATTTTTTTCATTAATCACTTACCCCTATGTTGTTCCAAACCCGTAAAAGCTTTGTTCGTCTTTGGAAAACAATTTAAGATATTCTGGATGAAAACCGGGAGGCTCGTCACTGTCTCATTGATTGCCAGGTAAATACCACTCTTAAGACCCAGAAAAGTATGAAAGACATCGCTAAAATAGTCCATCTGCCATCAGTGGTTCAATCTAAATTGTATAAAGCACTGAGAATACTTTCTGTAAAAAAGATTTTATCCAACAATTCGTCTCCTCCGCGTCAGCGTAGTGCCATTTTGGAGAATGTCTGCTGGACGCAAACTGCGTAAGCAGTTCGTGTCAGCCTCACCACACGGATACATTTTCTACGTATATTTACACTTTAATTTAAATGAAAACAGCATTTCCGGCGTACGCAGTTAGTCACATTAGCACTTAGCTGGCATATCCACCATTATTGTTTTAAGTGTTTATAGTTTAGGAGCTAAACTTTAGCTGTGGGCATGATTCGCTTGCATAAGTCTTAAACAAAATGTTTTTATGTCATTATTTTAAGAACGGATTGGAGCACTATAGTATTGTTTTGGTGCATGCTTTGTCAATGGTAGCCAGGGTTGCCAGGTTTTCACAACAAAACCCACCCAATTGCTACTCAAAAGGCCAAAGCTAGTCCAAACGCATTTCGCGCGGGTCACCTTTTAAAAATTGCCATCCGAGATGTACATGTACATATTTTTCGTTGGGTTGGTAAATTTGCATTCCAGGGCCTAAATATGATGTTATTGGGGTTGCTTCAACCCGTGGACATCTAAAACAACAGCAGACTTGGCAACACAGACAGTAGCACTCGCTAACTTGCTCGAGTACTCCTCTCTGTGCCAATCACAACAGACTTGGCCAGTTGACCAATCAGAGCAAAGTAAGCTTATGGAAGGGAGGGGTTTACAGACCTTATGTTTAGAACTGAATCAAACAAACGGTTTCGAAATCATTGAGAAATGACTCTGTATAAATGTACATTCTGAGAAGATTACAATGTTTTCTGATATTAGATGCATTTAAACCTGTTGTAGGGGACTCCAACACATAGTTAGGACACTTTAAAATGCCATGTGACCTGTTCTTTCATTTCTTTTTGACTGAAGAAAGACATGAACATCTTGGATGGCATGAGGGTGAGATTTTGTCTGGAAGTGAACTAATCCTTTAAGCAGCACAACTGTCTTCAACATAAAGTAATATTCAATGAAAAATACAGCTTTTTTATAACCATCATCATGGAAAAATATTTTCTTTGGGAAAAGAAAGAACAGTTTTTCCCCCTGATCTACCCTACTGTGATGACTAACCTCCTTCTAGGACATTTGTCTTTTTCTGCTATTCTGTGATCCTCCAAAACTTGACCCATCACCTCGTCTGTCAAATACACCCAGTTCCGTTCTGATCTCATGAGAGAACATTCACATTCAGGCTGAGGAGTCCTCGCCCTTATCAGGACACAAAGCTACTTTGTCTTTCAACCTTTGCAAATGTCAAGAGAACCTATGAGGGAGAGAAAGATGGAAGAAAGTCATGAAAGAGAGAGGGGAAGGGTGCTCAGAATGTTTGGACATTTGAAAAGATTGATATCATGTACAACAGTTGTGATGTAAGTAGTGAACTCACAGTAGCTCATTTCAGTTTGGTTTCTAACAACTCAAAGTCAGACTATCACATGCTCATCTTCATGAGTGACAGATTTATGGGTCGTCGGGCCGCCAAACTGAAAAAGCACTCAGACAGAACGAAGGTTTGGTGCATCTAGACGTGTCTGCCGACACATGCACACAGAAATATGCACACACAGCCAAGTACAAACAAGTTTGTATAGAGGTAAAAGTGAACTTGAGAACTTGTAGATTTGAATCTGAGAACATGTACAATATTGCAAATTCTAATATATATTTGAATGTTAATACTTCCATTTACAGACAATAATCACAAACCTGCACTGTATCCCTAAAAAAATGCAATGATGTGGAAAATTCAAATTACTGGTAAAGCACCTGTAAAAATAAATAAATAAATAAATAAATAAAAGTAAATTAAATTCAAGTCAACAAAAAAATTCCTTCACATTAATATAGTACATTAAAATTTAAAAAAAGAAAGAAAATTCCTTCATATTAAAACAAAACATTAAAATAAAATAAAATAAAATAAATTCCTTCATATTAAAGCAGTAATTTAAAATAAAATAAACAATAAATTAAAATAAAATAAAAGTCAGCATAGAAAATTCCTTCATATTAAAACAGTACATTAAAATTAAACTCAATTAAATTCAATTAAAAAGTCAACACTGAAAATTCCTTTATATTTACATTAAAATAAAATATAAAATATAATAAATTAAAAAAATTAAAATGTCAGCAAAGAAAATTCCTTCATATTAAAACAGTGCATTAAAATTAAATTAAATTAAAAAGTCGACACAGAAAATTCCTTCATAATAAAACAATACATTAAAATAAAAAATAAAATAAAATAAAATAAAATAAAATAAAATAAAATAAAATAAAATAAAATAAAATAAAATAAAATAGAGTTAAATTAAATTAAATTAAAGGTCAACACTGAAAATTCCTTCATATTGTTTTTTTGTTGTTGTTTTGTTTTTTTACAGTGTGTCTTCTAATGTTGCAGACAAATGATCAGAAAATAGCCAAATATAGTAAAAATTAGTCCATATAGTATAATAAATCTAGTCAAAATATTAAATACAAATATTTTAAAAATATTCAATACAGTAAAATAAATCTATTTAAAAATGTAAAATAAATAATAAAATGAGTCTAACTTATTAAATACAAAAGAGTCAAATACCCAAAAATATAGTTACGTATAATAAATAGTCAAAAATGTTAAATACAAAAAAAAATAATAGTCAAAAATAGTATAAATAGTATAATAAACCTAGTTAAAACCAGTAAATCCAATGTCAAATAGAATCATAGAACAGTCATAAAATCAAGATGGTCTGATGAATAATATATAAAACAAAAATATGAAATACACAAAAAAAGAGTCAATTTATTATATAGTCAGTTTATTTTACACTTATTTATATGTAAAGACAAACTTACTATATCAATAGATATTTAGTTTTGTACTTACATTTTTTTTTTTTACAACCTCAATCTGCATTTACAACCTAAAATCTGGCACAGCAATTTTGAATCTTTACGCCTTGACTTCTATAGCAACTTTTGCAATTTAGCCTGTTAATTGTGCACTCAAAAAGTCCACATGCAAATAAGCAGCACTGGGCTGGAATGGGTTGTAAGGAGGCAATGAAGCCTTGCACAATCACAAAAGCTAGAACAACTGATCCCTGACCAAACATTAAAACAAACATCAGAATATGATGGTGACACAAAACATTATCAGCACAGCATAATCAGCTATATAAAAACTGTAGCGTGACTCTCCATATGATGATTCCACATGCTAAAAATGACAGAAACAGGAATGTGGCCCCTCTAAATGACTGTGATGTTACCTCTGAAGATGCATTTTTGTGACATTATGTAAAAACACATCAGTAGTACATTCAACTGTGTATGTGCTTTCGTATATTGTCCCATATGCAGCAAAAGTACAATAATGTTCTGTAGACATTCTACGTGCAAACAGCTTGCGCATTGGCGGCGCGCCGGTGATGTCAGACAGTGTTTTTAATTAGAGTGTGAGAAAGTGTGTACATGCAGCAGATGTACAAGCGAGCCTTTCTGTGTTCTTGAGGAAGGGTATCGCAACCTTAGGGAAATCTGATCCAGCTACACACATTTTCTAACAGCCAGTGCTCAACTAATGCTCTTTCTGCCTTTTAATCTTTAATGGTGTGTTGTAAAAGCCAAGATCAAATTAAGCCTTTAGGACCAGGCCATTGAGAGCTGGTAATGATATCAGTAACTAAATCATCTCCAGCGGTAATAAAGTATGCCATTTGATTAAGCTCTATATTAATGCCAACAATGCACTAATGTTTACTATGTGGTAAGTAAACTGGCAATGTTACTGAAGAATAGAGGTCAGCACCTTTGTGCCATTTGTAATCTATAATGGTGATGACAGTTTCATTTTACCTTCCCCCTATGTAATATAATACAATATATTCGTAATAATCTATATTGAAATAAAATCTAAACATTCACATGCATTCCTGTCCAGCATTCCTATAAAAAAAAATATATTTTTCTGGCCAAAATAGATAGATAGATAGATAGATAGATAGATAGATAGATTCAAATGTGTTACAGACACATTAAAGAATTATGTGAATGTATTTTCTTGTATTAAAATATGTGGAGGACAAAATAAAAAATATTTATTTATATTGTAATATATTTTAAAGAAATAGAAGTTAATGGGCAAAAATATATATTGGAAGAAATATATTTACATAAATACATTTTGAAATAAATTTAAGGAACACATATTTCAAGACATATTTTGTATTTTTTTAATATATTAATAACATTTTTTCATTTCTTTTTTGTCATATGGGTTATGATGACCTCTTAAAATTGCACTTATCTCGCCTGCAAAAACAGTACATTTTTAAAAAATATTTGTACTATTTGAAACATTCTATTTGAATATATTTTCTATTATTTTGAATATATTTTTGAATATACTCCAGGCACACTGTCCTTCAGAAATCATTCTAATATTCTGATTTGCTGCTCAAAATACATTTATTATTATATCTTTAATGAATAAAATGTTTAGAAGAACAGGATTTATCTGAAATAGAAATTATGAATGTCTTCATCATCACTTTTGATCAATTTAAAGTGTCCTTGCTAAATGAAAGCATTAATTTCTATCATTTCTTTCATAAAAAAAAAAAAATTTGAATGGCTTTTGAATGACTTATTTATAATGTTATAATGTTTATTTCAGATAAATGCTGATCTTTGGATCTTTATATTCTTCAAAGAATACTAAAAAAATTTACTCAACTGTTTTAAATATTGATAATATATATATATATATATATATAAAAGAAACTTGAACAGCAATTCAAAATTAGAAATTAGAATGATTTCTGAAGCATCATGTGACACTGAAGACTGAAGTAATGATGCTGAAAATTAAGCTTTAATCCCAGGAATAAATTACATTTTAAAATATATTCAAATAGGAAATGGTTATTTTAAATAGTAAAAATATTTTATAATATTCCTACTTTTGCTGTATTTTGGATCAAATAAATGCAGGCTTGGCAAGCAGACTTCTTTAACTGTTCAAAATTTTTCACTGGTAGTGTAAACACACACATGCACACATTTATGAATTTATCGCTGCTGCAAATTTATTACATTTAAATAGAATTGTTTTGGGAAAAAAATACAGGTAAAACATAATCAAAGTAATTGGGCAAGGTTTTATCAGACAGGAGGCTTTGATTTTTCAAATGTGAAATATTAGATTTTTAATGTTCCATAATCTTAACAGCTGACTGTCCTCAAAGTCAGACATGTACAAGCAACAGCAAAGCACCATGGGAGAAATGCTCCACTGGGCTATATCAAGCCATCCAGCAATTCACACATTAAACTCTGGATATCCACACAAGGGAATGATTTCATAAGAATGCCATAAGAGAGCCTCTTATGAAATATAAGAAAAGAAAAAAGACAGTTTTCAGCCTTTTTTGTCACTGCCAGATCTTAAAGATAAACAGAGAAATCCACCCACTCATGCCGAGATGGGAGGGGTCCTCCTCCACCTCCTCCTCAGCGTCTCTGCACCAGACGCCTGCTTTCTCACAGGTCAGCTTTACATTCTTCATTTCCCCCAACCTCTCTCTCTCTGCATCTAACGGTGGCCAGATATGTTGAATGCTGGGAGACTGAGTTTGGGGACAGTTGTTTACACACACAGAATTCAAAATGTGCAAGACTGTGATTGGATGTCTCAGATGGGAGTATATAAACAAAAAATGCTAAATGAATATTGTTGTGATGTACCAAACTACTGTGGTTTTACAATGAAAGAATCACTGTATTTTTGATAGCACCAGACCCAGGGAGAGATTTCATAGCTCTTTCATAGTTCAGGAGGCTTATGAACTAAAGTTCATAACTTACTTGTAAGTGTACACTATTCTGCATGAAAAAAAGCATTAATTGTATTCAATGTATTGCGATACAGCAGTGAATCAATATTGCTTACAGTAATATGAGACTATTACTACGGTAATATTAGACTACTGATAATTTTAATACAATACTACAATGTCTCATTTAAAATCTCTAAAGCACTCCAAACATGTGGTATCCCCTACATAAAACTAAAAATTAAATTCTGTCTCTATCTATGAACCCTCATGTCATTCAAAGCCTGTATGACTTTCTTTATTCTGTGGAACATATATATTTTGAAAAATGTTGATAAGAAAACAGTTTTTATTTTGACCTTCACATTAGAAAGACATACAGGCTTGGTTTAACATGCTGCTGAGAAAATTATGACAGATTGTTCATTTCTGGGCAAACTATCCCTTTAAGCTCAAAAGTAAAGACTGACCTGGCCGTGTCACTGTCCGTGCATGTGGGCCACAGAGGTCAGCGGATGAGCCACAGAGCAGTGACAGATGAGTGGAAGCAACAGACAAGGCCACACTGACCTCCAAAGGTGTTGACATGGCAAGTGTCTCACTCTCTCCCCACAGATACAACAGGAGGTTGCAAGAATAGACAGCGCTGGAACTGTACAGGTGCCTCTTACAAACTTGTTCTGGCTCACAGAGATCCTAGAAGACGGCTGCTCCTGTTATCAGCTAGAAATGTGGCCAACAGCTATGGCTGCTCTCTGAAACTCCTTTATTTGTTGAGTCAAGTATTTTCTATAACCAAGAGGTTTACTGTGTGTTCTGTTATATTTATGCATACCTTTGAATATTTTCTGTCTGGATGGGTTCAGCATTTTAAAATTGTCTGCTGCTGTTACTTGATTTAAATGACAATAAACAAGCAAATAAATCTTATTAAAACATGATAAAGTGATGAAATTAGGTAGTAATACAACAGTATTTTGGTATAAATACCGGAGTACTGATCATGTTACATGTTACGCTATATGGATCCGAAAACACTTGGCCACTAAAGATCCAATTAATATGGAAGCCTGTTTTCGCCACTGAATAAAAAATTAAAAAGCAATGACTTTTTTTTCTCAGAATTGCATGAAATAAACTCACAAATTTATTACAAATTTATGAAGAATTCTCTTCTGCTCACCAAGCCTGTGTTTATTTGATCCAAAATACAGCAAAAACAGTACTATTGTGAAATATATTATAGAACTGCTTTCTATTTGAATATATTTTAAAATGTAATTTATTCATGTGATCAGAGCTTAATTTTCAGCATCAATACTCCAGTCTTCAGTGTCACATGATCCCTCAGAAATCATTCTAATATGCTGGTTTACTGTTCAAAAACATTTATTATTGTTATTATCAACATTTAATTGAGTGTATTTTTTTCAGGATTCTTTGATGAATAGAAAGATGTGGAGATCGGAACTGATCTAAAATTAAAAGCTTTTGTAACATTATACACTATACCATTTAAAAGCTTGGAGTGAGTATTTTTATTTTATTTTTATGCTTTTATTTAGCAAGGATGCTTTAAATTGATCAAAAGTGATGAAAAAGACATTTAGAATGTTACAAAAGATTTCTATTTCAGGTAAATGCTGTTCTTACGAACTTTCTTCATCAAAGAAACCTGAAACAGTTCTACGCAGCTGTTTTCAACATCATAATAAATGTTCTGAGCAGCAAATCAGAATATTACAATCATTTCTGAAGGATCACATGACTGGAGTAATGATGTTAAAAATTCAGCTTTGAAATCAACTGAAAAAAATTACATTTTAAAATGTATTCAAATAGAAAACAGTTATTTTAAATAGTAACAATATTTCACATTTTTCCTGTTTTTCCTGTACTTTGATAGAAATAAATACAGGCTTGGTGAGCAGAAGAGACTTCTTTAAAAAAAAACATTAAAAATCTTACTGTTCAAAAACTTTTGACTGGTAGTGTAATTCAGAAATTCTCTTTATATCGTAATTCTGTTAAAAAAAACAACAACACAGAACTGCGAGTTTATATGCGAGGTAAACTCGTAATTGTGAAAAAAAGACAGAATTGTGAGACAAAAAGTCACAATAACCTTTTTTTACATTTTTTATTCAGTGGTGGAAACGGGTTTCTATAAACTAATGACAGGCTCAGTTATTCCAATTACAAAAAACTTTCAACTGTTTCAAAGACTTTGGGTTAACCCTTTGGGTTACAAAATCTTATCTTCAACAGAACCTTTTGCCTCAGTAAAAGGGTATTTTAGCAACCCATTTACTCAAATCTTCAGGATTTCACAGGTAGTGTTAATAGAGTGAATTCTAACTGATTTTAACTGGTATCTGTGTATGTCTTTTGTCCCTGACCTTTATCTCTAGGGAAATAAAAACATTTCTCAAAGCACTCTGCTTTAGAGCAAATATATGCCATTAGAGGAAGCAGGATCAATGTCAGTGAACAGCAGGTGAGAAATGGCACTAGTCATCATGTTATGGTGAGAAGGGATGTACTACAGCACTCTGCCTTCCTCCAAAGACAGGAAAGATGGTCACACTTTATTTTAAGGTTCAATTCTCACTATTAATAAACCATTAACTATGACTTTTGCCTCAATAAACTACTAATTTGCTGCTTATTAATAGTTAGTAAGGTAGTTGTTCAGTTTAGGTACTGGGCAGAATTAGGAATGTAGAATATGGTCATGCAGAATAAATGCTTTACATGTACTAATAAACAGCCAATATGTTATTAACAGTAAGAATTGGTTCCTGTTTAATAACATACATTTTGGTCAGTTTTAGACACATTAGTTGTCTTAACTGCACAGCAAGTTCAAGCGCATCTTTACATGCTCTTTCAATAAAATCAGATAGTGACTGATGCAATACGATTTGATGATATAGCGGTTTGATTCCGAGATGAGATTATTTCAGCTAGCTGTCACATACGGCCATCTCAACTGCCAAAAGATTGTAGAAAAGGTCTTGAGTAGAGGAGGTGGAGAAAAACAAAAGGTGTGAGACAATATGTATGCAAATGATCCCGGGTAGAAGTTCCCACAGGGAATGTGGATATATATCACTTATGATTTATGGAAATTCATCAGCCAGTTATATACTTTAATTGAGCAAACCTATAGGAAAATGACAGGTGCTTTTTACATAAAGATATACATTTGTTTGCATAAAAAATATACCTCTCCAATAGACACATATTATTATGGCATATATTAGAGACACTGAAGATAAAAATGATGAACACGCCAGGGTTATGAGGTATAATTCTTCATAATAAATCATTCCACTGGTACACAGGTTTATGAATCAAAATATACTCCACACAGTGCAAAAAAATTACTGTATGGATTACCTGTTGACTGCACAATATTCACAGTAAATTTGCCCCTTTTTATGCAAATACAGAAGGCTCACCATTCTGCGTGCATTACAAACATGCAATATTGTCCATTCATGGGATCCATGCTGTCTCTGAACCCACTGGCATGCTCCATCATTAATCAATACACTCATCCCTCTGTAACACTATATCCACCAGCAGCAAAGAAAAGTATCCCTTCTTGTGTTTTCCCATTTTAATAAACTGCAATTTTAATGGGATTATCTGTGGCGGATTGCCGCACCAGAGCAGATGTCCGGTGCGTGTCATTCCCATGGCACCGACTGAATAAATCTGGACTGCCATTTCTCTGAATCCTTGGAGAGAATCGGATTTTCAGGCACAATGTTTACTTTCATCTCTGATGACTGTGCCTATTCATGCATGCAACTGCAATGCAACTTTTATATGAATGCAACACAAAACAAATAAGCAAGTTTAGTGTGGCATCAACAGCTCTCTTCTTAGAACTGATGATTATTAAGAGAAAATGCCTCATATAGCCCATTTCCTAAGCTATAAAATTCATACAAATATGCTAACGTGCATATGACAAGAAACTGCATATCCTATTTTCAGTAATGCTTTCACTCAACCAAATGTGGGTGTGCATTAGCGAAACAACCGGACAGTAATATTATTTGGACAGAGTCAGCACTGAATGTGTAGCGAGGGGAAACAGACAGGGGAAATGTTGGGGCTTATCTTTTCTCTGATGAAATTCAATAACAGCCTTCAAAGAGGGTTATTTTTTTCCCGTTTCCAATCTGAACACGACACTGAGTGTTATTTAATTCTCCTTGTTTCGTTGCACAGGTAATGTCCTCTAATCCAACGATGCACAGATCAGCGAGAGGCAGGGAGAGAGAGTGAGTTTCACTTAAAACCTGTGATAAATTAATGATCAATCTGTAACAGCATTAGACATTAAACAAATCAAATTACTTCAAGAAAACTACAAAACTAGTTCCTGACTAGTTCCTCGTGTCACTATAATAGTGAGGTGCTGTAGCGGTGACCTCTCTCTCGTCACTGTAACCTAGTTTGTAATAGTCCAAAGAAAAAGTAGTGTATTGAGAGTGAATCATCACTCACCATGAAGGTTCATTCTACAAAGCCTGTGCATGAGCGGCTACTACATGCACTTTGTAAACATGTAATATGTTGCCTAAGTAAGTTATACAGCAAATTTTGCTTTAAAATTTAAAAGAAATCTCAAAAGTTGGGGGGGTCTGTGACTCTCTCGCCTCCTTTGAGCCCACTGAGTTTTAACAGACCCCCTAAAGTGTGCAGTGAGTTTGGTGGGGGGTAATAGAGAATGAATGGGGGAAAGTCACGTGAGAGGAGGCAAGGCCTCCATCGCGATATGATTTGATATGACTGGTTATGATTGGCTGGGATTGGTTCATGCAATAAATCCCTCCTCTTGTGTTTGTGCGTGATCTGCATTCACAAATCAGTCTGAATAAACAATATAATGGTGTTTTTGGGAAGACTAATTAAAACAATAAGGTTTAAAATGGCATGAAAACATGATCTGTGGGAGTTTGTAGTGAGTAATTAGCTTGGTGAAATTTTAAGTAAATCTCAGTCTGTGACCAACATTTACTGAGCTTTGATGATTGATGATCCGAAAAATTAAAAAATTAACAGAATAGCTGAAAATTGGTTAATTGTTACTGCCTTTTAAACACTAACTTGATGAGATTCATACTTAGATTTAATAAAGAGAAAATTGATTACATTGTTAATGTAAAATATAAAATATAAAATTTATATATAAATAAAATAAAACGGTTGGTGAAAATTCAGCTTTGCTGTCACAAGAATTAATTACATTTTAAAATATATTACAATAGAAAACTGTACTGTAATAATATTTAAAAACATTACTGTTTATTTTTAATCAAATAAATACTGCCTTCGTGGACATATGAATAAATATTTTTAAATCAAAAACATTAAAATATATATGTGACCCTGAACCACAAAACCAGTCATTAGGGTCATTAAAAAAAAAAAAAACTGAGATCACAAATCTTCTAATAAATAAATAAAGAAATAAAAATAAAAATACAATAAATATCAATGAAACCTTATTAAATCATTATTAATCTGGTTTTGCTCTTTAGCTGACTATTCAGTCCATATTTGCATTTAGTCTAGGCTACTGTAAGATTGGAAAAGTATTTTCCTGCCCGTGAAAAACATGTTAAAATATATTTTGGTATATGAAGGTTGATGTAACGCCACGCCAGCAGAGGGAGCCCTCACCCGAATACTAACTGCATGCTCCCTCTGCTGCTTCTACTTCCACTTCCTGTTTGGCGCTACTTAAGCGATCACCATGTGCTGCCTCAGTGCGAAGTATTGCCAGTTTACCCTGCCTTACCGAGCGTTTATATCACATCTGTCTGATTGCCTGTTGCCAACCTACTCTGTTCTGGATATCGAGTTTACGGATTACCCCTGTTTGGATTGTTTGACCGAGTGGACTGCTTTCAAGGTTTGACCCTGTATCTGTCTCTGAACTATCGCTACCTGGAATTCCCCTTACTGTTTCGTTTGCCCTGTTTGGACTGTCTGTTCGGTATTGACCCATTGCCTGCTGCTTCGTTTACGATTGAGCTGTGTGTATTCGTTGGACTGTCTCACCGGTATTCGACCCACTGCCTGCTCAATCTCTCTACTACTCGGATTACGATTGTGTTTGGTTTGTACTATTGGACTGTCTTACCGGTACTCGACCCACTGCTCGCTCACTCTCTCTGCCACTCGGATTACGATTGTGTTTGGTGCATACTATTGGACTGCCCTTTTGATATTGACACTCTGACTGTTTTTCTGTATCCCGTTTATTCAAATAAACTACCGCACATGGATTCTACTCCTGCCTCAGCGTCCACTTTACAGAATACTTCGCCTACCATGAATCCAGCGGAAGTTTCTAGCCTCCAGGCGGCGTTCGCTTATCAAAGCGAGATATTGAAGAGCTATCAAGAACAACTCAGCAAGCTTCAATCAGTCAACGAACACCTAACCCAGTACATCCGGTCGCTACCTCCTCCCTCATCCAGGACGGTAAGCTTTGCTCTGCCTAACAAATTTGACGGAACTGCTGAGTTGTGTAAGGGGTTCGTACGTCAAGTTAAGTTGTATTTCGACCACCAAAATGATAAATTTGAAACCGAAGAGACTAAGTGTGCATTCTTGATGACGCTCTTAACAGGCAGAGCCATTGATTGGGCTTCCGCGGTGTGGGACTCCGATGTACGTTTAAGACGTTCAGTTGATTATTTCCTAGACCAACTCAGAGAAGTGTTTGAATATCCCGCGGGGGGCAGGGATATTTCAACACAGTTAATCAAGCTACAACAGGGAGATCGCACCGCTGCTGAATATGCCATTGAGTTTCGTACCCTAGCAGCCCAAAGTGGATGGAATGATGTTTCTCTAACTGCTATGTTCTACCACAGTCTGAATCCAGCCTTACAAACAGAACTGGCCTGTCGCAGGGAGGGTTTATCCTTTTCTGACTTCGTCTCACTCACAGTGAAAATTGATAACCTCATGAGACAACACACCAAGCCTAAATCAGAGAAAAATCCTCCCCGTAAGCTTCCCACCACCACAGCACTCCTGACTTCTCCTCCGGAGGAACCTATGCAACTTCATTTCTCCAAGTTATCGGCTGAAGAAAAGGAAAGGCGCCGCTCGCACAACCTGTGTTATTATTGTGGAGGAACGGGTCATCGCAGTCAAGGATGTCCCCAGAAACATCAACGCAACTCCCGGGTAAATATTAATCACTTTGCCCTTCTCAATAACCGTTCATTTGCTCTACCAATTGTTTTAGAAAATGATACTCTGTCTCTCGACTTGACTGCCATGATAGATTCGGGAGCAGCACTGAATATCATCGATCGTGCAGTAGTGGAGAAATACCAAATCCCCGTACAACCCTGCATACCTCCAATCAAGATTAAAACCATTGACGACGCTCTCATCGGAAACGGAATCACTCACCAAACCAAGACCCTCACCCTCAAGGTTGGCCTGCTGCACCAAGAATCTATCTCCTTCTATGTCGTTGATTCTCCCAAGCATGAGGCTATCCTAGGATTCCCTTGGCTCTCGATTCATGATCCGAGCATCTCCTGGTACCACGGTGAGCTGACGCACTGGTCCCTCTTCTGTCAGGAGCACTGCTTCTCAATCAAACCCCAACCCTGTTACACTACATCTGTTGAAAGTCCTAACACTCTCAAGAATGTTACCATCCCATCCTGCTACAACGACTTACTGGAAGTGTTTAGCAAGACCAAAGCCACTCAACTTCCACCTCATCGTCCCTGGGATTGCGCCATTGATCTCCTACCGAATGCCATGCCACCCAAGAGCAAGGTCTATCCCCTGTCACAGAAAGAAACCCAAGCCATGGACGAATACATCAGCGAGGCCCTAGCTTCAGGATTTATTCAACCCTCCACTTCCCCCGCGGCGGCAGGCTTCTTCTTCGTGGAGAAGAAGGACGGCGGACTCAGGCCCTGCATCGATTATAGAGGTCTGAATAATGTCACGATAAAGTTCCGTTACCCACTCCCCCTAGTACCACCTGCTTTAGAACAGTTACGTGAAGCCACCATATATACCAAATTGGACCTAAGAAGTGCATATAACCTGATCCGAATTCGTGAAGGGGATGAATGGAAGACCGCCTTCCTCACCACTAGGGGGCACTATGAGTACCGGGTAATGCCCTATGGGATGGCTAACTCTCCAGCTGTGTTTCAATCCTTCATCAACGAAATCTTCAAGGACCTCCTCAACAAATTTGTCATCGCCTACATCGACGATATTCTCATTTATTCCAAAACGATGGAGGACCATGTTAATCATGTACGCACCGTATTGTCAAGACTCCTTCAGCACCAACTATATGTAAAGGCAGAGAAATGTGAGTTCCACATTCACCAGACTTCGTTCCTGGGTTATCATATCAGCCATCAAGGGGTTAAGATGGACACCACCAAGGTCCAGGCAGTCACGGAATGGCCACAGCCCACCACGGTGAAGGAGTTGCAGCGCTTCCTGGGTTTTGCGAACTTCTACCGGAGGTTCATTCGCAACTATAGCACAGTCGCCGCCCCGTTAACCTCACTCCTCAAGGGGAAACCCGCGAAACTAGCATGGACCGAACTGGCCAGCCAAGCCTTTGCCGCCCTAAAGGAGAAGTTCACTTCGGCTCCTATCCTGAAGCACCCTGACCCCAGTCTACCATTTATTGTGGAGGTGGAAGCTTCGGATTGCGGGATAGGAGCAGTCCTATCACAAAGACACGGTCAACCAGGCAAATTGTTTCCATGTGCCTTTTTCTCCAGGAAACTCACCCAAGCAGAACGAAACTATGATGTAGGAAACAAGGAACTTCTATCTATGAAAGCAGCAATTGAAGAATGGCGACATTGGCTCGAGGGCGCTACTCCCCCCTTTCAAGTCATCACTGATCACAAGAATCTGGAGTATATCAAGGGAGCTAAACGCTTAAACCCCAGACAAGCCCGTTGGGCACTTTTCTTCACACGGTTCCAGTTCACTGTTACTTACAGACCAGGCAGCAAGAATAGTAAAGCTGATGCCCTCTCACGACGACACGATCCTCCCCTCGAACAACAACCCCCGGAACCCATTCTTCCACCCACAGTCGTCCTCGCCCCAATCTCCTGGGATATCATGGAAGAAATCCAGCGTGAACAACAGCATGAACCTCCACCCACTACATGTCCCCAGAACAAGCAGTACGTACCCAGCAATCTACGAAACCATGTAATGCAATGGGTCCATTCTTCGCTCAGTGCAGGACATCCCGGCATCTCCAGAACCCTCAAACTCACCCAGAACACATTCTGGTGGCCCTCCATGCAAAGGGATGTTACATCATTTGTCAAATCATGCTCTCTCTGTGCTCAATCTAAGACCCCCAAGGAATTACCCTCCGGTCTCCTCCAGCCACTTCCCATTCCCCAACGCCCATGGTCCCATCTTTCCATTGATTTCATTACCGACTTACCACCCTCTAACGAATTCACCACTATTCTAGTCACTATTGATCGTTTTTCTAAGTCCTGCCGACTCATCCCTCTAAAGGGCCTACCCACCGCCATGGAAACGGCACTCGCCCTGTTTAACAATGTCTTCCGCATCTATGGCATCCCCGAAGACATAGTAAGTGACAGAGGCACACAGTTCACCTCCCAGGTTTGGAGAGCATTCTGCAAACAACTAGATATCAACGTGAGTTTAACCTCTGGATATCACCCTCAGGCCAATGGTCAGGTGGAACGCCTGAACCAGGAGATCGGACGTTATCTGAGAACTTACTGCAACCGTGAACAGCACAGATGGGCAGAATTCCTCCCATGGGCCGAATATGCCCAAAACTCCCTAACTCATTCATCTACAGGTCTCACCCCCTTTCAGTGTGTCCTGGGGTTTCAGCCGCCGATGTTCCCGTGGTCTGGCGAACCATCTTCGGTTCCTGCGGTCGATGACTGGATCAGGCGTAGTGAGAGGGTGTGGGACAGCGCTCACGTTCGTCTCCAGCGGGCTATAAGAACACAGGAACTGCAAGCCAACAGACGACGTCGCCCACACCCCTCCTACCAACCTGGACAACGGGTCTGGCTCTCCACTCGGGACATCAAACTGCGGCTGCCCAGCAGGAAGCTCTCCCCAAGGTATGTAGGTCCTTTCAAAATCCTACGTAGAATTAATGAAGTTACCTATCAGTTAGAGCTTCCTGCTAACTATCGTATTTCTCCCTCCTTCCATGTCTCCCTCCTGAAACCGGTCCACCCGGACGCTGACCCCGGCCATGAAGCCCCAGAACCACCACCACCCTTGGATATTGACGGGACTCCCGCTTATCAGGTGAATGAGTTGCTGGACTCGCGCCGTCGAGGGGGTCAGCTCCAATATTTGGTGGACTGGGAGGGGTATGGACCTGAGGAGAGATCGTGGGTAGCCGCCCGCGACATCCTGGACCCGTCCCTTATCGAGGAATTTCATCGAGCCAGACCCGATCGACCTGCACCACGACCGCGGGGACGTCCACGCCGAGCTCCGGGAGTCGCTCCTAGGGGGAGGGATTCTGTAACGCCACGCCAGCAGAGGGAGCCCTCACCCGAATACTAACCGCATGCTCCCTCTGCTGCTTCTACTTCCACTTCCTGTTTGGCGCTACTTAAGCGATCACCATGTGCTGCCTCAGTGCGAAGTATTGCCAGTTTACCCTGCCTTACCGAGCGTTTATATCACATCTGTCTGATTGCCTGTTGCCAACCTACTCTGTTCTGGATATCGAGTTTACGGATTACCCCTGTTTGGATTGTTTGACCGAGTGGACTGCTTTCAAGGTTTGACCCTGTATCTGTCTCTGAACTATCGCTACCTGGAAATCCCCTTACTGTTTCGTTTGCCCTGTTTGGACTGTCTCTTCAGTATTGACCCATTGCCTGCTGCTTCGTTTACGATTGAGCTGTGTGTATTCGTTGGACTGTCTCACCGGTATTCGACCCACTGCCTGCTCAATCTCTCTACTACTCGGATTACGATTGTGTTTGGTTTGTACTATTGGACTGTCTTACCGGTACTCGACCCACTGCTCGCTCACTCTCTCTGCCACTCGGATTACGATTGTGTTTGGTGCATACTATTGGACTGCCCTTTTGATATTGACACTCTGACTGTTTTTCTGTATCCCGTTTATTCAAATAAACTACCGCACATGGATTCTACTCCTGCCTCAGCGTCCACTTTACAGTTGAATAAATGCAGTATATATAATAAATGTTACTAACATTTCACACTTTTTCTAACATATATTTAGAATATATATTGGACAGAAAAATATATATATTTCTGTATAGGAAATAGGAATGCAATAATATATGTGACCACAAAACCAGTCATAAGGGTCAATTTCTTGAAACTGAGATTTATAAATAAGCTTTCCATTGATGTATGGCTATGATAGGACAATATTTGGCTGAGATGCAACTATTTGAAAATCTGCAATCTGAGGGTGCAAAAAAAAATCTAAATACTAAGAAAATCACCTTTAATGTTGTCCAAATGAAGTTTTTAGCCATGCATATTACTAATCAAAAATTAAGTTTTGATATATTTACGGTAGGAAATTTACAAAATATCTTTATGGAACATGATCTTTACTTACTATCCTAATGATTTTTGGCATAAAAAAAAGATAATTTTGACCCATACAATGTATTTTTGGCTCTTACTCAAGTCTGGTTTTGTGTTCCAGGGTCACATATAACACCATACAGCTTTGAAACAACATTATGGTGCGTAAATAATGAATTTTCATTTCTTGAAAAAACAAAACAAACACACTATTACATAAGCTCTCTATTTACATTTCTACTTCAGGTATTGAGAGCTCATTATATTTACTTCAAACACAGTTCTGTGTTGTGAGAGAATAATCTCACAATCCCGCCGTCAACAGAATTAGAAACCCTTAAATGGCCAGTCCCGGGCTCGTCTTGCGTTGCACAGTCAGGTCAAGCACTACAGCGGTTTGTGAAGGTCTACATGAAGTGTGTGCCCCAAATGAGTTCATTAGACACAGCACAACAAAAGCAGCAATGCAGCAAAGTGCAACAGACGGTGACAGCAACCGCACGGCCCGCGCGTTTGTTCTGACAATACGGCACGTTTCTTCTGTTGCCACACAAGCTACGCAATTAAACCAGCCACGCAGCGAGCATGTGCTAATTCAAGCTCTAAAGCTCCAACCCAGAAGCCAAAGCGCATAGCCCTAGGAACGTCAAGTAATGAGATAGCTTCCTTTTCCCCTGCTATTCTTGACAGAACGGTACGGATGGCAGGGGAAGGGTGTAAAGAAAGAGGAGGCTGGGAAATCAGATTCCGCTCTCTCTTCTCCTTTTCCCTCACCTTCTCGCTCCTCTTGTTCTGGCGCTGGCCCGCCATTCTCTATCCAATTTTAATGAAGTGGGTCTCACTACGGTGCTGGTGAAAATTGCCTTTTGGTCTCTGCATGTGAACGTGTGTGTGCGTGAGTGTGCACGGAGCCCTTGAGGCCTTTTAATCTCTAAATGTGTGTGTGTGAGACGGTGTGATTTATGGAGCACATGCTCGTGGCATCATCAAGAAACACAAACGCTCACATCACAAGACACCTGACAGCATACTCTAAACTAATTCAATACACACAACGTGCATCAGCGAGGCTTGTCACTCTAGATTTGGGAAATAAGAATCGGTTCTTATGCAGAACCAATTCTTCTTTAACAAAAAATAAAGAAATAACACAGCAATCGACTACTTATTGAGCAGTGCAGCAACTGAATCTGAGATGCCCTGTATAGTCCGATTCACAAAAAAATGACTCAATGAACTGATTCTGTTTTATGAATCAAATCATTTCTGACTGGGTGGTTAAATAACAAGATGTAGTTCAAGACACACATGACACAAATGCATTTTGTGAGTAGTATTTCATAAAAACAAAAGAATATGACAATAGCATATTATAATTGTTGCGCTGCATTACTTTTTTAAAGATTGAAAGGTCATGAAAAAGTCTTTAGAAACGCAAATTTATTTTATTTTATTTTATTTTATTTATTTTTATTTATTTATTTATTTATTTTTTTATTTATCCATCCCATAATTTGGAAATGCAATTGGCTTTTTTAAAATTTTATTGATTTGACTGCAATGACACTATTGGATGAGAACAGAATTTAGCTGAATAATGACAATTTGTCAGTAGTATTTTATAAAAATTAATGAATATAACAATAGCATTTGAAAAGACTGAAAGGTCATTAAAATTTAATTTAATTTAATTTAATTTTATCCCATAACTTGGCAATGTTAATAACTTTTTTTAACAGTTATTTATTTCTAAGTATTAAAAGTATTTTCTTGCCACTGCCACCTTTTTATAAAAATAAATTAATATAACAAAAGCATATTATAATTATTGCATTGCACTTACTTTTAAAAAGACTGAAAAGTCTATAAAAATCTTTAGAAACACATTATTTTATTTTATTTTATTTTATTTTATTTTATTTTATTTTATTTTATTTTATTTTATCCCATAACTTGGCAATGGAATACCCTTTTGTTTTAACAATTATTTACTTCTAAGTATTCAAAATACTTCCTTGCCACTTTTTATAAAAAAATAAATTAATATAACAATAGCATATTACAATTATCGCATTGCACTTACTTTTAAAAAGACTGAAAGGTCATTGAAAAGTCTTTAGAAACATTCATTTAATTTATTTATTTTTTTTTTTTTATTTATCCCAAAACTTGGCAATGGAATTCCCTTTTGTTTTAACAATTATTTACTTCTAAGTATTAAAAATACTTCCTTGCCACTTTTTATAAAAAATAAATTAATATAACAATAGCATATTACAATTATCACATTGCACTTACTTTTAAAAAGACTGAAAGGTCATTAAAAAGTCTTTAGAAACATTCATTTGATTTAATTTTTTTTTTTATTATTTATCCCAAAACTTGGCAAGGGAATTCCCTTTTGTTTTAACAATTATTTACTTCTAAGTATTAAAAGTACTTCCTTGCCACTTTTTATAAAAAATAAATTAATATAACAATAGCATATTACAATTATCGCATTGCACTTACTTTTAAAAAGACTGAAAGGTCATTAAAAAGTCTTTAGAAACACTAATTTAATTCAATTTAATTTTTATCCCATAATTTGGCAATGGACTTGCCTTTTTTTAAACAATTATTTATTCATTCAAGTATTAAAAGTATTTCCTTGCCACTGTCACCTTTTGCATGCTAATCGGGGTTTCAAAAATATTTTATCGATTTGACTGCAATGAAACTATTAGATGAGAACAGAATTTAGCTGAATAATGACACTATTGTCTTCTGTAAAGCTGGTTTAGAGCTGAATTGTTCGTAATGGATGAATTTTGAAACAACATAAGCTAAAATGAATCAACATTGAACTGACTCAAGTTAAAGATGGATCTGGACTTGAATGAATTTAAAAAAAATAAAAGTTCTCTATTGTATGAAGATATTTAAAAAATTAATGTGAATTGACTAAAAGAATCATTGACTAAAAGAATCTTTATTAGAACTGCTAGAATTATTTCCAATTTTCATCCCTAGTTGTCACAGCACCCAAAATTTCAGAAATCCTCACCAACGTAAGTAAAACACATACAAATATCTATTCTATTCTATAAAATAACTAATATATAAAAAGTTATAAATTACATTTTAAACATTTTTCTATTAATATCATTGGGGATGCACCTTTAAACAAACACACAGACGCTCACGTACAGAAGAGGACATTGTGGCCATCTTGCTAGTGATCCTGCTTAAAAATTGATGCCATCATTTTCTCTCATTAATAATGACAGGGTTACTGATTGGTCTGCAAACAGCTGCAGTGTGTGCGTGTGCGATGAGAGAGGATCTGTAGGCCCAATGTACATCATTCAACAGGAATAATGTGCCAGACATCGATGCAGTGGGTCACGGTGAAGAAAAGGTGACACTAACTGAGAAAGCAAGAGACATGGCGAAGCAGTGGGTAGGAAAAACACTGTCCTGTGTCGACCGTGCACTTGTCTTTCACATTGATTCACAGCGGCTGTAACTCCAGCTTTGCGTTAGGCAGGTTTGCTCACCATTGCCACCAGTGTGAATGCCAACACAAGACACACAAACACCATTCAACACTGTCAGCGTCCACACCTAGCAGTTGTAACCGACGCTAATGGATTCGACACCATGCCTTGGGTGAAACTGTGCTGTGATTACAGACATGAAAACTAGACCCCTTAAAATAACACTGTGACTCGCACTGAAGTGTTGATGGCTCTCTGATTTTCACAGCTGGTAATCTCATATGTTCATTAAAAATAACCTGTGCTGTGCACCGAAAAAACCATGAGCAACTCCGACAGCTGCTACATGTAACGACTGATTTGATGTACAAAGGGGCAAAAAAAAAGCGTCTTGAGCAAAACATGCATGTTGTGCTGTCTATATGAATACATCGCTTATTTTTCAAGCACCTCGCTTTGTATAAATTATGGTAATGTAAAATCATAAAAACACTGTCCATACGCTCACTTTGAATATACTCAGAATTCCAGGTGGGAATTATACTTTTACTTGAGCTGATATACTATAGAAAACACAAGGCCATTTGTTCATCCATTTAAAATGCATATCTACGCAACTTATTGTTAACCTCATGGTTAATGTTCCTCGCTGTTAAAGAGTTCACCCAAAAATGAAAATGTCGCTCAAGTTGTTTCAAACCCAGAAGACCTTCGTTCACCTTTAAAACACAAATTAAAATAATTAAGAGCTTTTGGACCCTACATAAACAGCAACATAACTACCATGTTTAAGACCCAGAAAGGTAGTAAGGACATCGTTAAAATAGTTCATGTGAAGTAGTGGTTCAACTGTAATGCTATGAAGCTACGAGAATATTTTTGTGTGCAAAGAAAACAAAAATAAAGACTTTATTCAACAATTTCTTCTCTTTTGTGTAAGTCCGTGTCAGAAAGCTCTCGGATTTTATCAAAAATATCTTAATTTTTGTTCCGAAGATGAACGAAGGTTTTGCGGGTTTGAAATGGCATGAGGGTGAGTAATTAATGACAGCATTTTCATTTTTGCGTAAACTATCCCTTTAATACAAAGCTTTCAGGTTTGATTCTTGGTATCTTTCATTTCATTTCAAAAATTTGAGGATTTTCTAGTACAGATTATTAATTATGCACTAAAAATGTTGTAAGTAACCTAATAAAAACCTCAAATACCATAATATGAAAATAGCCATTATATTACCTTTAGGTAGTTTTAGAGGCCACCAGGATTAGACAAAATTCAGAACTGAAAAACTGGCTTCAGTTCAATTTATGATTTGGAATCTAAATTGTAATGACAGGAGAAATAATATAACTGAATTGCAAAGAAAAAGAAATAATTCAGAAGACAGTAAATTCCTGGAAATAAAGTGTTCTTCCACCCTGATCCAGTCAAGTTAATTTATTAAAATAAAATGCAATATATAAACTAACTAAAAGTTTCAAACAAAAACTTGAGAAACGTTGCCTTTCTAGTTAAAAATGACACTTAATGCATAAATTCCACTTCCTTACATTAAAATTGAAATGGTAATTATGCAATTTCTTTGTTACCTCAACGTTACAATTCAAATTCAAGAATTGTTTCAGAATTGAACATTTTAAAAGATTCATAACAATGCATAATCTAGTTCATAACAATGCATAACACTAAAGGCTATACAGTTTTAAGTTTAGGATCCCCTTGCAGAATCAGTGAAATGTGAATAATTTTAACAAAATAAGAGAGATCATACAAAATGCATCTTATTTTTATATAATCTTATATTTTTAAAATCTGCAGAATTTCTCTGAAAAACAATGCTCAGTTTAACTGTTCAGAACAAACAAGGGACTCATGAACCACCATCACAAAACAAAAAAACCTAGATCATTAAGGTAACTACACAGTATTAAGAACCAAGGGTTCCCAAACTTTTAAAGGGGGTTATTTTAAAAGTTGTAGCTATTTTTTGGTCTTGCGGACTATGTGTAAACATCTTTCATGTAAAATATCTTACTCAGGACAGTACTAAATCGAAAATAACATGCATTTTGTACAATCTCTCTTATTTTATTAAAATTATTCATTTCAACAGATTCTGCAAGGGGTTCCCAAATGTTCACATAAAAGTGTATGTGCAAATTAAGACATCAGGAGAAATGTATTGTGACATATTCAATGTGGAATGTCCACTGAGTGGCGCTAAAAGAGTGTTTGTTTTTCCCCGGAGCAGATGAACGTACATGGTATGTGGTATGGTATGTTTTATGTGACGTTGGTTTTGTATGTGTCACTGCAGTTCTGACTTGAAATGTCCATTTAGTGGTGCTATAATTCTAATGCTCCGTGACGTTTTAAAAAAACATGTTGATAGATGTTGCAACTACACCTTTGGAACTCAAAAAAGATTTCCTTCCATTGACGGCAGTGTTGCCAAGTCCGCGGTTTTCTTGCGGAATTGGGCTAACCCCAATAATGTAATATTTAGCCTTTGGAATGCTGGTTTTACCAGGGGAATCCGGACAAAAAAACGTGTATTTTACCCTCCAGAACGCAATTTTTCCAGAGGGAACCCCCTCGAAATGCGATTAGGTTACCTTTGGGCAAGTTTTGAGTAGCAGTTGGGTGGGTTGTGAAAACCTGGCAACCCAGATTGATGGCCATTCATCACTGCTGTATAATCTGATGAAATAAAAAGTTTCAAAGCATATAAATCACAAATATCTAATAATATTATAGTAGAAGCTTTGCAGATGATCAATTTTTAAAAGGCTCTTTAATGCATGAAAAGGACTTTATTTTTCTCTGTCTGCTGCCTTTCACATCAAAGCCAGAGTAATTTTCAAGTAATTAGAAAAGCTGCAAACATGTCCACTTGGCTAACTAGAAATCATCTTCTTGCTAATAGTGCTAACAAGCCAATGGCTTCACTCGATAAGCCGCTGCCAAACAGTCGGGAGGCCAAAAACCCAGAAAGTTTAATGTAGTGAATTCAGCAGAAGTGCTTCAATTACCATCAGGCTAATATTGCTGTAGAGACAGCGCCCGGGCAGCTCAAAGCTAGCTTGGCTGCTGAGGGGGGTGATTTATTGTTGCTTGCATGTTTGAGACAGCGAGGAAGGGAGGTAATCAGCATGGAGCTGCAGTTTAATACTGTTTCAGGGTCACGGTGCACTTTGCACTCGACTCTTGCATAAAATATGCTCTTGTTCCTTCGTCACATACTGTCTCTTTGTCCTCCATAAGAGTTGCTAATGCTAAAATGCATTGAAAGTTGCAAAGTACAGACCCCTGGCAAAGATCAAGGTAGTCATGGGGCGGTAACCATGGCAGTGCCGTGGTGTCTAATTGAAATTGCACCAGAAGGTTATGACGGGTGGCATAATCTCTTTTCAAGAAAACAAAAAGTTTGTGAGTTCGTTTAGAAAGTTTGTAGGTCCCTGGATCATTGTCAAGACTTGATGAAATATTCCGATGGTGTCACCAAAATTGTACATACATGCCACCTGTTTTACCATTAATAATATACTCTGTTGGAGAAGAATGTGCTTAAATTGTTGCACAGTAACTGCTTGTTAACCCTGTCTAAAATCCAATCGCAAGAGACCAAGGACTGCCCTTGTTCATTTGAGTGACGGCATTAAATGGAAATGATCCTATTAGCAACACTCTAATGTGTTCCCAAGATCCCCGATGGTGAATTTGAATCAACTGATGGCATCAATATTTCATTTATTCAAATGTGACACCACGTCACCTTTCACATGCACTGGCACCTCTCTTATTTGTCTGTTTGCAGATGCTGGATATGAGCAGGTGATTCTTGCACACAAACTAATTGCACTAATAGATCAAATGAGACTGTACAGCTTGATCAATCTAGATTAATTGTAAATTGACCTGCTTCTCTCAATTTTAAGATGTGTTCAGCATCAATACCAAACATGTTATGCCAATAGTACTTAAAACTAACTAAAATTGCTTCCTAAGCTGAATGATCAATACTTTCTTTTATATAGTTTATTCACTTCACCTGTCTGTGTTCATAGTGTTCAAACTATGTGAGCACTGGAGGGTTTTCTTTATCCATGCCCTTTCATATACAGCATCAAAACCTCATCCGAATTGCCTAAAGGAAATGTCTGTTGACATCCCCCACATTATGTTCACAAGCACAGACACAAACACATAGCTGAGGTCATTTCAACTCCTCTCTGAGCATCAGGTAAACCGCACTTGGCAGTGTTAAGACAACACGTGGTTGAGAGAGAGAGACCCTGTGAGTGAGTTTTTGTTTCCCTATCTGTCGTACACTCCGAGTTGTGTCGAGTAGTGTACGACACTAGGGGTCGCTCTTGAGAGCCCAAACACCTCTGACAGTTTTGAGAAAGGCCAATGAAAATTGGGTGTGCAGATTTGCATAGCTGACCACGCCCCGGACATCCGGGTATAAATAGGGCAGCGTGTGCATCTGCTCACTCGTTCTGTTTTTCGGAGCCGAATGCAGCGTCTCTGCGTGAGAAGCGGCAACATTCACCTCTCGTCGTTGGATCTACGGCACAGACAGCGGTCTCTCCCTCTCTGACACTGCTCGTGTTGTGAGAGTCCCCTGGGTGCGTCGACGTCGATCTTCAAGAGAAGATTCTCTTCTGCAGAGAGCAAATTTTCTCTAAAAGAGCTCCACAGACGGATTGTGTGTTTCACGATGCCTTTCCGTCTGTGTCCTACTGGGTGCGGATTCTACCTTTCCCGAACGATCGGCACGAACGCTGTGTTCAATGCTTGGGGCGTGAGCATGCTGACGCAGCGTTCGCTGAGGGAGGTTGTCAGCACTGCGAAGACATGCCCTTGGGCACACTCCGCTCGAGAGCCGCGTTCTTTTCGAAGAAGCCGCGGCGCTCCTCATCTGCTTACCGCTCCGGTCCTTCTACTTCCGGGTACGAGGCCGTTGCGATGTGCGTCGAGGAAGAGCGGCAGGTGTTGAGCGAAGTTTTGCCAGTTGCGTCCTCGCAAACCGCTCACCCTGTGTGTCTACCGATTGAGTCTCCGGACGATTTTGAAAGCTCGTCTCAGTATGGGCTGGATCTTTTGTTCGGGGATCCTGCTGAGGAAAAGGCAGCGTCCGTAGCATCGGAGGGAGAGCCGTCAGAGGCTGACGTCACAACCGAGTTCGCCGCTCCGGCGGTTGAATCTCAGTCTGTGGCAGGCGCCGAAATGGCCGCCGCACTACAACGGGCAGCCAAGGAGATCGGGGTTGCGTGGGTTCCCCCGCCCAGCCCTGAGCCTTCAAGGCTGGATGACTGGTTCCTGGGCAGGTGGCGTGACTCGAAGCCACGCTCCTCCCCGGTCCCGTTTTTCCCGGAAGTGCACGAGGAGTTGACGAAATCGTGGAAAGCCCCTCTGTCGGCTCGTTCACGGTACGCTAACTCCCCGTCCCTCACCACCCTCGATGGCGGTCAAGCGAGGGGGTATTCGGAGGTTCCCCAGGTGGAGAGAGCGGTTGCGATGCACTTGTGCCCGCAAAACGCCGCCTCCTGGAGGGGCCGCCCGAGACTCCCGTCCAGGGCCTGTAAGTTTTCGTCTGCGCTTGTAGCGCAGGCTTACGCGGCCTCTGGGCAAGCTGCGTCCGCCCTCCACGCTATGGCGATTTTGCAGGTCTATCAGGCTAAGGTTCTTAAAGACCTGCACGAGGGTGCTCCCGACCCAGAGCTGTTACACGAGCTGCGCTCAGCGCCCGACTATGCCTTACGGGCTACGAAGGTTACTGCGCAAGCTCTGGGGCGGGTGATGTCCACTATGGTGGTCCAGGAGCGCCACCTGTGGTTAAACCTGGCGAGATGCGAGACGCCGAGAAGGTTCGCTTTCTCGACGCTCCCATTTCCCAGGCTGGCCTCTTCGGCGAAACCGTGGAGGAGTTTGCCCAGCAGTTCTCCACCGTGAAACAGCAGACGGAGGCCATCAAGCATATCCTGCCTCGGCGTGCAGCGAGTTCCGGCCCAGCTCAGCCGACGCAGCAGCCTCCGCCTGCTCCCCGCCGTGGAAGGCCCCCTACGAGGGTGGCTCAGACCCCGCAGCCTGCCGGGTCTGCAGCCAGACCCGCCCAACGGTCCAGCACTCGTAGGAAGGTGGCACCGCCAGCTCGTCCTCAGGCCACTAAGAACCCCCGGCAGGTTTCGCAGCGTTCCTGAGACGGGCAGCCCAGGGAGGAGGGATCGTTTGGCCTGTCCGGATCCACACTCGACGAGGGGACGAGCGCTGGATTCGGCTTCCACCCGGCTGTCTGCCACCCGGCAGACGGCCACCACTTGGTCAACAAAGAGCAATTTTCTCCTTCTCTGGGCATATTACACAGCACCCCCGACCCTCCGCTCGATGGTCGGATGCTGTCTCCTCCGTTCAGGGCATGCGGTCACACACCTTCTGTGCTCCCTCATGCTCTAGAACAACGGGCTTGGTCAGACGATCTCCCCTGGCGGGTGGATCCTCTGCTAAGCTCGCACGGCTCGGTCTCCCTGGGCAAAGCAGCCAGTGGCCTTCGGGGCTTCTTACCTCCGACCACACGCTGTTTTCCCAGCGAAGGTTCCCCCACCCTTGGTACGTCGAATGTACTCCTCTGCGGCCCCTAGCGGAGAACTTTCTGGATTGGCTGAATCTCCCCAATCCTTCCCGCTGGCTGCTCAAGACCATTCGGCTCGGCTATGCTATCCAGTTTGCACGTCGTCCGCCCAAGTTCTGCGGTGTTCTCACTACCTCGGTCCAGGGCTCCAACACCGCGGTTCTTCGGGCGGAGATCGCAGTCCTTCTGGCGAAGGGTGCGATAGAAACTGTCCCCTCAGCCGAAATGAAGAAGGGGTTTTACTGCCCCTACTTCATTGTACCCAAGAGGGGTGGTGGGCTCAGACCTATCCTGGATTTGAGGGTTTTGAATCGGGCCCTACTCAAGCTCCCGTTCAAAATGCTGACCCTCAAGCACATTCTTCCGTACGTCAGGTTCCAGGATTGGTTTGTGGCGATAGACCTGAAAGACGCGTACTTTCATGTCTCGATCCTTCCAAGACACAGGCCGTTTCTACGGTTTGCCTTCGAAGGACGGGCATATCAGTACAAGGTTCTCCCCTTCGGCCTCTCCCTGTAGCCCCGCGTCTTTACGAAGGTAGCAGAGGCTGCCCTTTCCCCCCTCAGGGAAATGGGCATTCGCATTCTCAACTATCTCGACGACTGGCTGATCCTGGCTCACTCGTTGGATACGGTTTGCGTACACAGGGACATGGTTCTCAACCATTTGGCTCGCTTGGGGCTTCGGGTCAACTGGGAAAAGAGCAAACTCTCCCCGGCGCAGAGGATCTCTTTTCTCGGTGTAGAACTGGACTCGGTCGGCATGTCTGCACGTCTCTCCCCGGAGCGTGCACAGTCAGTTCTGAGATGCGTGGCAACGCTCAGGTGCGGCTCAGCGGTCCCCCTAAAACAGGTTCAGAGGCTCCTAGGGCACATGGCATCCTCAGCCGCGGTCACGCCGTTGGGTTTGATGCACATGAGACCGCTGCAGCATTGGCTCCGTACCCGAGTCCCCAGGAGGGCGTGGCACCACGGCACGTTCCGTGTGAACATCACACCATCGTGCAGCCAGACACTCAGCCCTTGGACGGACATCGTGTTCCTTCGGTCAGGAGTGCCCTTGGAACAGGTGTCCAGACGCGTCGTTGTCACCACGGACGCTTCCAGGACAGGCTGGGGTGCCACCTGCAACGGGCAGGCAGCTTCCGGGGTCTGGGCAGGCCCCCGGCTGCATTGGCACATCAATTGTCTGGAGTTGTTGGCAGTGCTTCTAGCTCTGAGGAGGTTCTGGCCTATGATTCAGAACAAGCACGTGTTGGTCAGGTCGGACAACATGGCGACAGTAGCCTACATCAACCACCAGGGCGGTGTACGTTCCTTTCGCATGTCACAACTAGCCCGCCACCTCCTGCTCTGGAGCCAACACAGACTCAGGTCCTTACGGGCCACTCACATTCCGGGCGATGCCAATCGAGTGGCCGATTCTCTGTCACGACAGGTTTCGCTCGGAGGCGAGTGGAGGCTCCACCCTCAGTCGGTTCAACTGATTTGGGATCGATTCGGCCAGGCGCAAGTGGATCTCTTCGCCTCACCGGAATCCACCCACTGCCAGTTGTGGTACGGGCTGACCGAGGCTCCCCTCGGTATAGATGCACTGGCACACAGTTGGCCGAAGGACCGGCTCAAGTATGCGTTTCCCCGGTGAGTCTGATCGCACAAACTTTGTGCAAAGTCAGGGAGGACAAGGAGCAGGTCCTCTTGGTAGCCCCCTTCTGGCCCAACAGAACCTGGTTCTCGGACCTGGTTCTCCTGGCGTCAGCTCCTCCCTGGCGCATTCCCCTGAGGAAGGACCTCCTTTCCCAGGGGAAGGGCACAATTTGGCACCCGCGCCCCGATCTCTGGAACCTCCACCTGTGGCCCCTGGACGCGACCAGGAGGACTTCAGAGATCTCCCACCATCAGTGGTGAACACACTCATTCAGGCAAGAGCTCCCTCTACCAGGCTGCTGTATGACTCTAAATGGCGCGTGTTTGTGAACTGGTGTTCTGCTCGGCTAAGGGACCCACGGAGTTGCGGCATCGAATCAGTGTTATCCTTCCTCCAGGAGGGCCTGGACAGGCACCTATCTGCCTCGACACTTAAGGTTCATGTGGCCGCTATATCGGCTAATCATGACCTGGTGGGTGGCAGGTCGGTGGGAAAACACGATTTGGTAATCAGGTTTCTGAGAGGAGCCCGGAGACTGAACCCTCCTCGGCCACATCTTATCCCCTCTTGGGACCTTGCTGTGGTTCTCCGGGGCCTACAGCAGGGTCCCTTCGAGCCTCTTCAGTCAGTCAAACTCGATGCTCTCTCCCTAAAGACGGCTCTCCTGACTGCGCTCGCCTCGGTAAAGAGAGTGGGAGACCTCCAAGCCCTCTCCATCAACAGTTCGTGCCTGGAATTCGGACCAGCGGATTCTCACGTCGTCCTGAGACCCCGGCCTGGATACGTGCCCAAAGTCCCCACCACTCCCTTCAGAGACCAGGTGGTGACTTTGCAAGCTATCTCTTCCCAGGAAGATGACCCCAACCTGACCTTGTTTTGCCCAGTCCGTGCCCTGCGCATCTACTTGGAACGCACTCAGCCCTTCAGACGTTCTGAACAGCTCTTCGTCTGTTATGGGGGACAGCAGAAGGGGAAGGCTGTCTCCAAACAGAGGATCTCCCACTGGCTGGTGGACGCAATTCGGGTGGCCTACCAGGCCAGAGGCCTACCCTGCCCTCTGGAGGTAAGAGCCCACTCGACTAGGGGCGTCGCTGCCTCGGCAGCCCTGGCAAATGGGGCCTCATTAACAGACATCTGTAGAGCTGCAGGTTGGGCTACACCTAACACATTTGCCAGATTTTACAATTTACGCATGGAGCCAGTGTCAGCTAGAGTCTTGAATACCAGCTCTTGACTCAGTTCTCTGGTTGGTGTAGAGCTTGCTTTAAAGCGCTTCCCCTAACGGTGATTACGCTTCTGAGTTTCAGTAGGTTTCCTAGCGTGAACCCTGGACACCATCTCCATCATTGGCACCTCTGGACGTGGCAGAGTTTTGCGGAGGGACTCGCTACGAATTCGGTCACAAGGTATGGTCACCTTTGTTCTGATTGAATTGTGCCCCATATGTAGTGGCTCCTTATGTGGCCCCATGTGTGTATCCCCACCTATAACTCCTGTAGTGCGGTGTTTCCCCTGAGGACTGGTTTGTCTCTAGGGTCTGAGTCTGGTGGTCTCCCCCGGTGTGAGTCCCACCTCAGCCCCCATGTTTAATGTTGTCACTTGTACCCCCCCTGTTGGGCAGGTTGTGAACTCCGTAGCGCCGTTTTTCCTTCGGGGAGGAGGCGCTTTCCCAACGCTCGCAAGACACTCGGCCGCTCTACTGAGGAAGGCCCGGCTGCAGAACCCTGGTACAGGTCAGTCTTGGACGTTGGATGGTCACGGAGGAGGTGAGCTGCACTTCGTTAACACGTTGCCTGTTACTTCTGCGCTTATCACTCGTGACGCGGCCAGTAAGGTGGCGGTTTTCTACGGGGACCCCTAGTGTCGTACACTACTCGACACAACTCGGAGTGTACGACAGATAGGGAACGTCTCGGTTACGTATGGTAACCCTCGTTCCCTGATGGAGGGAACGGAGACGTTGTGTCTTCCGTGCCACCTTCCTGGACCGCCTCTGAGTGAGTTGAGACCCTCGGCTCCTCAGATCAGAACGAGTGAGCAGATGCACACGCTGCCCTATTTATACCCGGACGTCCGGGGCGTGGTCAGCTATGCAAATCTGCACACCCAATTTTCATTGGCCTTTCTCAAAACTGTCAGAGGTGTTTGGGCTCTCAAGAGCGACCCCTAGTGTCGTACACTACTCGACACAACGTCTCCGTTCCCTCCATCAGGGAACGAGGGTTACCATACGTAACCGAGACGTTATTTGCCAAAGAGTTGTTCTTTTATATCCATTTGGCTGGGCAAATCTGACACAAAACTTCCTGTATAAACATGAACACAGATCATCCTTTTTATGGCCAGTGTCAGGGAGATCTGTGGAGACACTGAACAGAACATACAGAGTTGTGTGAGTGTGTGTGTGTTTAATAATTTTATCAGCAAATAAGATGCTGTCTTTGGAGAGTTAATTTAACTTTGAGAAAGGCATTATCCATTATTAATTAACTTTGGCACAGATTGAAAAGCATTGAGGAAACCCGATCACTGAGTGGATTTGTTTAAAAGCAGATTCATCTTCACTAAGTGCACAGGTCTAATGGTTGGGTTTCTCAAAACAATCATTACAATTCTGTGCAACCAACTTCTTTAAACTCTACACAACAGTAATTCTGCCTGGATTACAGTTTAAATGACTGCAACAAAGCATATTTACTGAGATTCTCCAGACAAGGGTTCTCTATTTCAAATGCTTTTTGCTATTTAAACTCTCTAAGCTGATACTGAAAGAATCGCTTATTGCTGCTTTTCAGGAATGAATGCATATAGGCAGATGGATGGAAAGCTAGGCAGATGGGCATACAGACAGATAGGTAGAACAACAGAGCAACTGAAAGAACGATAGATAAAAGACAGATGAGCATACATATAAAATATTGGACCAACAGAGCTAGAATAAAAGATAGATAGAATGAAAGAACAGAAGGATAGAATAAAAGAACACTAGATAGAATGACAGAATGATAGACAGATTGATAGATAGATAGATAGATAGATAGATAGATAGATAGATAGATAGATACACAGACAGACAGACAGACGGATGAATGTACGGACGGACGGATGGACGGACACAGACAGATCAATAGACAGACAGACTGATAGATATAGATAGATAGATAGATAGATAGACAGACAAGACAGACAGACAGTGATAACGGATGGACGGATGGACGGACAGACAGACAGATCAATAGACAGACAGACTGGATAGATAGATAGACAGATGGACAGACAGACAGACAGACAGACAGACAGAGATGGATAAATGGACGGACGGACAGGGAACAGAACAGAGATGGACAGATGGATGGACAGACAGACGAGATCAATAGACAGACAGACTGATAGATAGACGGATGACAGACAGACAGATAGAGATGGATGAATATGGACCGGACAGAGACAGACAGAAGATGGACGGATGGGACAGACAGACAGATCAATAGACAGACAGACTGATAGATAGACAGATAGATAGACAGACAGACAAGAGACGGATGAATGGACAGACGGACAGAGACAAGCAAGAATGGACGGATGGATCGGACAGACGATAGATCAATAGACAGACAGACTGATAGGACTGATAGATAGATAGACAGATAGATAGATAGACAAACAGACGGATGAATGGACGACGGATCGGACAGAGACAGACAGAGATGGATCGGATGGACAGACAGATCAATAGATGACAAGACTGATAGACTGACTAGACTGACAGATAGATAGATAGATAGATAGATAGATAGACAGATAGATAGACAGACAGACAGACAGACGGATGAATGAATGGACGGACAGAGATGGACGGATGGACGGATGGACAGATGGACAGACAGACAGATCAATAGACAGACTGATGATAGATAGATAGATAGATAGATAGATAGACAGATAGATAGACAGATAGATAGACTGAACGACAGACTGATATAGATAGATAGATAGATAGATAGAAAGACAGATAGATAGATATGTCTGGTTTACAATGTACAGAATGTGCAGTGAGCAGAAATTGTTGCAAATTCCTGGAAGTCACATCTCGGCCATATTTGATGCCAGGCACAGCGGTCTATTGCCCAGCAGGCTCAAAGTCACTGGGCAGAGGTTTGGAGCATGAGCAGCACTACAAGGGCAGGGCTCCTCAGGAGTGCAGGCACATGCCAAGAAAGATGCCAAAACTGCAATTTTTGAAGGAGTCACTGTGACACCCCATCTGCACAAGCTGTATGTTTACATCAGATTATTACCAAGTCATCACTGTTGTTCAAAACAAAGTGTGTAATCATCCAGCGTTCTAGACTTAAAATGCTGCAGTCTCTTGCCATTGCTAAAAAGCTGTATTTACGAAAGCAGCATTTATTCAGCATTCACAGTAACATTTACTTGCTGACTTGTTTACCACACGCAACTTCACCCAAAACACTAGATGCATTCCAATACCTCTTCTTCACGAGCAACAACAGCAGGACGGAGAGAGGAAAGCGGTGCTGTTGCTGAAAGCCATATCTGGGATTGGGGATTTCCTCAGCTCAACAGAGAGACATCAGCAATGCACACTCCATCTTGTCAGTATTCTAGAGTTTAGACAGGACACCTATAGAATGTAAGCTATGAGCGTGAAATTATTAATCAAAACATTACCACTTAAGCTAGTTAAATAGCTTAAGTGGTAATATATATATATAAAATTAAATATATATATATATAATTAATAATATGCTAATAATACTTATATTTACAATAGTTACTATATTATACAATTACAGTAAAGTTACAATGCTTATTTATTTTATTTTTATTTATTTATTTATTTTATTGTTGGTTGTAATACTGCATTACCTAAAATTGTCTGTCATCCTGTTCATGATATTCATCCACTGACAGCATCACATCTATAACAGCTTTCTACCATTCCCTTAATCAGCATTAGCTTACTACAGACACCGTACAACAAGATTGCATTACCAAGCCATTATCATGTCAAAGTTTGAGTTCTTTCCCTAGCACAGACATCCTTAGATGGGAATTATGTCATCCGCGCAAGTATAGAGTACAGCACAGATTGGAGTTTCAGTCTGAGCCTGTTATTTTTTTTTTTTTTATTCCCTTCAGAGGCCCACTAAGTAATAGTGACAGTTATTATGGCAGGCTGTTATGTTTCATTACTATCAGTTAAGCTGCCAAAAACACTTAAAGGAGACAGCCGTCTCTCTTTTCTCTTCATAACACTGATATAGCGAGGTGAGGTGTCTATTATGCCCCATTACTCTCTTCTAGCAACTGACAACTTCAGGGTGTCTTTGTGTTTTTGCAAAGCTGTGATAGAGAATAAAAACTTCCAAAGACAATATAACACTGGGTACTTTGTTTGGTGAAGGCGGTCTGAGCAGACTTACATACTCACATGTACATTTAACACATTTAAAAGTTCAGGTTTCAACTCAATGTAAACAAAACTGACATTTTAAAGATGCGCACAGGGGAAGATTATCAGTGAATGACGTCTGAAATTTGTTTATTCCTCACACAAGCTTGTAATACTGTACGGCTTCCGAAGACAGACAGAAATCCACAGAATCACGACATGAGTGGAGCAAGATATCGAGCTAGCTTTGATTTCGTGACAATCAGTACATCAGACTACAATAAACTGACAAATCGTGAAGTTTGTGTCCTTGCTTTGCCTGTATGAAACTGAAAAAGTAAACATACTCAGCTGCAAAAAGAAAAAAAATGTCATGTCTGACTAACAATGCTGGTTAGAAAAAGAGCACAAGGTTTAGCGTAAAAAGAAATTCTGAACTCAGTAACCACTGATGGAGTAAAGAGAGGGAAGTTTTTGAAGGTTTCTGAAGTATTGCCAGCTCTTTAAAAGAGCTATAAGCATGCTTATAATTTTATATGCATTCTTTATTTTAAATGCACATGTTCCTACAACCCTGTCCCTAAAATTCATTTGAATGCTTTTTAACTTTCTATTCATTACATTTTTTTAACCATTTACCATTTTTTATATTTTTTGTAGGCCAGTCATTTTTTTTTTTTTTTAACAATTTTTTGGTATTTTGTACAAAATAAAAGCTTTTCAAAACAAATTTAATACTGACAAAATTATCCACAAATGTTTTTGTATGTAATGTTTTTTTCACTCAACAACACCACAAGTGTTCTTTTGTGCTGTTTTCTTACAAGACACAAGCATTTCTTGCAACTAATTTTTGGTTAAACATTAGAGCATGTTAAATTATCCACAAAAAAATACTTTTTCACTTCTAAAAACATCTATTTTTCACTTTTCAGTTCTTCCAAACTGATGTATGGAAGCTCAGGTTAATGAGGTCTACGAAAAATCAGTTCTAAAAATAAATACAAAACCAGTCCTAATTGAAAGAAAACAAGCTGACAAAAAATTGATACCAATATTAGGTGATAATATTGCATAACACGATACTTATTAGCCATTTTTTGTAAGGCGGTCATTTTTGACTGGGAACACCACAAGTGTAATTTTGATGCATTTTGTAAAAAATAAAAGCCTTTCCAAACAAATGTTTTGGTTAAACATTTGAGCATACTAGTCTAGTTATCAGTAAAAACTGAGGTGCGTAAACTCATTTTAATGAGGCCTACAAACAGTAAGTTCCAAAAATACATACAAAACCAGTCCTAATTGAAAGAAAACAAGCATAACAAGAGATCTATAAGCCATTTTTAGTAACCCAGTGATTTTTGACCAAGAACACCACAAGTGTTCTTTTGTACTATTTTTTTTTACAAGATATAAGCATTTCAATACGAATTTCTTGGTTAAACATTACAGCATGCTAGTGTAAAAAACAGTGCAATTGTTTCATATTTTATTTACTAATTTTGACAAAATTATCCACAAAAAATATTTTTTTTCACTCAGAAACTTAGGTATGGAAGCTCAGATTAATGAGGCCTACGAAAAATCAGTTTCAAAAATAAATACAAAACCAGTCCTAACTTAAAGAAACAAGCTGACAAAAAATTGATACCAATATTAGACTATAATATTGCACAACAAGAGATTTATAAGCTATTTGTGCAAGCTGGTCATTTTTGACCGGGAACACCACAAGTGTATTTATTTTTTATTTTTTGGAGGTTTTTTAAAAAATTAAAGTTTTCCAAACAAATTTCTCGGTTAAGCCAGGCTCAAACTACAGGATTTTTAGCCCGAGTTTGCCCTCCCAAGAAACGAAGCAAAAATCTTGTCGAGCACCTCGATCGGTCCCGATGTTTGGCGCAGATTATCTTGTAATGTGAGCTGTTCACAGATCGATTCTTGCATCTCCCGATCTGCTCGCACACAAATCAGTGCCACCCCGCTTAATATCAAACATATTTAATATTTAGGATTTTAAATCAGGATGATGACGGCTATATGATTACATCAGTACTTTCACAACAGCCAATGCACGACCACAAAACAGCTGCTGTACAGTCTGTAGTGGAAATGGAGGAAACTGCTTTTTGAGTTTTTATAGTAACACTGTCTGTATAATGTGTTGAAAACGTACCACAACCGTAAGGAGAAAATGAAGCTCTGGGATGAAATCGTCTCAGTTTTGAACATACTGAGTGAGTGCAGAAAGCTGCTAGCATGCTAGCTAACATATGTAAACATTAGTTGCTGAAATGACAATTTGTTGTGTGAGATCACATGAGGCGATCCCTCTAATCAGGCCGTAGATACAAACAGTTACTCCATAAAAAAGCACGCTTTGGGAAAAGATTTGTACCCTCTGCCATTAGAATGCTGAATTCACAGAAACCAGGAAGTGTGTAATTTAAAGTTATGTTTTGCTGGTGTTATTATCTCCTGGGTAATACTGCTGATGTACTTTTGGTGCAGAATATGTGTATCATGTATACTAACTCTGTGTGTGTGTAAACGTGTGTATATTTGTATTTGATGGAAATATGTGTGTATCATTTGTATTTTGAAATGTGTGCACTACAGCTTGGGTACAGTCTGTGAAAGCAAATTTCCTTGTGTGTGGACAATAAAGTATGAATCTGAATTTGAATCTAATATGAGGCGATTCCTCCCCTTAATATAGCATAACTAGGCTATTTTTTGTGTGCTGCTCATTTTTGACCGGGAACACCATAAGGGTTATAGAAATTTGAACACAAAACAAGCATTAAAGAATCCTAACATTCTTTATCACAGTGTCCTGAAAGGTATGAAGCAGCGCAGAACCTGATTTTACCAAGTACGACATGTTCCTGGATCAACATCTTTGTTGACCCTGGAACAACATTGTGATTAACCAATCAGATTTGAAAAAACACTTTATAGTTTTTGTGAAGTTTAGGCTTAGAATCAGTCTTTGGTGCGTGTACATCAGTGCCATTCATCTATCATTTCCTCTGATTTTAGGGATTACTCATGGGTAAGGTTAGGTTTAGATGCACGGATGTGGTCAAGATTAAATTTTTGGATTAAAATGTTGTTCCAGGGTCAACAATATATGTTGACCCAGGAACACATTAAACTCAGTAAAATCAGGACGTGCATGAAGCAGCACAATTGTTTTCAATATTGATAATAAGAAAAAAATGTTTCTTGAGCATTAAATTAAAATATTAGAATGATTTCTGAAGGATCATGTGACACTGAAGACTGAAGTCTGCTACTACAAATTCAGCTTTGCCATCACAGGGATACATTAGATTTTGAAATATAATAAAATAGAAAACAGTCATTTTAAAATGTAATAATATTTCACTTTATTACATTTTCTAGTTTATTTCTTGGTCAAATATACACAGCCTTGGTGAGTAAACGAGACGCAAACCTTTGGATGTGTGTGTATAGAATTCATCACCCAATAGAATATTACCTAAATCAAGAATGACAATGGTGAAAATTCCATGTAATTTGATTATTTCTTTCCATAAAACCCCTACAAGGTGCACAATAATGAAACCTAAAGAATGTCAATATAGCAAGGAGCTCAGACTAGTGGAAATAAATCATGTCCATCGCATGGGGTAAAATTGATTTGGGTACTGCAGGCGTAAGCTTCGCTTGAGTAAAAGTGTGCGGCTGTATTAGGTAGTCCTACGGTTTCCCAGCACACAATTACTCCGTAAGCCAGTGAAGGTGTCGGTTCATTGCCTTAACCATTTGCTATGTGGCCACCCTGGACTGCTTTTATTTCGCTTCACTCCCTCTGGATAAACCTAATGGTACAAAGACATATATTCTATTGGAGAGAAAGAAGGAAGGCTGCGCACATGTGCGAATGGAAGATCATTACATGCATAGTTTCTTGGAAATCTGCTTTCCAATAAACGCAGTGCAAATACAAAACAGAACTGAAATGTTTGCACGTTCTTTTTGTTCTTCACAATATTATTCACACAACGTCTCGCACTACTTGATTAGCACGGTTTCCCACGGGTCAGCAGGCCCACAGGCTATTGAGTGCGGTGAAACCGTGATAAAAGAAGGGGGTAAAAATCAGGTAAGTGTTCATTCAATTAGCCATGCCTCAAGGACAGTAAAATCAGCTCCCTCATAATTACTGGGATCATATTTTTAATCAGGCTTATACACATTCGCTCACTCTTTTAAGTAAAAGCTACATAGACAGTGATTAAAAGCAGTAGTATAAGTAAACATAAATCACTTTTGACAACTTTCCTCTCTTATACTCGCATCTACACTGCAGAATCGCCAACTAGTTTGACCACTTGTGGATATTGAGCAATACGCTGTATAAAATAATCAACAGCCCAGACAAAAAGCAGGTATCTAAAGCTCTGAGAGAATACATCTAGCAAACACTTTGTATACATTGCATGTTCAGTAAGTTAGAAAATGTTTAATAAACACATGGTTTACTTCCTGTCATCATTTACTCACCTTGAGTTTCTATCTTCTGTGAAACACAAAAGGAGAATATTTGAATATTGCATACTGAAGTAAACAGTGAAAATAAAGAAAGGATTTAAACGACACGTGGTGAGTAAATAATAATAGAAATAACAATTCATCTAGGCTCCAACATAGCCTTTTAATGCGCACAAATGCTGGCAAGATCACACTTGACTTAATTTGGTAGTTCTATTTGATGTCTGATGCCGCAATCATTTTGTTATTATATTGCTTTCCCTAATGAGCACAAATGTTTGTGTCAAAACTCTAATTAGACCATCATCAATACTCTCTGCAGAAATCAATCAGTTTGTTCTTGAAAGAGCCTCTTTTCCTTTATCCAAAACACTTAAAAGAATCCAGGAAATTTCAAAAGGACAAAACTATCAAAAGGACGATATATTATTGCCTGAGAAAACACTGTTTACAGCAAATACTAAACGGATAGTTTGCCCAAAAAAATTGTCATCATTTACTCACCTTCATGTTCTTCCAAACTTGTATGGCTTTCTTTCATCTGCAGAACGTTAAAGAAGATATATTTTGAGAAATGTCTCAATGGTCTAAAGCCAAACCAGAAACTTGTTTCGTTACCAAAACTCTTTAAAATATTTTCTTCTGTGTTCTGCAGAAGAAAATCATAGAAAGTAAGTTTTTGCTTTACTTTTAAATACCAAGTTTCTAAAGCTGATTGGTCGATCGCTGCATTCTGTAATTAAATATTTTTTGTAAAATGACCAGTGAAATAGCATAATTGACAATTACAGTTGATGTCAAAAGTTTACATACACCTTGCAGAATCTGCAAAATGTGAATTATTTGACAAAATAAGAGGGATCGTACAAAATCCATGTTATTTTTTATTTAGTACTGAGCTGCATAAGATATTTCACATAAAAGACGTTTACATATAATCCACAAGAGAAAATAATAGATGAATTTATAAAAATGACCCTTTTCAAAAGTTCACATACACTTGATTCTTAATACTGTGTTGTTACCTAAATGATCCTCAGCTGTTCTTTTTTTTTTTTCTGTTTAGTGTCCCGTGTTTGTCCTGAACAGTAAAACTGACCAACAATGACTGTATGATTTTGAGATCCATCTTTTCACACTGAGGACAACTAAGGGACTCATATGCAACTATTACAGAAGGTGCAAATGCTCACTGATGCTCCAGAAGGAAACGCCATGCTTTAAGAGCCAGGGGGTGAAAACTTTTTAAATTTGGCAATTTAGGCAAAATAAGAAATATTTATCGTCATATCTTCATTTTGTTCAAAAGTTTTTACCCCCGTCTCTTAATGCATTGTTTTTCCTTCTGGAGCATCAGTGAGCATTTGAACCTTTTGTAATAGTTGCATATGAGTCCCTTAGTTGCCTTCAGTCTGAAGAACAGCATGCAGTTTAACTGTTCAGGACAAACAAGGGACTTATGAACAACTATCACTAAAAACAAAACAAAAAAAAACACAGCTGTGGATCATTCAGGTAAAAACACAGTATTAAGAATCAAGCATATGTAAACTCCTGAACAGGGTCATTTTTGTGAAATGAAATATTGTGAAATATGTGAAATATCTTAATTCAGGTCAGTACTAAAAAAAAAAAACATGCATTTTGTATGATCCCTCTTATTTTGGCAAAATAATTAACATTTTGCAGATTCTGAAAGGTGTATGTAAACTTTTGCCCTCAACTGTTTACAGCTGCATTGTCCCAAGCAACCTATTTTATATAATTTCGACAATCTTTCTTCAATATTTCATATTCATTAAATATTTTATTTGGTAATTGCCTGTCAGTATTTCATTAAATCTGCTAAGTAAATAAGAAAACCTCCACCACTGATTGATTCTCCCTTCTGCTCTGCTAAGTGTTTGCATTTGTACCTTCTTCAACCAGACCTGCTTAACATAATAGTTCTCATATTGCTTTTTTGATTATAAATTATCCTCCGCTACACTGTACATGAATGAAAAATGCTTGCATATGAGTGTAAGTTGCAGGGCATTTTTATAGCAGATTAATGGGTGCACATGAATGTGCTAAATTTGTCTAAATTGTGGAGTGACACACCAGACGCCACTATGAATCAAAGCCACTACAACATTATTGGGCGTTTCAGCTGCCAGCTACACATTCAAAACCATTTAGATGCTTTTCATGAGCTACTATCAACATCAAACCCTTCCCCTCTGCCAAATAAACAAATCACTCATGCTCAAACCTAACACGCTTCATAATCACACCGAGCAAACCATCTGGAACTGAGGAAACCACTCTGAACCATCAAACCATCATCTAAAAACTTGATCTCGAATATAATTATATTATAAGTGTCAGGAGATTATAAACATTATACCCGCTTTAAAAAAACAGTGGTTATAGGGTTACAAAGAGGTTTTGTATGAGCAAGCGGTGCAGTTTTGACACATATAATCAAGACTTTGCAGTAGCATCTTTGAAATGTGTGATCCAGACCTGCTGCTTCAAAATGATCTCTCCTCAAATGCCTCCAGGGAGCGCTGTGAATGCTAATCACAACACATTAATGAATTCTAATAGGCCAGAGGTGTCATTTGGGCATTCAATTACCCCCAGAGTATCTCTAATTAAGGGCATGTGAACATCTATTAAAATAGCCATGTTCCTGGCAACTCTGGAGTGGAACTTTAATGAAATACATGACATATGTGCCACATAATGAAACACAGAAGTGTGGACAGATACAAACAAAACCATCAAAACATGTTGAGGATCATATCGGTGCTGGTTTTAAACCAGGCTGGTGGAAAAAAAATCATCCACAAAACACGACGCCATGTAATCATTACCCAATGTGCCTGTGATGACTGTGGTAACTTTGTTCACAATTTCTGAACAATAACAGAAAGTCTCAGATGTTTTGTTTTGTTTTGTTACGCTCAATTATGCCCTTTTCATTTGTTTAAAAAGAAAGAAAAAGGAGGAATAACAAGCAGATTGATCATCGAAAGGTAGAAATAGTTACAAATATTGTATTCCTATGCTTCTGTACTATGGCTGTCAGTTAAATACATTTTTTAAACTAATTAACTGATATGATAAACTAAATAAATAATCAAATAATTCACATTTAATCGCATAGAATGAATAGTTGCTTAGAAAATCTCCAAATAGGCTTTATTTCTACAATAAGACAAACACATTAATATTAATATGATTACAAAATTGTTATTAGATGTTCCAAATGCTTCATATCTTCCTCCTTTTTTAAAATCAACAACATGGATAGTTAACACCAGGAACTACATTTAAGACCATAAATGATCACAATTTAAAATACATACACACTGTGCTTATTTTTAACTAACAGAGTCCTTATACAGTTCAGTAAATGCCTTTGTCATATTATGTTTTATATAATTAATTAACTTAATTACATTTTAATTAAATTGACAACCCTAGTGTCTACATGTGCTTTCGTGCGTACTGCTTACGGACATCGTGAATGGAATCACCAGTTTCGTAATGTGCATCCCAGAAGCTCAGGCGGATACACACCCTGCTATTTCCCATACTGCCCCCCTCCCAGTAATGATAGTGGTGTGGCACTGAGAGTGATGGCTCAATAACAGACCTACAGAGAACGGCACTCTGAGGTGAATCACTCTCACATGAAACAGTCTCAAGAATTATCTCAAGCATCTGACAGCACATGGCTCCCGAGCAACAGTTATTTTGAGTGCAGTGGAGGTTATTCTGGTTTATACGGTGATAAACTGGCCAAGAATATGCTTTGTTGTAGCTTAAACTGTGAGGATGTAATAACTAAATGGTAATATTGTGTAGAGCAATAATGAGAGAAAGAAAAAAAAGCTCAGCGTACATATGTTACGCCAAGTATTGTCTGGAAAAAAAGCAGGCATATCAAACTGCTATACTAAAAAAACTATACTATAAAATTGCCTATACTGTGTTTTCCTAAACATGTTCTTTCATATACAGTTGAAGTCAAAGGCTTACATACACCTTGCAGAATCTGCAAAATATTAATTATTTTACCAAAATAAGAGGGATCATACAAAATGCATGTTATTTTTTATTTAGTACTGACCTGAATAAGAAAATTTACATAAAAGACGTTTACATATAGTCCACAAGAGAAAATAATAGTTGAATTTAAACTGTTTACATTTGACTTGATTCTTAATACTGTGTTGCTACATGAATTGTTTACTGCTGTTTCATTTATTTTATTTAATTTTTTAAAATTTATTAAGAGCCGAGGGGTGAAGACTTTTGACCAGAATGAAGATGTGTACATTTTTCTTATTTTGTCTATATAACTTTTTTTTTTTCATTTAGTACTGGCCTTCAGAAACTACATAAGATACTTAAATGTTTCCCAGAAGACTAAATAAGTTAAATTTACCCTGATCTTCAACTTTAAAGTTTTCACCCTCCGGCTCTTAATTCATTGTTTTCTTCTGAAGCATCAGTGAGCGTTTGAACTTTCTGTAATAGTTGCATATGAACCCCTTAGTTGTCCTGAGTGTGAAAAGATGAATCTCAAAATCATTTAGTCATTATTGGAAAGGTTTCAAATACACAAAAATGCTGAAAAACCAAAGAATTTGAGGGACCTGAAGGATTTTTCTGAACAGTGGGCAGTTTAACTCATTCAACTTTATAAGTGTACTGTATGTCAATTTTTATAAATTCAACTATTATTCTCTCTTGTGGACTATATGTAAACATTGTGAAATATCTTATTCAGGCCAGTACTAAATGAAAAATAACATGCATATTGTATGATCCCTATTATTTTGGTAAAACAATTAACATTTTGCAGATTCTGCAAGGGGTATGTAAACTTTTGACTTTAACTGTAGGATTTTAGCAGCATAAATTAAACAAGTACACACTGCAACAGCTCAGAGCACAAGCTGCAAAAGGAATAAAACACTTTGTTCTGATAATCAATATGTCCCCTTTCCAGGTGTTACAAATTAAGGGAAACATGCAAGTACAAAAAAGGCAGAAAAAAAGAAAAGGAGACCCAAAGAGAGAGAGAGTGTAAGGAAATTATAGAGTTTCAGTGAAGGAAGTGTTCATACAACCAGCTGCTTCCTCTAGTGTTCAAGTCCATCGGGTCTATCTCTGGGAATACTGGGTGTGTTATTATTTTGTAATATTAGGCCTTTCAGAACAGATGTTCTGGAGTCAAGATCCCATAAAAAGACCACTAAAACCAGCTTTGGTGCAGCCCTGTAATCTGTCCAGTTCAAACAAATCCAGTGAACTACTTACAGAACATACAGATGGAAACGGCACGACTGAAATAATTGTATACTATAGGTGTAGCTATAAATACTGGCTGACCACCTGTGGAGAAAGGGAGAAAACCAACTGGATGGTTCATTAAAGGAACAGGAAAAACCCTGGACCATTTATGGAACACAAAAGGAAATATATAAATAAATATATATAATAAAATGTGTGTGTGTGTCTATATGTATGTAATTTACAGTTACAATATCTTTTTGTATAATACTTTGTGATTTAGTCTTCTTTCTGGGTGAAGACTGATCAAGTTCTAGTCTGGGTGTAGCTACAAAAACATTCAAACTCTTCTCGAAGATCCAACCCAAACATTTTTGTTTTACATGGACGCAGTTCAAAGGCCATATGTTTGTCCTCACAGTTCCTGTTCGTGACCAACGAAATCCAACAGCTTTGCTGAGATGAAAATGTAAAAGTTTGCGAGATACCAGAGCGTGGGTTGCTAAGGGAGACAGGGACAAACTCAGAATGAAGGCCAGATCGACAGTTGGATGAGGTTTAGCTCAGGCATTCAACAGGTGCAGTAGATCTGATGTTGAAAACAACCTTTTGCACATCTGTGGTGCAGCTTGGTAAAGGCTATTGGATGTGAAACTCAAAATTCCAGCATTGTGTACATGTCGTTCTAAACAGGAGCATTTCCTCCAAGGAGGCAAGGGAGGCGGTGTCTCCTCAAAATATTGGATGAGAAAAAAAATCGTAGTGCAAAAATAAAGCAGCGCCAATAATACAAAATATAACATGAAAAAGTGCATAAAGAAATACTGTCCAACAGCGACACCAACAGGTAAAGCATCGCCTCCCCTGAGCCCACTGAGAGTTTTAACTGGGAGGTAACTGAGAATGAACAGGGGAAAGTCACATGAGAGGAGGCAATGCCTCCATTGCGATTTGATTGGATATGACTAGTTATGTTCAGCTGTGATTGGTTCATGCGATAAATCCCACCTCTTGTGTTCATGCACGTTCCATATTCGCAAATCAGTCTGAATGAACAATATAATGGCATTAATAGGAAGACAAATTTTAAAAAATCAAGTAAACAACTCACAAACTTGTATAACCACTTTGTAACGTAAAAATAATACTTAATTAACATGGCATTAAAACATGATCTGCGGGAGTTTTTAGTGAGTAATCAGCTTGGTGAAATTTAGGGTGTGTTCACACTTGTCATGTTTGGTTTGATTAAAACAAACTCTGGTGCGATTACTCTGTTAGTGCAGTTCATTTGAGTAAGTGTGAATGCTGCCATCCAAACCCTGGTGCGCACCAAACAAGCGGTCCACTTCCAAATGAACGAATGAAATTTGCTAACTAGCACATTATTAGGAAAGGTGATCGCAAAGATTCATAAAAAAAAAACCTTATACTCACTTTTGCTGTAAGTGAAGCTGGATCACGAATTATACGCGCGAACATAGACACATTTATGTAGATCGAGAGGCGCATTCCCTTCACAAATAAACGTAATCCACTGTATCGTCAGCAGCTCAGTTGTCAGGAGTAAATGACGACCACTATGTTCATTATTACATCCAGCAACACAACACCTCAATTGCTCAATTCTTGTCTAACTTACATCCCTGCTCCAGCATCAAAACATGGAGGTTGGACTGTTACAGCTGATCTGAGGTAAGACGCTCATGTCAATCAACTATTGTGGGAGCGGCCTCTGTCAGTGTGATGCCACAATGACAGGCATCTGAGAATGGATCAGTTTGAAAAAGGGAATGTTGTTTTTACAGATTAATTAAAAACCACTGCATGGATTTTTATCATTATAGGGTAGATTTGTACATACACTGCCAACACACATTAATGTTCAAACAACATGTAAAAGTGAACTTAGCATCTGTTGACCCTTTTAACACTATCGGGTAGATTTAGGGTTGGGTTTGGTCTATAGGGCTTATTTCCAACACGATAGAGCACTAGCTTTTAGCGACAGCCCCAAGATATTTTAACCCTGAACTGCTGCAATACGTACCTAAAGCAAAGTAATAAAAACACAGCAATATGTACCTATTTCAACGTAATAAAAACATGGCAGGGTTCACGTACTTAACCCGTGTTTTAGCGGCACTCAGTGGACATTCCTCTTTGAAACTGCTACAAAATGTGCAGTAAGGTACGTAAAAACGGTGTTGCAAAAAAGTATTTTTATGAGACTGGGTTGATTTTATGTGTAGAACAAGAAAAGCAAAAATTCTTAAGAATGTTACAGAAACCAAAGTCTGTCAGGACAGGACATAACAGAACTTTTCAAACCATGTGATGGATTTACAAATAGAAAAATGTTTTGTGAAAGAACAGGCCTGGCCAAAAAGAGCCTTACAAACATAATCTCATGTAGTACCATCCTACTTATTGTGGAGCTGCTTTCTCGCTGACTTCCAGTGAGTTTTGCAAGATGCCATCTGTGCATGTGTGACAGTCTACAACTATTAATCAAGTGAGATAACATTTAAACTGGTTGTGTGATTGTGCGTATGTGTGACCATTCCACCCTAAGCATTTCCACAACACTTCATCAATGCTCAATACAGCAAATTTTACCACAACACATTTAAAAACAGGCGTATAGAGTAAAAGTGATGACCTCTCTTTGCCCCAATGGGTAACACACTGAACCAAAAAAAGAAAACAGGATTCTTTTCCGTTTTCTTTCCTCACTTCTGTCCATTACGTGTGCAATTCTCCCAAGACATGATGTAATGGGCCTGGACAGCCACTGTGTAGGAGGCTGCACTGTCGAACCAGGATTAAATGGCTGCTTATTTGGCCTGCAGGTTTGCTTGAAATACAGTCACAGTGGGGATAGGCCAGTTGAATTGATTCAGCAGAAGATTTGGTGTAACGGTTAAGACTTTAGACTAGTAACCGGAAGGTTGTTGGTTCAATTCCTTCAAGACATTAGAGGGATCATTCCAGTCATGACCTAATGGTGCCTTTGTAAGGTGACATCACCTCAAGGTTGTGAAAAAAATGAGATAATGATAATCAATTTTGTATTATCGGCAGATAGATGTTGGAATATTGTTATTAAGGGTACCATTTTATTAAAATCCTGTGTGGCAGATTCAAAACATTCTTTATTCTTCTCCTTTTTGCAATGGAAATTGCGATATGGAAATTGCTTTTACATAATAAAGCAGCATATGAAACAAAGAACACAACTTGCCAAATATGACACATGAGATCCAGTGAGTCACTAATTTATCCTGTTCATGTGGGTGGTGCACATCATCTCAGAGGGGATTTGCCAATATGGACAGAATAACAATGTGACAATTAAGTGCTACTACACTAATTTGTTGGATGCTTCACTTGCAACCTACTTTTTCTCAGACAAAATCAACAAAACAGGCCAGAAAAACAGACACTGTGTAAAATTAAACCCTCTCGACAGCTGTCTACTTCTGGTCTACAAAATGAACCATCAAACGGTGACCCAAACAGGGTTCATCTGCACTGCGAGACAAGAAAAAATCAGCATGGCCATTAAAAATAAAAGTACAGAGTTATTCAGACAAACTGTATTTGGTTGGAGAACATCCTCAGGGTGAGGCAGCAGTCGGAGCAGGTGATGCATTGTGGGATACGCCTCATGGGGGTCCATCTGTCTGTGCATGTCTCAGTCCACTGACCAAAAAAATATTCTCTTGATAAAGAGGAGAACAAAAGGGACATGAAATCCACATAGACACCGATTTTTGGGAACAAAGTGGTGCTATTACAGCTGGGTGACATAGCTAAAAATATTATAGTATTTTCACTTTTAGGCATAAAATATATGTATATTAAATTTTAATAAGTTTAATGGTAACTCATAACAATATACTACCTAAAAATCTAAAATCGTCTACCATCATTAAGACAAACTCTGAGCATTCCCATTTGAAAAAGCTGATGAAGATATGTTTAAAAAAGTAAGTTACACTTTATTTTAAGGTCCAGTTCTCACTATTAACTAACTATTATTTACGACTTTTGCCTCAGTAAACTTCTAATTACTGCTTATTAATAGTTAATAAGGTAGTTGTTAGGTTTAGGTATTGGTTAGGATGTAGGAAATAAGGATGTAGAATATGAACATGCAGAATATGTGCTTTATAAACATTAATAAACAGTCAATATGCTAGTAATATGCATGCTAATGCGCAACTTGTTTGTAGAGTGAATTGGAGTGAAAGTGTTACCAAAAATATTTTAAAAATAATAGTTTTAAGTATCATTAGTCAATTATTATTAAATAGATAAACCTAAATATGCTTCCTGTGGTAACATCTAAGTTAATGAATTGGTTTTAATTTAATTAAAATATAAATATAGTATAAAATTGTATAAAAATATAAATCTATCACACAGGATTTTAATAACTTCTATGAAATTAGGGCTACTTGGCCTTTCATTCTCTACTACTCAAATGATTATCACAATTAAAAAAAAAAAAATGCAGTAAAATGTAAAACCATGCAATTTCTTTTTAAATCATAACTGAAATCCTTAATATTCACAATGCTGCTTAATTTTATAAAACCAGCAAAATCCTTATGAACATAAGTTTTTGAACAGTACAGAACTGATCAAAACAGAACCGAACAGTAAGATTTTTAATGTTTTTAAAGAAGTCTCTTCTGCTCACCAAGCCTGCATTTATTTGATGCGAAGTACAGCAAAAAAAAAGAAATATTTTTACTATTTAAAATAACTGTTTTCTATTAAAATAATCTTAAAATGTAATTTATTCCTGTTATTTCAAAGCTGAATTTTTAGCATCATTACTCCAGTCATGTGATCCGTCAGAAATCATTCTAATATTCTGATTTGACATTTATTATTATTATTATTATTATTATTATTATTATTATTATTATTTCAGAAGACCAGCATTCATCAGAAATAAAAAATCTTTTGGAACATTATAAATGTCTTTATCACCACTTTTGAACAATTTAAAGCATCCTTGCTAAATAAATGTATTAATTTCTATAATTTCTTTACCAAAAAAAAAAAAAATTAGACTGACTGCAAGCTTTTAAATATAATGTATAATGTTACAAAAGCTTTTTATTTCAGATAAATGCTGATCTTTGGATCTTTCTATTCATCAAAGAATCCTGAAAAAAAATTACTCAACTGTTTTAAATATTGATAAAAATAATAAATGTTTCTTGAACAGCAAATCAGCATATTAGAATGATTTAGATAATGTGACACTGAAGACTGGAGTAATGATACTGAAAATTTAGCTTTGATAACAGGAATTAATTATATTTTAAAATACATTCAAATAGAAAACAGTTATATTAAATAGTAAAAATATTTCACAATGTTACTGTTGTTGCTGTACTTGGATCAAATAAATGCAGGCTTGGTGAACAGAACAGACTTCTTTAAAAAAAAAAACATTAAAAATCTTACTGTTCAAAAACTTTTGACTGGTAGCGTATAGTGAATTTTTATTAAGTTTCCCAGTCCTTGTTGTTATAAATCACCATGGAAGAAATGTTTCAGGAACTTCAAATGATTTACATTATCATACATATGGTATTAAATTGTAAATAACTAACTTCTCTTAGTTCACTTCAAAAACAACCATTATACTGATGTTGTTAATGGATAGTGCTATAGCACTTGGTATGAAATCTAAGAAGGTGAAATGCAGCATAGCAGGAACACAACACAGTTATGTTGTCTTCACGTCACATGACCGTCTGGCCATGAAAAACTCTGTTTTTTCACAGCAGAGTGCAGCACGACCACCTCCCAAGCGTCGCTTCCCACGCCATCCAGACTCACCCTAGCGCTTCATAGGCGCACACTGCAGCTCACCAAGCAACAGAGAGACTACTTTGTACTTGTGTACAGAGATGCATTTATTAAATGCATATACAACAAGGTTAGCATGGATAATATAATGATAACAGGGTGTTACACAGACAGAAAATCATGCAAACACACACACACACAAACGCACACACCATAACACTCTAGAAATGGAACCAGCTGAGAAGCAGGTGTCAATGACAAAGCATTAACACCAGTCTACACTTTGCTAAGATCTGTCTCCTTCCAGATCCTTCTGTGACGCACTCTTACGGAAACTCATTTTTCCTCTCCACAGCTGCTTTTATTCCTTTATTATTGGCGGCTCTGGTGTCAGGCGCGAGAGCTCAGAATAGACCTTCATAATCCCCCATATTCACCGTACACTCCAGGACCCGTTCAATGCGCAGCTACACAATGCAGCAATGACCGAAAGTTATGATGCCCCTCATACCAGAGCACTGTTGCGTCAGCGCCTCTAGTGCTAAAGGTCATGATCGATTGACCTTTAGGTGATCAATTGGACATTAAAAGTGAAATGACATGTTTTGGTCCCAAAAACAATATAAAAGAGAGCATTGGTGTACTTATTGGCGTTCTTTTGCAATTGGCTTGCAACTTTTAGTTGCATTACAAAGTGTTCTTGCTTTTTTTCCTATGACACACCATTTCCTTTAAAATCAATGAGACTAGTGTTTGCCTTGGTCTTTACTATGTATAAAAAATGCTTTTGTCTTATAGTGTGAACCCAGGTTAAGAGGGAAAGATCACATTATCACCTTCTGATTACCAAGCACACAAAATTTCCCTAATTTCTGTTAATTGCAGAAAAAGCTGATCACTAATATCTCTTTCAAATGGAGAAATACGCAGCACAGTACACAGAATTATGTTGCCAAGGACAAGCCGCAAAACCTTTCTAAGCAACAGGCAAACAAATTAAGCTAACACAAAGGTGAACTATTCAGTGAGTGAGTCTGTTCACATTTTCAAGGCCATTAAGAAATTATGAAAGACTATGAGACTATGATTGTTGCACATTATCACATTGCTGAGCTCCAAGATACTGCGATGTGTGAATATTTAACTATATGTGTTTCTTTTGATGGCATTCACACATCAATGTATTAGTTAGAATAGTTCATCAGAATAGCAATGGTGGGTAAGGATTTAGTGTAGAAACATGATTCATGTCATCCTACAGCAAGTTTCAGATTTGTTCATTTAAATGTGATCATTGTATATATAATACAAAAGATAATCAACTGCAACACAATTAATAAAGTTATAATGTATCTGATAGAATTTATATCTGTAGCACTTTAGCTTGCAGTAATGCATTAACTAACATTAACAATGAGCAATACCTTTGTTACAGCATTTATTCATTTTTGATAAATTTGGTTAATAAAAAAATACAACTGTTCATTGTCAGTTCATGTTAGTTCAGGTCCATTAAATAACATTAACAGAAACAACTTTTGATTTAAATAACGTATTAGTAAATGTTGGCATCAACATAAACTAAGAATAATAAATGCTGTCCATTGTTTTTTGTATTTACATACAAATGTTAGTTTTTACAAATGGAACCTTATTGTAAATTATTTCCAAAAACTACCAAAACAGAATTACATTATACATTCTTGGAATATAAAAACACACACACACACACACATATATATATGGATAAACAATGCTTTAAGAGCCAGGGGGTGAAAACTTTTGAACAGAATGAAGATGTGTACATTTTTATTATTTTTTATATAGCAGTATATATATTATATATATATATATATATATATATTTTTTTTTTTTTACAAAAAATACATCTTAACAATGCAACAATTCAAGTATTTATTTGAATCACTAATCATTTCATACTATACATTATTTTAAAAAGGTGAAAATATTTTTTTTCAGAAATAACCAGGAAGTGAGGACCAGATAATTATTTATTTTCATTTTAATTAATGCAAATCTGTTATCTGCTTCTGTATTCATTTCATAATCTAATATTATTTATGTGTCCTTTTTTATTTTAATGTTTTTAGTGAGCAGCTACTGTAAATGGTTTGTTAGAAAGAAGAGTCAATTATTAACTGCATAATTGTTTATTTTCATGTGCAACAGTTATTTTTCCCATATGGCTGCCACTCTTCTGACAAGAAAAGCAACCAAATGTTGTTGATGATTGTTTTATTTTGGTTTGGTTTTTTTTAATCATGCTAAAACTTGCTGGCTGTGCATGTTGTTTTCTGCCTGAAATGAAGCATGACTTTTATCTATTTTTCAACAAAACCAGATCCCACAAATAGAAGGCCTCAAAATGTAAACACACACACACACACACACACACACACACACACAAAAACATGAATGTTTAGACCAGTGTTTCCCACTCGTGTGCCGCAACAGGTTGTCGGGTGCGCTGTGGAAAATGATAAAAAAAATTCCTATTTCTATTATATTTCACTATTATTGTTTTAAATCAGTGCTGTTGGTCATCATTATGTCTGTTTGTGGGTTTTGCAAATATTTAACCAATGAAAAGCATTCAAAAGAGCTTCTGACTGAATCTCGTAATGCTATTGGGTCCTCAAATTGTCAGTCAAACCTCATTACTCCACCCTGCCTCTATTCAGAATAAAGTGGCACGACGCGGAGTTTGAAGACGGACGTCTACTTCTTTAATAAGTAGTGTTCTTTTAATAAGTAGTGTTTTCTTTACTCAAGAAACACTGTCCATAAGAGCTAATGTTTTTGTGTGTTTGAAGAGCCAAGAAGAGTCTTAGCATTTGCCGTCTAGTTGTGCATAGCGGTTCATCTTTTATATCATGAGATTTTTGCCAAATGTATTAAACAACAAGAACAACTGAGCTCCCATATAGCTACAATAAACTTCATAACCTGTAAATTGATGAAAACTTAATGCGATTATTTTACAGCCTCGGATAATGACAGAAAAAATACAGATCTTTGTTATTCGCTCGCCAAAAAACTTTTTTAACTACATTTGACCACGATTTTCAGAAAATGTTAAGTGCAAGTGTCTGATCATAAAGCCAAAATACCAACTCTGATGATGCATTATTGGGAAAAAAAAAGGAAAAAACGTCTTTTTTTTTATTGCTTAGTGGTGTCCTGCAAGATTTTTTACTTATCAAAACTGTGTCACGACAGAAAAAAAGGTTGGGAAACTCTGGTTTAGACCGTACCACTTGCACATTTTTTGATTAAACATATCCTTAAAACAAAAACAACATTTTCATGTGCCAATAGTCACTAATTTTCTTTACACAACAGATGTACTGAGATGGGTTAAAGAGTGCAATAGCTTTGCCATGAACACATTATAAGTGAAGAAAAATACAGCTGAAACTTGACTAAGCCTTGTGCACGCAGAGAGCAATTGAAGAAAGGTTTTGAATTGATTTTCTACCTCCTGAATAGGTACATGACCAAATGGTGCTAACAACATCTCAACAGCTGCTTGGCAGAACTGGAAAATGTCGCTTGTGAGCATACAATTGACAGAATGTTTAAATGCTCACAAGCTTTCTAAATCTCAAATTCGCAATTAACACAAAAGACAGAAGGACGTTTTCAGCTCCAAAAGTTTGTATTTACAATACATCAAGCGTTTTTATCTGAAAAAAGCTCATTTTATTTATTTACCTCTGAAATATTCACTGTCATTATTAGAGATTATCAAACATCACTTAAAAAGGTAAAAATCCCATAACTAAGGCCCTATGATTTCCACGATGCAGAAAACATGGAGGGAATTGTGGAATACAGTCATAAAAATGGAATTTGCTGTATAACGCAGAACGTTCCGGAATTTGCCAAATTTTGGATGAAAAAATCAAAAGTAGGTCAGTACACTTATATCAAAACGTGATATGGACTAGTGTCTGTGAATATTAGAAGACTATTTTTATCCTCTGCCTCCTCAATATGTGAGTACATGAACATGAAAATCATCTCTAGTACTACTTTGAGGGTCACTTCATGAGCATTTTACCATTTCTTTTGAGAAAAACTATCATTATATCATATACAAACAGAAACTTAAAGGTCTTCACAGCAACTTGTCAAAATAAAAGTTTGCTTTATCTTGAAGAAAATGTGACTTAATGTAGACCTAATGATAGTTATTAAATGACTATTAAAACATTATTTTGTTAAGGAATAATCACTAGAAAAATTGCTAACCATAATTTATTTACCAGAAAAAATTAAATTAGGGCTGTAAAATTAATCACGATTAATCGCATACAAAATATAAGTTTGAATTTGCCTAATATATGTGTGTGTGATTTTTATGAATATATAAATACACACAAATTAATGTATATTTAAGAGGAATATGTTATGTACAAAATATTTTTATTTATAATATAATATAAATTATATCAAAATTATAATAAATACATATACATGTAACTATTTCTTAAATATATACATGAATATGTTTGTATTTATATATACACAATAATTACACACAGTACTATTAGGTAGTGTTGGGCTCGAGTCCACCTAAGTCAAGTCCGAGTCTTTAACCTGTCGAGTCCGAGACGAGTCCGAGTCCAAAATGGGCCGAGTCGGACTCAAGTCCGAGTCCCAAACGGCCGAGTCCGAGTCGAGTCCGAGTCCAAGTAAACACTACTGTTTGTCAGTATCTTAACATTGTTTTAAACCAAACTCGGTCCTGGAGGGCCGATGTCCTACACAGTTTAGCTCTAGCCCCAATTAGACACACCTGAACCAGCTAATTAAGCTCTTACTAGACATACTAGAAACCCCACGGCAGGTGTGTTGAGGCAAGTTGGACCAAAACCAAGGACCGGGACCGAGTTTGGGCACCCCTGTTTTTAACTAAAAAAAACGCAATGTCAATTGAAAAGCAAAAAGCAAAGAAAAGCAAACCTCTAGTGGATCTTGACATTTTAATTTTTGATTTCACAACATCTCATAATTAGTGTCGTGGTCTGCTTAGCAAACTTAAAGTCATGTAACAGAATTTATGGCCGACTTATGGATTGTGACATATTTCAGAGTGAAACAGGTTTTAGAATGTGATAAATTACAGGGCGGGACTTGACTTTATTCATTGATATAGTAAATGTATAAATTCAAGGGTGGGGGGTAAAGGAGTAGGTATCTTGGTGAATGGGACCTTAAGAGCAAAAAAGGGCACCTCTTTTATTTCTGATTGTGGCTGTGTGTGTTTTGGGTTTTATATGTCTCTTTTTTCTTGGATGAAAATAAGGCTCTGAGGGATAAACCTAGTCTTTACCATGGCACACACTGTGTATAAAGCCCTACATATACTTTCCATAAGTCACAGCAGACTCACACCTGTTTTATTTTTGAATGCATTTATAGTTACATTAGTTACAATAAATTACATTATATAAAGAAAAATTGATGATGTACCATTGAATTACCAGAAAATCATGCACACCCAAGGTGGTTTTGGACCCATTAAAACTATTGCTGCAAAGATGTTAGAAAAAATATTTTTCTTTTAAGCTAGAAACTGCCACCATGTTTAAAAAATAATAATGATTTTAGTACAGCAAAAATTAATAAACTAATGTAAGTAAAACATTTTCAAGCTTACCGAAGGCAAGTAAACATTCCAAGTAGGCCTATTACAAACAAAAGGATAAATAAATATATTAATCAAAAATACAAATGAAATAATATTTTTTAAAAAATAAAATCTTTTTAAAAACAGACCTTTTTTTAAGGTAGGTCTATCTAAAGGCTATTACAGAAATAGACTACAGACATTTCTTGAAGTAATAAATGTTAAAATAAAACACTGCAAAATCTTCACTGTATATGTTAAATATGATTCTTATTAAAGTTAATAAGTGATTCAATCAAGAAAAGCGAGTGATTCTCTTTTTCTTGTGTTGTTTGATTAATATTTACAACGCGGTCGGCGGCTGCAGGTTCACGCTGCTGTCGCTTTAAGATCTGATGCACAGCTCAAATATTTTGACGCATCAGTATTTCTCCCAACTGCTCAGGTTTACTTAAGACAAAACCGACTTTATTTACATGAATAGTCTCTAAGACGAGCATATGTGTAGCAATAACAGACCCTTTTAGAAACGAAAGAGAACTTGGCATTCGCACACTGATTGAGAGGCGCGTTCTGTGAGCGCGCTTTGAGTGTGTGTGCGCACATAAACTCGTCGGCTTTCAAGCAGCCTACTGGACAAGATTTAAAAACACATGCAAATACTGAATATCACTTTCGTGATAATTTCCGTCAACTGTCTCTGGACTCGGATGGGCTCGGCATATTTTCGGAGTCCGAAAGGCTTGAGTCCGAGTCAAGTCCGAGTAAAAATGCATCCGAGTCCGTGACAAATCCGAGTCGCCTATAAAACTGTACTCGAGTCCGAGTACGAGTCTGAGTACCCCAACTCTACTATTAGGCAAACTCAAACTTTTATTTTGTATGCGATTAATCGTGATTAATCGTTTGACAACGCTGATTTAAATACACAACAGTATTTCTGAAAAAAAAAAAAATTAAATCAGCTAATCAGAGAAAACTTGATGAAACCATTTAAAATGGAATCCAGAAAATTCATGGAAAACAAAGAATTTGGTAAAACTAAAATCTGACTTAAAAAAAACTCTCACGGGGCCTTAAAAGTTAAAATTTTGTTAAATATGTTAAACAGTTACATGATTTTCAGTTAATTTTGTGCAATATTTTTTATCAAACCCATTAAAACAGAATCTGGAAAAATGTAAACAGAAAAAAAAAATCCAAAATTAAAATGGAAAAAAAAATGGAATTTGAAAAAAAATAAAATGGATTTCATAGGGCCCTACATGTCTTATTTATTTGTGTTATTGGAAGCAATTTTTTAGATATAACTATTTAAAAAGAACACTGTTTAAACAATTCAATACATTTTATTGAGTGGCTGTTTCATAACCGATTTCACAACCCTAATTTCTATTCAACTGCACGACTCACATCTACAGGTAGACAACACTCTCTGTCTTCGACGTGGCACTTCACTGCGAGCAATATGACGCATGATGCTGGACTGGGCAGGCAGTGCACGATGATCTAAACAGTAAAACCAAAGCTGACCAGAGGCCTCCTCTGACTCTTTGGGTTAACAATGCATGTCTACCACATCAACCGTTAGTTATAACCACACAGACAGTAAATGTCAGCACAACTATTTAGCAAATGCCTTTCAAAACTGCTAGATTTGAAATGAAATGCCTTAGAAATGTTGAAATATTAGACAGTGAAACAATGGTACAACTACACAAGAGGGATTTAATATTTTGCGCAATATGCAAGTTAATATAAACACTTAACAGCTGCTGAACTGGACTAACCTTTGGAGTGGAAGTCTGCAGCTAGTGAGCTAACCGGAGGCTTCTTCACGGCGGCGGAACGGTACACAATGTGAGAACGGCCACCGTCCTCTTCCTCTTGCTCAATCACATGATGTCCCGTTTCCACTGGCTCAATGAAAAACTCCTCCTGCTCAGTTCTGATCATCCCTGCCTGTGAGAAAAAGAAACAAAAAAGATAAATACAGTGTGCCAAACTTACAATGCCATTTCACAGACTTCTTAATTAAGTAAATATCTGATATACTCCAGACATCTTGCGAGAAAATTGAGCAATGTAGAGAATAAAGGACCCATGACAGGTGTTTGTTGGGTTGAATCCCTTGCTGATGAAAAAGAGAAGAAGAAATTTCCAGTCCTTCTCTCTGGCCTTGAGAAAGCAACTTAACTTATCTATACAATTTTATACCTTCCTTGAATAAACAGGTCATTGAAAAAAACAGATAATAATTCTAAATAATTATAATGCATTCATTTTGTGTTTAAAAAAGCATTTATACAACCACAGAAAAACATATAAAATACAGAACAAAGCTGAAATATTATTACTATTTAAAATAATTGTTTTTTTTTTATTTTAATATCATTTAATGCTCATTCATGCTCAAGAAACACTTATTTATTGTCAATACTGAAATCAGTTGTGCTGCATAATATTTTTGAGGAAAACATTATCTTTTTACAGGATTCTTTGATGAAGAGAAAGTTCAAAAGAAAAATATTAATTTGAAATAAAAATCTTTTTAACAATGTAAACTCTTTACTGTCACTGCAGATCACTTGCTGAACAAATTAATTTCTTTGCAAAAAAAATAAAAAATCTTACTGACCACAAACTTAGCATATACTGTATATTTGACCCTGGACCACAAAACCAGTCATAAGGGTAATTTTTTTGAAATTGAGATTTATACATTATCCGAAAGATAAATAATAAATAAAGATAATAAAAAGAATAAATAAGCTTTCCAATGATGTATGGTTTGTTATGATAGGACAGTATTTGGCCGATATACAACTATTTGAAAATCTACAATCTGAGGGTGCAAAAAACTAAATATTGAGAAAATCGCTTTTAAAATTGTCCAAATGAAGTTCTTAAGAATGTATATTACTAATAATAATAAAAAAAAATAGGATTTTTACAAAATACCTTCATGGAACGTCTTTATCTTTACTTAACATCCTAATGATTTTTGGCGTAAAAGAAAAATGTATAATTTTGAACCATACAATCTATTGTTGGCTATTTCTACAAATATCCCTGTGCTACTTATGACTGGTTTTGTGGTCCAGGGTTACATATAAACATTGAGACAACTGGCATTTGAATTCAACAAGAAAAAAAAACCTTGAGAAAATTAATCATGGCCAAAAGGAAATGTGCTACACTTAGAGAACCAATTAAATCATTTGGCCATTCTGTTCTTCCGTGTGTTTAATCTTGATTCTAGCTAATTTTACATCACAATTTCCACTTTAGCACCTTTTTATTCCTAATACGGGCCCGTGCACAATGCAGAACCCTCCTTCGGGCAAACTTTAACACATAGCGCTGAAATCCTCTTTCCAGCTTTCAGACTCTAAAAGGTTTAGTGTACCCCTAGGCCCCGTTTCACCTGCTCTGAGACACATTACTCCCACCGATATCCACCCTAAGTCAGTCAAATCTCAATTTTATTTCCACACCTGATTTAGGATCAGTTCTTCTGACGCCAGCTGCATCTTAAACACAAGGACATTTATAACAGGAGTGGCTCTGAATCAGCTGTGGCACATATGAGACAGAAACTGGATTTCAGAAGCACCCCAGAGAGTGATACGCCACAATGATTCCCAGAGGAGACGGATCATCTGTCTCTTCTTATGGCTGGAATACCACTGCAGATGTGCGTGGGGTGAACCACTGTGTGACTCTACAGGTAAGTAGTCGTGGGTTTGGCTAACGCTTGCAGATACCTGTCATATTAGCACATTAAGCCCAGATGTTTCCCACAAATGTCTTAGTTAGATATTCTCCCTCTTTCATATGAAAATACTATGTCATGCAGCAATTCTGATTATGTTTTACATAAATATGAAAGATTTAGTGAGCGGTGGGGACATATTTTATAAAAACTTTAGTAAGGTTTTGCCAGTGCTCATTTAAGATATATTACAGTAAGATATATTACCACATAACACATTATTCAGCAGGTTGTCTATAGATTTTCCTAAAGTTGTCTACTTGTGTGTCACTTGGCTTTAAAAAATAAGAAGTAATTAAAAAATGATGTTCGGTATGTGCACAAATAATAAAGTGTTTTTATGACGTGGCATCAGTCGGCCATACTGGCGGCACTGAATGTAAACAATGCCACTGAACTGAACGAAACTTGCATATTTTGCTGATTATTGTTGCTGAAAATATTCAATTATTGTCAAGTTTTGGGCTGTACTAATCAGTCAGACCGGGAAAAACATTTGGAGTACTACAGACTGCCAAAAGCAGTCTCAAGGAGAAGAGTGCAAAAAACTGTCTGAGGAACAAAAGGTGAGACTGCAGTACTTCAGAAATACAAGCTTTTCTGAAGCTCCAGGACTTTATAAAAATTGCATTTACAACAGTTTACGGACATATTAAAAGTGATAATGTCAATATATAATGTAATGTTTTTAAGTTATAAGATTTTTTTTAACAACACAGCTATGTCATAATTATTCAACCCTTATTCAACAAAATTGTCTTAAAACACAATTAAGCCTTTAGAAACACTTAAAAAAAAAAAACTGAATTAGCTTGGGCTGTTACACGTGCATACATTTAGCCCATGCATGTGCTGACGTTGTAGCAAATATGGCAAAGTCAACAGAGCTCTTATAAATGCTATAGAGAAGCTATAGAGAAGAAGCATTTTATTATATTAGAAAGTTGAAGGCATGAAGATTTCCAAGACATTAAAAGTACCTAGAGACACAGCTGGCAGCCTTATTCCTTAGTTTAAAATGTGTTGTACCAGAAAACTTTTGACACAATATAACACAATATCATAAAATGTTTGATCAGAGCAACTGATAAAAACCTGCAATGCATAGCCAAAGCAAAATGACCCGATGATATGGCCTTCGTGTTGGGGCATCTTTGCGAATACCACTCTTGACCAAGAAGAACAAAAAGGCTAACTTGAATATGCTAAAATTCATTTGGACAGACCTGTGGAGTTCTGGAAGAATGTTTTATAGAGTGATGTGGCCCAACTAGAACTTTTTGGACCCGTGGATCAGCAGTATGTCTGGTGCAAAAAAAAAAAAGCAAAGCTTATAAACAGAAGAACACCATCTCTATAGTCAAACATGTTTGGGTTGTTTTACTGTAGCAGGAAGTGGAAATCTCGACCGTATGAAGGATATCATGGATTCTTTGAAGTATCAAGTCATTTTGGCAAGAATTGTGATGCCTTTGGTGCAAAGACTGAAGCTAATGAAGATCAGGACTTTCCAGCAGGACAATTATCCCAAAGTAAACATGGATCAAAGACGTTAAAAAATCCACATCAAAAGAAATTCACAAAAATTATTTTATGTTCACAGAAAGCACATTGATTGTAAGTGTCTAATTTTAAGGTTTCAAATAAGTTTTTGGAAAATAAAATGTAAAAATCTGGTTGAAATTATGTTAAATTGTCATTCAGTGTAACACAATATTTAAGTAAAAATTCAAACAACATGCTTATTCTAACTTGTACATATTAAAGTATATAAAAAAATATTAAATTTTATTGTGTTTTAAATTAGTAAAATGTAGACGTACAACCAATTAGTATTTAGGGTGAAAGTAATTCATCTTTTAATATGCCATAAATAGATTTTTGTTGTAAATATGCCTGACAAGACTGTTACACCGAATGACATTTTAGTGGGTGTCACTGTAAATTGGGGGAAAATGTATGATATTTATTTTTTGCTCAGAAAAACAAAAACAAAAATGCAATTAAATTAAACAGAAAACTTTTTAATATTTTTTTGGGAAAAACAACAACAATTGAAAGCAGTATTACACTTGTTTTATGCTTAAACCCTTTTTCATACTTGACCCACATCCAAATCTACTTATGCGTGGCTCAGGGATCAGTCATAGAATGTTCCTGAGTGGCCTGTTCAGTCTCCAGATATAATTCTCATTGAAAATATTTGGTTGAATTTGAAGAAAGCTGTGGCAAAGTGAAAACCAAAGATTATCAGTGATCTGAAAGCTTTTTCAGGCGAGGAATGGGCCAAGATTGCGGTAGAGAGGTGACAGAAGCTTCAAAGCATTTCCAAGTAGTATTTATTGGTGGTTTTAAAGAATAAAACTTTCTGCACCAAATTGAGGGTTGGGGGTTGAATAATTTTGAACATGAACGTTTAGAGCCAATTTGATTATTTTTTCATTATTCATGAACTTACGTTCTCAGAATTACTCAAATGTGTATTAATAAACCTTCTCCAATAGTGTACTGATGCCTTTGTTGAATTGTTTTCATAAAATTTTGTTCTCTGCAGGGGGTTGAATAATTTTGATTGCAACTATAAATATATGAATGACATTTTATATAAAAATATACACATTTTATTTATTATTTATATATTTATTCATGATAATTGTTCATTCAGTTGTGATTTATTGGTCTAGGCTAGAGTTACCCTACTACTCACTGCAGTCAGACGCTGCTGTGTGACAATTCTCCCAACCGCCACACAACGCAAGTTGTAATCCCTTGATAGCTAATTGGCCAGTGTGCGTAAACCACCCAGGCATCAGTGGCTTAGGATAAGTGCATGTCAGCTGTAGCTTTTACACGGGTCACTGCAAATGACGGTTTCTTGACATGATTCACACCGAAAGGAGACTGAGGAGGGAGCCGTCACCGCCCAAGCTGAGCACAGTTGGAGTTTGCTGAGCAAAAACGTGCTAAAAGATCCATATGTCAGCCTGAGTTATGTAAGCCATCTCAGAAGGGCATCTACCCTGGATGACCTTCTCTTGGATGAGAAGGAAAAGAGGAGACAGGAACAGATAGAGAGAGGAAAAGGAAAGGTGGAAGGTAGAAGAACAAAGGCCAGAGGGCAAGATGTATCCTGTCAGGAGGGTGAAAGAGTAGCACCTGATGCTAGTGACAGGAGAGTGAAAGATAAAAACGTCAAGCGGAGGTGCTAACACGCAGTGTCAGGTAATCTTTCTCTCTCTCGCTCACTCTTGCGCTCTCTAGGTCCTTGCTCCAAAACAAGCGTTCGGAAAATTGCTTTCACTCTCCTTAATTCCATCTGTCTGTTTAGACAACTGGTAATTACCAGTCTTGCTGACTGCATCTATGCAGCATCCATAAGGGAAATCTCACATCACACACACACACACACACACAAGCATAAATTCATGCCCCAGGCATGCTCCACATGCACGCTGTCATTGTCTGTCCTCTCACGTTGACATCTTAGACAGGAATGGCTGAATGATCTGGTGGTGACCATGGACTGAGAATAACATGATCGTTTTAGTGTTGCATGAACTTTTGTGGCTTATGCATAAAATTAGACATGATAAACGTGGTTATCATCAAAAAGTGTGACATTTTTTATTAAAAATGAAACTGGCATGTGATAATATGTTATATTATACACACATATACACATACACCACTTGTCAGAAGTTTGGAATCACTATTATTTGATCAAAAATACAGTAAAAACAGTAATATTGTGAAATATTGTTACAATTTAAAATAACAATTTTCTATTTGAATATATTTTAAGATGTAATTTATTCCTTTAATGGCAAAACAGAATTTTCATCGGCCATTACTTCAGTCTTCAGTGTCACATGATTCTTCAGAAATCATTTTAATATGCTGACTTCGTAGTTAAAAAAAAAGAAATTCTTATAACTAAACATACATATTGATCAGATGTGACAGTAAACATTTATAATGTTACAAAAGATTTATATTTAAAATAAATACTGTTCTTTTGAACTTTCTATTCATAAAAGAATTCTGGAAAAATGTATCAGATTTTATATATATATATATATATGTATATTAAGAAGCAAAAACTATTTTCAACACTGACAATAATTAAAACCCTTATTAGCAATTGAGCACCAAATGGTGAGCAAAAGTGGTTTATTATTTAAAAAATCTTAATTACTTAAATATACAGTCTAACCAAAAATGATTTAGACGCCAGATATAATTTCTGATATTTTTACTAGTGAGTGCAGGGCACTATAGTTAACTTGTGTAAGTGAGGATAGCAAAATAAAGTAAACTGTGACATATTTTATCCAAAAATTCTTCATGCATTGGACTACCAGTAAAACAAAAATTTGATTTGACACTTTGACCTGACCATGTTTTGTTACATACCTTTCTATCTGACATTATCAAAATATATAGCTATTGCCTTTATATTTTAGGAAAGAATCCCTAAACTGAGCTATGTTTAAAAAAAAAGGAAGAGTTTGGTTACACAACACTAATAATAACGAAAAATAGTCAGCTTTAACATTTTTACATATTTAATACTTATCAGACCTGAAATAATGTGCCTGAAAAAATGAGGAATTAAATACGGCTAGGGCAACATATGCAAACAATTATGGTCCAGCGCTGCCAGTGCTGTGAGTTACAAGTGAGGCTTCTGTGCCGGGTCTAATGAAGGTCTACGGATGGACTAGCTGTGATTTACTGCTCTTGCGCTATAAATCAAGTTTTCATCTGCCTATTTAGAAACGCAGGTGATGCAGCTCACAGAACCTGTCAAAGTTCAGAGAGACAAACTGGCTATCAAAAAGAGTTCAAAAGAGATGCCAGTTTTGTGAAACGGAGTCTGTAATTCAGCTGCATTTCTGAGAAACTCTTTAGAGAAGGCGTACTGTCTGTGTTTGCGTGTCTCTCTGGGTTCATCCCTTCATCTCTAGGCCTTGCTGATGGATCTACACTGTGGCTCCTGCTCTGGAATACCAAACAGAGGAAGTGCGGAGCGCACTGCGAGAGAGGAAAGATGACGCGAGGGACTCTGAGACACGGACGTATCGATCGTTGAAGGGAGAGGCAAGGAAGGGAGAGGGGACCGGACAAGTCTGTGCTGTCCCTTCAACTCTCAGAGGAGATGCTGAATAAAACATCAGAGGCCTGCTGGAGCCGAAAGAACAGTGTGTTCACTTCCAAGACGGGATTTAGAAAACGAAGACAGAGCGGGCAGGTAGAAACAGAGCAAGGGCTAAAATGGCTGCTCGTCTTGGGTCTTCTCTGTTTGCTCACTTCTTCAAGTTCACTGGATGAGGGCAAAGCAATTTAGAAGCGAGCCAAAGAGGTCTGTCAGGATGGATAGAGAGCCAAACCCTAAAAGCCAAAGACAGTCAAACCTAAAGTCAAGCCTTTTAGCCAACCCAGCCTCATTGGAAATACGTGCCTCTATATACATTTCTGCAGCACTGTAATTATGTGCCTCACCACACGTTTCAAAGTGAAATGTCTAGAGAGTGGCGCTAAAATACACATTGATCATGTGACCGTGGGATGTTTTAATTGCGTTAGAACAGGCACGTATTGCTGTGTTTTTATTATGCTGCTTGAGGTACGTCTTGCGGCTGTTCAGAATTCAAATATCCGGGTAGTGTCGCTAAAGTTTAATGCTCTATCATGTTGGAAATATCCCCTACACCAAACCTAACCCTAAACCTACCCGATAGTGTTAAAAAATGCAAAAGTGATATAAAAACGCATTTGTTGATGCAGCTGTTCTATTTTAACCTTCTTACACTGATTTGAGCTGTTTTGTCGAACTGCAGTTTCATGGGTTTGTACCAGAGCTCCTCATCTCTCAAGTGCAACGCCGTATAGCGTGAGCTACCGAGCAAACCTATTGGGTTAGAAAACTCATGCATATGAAGCTGTATATGTGACAACAACATTCAAAAGTATTCGTTTTCAAATTGCGTAGGATGTTTTGAAGTCATAATATAATATTCTGTAAGTATATTGTGTGAAAGTAGCCTGTGTGTTTGTGTTAAAAGGAATAAAAGATGTCAGAGTTTTACTACCTCTAGTGTTCATTATAACTGGAAACTGCAGTGATTTGTACATATAGATATGTTTTTTTTTACCGTTTTGCAGAAATGTATATAGAGGCATGTATTTCCAATGTTGCGCTTAGCTTAGTCCATGACTTGTGATACGAGAGAACTTTGTGCTCAAACACATTTTTGATTAATTTATTTAGTGTTTTGTTATTTAAAATATTATATGTACACATGTTTGGGTTCTGTAATATTTATTTATGTTTTTGAAATAAGTCTTATTCGCACTAAGGCTGCATTTATTTGATCAAAAATACAGTAAAAACACTTTTTTTACCATTTAAAATAACTGCTTTCAATTTTAAATATATTTTAAAATGTAATTTATTCCTGCGATGACAAAGCTGAATTTTCAGCAGGCATTACTCCAGTTTTCAGTGTCACATGATCCTTCAGAAATCAATGTTCTGATTTGGTGCTTAAGTAAGGCTGATGATATACGGGGCAACTTTTTGAGCAATGTTGCCGGGCAACTTTGGGAAATGTTGATGTCAATGGGCAACCAGGTGAGACACAGGGGCCACAACCTATCTAAATTATCCAGATATAAATTTACCACCATTCTCAGTGGTAAAATGGCTAAGCAACATTGTTCAAAAAAAGCTGGCCCGTGTATCATCGGCCTAACATTTATTATTATTAGCAATTCTGAAAACAGTTGTGTTGCTTAATATTCCTGTGGAAACCATGATCCCTTTTTTTTAAGCCAGAAAGTTCAAAAGAACAGCATTTATTTGACACAGAAATCTTTGCAACATTATGAATGTATTTATTTATTTTAATTTTTATTATAAGTATTGTTATTTTTGACCACTTTAAAGGGGACATCGGATGCCCATTTTCCACAAGTTGGTTTGATTCTTTGGGATCTTCATGAAACGCCTGTAACATACTTTGGTTAAAATTCCTCAACAGTCGTGTAAAACAACGACAATTTTTACCTGTCAAAAACAGCTCTGTTCACAGCAGTGCATGTCTTTTTAAATGATAATGAGCTTTGCTCACCCCACCCTTTCTTCCTTAGAGGAAAAGAGATTTGCAAATTATCATTAAAAATGTAACGCATAAGAATTGCTTATTCTGGAGGTGCAGCTGGATCACAAACAGTGGGTACTGATCCATCCTTAAGTTTTAACTCTTTAGCAAATCCTGTTTTGAATTGTCCCTTGTTCAGAAAGCACTCTGGAGTACAATGATTTGTGCAGACATAAACAAATCTAGCTGTATTCTGTGGCGCCTTACCATCAAAAACAAAACTAATCCACTGCATTCACAGTGGCTCTGATGTCGGAGAAAATGGCGGAGAGCGTACAACAGGCTAAGGGTGGAAATAATGCTAATACAGGACAGTCCGTCAGCGGGAATAAGCAATATGACGTCATATTGCTCAGAAAATCAAAACGGCTTGAGGATTTTTGGTGATTAAAAAAGAAGTAAAATGATTTTTATCACTGTAGGGTGGTTGTGTACACACACTGCTAAGGCACTTTTATATGTAAACACCACGTAAAAGTGAATTTACATCCGGTGTTGCATTACAGGTGCAGTGTGTAACTTTCAGTGGCATCTAGCGGTGAGGGTGCGAATGGCAACCAACAGCTCAGTCCACCCCTCACCCCTCCCTTTAGAGAAGCTACAGTGGCCGACACAAATAAAGATGTCGTCGTCTAAGACAGGAGAGAGCAAAGAGGTTTCATTACAAAGGTAAATTAAGGAATTATATTTACTTAATTATTCAATAAACCAATGTTATTGCGACTATTATTGATACTTGTTCATCATTGTGTCAGTGTTTTATTCGCAAAACAACACAGTGACGAAACACACTCTGCAGGGCACTTTGTCCGTTTAGGGCTCCTGTAGAAAATGCTCATTCTAAGGTAATAAAAACATATTGGTTCATTCTGTAAGGTCTTTATACACCTTTGAAAACATTATGTATACAATTATGTATATGATATTGCATTTCTGTCAACAGACTCTTCTAAATATTACACATTGTACCTATATCTATATATATATATATATATATATATATATATTTTTTAGGCAAAATAATAAAAATATACACATCTTCATTCTGTTCAAAGGTTTTCAATCCCTGGCTTTTAATGCATTGTTTTTCCTTCTGGAGCATCAGTGAGCATTTGAACCTTCTGTAATAGTTGCATATGAGTCCCTTAGTTGTCCTTGTGAAAAGATGGATGTTATTTTCTATTATTTTCTCTTGTGGACTATATGTAAAATCTTTTATGTGAAATATCTTATTCAGGTCAGTACTTAATAAAAAATAATATGCATTTTGTATGATCCCTCTTATATTGGTAAAATAATTAACATTCTGCAAGGTGTACATAAACTTTTGACCACAACTGTACAGCCTACAAAAAGTCAAACTCGCATATACAACCCCAAATCAGAAAAAGTTGGGACAGTATGGAAAACGCAAATAAAAAAAGAAAGTAGTGATTTCTAAATTTACTTTGACTTGTATTTCATTGCAGTCAATATGAACACAAAATATGTCATGTTTTGTCTGGTCAACTTCATTTCATTTGTAAATATACGTCCTTTCCTGTCATTCTGACCTGCAACACATTCCAAAAAAGGTTGGGACAGGAGCAATTTAGGGCTAGTAATCTGGTAAATTGGTTAAATAATGATGTGATTTCAAACAGGTCATGTCAGGTGATTGTAATTATGATTTGGTACAAAAGCAGCATCCAAGAAAGGTCTAGCCCTTTAGGAGCAAAGATGGGCCGAGGATCGCCAGTTTGCCAACAAATACGTGAGAAAATTATTGAAATGTTTAAAAACAATGTTCATCAAAGAAAGATAGGAAGACATTTGGATATTTCACCTTCAACAGTGCATAACATAATCAAAAGATTCAAGGAATCTGGAAGAATTTCAGTACGTAAAGGACAAGGGCGCAAGCCTAAGCTGAACAACCGTGATCTCTGATCCTTCAGGCGGCACTGCATCAAGAATCGTCATTCATCTATAAGCGATATCACCACATGGGCTCAGGACTACTTTGGCAAACCTTTGTCAAGTACCACAATACGTAGTTACATCCACAAATGCCAGTTAAAACTGTACTGTGCCAAAAGGAAGTCCTATGTTAACAGTGTCCAGAAGCGCCGTCGACTTCTCTGGGCTCGGAGGTATCTGGGATGGACCATCACACAGTGGAAACGTGTACTGTGGTCAGATGAATCAGTATTTCAGGTATTTTTTGGGAGAAATGGACGCCGTGTGCTCCGGACCAAAGAAGAAAAGGATCATCCAGACTGTTACCAGCAACAAGTCCAAAAGCCAGGGTCTGTCAGGGTATGGGGTTGTGTAAGTGCCCTTGGCAAAGGTAACTTGCACTTCTGTGATGGCACAATTGATGCTGAAAAGTACATAGAGATGTTGGAGCACAATATGCTGCCTTCAGGAAGACATCTTTTCCAGGGACGCCCATTCATATTTCAACAAGACAATGCAAAACCACATTCTGCACACATTACAAAGTCCTGGCTGCAGAGGAAGAGGATACAGGTACTTGACTGTCCTGTCTGCAGTCCCGACCTGTCTCCTGTTTTCTATACTGTCCCAACTTTTTCTGATTTGGGGTTGTATATTAGGCCTCAGTATATTATTGCAAACCTATATATTGTACAATTTGCAATATACTCTTTATGTTATATTGGGCAAGATTCATGGAATTATATTCTTTGCTAGATCTCAAGCCCTGATGACCCTGAGGTGCTTACCACACTGGCCTGGTCCACATTCTGTCCTTGGTGTTCAATGCATGATGCTGAGTATGTGTCATTTATTTTGTTCCATATATCAGGACTGTTTCTTCAATAACTGCTTCTAATGTAACACTAATTCAAGTTCTATATAACACTAATTCAAGTTCTATACTTTTCCCACTGTATTTATTCAGCTGTATTACAGTGGTATCAAACAATGACATAGTGAAAATGTGTCTATTTCACCAAATCTAACGCTGTGAAAAATGTCCTGAGCAATATGTGCAAATGTAGTACAGTATGGGCGTAAGCACACAAACTAGCTTTGTGACATAAACTGTTATTAGATGAATATCTGTGGTCTACAGCACAACAGCTGCTCACTTGATGCCTTATTTGATAGAAACTTGTTTCTCCTTAATGAAATAGGCAGTTAGCGTTTGCACAAGGTGTAAACTCTTTTTGAAAGATGTAACACGATGGTTTCCATGGCACCGCCTATGGATTTCAAGGTGAGCAGGACCTAAAAAAAGACTAACCGTGACTTTGAGCAGTGGGGAGGCTGCCAGTTAGTGGCACATCACTATGACATTAGATAAGACAACTTTCTGTATCACAATGAAAAACACTAAAGAAATGAGAGGGGATACATATTTCACTCTTTGCACTACAATCTCAGAAATTCTAAAAACTGGCAAAAATGAAAAATCATAAAGCAATAAGCCACATGAGACCTTGCATTGGAGAAAGTCAACCCCTGAAAGCCACTGTAAAGTCACTGTGCACATAAGGTGTGGCGACAAACTTTGACCCTTGATCCTTGGCCTATCTGCTCAGATTTTCAAGTTGCAACTATAATACATGTTTTAATTTTAACTTTGTGTCTTATCTTTACAATGTAACTGTGGTCTAATATGCCACAAATCATTCCAGCTCTTAAATCCTATCTCATGCCTTTTATAAGAGCTTACGGAGGCTTTATACTAAATGTTGTTAAGAAACCGTGAGCTGGGATTCAATAGCAATCAATTGGAAAATGTTGTGTTCAGCTTTAAGGTCTAATCCTGTTCTATCATATCTCTCTCTGCCTGTCAGAGACAATCTGATTTAAGACTGTCCCTGACCTTATGGCGACAGCGTAAGGGGAGAGAAGGAAGCACTATGGAAGACTAAGAATTAATTTAGAGGCTTGAATACTGTTAGTTGTACGACTGCAGTAATTATCTACTGTGAGAGAACGATGCTTTGTGCATTCAGAAAACAAGGGAGGAGAGAATGTGTCTCTCTGACTGAATAAGGCGGGGCATAAATATCTATTTGTCTCTCTCTGTCTGTCTCTTTCTCTCTCTCTCTCTGACACACACACAGGGGAATAAAACAATTCAGTAGGTGCAGACTGATGAACCTTGATTTTCAGACACAATAAAAAACAATGAGGTTAAATAACAGATGAGCTGCAACGTGAAAAGCGGAGTTAAAATCTTCAGGGAATTTTCAGACCAAATTCCGTCTGAGCTGAAAAATAAAATTGTATTATAAAAAAGGACCTCAAGACGGGAATCAAACTCGGGTCGTCGGAGTGCAGTTGCACTGTGTATGTCGGCGCACTAATTGCAAGGCTATCAGCGCCAACCAGACAGATAGGCATGTTAATCTAGACTATATTCTATGTGACTCTCAGGACATGCCTTGATCTCAGTATTGTTGTGATACGTCATATTCACGTGGCAGCAGTGGTGATGAGAGAACGCACTTGAGATACAGTTTAGAGAAGAGATATCAATCTACGTATAAAATATTGGTCACAAAAGCACTGAACAACGCTGTCATCGGAAATCACGATGAAAGGATAGTATGACAAAGATATATCCTCAGATTTTGAAATCTATTTTTTCACACTGAGGACAACTGAGGGACTTACATGCAACTATTACAGAAGGTTCAAACTCACTGATGCTTCAGAAGGAAACAAGGGGGTGAAAACTTTTTGAATTTGAAGACCAGGGTAAATTTAACTTATTTTGTCTTCTGGGAAACACGTAAGTATCTTCTGTAGCTTCTGAATGTCAGTACCAAAATGAAAAAATATAACATCTAGGCAAAATAGGAAAAATGTACACATCCTCATTCTGTTTAAAAGTTTTCACCCCTTGGCTCTTAATCCATCGTTTTTCCTTCTGAAGCATCAGTGAGTGTTTGAATCTTCTGTAATAGTTGCATATGAGTCCCTCAGTTGTCCTCAGTGTGAAAAGATGGATCTCAAAATCACACAGTCATTGTTGGAAAGGATTCAAACAAACACTAAAAAAAAAAAAAACAGCTGTGGATCATTCAGGAATCAACATTATTAAGAATCAAGTGTATGTAAACTTTTGAACGGGGTCATTTTTATAAATTCAACTGTTATTTTGTCTTGTGGACTATATGTAAATGTCTTTTACGTGAAATATCTTATTCAGGTCAGTATAAATACAATTCAGTGAGTATAAATACAGAAAACATGCATATTGTATGATTCCTCTTATTTTGGTAAAATAATTAACATTTTGCAGATTCTGACCTTTTCACCTCTGTACACTTTATATATATATATATATATATATTTTTTTATTTTTTTTTTTTTCCCTAAAAAGGGTATCGCACAGTTTTGCTTCTCAAGTTGAAAATAATTCTTCTAATAAAAGAATACATATGACTGCACAAAGACAGAACAACGAGGCATCCAAGTGAAAAGATCAACATAGCAAGTTGTGATTTGGGTGTCAAACCTCACCATGTGCTGCTGGTGTCCTCAACAGGCTTCTTAAGTAGCTTGACCAGTAAGTCAACTAGCCTTACCAGGAAGACCACGCTGGTATTAGCTGGTCTTTTCAGCTGCTGTCCTTAAGTAACTTCATTTGCAGTGTAATCACGTGAATTCAGGAAGCTGTAACAAAGTGAGAGTGTGTCTGCTCTATATCTGTCTTAAGGTTAGTAAGTGCACTTGTGTGTGTGTGTGTGTGTGTCTCTTTAGACGGCTGCCCTAGTTTTGCCAACACAAACACACACTCACCCAGTCCTTTTTATTCACACAAACTCATAAATTCTCACAAGGGATGGCAGATGTCAGGCCGATTTACACCGTAAGAGACTTAGTGATGCAACCTCATGCGTATCCCAGCATCCCTCTCATTACACAGAGTGTTCACTGAGAGATGCACTGTCCTCAGATCAGAGCCCTCACTCTAAATTACATATGAAAATGAATACACATTCCACTGTGTTTGTCAAACAGTTGCAGAGTAGATGTATGTGTGTTACTCTAACAGTGCTGTTTCTGCTTATGTTGCCTTTACAAGCCAGGCAGGCCTGTGCTTTATGTCTGGCTGTGTGTACATAAATGAAATTCCCCCTGAAAGCTTCCATTGCTCATAGTTGAATGATCTGCTTAGATTAATGATTCAAGTGGCTAAACATATACAAACACACACATACACACAACTGTTCTGCCCCTTGGCAGAATTCACTGGCATTGAGCAGGAACCTCAGCTACAAGAGGCAATTCTTCTTGCGGCGAGAGACTGTGTCCCTCGGATGAGTTCAGTGGGCTTTGAAAGGTGAGAGTGTAAAAGAAAGCAAAAGAGAGACTGTGCATAACCGACTGACAGTTTCGTGAGGGCTGAAGAACTTTTCGACAGGCTCAGAAGGTGCTGACAGAGATGTATATGCGTGAGACACTGAGATTATGAGAAAAGAGAACAAAGGTAAGAGAAGGACAGTCAGAATGAGAGCTGGGTAGAAAGGCACTCACAAAAGTGTCATCAAGAATTCAGAAGGGGAAAAAATGGTCCAGGCCATGTCACCAAGGGATATGTGTGCAAATTTAAAGAAGTACGCTACTATTCAAAAGTGTGGGGTTGGTAAGTTTTTTTAATAGTGCAATTATTTTTTAAAAATACGGGGGCGAAAACTTTTGAACAGAATGAAGATGTGTACATTTTTCTTATTTTGCCTAAATATCATATTTTTTTTTAATTTAGTACTGCCCTTCAGAAGCTACAGAATATACTTACATGTTTCCCAGAAGACAAATTAAGTTAAATTTACCCTGATCTTAAAATTCAAAAAGTTTTCACCCCCCGTAAATGCATTGTTTTTCCATCTGAAGCATTGGTGAGCGTTTGAACCTTCTTTAATAGTTGCATAAGATTCCCTCAGTTGTCCTCAGTGTGAAAAGATGGATCACAAAATCATACAGTCATTGTTGGAAAGGGTTCAAATACACAAAAATGCTGGAAAACCAAAGTTGTGAGACCTGAACGATTTTTCTGAAGAACAGTAGGCAGTTTAACTGTTCAGGACAAACACGGGACTCATGAACAACTATCACTAAACAAAAAAACACAGCTGTGTATCGTTCAGGTAACAACACAGTATTAAGAATCAGGTGTATGTAAACTTTTGAACGGGATAATTTTTATAAATTCTTTTATTATTTTCTCTTGTGGACTATATGTAAACATCTTTTATGTAAAATATCTTATTCAGGTCAGTACTAAATTTAATTAAGCTTTGCAGATTCTGCAAGGTGTATGCAAACTTTTGACTTCAACAGTATTTAAAATAGAATTTTGTAACAATGTAAAAGTCTTTACTAATGTATCCTTGCTAAATGAAAGTATTAATTTTCTTTAAAAATGGGGGGAGTGGGTCTTCAAATGATAGGTTTTTTATTTGAACAAAAGTTCATAGCACAAAATCTACCCAATCGCCTCAAATAACTCATGCACTACATTATATAGTGTAGTATCATTAACTATATAAGTCATATGATAGCATAACACCATATATTATAAATGATTTGCAGCTGATATATAACTTATAAATGCATTTGGAAAGGATTACACAGCCATTCAAGTGAGCAAAATGAGATGTACTGACAGAATCTGTTGCAATTTTGCATGGAACTTTGTATTCCAAAAGAGGTAAAGCCTGATTATCCATCGTGCTTCACAATAGCTTACATGACTGTAACTGGTTGCAACAGTTTTAATTGCAGAGAAAAAAACAGGAGCATAAAGGTTTGGAATGACATGGAGGCACATAAACATGTTACTATTTCTTTAAATGTGACTAAATGTTTAACTCATATAACTTGTATTTGCACCATGGGTCAACACTGTCAAAGAACTGCATTAAACTCTAGACTACAGCTCCAATGAGTTCAAAATAATTTTCAAAAAAATAAACGACCACCCAAAGCTAATCAGAAATTGTATCACTCCAGCAGTTTGAAAAGTGTCGAGTCAAATGCCAGCTCCCTCATTGTTCCGGCAGCCCTGCATGCATTTTCATCAAGGTTTTTATGTGTGTGTGTGCACATTTAAAGCTTCAGTAGTATTTGAATTTAAACATTTTGTTCAAATCGTTCAGCTGAATCGTTAGCATAGCCGTTACCTCCCTATCCCCCCTTTAGCCCATTAAGACTCCACACACACTGAACTTGTGGTTCTTCCTCTGGGACTGATTCTCGCTGAGTTGAAGCTCAGCTGTAGCTCAGCTACCCTTCCATCAACCACACACCTCACACCCACAGATGCAACTCAGCTAGGGGTTTATACTGTCCCTGGTCTTATTAATGTTGTTTTTAGAATCATAATCACATGAAAATGATGCTGGATGAGAACAATATGACACATTGGCACTCGACCAAAACCTAGCGAGCAGCCTAAGTAGCATTTTAAAGCATTACATGAGCTTCCAGCGCACAGGCTGTTCTTTAATTTTGGTCAAATTCTAAGGAAGCGTCACATTTATCCTTAAAGCACTGTGATAGGCAGGAAAAAATGGGAAAATTAAAAAAAAAAAACATATTTGTGCATGCTGTTTTGTTATACTTATTAGAGGATCTTGCTGTTATCTTAAAAACATGGTGACACCAAACTCAAACAGAAATCAGCTGTATGTTAAAAAAAAAACACTCCTTCAATGAGTAATTTTCTCTTGCTTAAAGTTCAAAATTCTGACTTTTGTGGTGAAAATGTCTAAATTGTGAGATATAAGCTCAGAATTAGATGAGAAAAAGCCGAAATTGTGAGATAAAAAGTCGAAAACTTGCATAAGAATAAGACAAATATTATAGGAACAGTGTGTATGTGTGAGTGTCAGTGTATAGAGAAAAAGAGTAGGTTGAGCTGTGTGCTCCAGTATGAAGTAATTGGTGTCATATCAGGGCCTAGCTGCACGAGGGGGTGACGAGAAGTGAATGACTAGGGGGTGTGAGAGAAAGAGAGCGGGAGAGAGCGAATGACAGCGAGAGAGAAGAGGAGAATGGGGTGGATGTTTTGAGAGCTTGAGAGGGTGCTGGAGGGGGATGGTTTGATCCAGCCAAACAGAGAGCAGAGAAATGCTGTGAATGTCATATTTCCACTGAGAGAATCGAGGGCAAAAGTATTCAAAAGTAAGAAATGATTCCTCAGAAAGAAAGTAATGATTCTTGATGGTTCTTTTTAGCTCATTCAGACTCTACGGAGCAAGAATTATGAGTCATTTTGTATTTACGGATCCAAATGAATACTTGAAGTCAACATAACATCAAAACTGACCACTTATGTTCTTAAATCATGTTCCTGGTTGCACTTCAAATGATTCATTGGTGCATGTTATTCTAGTCTCTGGAATGAAAATAACTTCCTTTAATGCTGACATCACTTGGACTGCACAGACTATTAAATAATGTTAACCAAAGAGTCACATAACTTTTTAGACAATAAACACCATTGAACATCCGCACGTCACGATCCAATTAATAGCAGATGTCCTGTCCTACAGTACATTTTTTCTTATTGAACACCCTGCTTATTTCAGAAACACATCAAATTATGGAAGCAGATTCTCTGTTTCCATAAATTATTCATTCAGATGATATATGTTGTATCGTAGTCAGTCACAGATCGTAAATGAAGCTAGTTAATTAGCAGGCAACATTATGATCAGATTTTCTGTACTTGGTTGCCTGGGATCCGGCCTCTCTGGCTTTTAAAACCATCCTAATTCAATTATGTTCAATTGAACCCAGTTCAGTTGAGTCACGCCACCAGAACAGGCTGTTTTAAAGACAGCTGTACTCAAGGGGTCTTTCCATATAAAAAACAAGCTGATTAATTGGCAAATCCTGTGCATAAATGTAAATCTCTTTCCTAAAGGTCAACTTGGCTATTTAGCTATACAATATTTATAATTATATGACTATAAGTGCTTATATAACCGCTTGGTGACAGCAAGATGAACATAAAAACGGAGGGAAAGGGAAATGAAGGGGAGAGAATATAGCCAAGATGTGTAGAGTTGGTCTACGACTGTTTTGACGCACACAAACGTTGCAAAGCTTTGAAGCAGGGTATTATTAAAAGGAATAATCTTTAATCTTTAAAGTTAATTTCCAGAACAAAAATTTACAGATAATTTACTCACCCCCTTGTCATCCAAGATGTTCTTGTCTTTCATTCTTCAGTCGATAAGAAATTATGTTTCTGGAATGTTTTCCATATAATGGACTTCAATGGTGCCCGCGAGTTTGAACTTCCAAAATGCAGTTTAAATGCAGCTTCAAATGTCTCTAAACGATCCCAGCCGAGGAAGAAGGGTCTTATCTACTGAAATGATCTGTCATTTCCGAAACAAATATATACTTTTTAACCTCAAATACTCGTCTTGTCTCGTCTCTGCAATGCGCATGTGTAGTCTGTGTAATCTGTGTCAATACAGTTAGGGTACGTCAAAAAACTCCCGTCTCGTTTTCTTCTTTAACATCAAAATCATCCTACATCGCTGTTTTATCTTCTTTTTTTTTGTAAAGGGCGTTTGATCTTCTTTGCATGTTCACTTTGTAAACACTGCGACCCAGTGTTTACTTCTGCAGCGATGTAGGACAATTTTGAAGTTGGGGAAGAAAACAAGATGCAAGTTTTTCAACATATCCTAACTGTATTGACTGTATTGAACCGGAAAAAAAATCACGCAGTTCACGCAGACTTAGACAAGACGAGAGTTTGAGGTTAAAAAGTATAAAAATTGTCAATTTGTTTGGAAAAGACCCTTCTTCCTCAGTGGGGATCATTTAGAGCCATTTGATCCTGTATTTAAACTGCATTTTGGAAGTTCAAACTTGGGGGCACCACTGAAATCCATTATATGGAGATAATTCCTGAATTTTTTTCCTCAAGAAACATAATTTCTTATCGACTGAAGAAAGACACAAACATCTTGGATGACAAGGGGGTGAGTAAATTTTAGATAGATAGATAGACAATATTATATTATATTATATTACATACAATTCAATTGTTTACTTTTGTGTGATAATAGGCACCTATTATGCCCCTTTTCACAAGATGTAATATAAGTCTCAGGTGTCCCCAGAATGTGTCTGTGAAGTTTCAACTCAAAACACCCCATAGTTCATTTATCGTATGGTTTTAAAAATGCCTATTTTACATGGAAGCAGTAACACGCTGTTTTCGTGCATGTCTCTTTAAATGCAAATGAGCTGCTCCCCGCCCACTTTCCAAAATAGGCCTGTGCCTTTACAGCTCGTACTTCTGTTTAGTTTTTATTATCATGTCTATTGTACTGAAATCATGCGTTTTAAAGCCGTATCAGTTTAAAGTTCTGATAAAAAGTTTTCTGAGAACACACGTCCGAAGCATGCACAAAAGCGGCTGTCACACAGCTTATGAAAAAGTTTGTGTTAAAAACACTCATAAGTTATAAAAAACACAGTCGGTTATGTCTGTGAAGGTCATGGCATCAGTACTGGTACACCGTTGTCGCTTGCGAAAACAAACATGGTGGTGCCGTGGGTAGAAACGTGCAGATTAAGAGGCGGTAATATTATAATAAGATCCCCTTCGTATGTCACTAGGGGAGCGAAAGCTAAGTGGCTTGTTTTTTCACATGCTTGCAGAGAAAGACTTACCAAAACAAAGTTACTGGGTTGTCATTTTTCATGTTTTCCAGGTTGGTAGATGCACCGGGGACTGTTTATAGCACTTTAACACATAAAAAGTCTGATTTTCGTGATATGTCACCTTTAAAGAATTCTGGTTCAGTGTTAGGTTGCCACTAGACATCCAATCTGTGCTGGGAAGCAAGTTGAGAACCACTGTCATAGATTACTGTATCAAACCCTTTTCCTCTGCATAAGATTCTCATTTTCCTTCTCTTTCACTTTCTCATGTCATAACTGTGTAGCATTTCTTGGGCAGCGCTAACAGCATGTTCCTGCAGAGCCCTTGCCAAGGCTGACAGGAGTGTATTGATTGGTGTGTGTTGGGGAGCTCAACTTGTTGGCAGTCCTGGCAGATCTAAATGGACTCTTGTTAGCGATTCAGATTACTGATACGGCACTGTCCCGCACTTCCAACGTCATGGCCCCGACTCGTCGGCCGCGTTATTTTCAACAGCGAAACATGAGCGCGGCACGCCGGCTATTCATCACTTTCTCTTCACTTCAGAGTGGGGGATGGTGATAGATTACCTCAATTAGGCCAGACGGACTGGTTCGGAGCAGTAATCTATGAAAAGAAAGGAACGAAAAGCTTGGCGGTGGCTATATTTATACAGTGTCGTGATAAATGTTTAAGCACTCGCTAATTCCTGTACAAGCAGATTGTGTTCAGGTCACAGAACAACCTCCAGCCAATATTCAATTAATAAGTGACACAATGGGGATTTGTAAAGCGCCTGTGTTCAAAAATGACTAATAATACTGTCTGCACTCAGACCTTGTTGAAATGATAGCTAATGGCATTAATCATCAGATAATTGCACACTGGAGTTTTGAATGATGGTGAAAGTTTACACAAGCCAACCCTTTTGGCCCTGAGAACGTGGAAAGCCGACGCTAACTGGCTGAAAGTTTCAGAAATGCCAATCGCTCCATTTCGCACTTCTCTTTCCTGTTATCTTTCTATCTCCATCTCTATTTCTATCTCAACTATTAGGTATACCTGTAACCTAGCAACAGTGGAAGACACTGTCCCGCCCTCCACCTTCTCGCGCAGTGACAGCTTCAGCTTGTCAGCCAATATGGCACAAAGGACTGCATCTCCCAGGGCGCCCGACGGACCAATCAGAGAGTTTTATAGGACCTGTTGAGATGCATACCTACCTCACACACAGACACTGCGCCCCACCCTAGGAACAGGAGGAAAAATCAAAGGATGAATGCAGGATCTGCCACTATGTGGCATACAAATATACACAAACGCTCACCTGTCAATCAAATTAGAACGTTTGCACTGCCGAACACATCAAATCACACCACCACACCCTTTGCACACAGAAGCCTTAATAATCCTCCAGAACAAAACACTGACCTGACATGAAAGCACATTATTTCCCCATCAATTTAACAGGCATTTAACTCAAAAGGCACAAGCAGTTAGCTCATTGTACAACACAACACTGTGCATATCTCGCCCTGCCAAGGTCTCATAATCACCCCAATATTATGGTCAGTCATGCCTCCTCCTGCTGGTTCATTATCGTGCAATCCCTCTGTCTCTCCTTCTCCCTTCCAGGCTCAGTCAAAGCCAAATTAACCCCTGCAGTGCTGGCTTAAGACAAGCTATTTCCCTTTAATAACTCACTGATAGCACACGAAAGCCAGTCATACATAAACATGACTGGAGTCGCACTATTAAACATGCATTTGACCTCCTCCTTTGACCTACCCTGAGAAGAAACAGTGCAAAGGCTGGACGTTCATCACAAAGTTTTTTTAAAGGGATCATTCAACAAAAATTAAAATAATCCCTCATGTCATTTCAAATCTGTATGCTTTTCTTAATTCAGTGAAAAAATGAGTCAAAACAGTCCTCAGAATATCAAAGATAGATATACAGGTTTGGAACATTAGCAGGTTCACTACATTACACCATTAGACATTGTTCGCATTGCTAATGGTGATTTTGCATGACATTAATGAACGATATAAGGGTTACGCCAGAGGAAAGGAAAGAAAAAAGATATGCTGCTTGGGACATCTACAGCAGAGTTGTTCACTTAATGCAATAATGCGCACAAACATTAAGTTATTTTATGTAATAGTTACTTAAAATATGCAGTATTCACTGACAAGACTGGTTGATTTTGGAATTGACGACAAGGCGGAAAACCGTTAAACAGCCAAGTGGGCACAGATATTGGCAAAAGCTGCCAGCCGATTAATTAGTACATTACATAATACATGATTAAAAAATAACACCAACATCATAGTATCCTTCCCAGCTGCATTGTACATACTGTACTCTCCCTGCATTCAAATATAAATACGCTCTAAAAAAATAAAGGTTTTCAATGCCATAGTACAATCATTTTCCAATAACCAATTTTTCTTAGTGTGAAGATTAATAATATCTGCCTTTTTCCATTATAAAGAACTGTTAGAAAAGTTCCATGGATGTAAAAGGTTCTTCGTGGATCCACAGATGCCATTGAAACCTTTATTTTTAAGAAAGTACTTCTCTGTTACAAAGTAAAATGTATTCATGACAGTGTATAGTAAGCGAACAATGCCCAGATGACATATTTCTGAGATACTGAAGTGTGCAACCATGGGAGCTGAGGAGCCGTCAGACTCAAAAAGTCAGAGAACTGTGAGCTAAACTGTTCTTACCAAGAAAATATTTCCTTTCCAATGCCTGATTAGAAATGATAGCAAGTTTTTACAGAGTATTTATTATTAATCATTTAAAATGACAATTCATGTTTTTAATTACATATCATATGATATTTTTGCTTAGCATTCAGCAGGGTAGTTGGGATAGTTCATCCAAAAATGAATATTCTGTCATTAAATACTCACCCTCATTTCATTCCAAACCCACAAGACCTTTATTCATCTTCGGAACACAAATTAAGATATTTTTTTTGATGAAATCCGAGCACTTTCTGACCCTACATACACAGCAATGCAACTGAAACGTTCAAGGCCAAGAAAGTTAGTAAGGACACCGTTAAAATAGTCCATGTGACATCTAGGACCCTATGATTTCTGCGATGCAGTAAATGTGGACGGAATCATGGAATACAGTCATGAAAACGGAATTTACAGTTTAACGCGGAATGTCACGGAATTTGTCGAGGTTTGGATGAATTAATCAAAAGTAGGTAATTACAGTTAAATCAAATTGCGATATTGACTAATATCTATAAATATTTAGCTGCAAAACGACTATTTAATTATGAATTCTACATCTCTGTGTTAATGATTGCCGCAGAAAAGAGGTTTTGTTTACTACTCGTACTGAAGGGCGCATGACATTTGTGGTGATATTGGTAAAACAATTGTCATATCATATACACACAGAAATTTAAAGGTATTCACGGCAACCCGTCAAAAAAAATGTTAGGTTTAACATGAAGACATTGTGGCAGAAATACATTACTGTTGTTCAGTACAATGTATGTAATACCAAAGCCACTAGATGGCATGCCTGCAACCATTATCTGAAAAAAGCGTAACGGCTAAAGCTAACACTTCCAGTCTGGTAGTACGTTTTCTCCAATAATAAGTTATACAGACCCTCCCATCTCCCTATAGTAAGAAAATCTCTGGTAATACTACTACTACTACTACTACTAAAATTATTAAAACCTTATTTTTAAGGAATAATTATATATTTCTTCAATGTTTTAACTGTAATTGTAAATCCCCTTTATTTGCCAAAAAATAAAATTTGTTTAATTTTCATTAATTAAAAGGTAAATGAAATTAATGCATTATGCCTTCATTTGATAACCAGAAAATTGTTATTTGTAAGAATAAATGAAACTTGTTTTTATGCATTGAAATAATTAGACATGCTAAAACACAGAAATTGGTAACAATAAAACAGAAGGTGGGCAAAAGTAAAACATTTCATAGAGCACTAAACATATAATTTTTAAAAAACTTTTAATAAACTGATCTTAAATTGTTTAAGTTTTTGTTTTGATTTTGTTTTGTTTTGATTTTGATTAATAAAATTTAATGTAACCATTAACAAGAGTTCAGAAAAATTAAAATGGAAAAAAAAATGGAATCCAGAAAAATTCCACCAAAAAACCCTTCACAGGGTCCTACACTGTAAAAAAAAACAATTTGTTGAGTCAACTTAAAATAATTTGTTACCTGGCTGCCTTAAAATTTTAAGTTCATTTAGCTCAAAAAACGTTTATTTAACTTGAAATGTTAAGTTGTACTAAGTGACAACTTAGATACTTGAGTTGATTCAACTTAAAATTTTAAGGCAGCTGGGTTACTTACCTTGCTTTTAAGTTTAACAAACACAAATATCTAAGTTGTCACTTAGCAGAATTTAACATTTCAAGTTGACTAAACTTATTAGAGTTGACGGAACTCAAAATTTTAAGGCAGCATATGTTACTATGGCACATATATATTCACACACAACCTATATATTTACTTGTTAAATATTCGCCCCACAGAACATGCCTGTTTATTTTTCCTCCTTCCCCTCCTTTTTTCCTTAAGTCTGTCAAATTACTATAGAACAGAAGTGATAGAAGTGAACAGATCAAAAAGAGAAGCACACCCCATATACCTTTGAATGCTAGGAGGCTTCTTTTCTTTCTTTCCTCTCAGTTTTCGCAGTTTCTAAGCGGACAGATCAAAGCGATAATATTAAACGAATAAATTAGCTGGTTGTCAGGCAGAAAAAAAGGTGCCACAACTGTTGAAAGGAAAACTGGGTAAGGGATAACATCTACTCTGTCCATGCTGATTTAGGTGCTTGCTTTTACACCAAAGAGAGCTCGTGTCAAATGCTGTCTAGGTTTTAAAATTCCTCTTTAGTCTGTTCAGTTTTGTTTCTAATTCTACTTGACTCCAGCTCAGTTGCTTTAACAGTACTTCAGCAAAACCAACGTGCAGCGCGGTGCATCAGATCAGTCCTAACGTTTCTCTCTAGAGCGATAATCTAATCTTCTGGAATTCTAAGCATGTATACAAAAAAATAATTCTGAATATGCTATTAAGACAGAAACAATAGACAAAAAAGTAAAAGAAATCAAGAATGGATGAAACTCCTGACTCACTTGATGAATTCCCAAATCTAATTAAACTTTACTAAAACTGATGCTCTTATTCAACAACAATGCATTAAAATTATCAAAGTAAAGACTTTCAATATTACTGTTTTCACTCCATTTCTTCCAGTTCCAGTTCTTGCAAAACTATTTTGAATGCTGGTAATATATGGACGTTATATTAGTAACTAGTAGTATATGGAAGTCCATCAGTCTCAAAAATCTAAGGGGGAAGATAAACAGATATAAGGACTGATTGATTGATGGATGTTTGAAATGTATCGACAGACATACTGACCTGTGCTTTCAGCAAACTAACACAATAAGTATGCAGCGAATTGGTGACAACAGTTTGGTGGGAGGCTGAATAAGGGGTCTGTAATGGAGATTTGATCTGTAGATGTGGGCCACAGGACAGGGAAGCTTCCTCATTACCCAGCTGAACAAGATACCTGCTGCTTCCCACAGCTCTAATGAGCCAACTCACCATAACACAGGTAATAAAGGTCAACTTACACAGCATATAGCCAACAACACACACACATTCAGCACTGTTAAGAAACACACCATGCAAGAAAAGCGACAGTGAATTGTTTTTACCTGTGCAGGCTGTGTTTTAATATCTCATCCTAAATAGACCTGACAGCGTGTGATGATCTCAATCGAGGTAACTATTGATATGCACTGATTTTCTCCTTTAAAAGATACTCTTGCAGTCAGATGCATTAAAGCAGTTTAATGCACTGCATATAGATATAAACAACCCTAAAAAAGATTTTTTTTCCTTAAGATGACCTTTAATTCAGGTCAGAGTACCCTAGTCTCAGACGGCACACCCACAGACTGCCCACGGACCACTCGCTGACCGTCTGATGCATATTTTTTAAAAAACTGGAAAACACTTTCTCAAATTGCTGAGTTGTAATCTGATTGGCTTGCTTTATACAACTAGTCTGTTTGCATATTTTGCTGTGTTGGAAAGAACACGTTACACACCATTTATGCTATATTTCGTTTTCTGTAGTTTGCAGAAACTCAGTCTATTTCAGAATGATCTGTGGTTGTCTGTAGAACTTGTGGTCTTGTCCAAAATAAGCTGCAATGTGCTTTACGCAGACTAAAAGTACCACGACACCCAATCAATTTGCAATTTTACATACCGTCTGTCTTACTACAGGTCAGTGGTGTCACAGTTATGGTAGAGATTTGGAAAAAAAGCATTTAGACAATTAAAGAAAATATGGTGAACAACAAAGCAAGGTTTTTTTTTGTTATAAGGGCACTAAACCTTTAACACCATGCTTATCATTGGGCTATCTTTTATTATTAGTACTGAATAATTTAATGATCTATCAATAATGCAGCTTTAATTAGCTGTAGTTACATAGACTGCATTTAGACAGCTGCCGCAGAATCTGGCTTGCAGAGACAAAAAAACAAACTGGACATTGCAGATCACGTTGGCACAGCTAAAATACACTGCTTTTTTAAATGATATTTTGTGGTAAAATTATATGTAAAATTGTCTGCAAGTCTTTAACTGTAAATTAAAAAGTGCAACCAAGCCCTAAATCACTGATTACAATAGAAATGCAGATACCCGAGGGAAAAACATGGTAATTATATTTATTTAACACTGTATTGAAAGCCATTAATTTAAGTTAAACTGCAAATTACAGAACCAGACTAATCTTTTAATTTAAATAAATATCACTCATACTCATTAAAATAAATGTTACATTATACTTTGTCACTTGTCACAAAGTTTGTCGTTGTTTAATGTGAAATAACAGAAATAAATAAGATGATTTTGAGTGAGAGCTGACTGTGACTGCTTGTGTCTTTTCACATTTCTTCATGTGTTCAGATGAGCATAAGGAGATAATATTCACAAATATTAGAGGTGATGTTAATTTTTTTTCCACTTCTAATGATATGATTATGAGTTCACAACAGTTTTTCATTAAATATAACATTAAATACAATAAAACCATAAAATTAGATTAAAAGCATTAAATAAAATACATTGCATTATATACAGTTAAGGTCAAAAGTTTACATACACCTTGCATAATCTGCAAAATGTTCATTATTTTAAAAAGATAAGAAGGGAACATACAAAATGCATGTTTTTAGCAAACGTTTTTACTATACTGACAGCACAGATGTCAACATTTGGTGGTTCAAATACCCATGTGAGGTCTCTCTTAAAGTTTTTAAAGCATTTTTTTTATTTTTAGTGCATGGTTTTCCATAGTCTGGTAAGTGCTATTTTCAGGCTTGTCACATCCATAATAGTATATATTCCTCATAAATAGATATCAAAATTAAAATAAAGTAACAATTATATGTTCTATATGTTCGCTTGTCTATTTGTTGAGTATTATTGTGTCTGGTTTGTGACATCTATAACCCTGGATTTGCCCTGTTATTTTTTATTTACTATTGAACTGAATATGATATTTCACATAAAAGACGTTTACATATCGTCCACAACAGAAAATTATAGTTGAATTTATAAAAATGACCCTGTTCAAAAGTTTACATACACTTGATTATTAACATTGTGTTGTTACCTGAAGGATCCAAAGGTGTTTTTTTGTTTTTTTATTTTTTCTGTTTTGCTTAGTGATAGTTGTTCATGTGTCCCTTGTTTGTCCAGAACAGTTAAACTGTCTGCTGTTCTTCAGAAATATCCTTCAGGTCTCACAAATTCTTTGGTTTTTCAGCATTTTTGTGTATTTGAACCCTTTCCAACAATGACTGTATGATTTTGAAACCCATCTTTTCACACTGAGGACAACTGAGGGACTCATATGCAACTATTACAGAAGGCTCAAACGCTCACTGATGCTCCAGAAGGAAAAACCATGCATTAAGAGCTGGGGGTGAAAACTTCTTCAACTTCAAAAAGTTTTCACCCCCCTGCTCTTAATGCATCATTTTTCGTTCTGGCGCATCAGTGAGCATTTAAACCTTCTGTAATAGTTGCATATGAGTCCCTCAGTTGTCCTCAATGTGAAAAGATGGGTTTCAAAATCATATAGATTTGTGTAATCATACAGGTGTATGTAAACTTTTGACTTCAACTGTATATAATACACACACACACACACATACTTATATTTAGCATCTTATATATATATTTTTTATTGCATGAAAAGTGTGTATCATAATTCAAAACAATCTTTTGGATCTATAGTTATTTCTTTCATCAAAGGTACAGGACCTCCTACAGAAAAATTCCTTAGCCCCCCCACAGACCTAAAAAATCTGGCCACCCTAAACATTACCTGTCCATGGTGGAATATACCAAAGCACACACATATAAATTGAAAAAGCACAGCATTGGTTTGAATCTTAGGATGCGTGTAACACATATAATTGAGCACTGGGACCACCCGTCTCTACAACCTCCAGCACCCAACACCTTCAGTCACTGTGATTCTCTCTTTCTCTGTCTGTCTCAGCAGTGAGAGATTAGATAAGGGGATCAGTTGTACAGAGTTTGACCCTGTCCCTTAAGGCTAGTGTGAAGATGTAGTGTGCAAGCTGTAAATCTGAGCGAGCTCAGATAAGATCAGTTGTGAAAGTAGCTCTTTCAGACTTGGAGAGGGAGACGAGGCATTAGAGGGAATGATAGAAGCTTCTCATCCACAATTTTGAACATCACTCACCATCTTTTGTAATGTTCACAAAGATTCAACATCCAGTTTTAGCTCAATAATAAGAAAAACATATGGTGGTTTGCCTCAAGTGAGAGGCTGAAATCTGAAGTGAGCACTTTAAGGGTGCTTGAAATGGAAATCAGTGAGACAGCGAAGACATGAACAGGAAAAGGATGGAGGAGTGTGACAAGGCAGCTGATGTTAATGGTCAATGGAACTGTGCAGGCACTTGGTTCGGGACGCGCTTGAAAAATTAAGCAACCCCCCCTCCGCTGAATAATTCCAAGCCTTAATGCTAGAGAGGCTGAGGGGAAAAATGAGCCTGCACTTAGCCTATTTTTCCATGCTTAAAGGAGCAAAAATACACTCAAATTATATAGGCTACGTCAGCTAGAAACGTAAACACAGAAGTTACTCCTGGTTTTGAAAGAGGGTGGATCCTTTCCAAATCTTACATAGTATCAATTACATCATCTCATCCCTAGTTTTGTATGTTTTAAGTATGTTTTCATGCCTGCATGCTAAAAAAAAAGTGACCTGCTTATTCTGGCCAAGAACTACCATCATTATTACATCTGAAATATCATTATAAAAGAACTGCCAAGGAAAAAGACTCCTTAAAAATAATTTCACTACACCGAAAACAATTTCATCCACAAGTTTTTAGGAGGAATACTGCACTCTGAGTCCTGGAAGTTGGGAAAAGCCATGCAATCAGAAAGCTCTGCCCATGTTAGTGTGAAGCATCAGATGGTCAGTGAGCGGACTGAGGGCGGCCCATGGATATGCCATCGTCCTTTTGATGTCCTTGGAGAGCTGGAATATTTAAAGGGACAGTTCACCCAAAGATTCTCTCATTTACTCACTCTCATGTCATTCCAAACCCAAGACCTTTGTTCATCTTCAGAAGACAAATTAAGATATTTTTGATAAAATCTGAGAGCTTTCTGATCCTGCATAGACAGCAATGTATCTACCACGTTCAAGGCCCAGAAAGGTAGTAATAAATAGTCCATGTGACATCAGTGGTTCAACTGTAATTTTATGAAACTACAAGAATATTTCAAATCTTCGACGTGCGTTCACAGGAGTACCACAACGCATGTGACTGACGTCACATGGGACTATTTTAACGATGTTCTTACTAAGTTTCTGGGTCTTGAATGTGGTAGTTGCGTTGCTGTCTATAGATCAGAAATCTCTCAGATTTCATCAAAATATTTTAATCTGTGTCCTGAAGATGAGTGAAGGTCTTACAGGTTTGGAATGACATGAGGATGAGTAATTAATGACAGAATTTTCATTTTTGGGTGAACTATCTCTTTAAAGCACTTCTACAGTATATGTAACGTATATAAGAGAGTCGGTTTTAAACAACCTTCTTTGACTAAAACAGATTATTAGCCTTTAGCTCTTGTCTAATATCTTAGCAAATAACATTTACAACCACTAGCTTCATTGATGGACGATCTACGCCAAACCATCAACCGGGCTTCACGCTTAATGCCGCCCCTCAGCTAAACACAGACTTCTCTGATTCTCGCTTGAAGCAAGACAGGCCAAGGTTAGTTCATCACTCAGACTCCATAATGCCTTCAAATTCAAGCTTAGCTTCAAAACTGTTCTCTGACATGTGAGATATTCTGAATTATGTCTTGACACCATGCTTTGGGACTTGATGAAGGATCTGCATGGAGATATTTCATAATCTTCTACAAAATTTCTGATTGATTACATTTTACAATAGGGTTAGTTTACCCAAAAATGTAAATTTGGTCAATAATTACTCACCCTCATGTCGTTCCAAACCCATAAGACCTTCGTTCATCATCAGAACACATTTAAAAATGAAATCCAAGAGCTTTCTAACCCTACACAGACAGTAACTCAACTACCATATTCAAGGCTCAGAAAAGTAGTAAGAACATTATTAAAATAGTCCATGTGACATCAGTGGTTCAACCATAATGTTATGAAGCTATGAGAATACTTTCTGTGCCCGAAGAAAACAAAAGTAATGACTTTATTTAACGATTTATTCTCTTCTATGCGTTTGACGTGTTCACAAGAGTACTACAATGCATGTGTGTGTCATGAAGAGCAGCGGAGACTGACCCAGAAGAGAAAAAATTGTTAAATAAAGTAAGTATTTTTGTTTTCTTAGCACACAAAAATTATTCTCGTAGCTTCCTAAAAATACGATTGAATTACTGATGTCACATGGACTATTTTAACAATGTCCTTACTACCTTTCTGGGCCTTGAATGTGCCAGTTGCATTGCTGTCTATCCAGGGTCAGAAAGGTCTTGGATTTCATCAAAATACTGAAGATGAAGGTCATGAGGGTGAGTAAATAATGACAGAATTTTCATTTTTGGGTGAACTATCCCTACATTAGTTAAAGGTAGAGTTGTCAAAAGGTACCGGGTTCGGTACTTTCGGTATTTAAATTTTAAAAACGTCCACTTCCCGCTCACATTTGAGCGCTGTTGAGCCGATTTTTAAACGTCGCTGACGGATCCGCTGAAATCTGGGTCAATACAGTTAGGGTATGTAGAAAAACTCCCATCTCATTTTCTCCTCCAACTTTAAAATCATCCTACATCACTGCAGAAGTACCAACCCAGTGTTTACAAAGTGAACATGCAAAGAAGGTCAAACGCCCTTTACAAAAAAAAAGTAAAACAGCTATGTAGGACGATTTTGAAGTTGGAGGAGAAAATGACATTGGAGTTTTTCGACCTACTGTAATTGTATTGACCCAAATCACACAAAGTGTGAATGTATGCGCATTGCCGAGCTAGACAAGTACATTTTTATTTTTATTAGAAAATGAAGATCATTTCGCTAGATAAGACCCTTATTCCTTGGCTGGGATCGTTTGGAGCCCTTGCTGCAATGAAACTGCATTTTGGACGTTCAAACATACAGGCACCATTGAAGTCTATTATATGGAGATAATTCCTGAAATGTTTTCCTCAAAAAAACATAATTTTCCTTTTTGCTTTATGCAATCTTTTAAAAGAGCATCAAACAAGATTTTCAAGTAGATTACAAGCTAAAGACATGTACGGACAGAATGTACCTCATCCTGAACACTGTGTAACTAGACAACTGAACATAAAACAGCACATTCCAACATGTGTAAATATAATGCAATAGTCTGCCTGTCTTTTCAGGCCAATGAAAACAATGTCTACATGATTTTTGTTATTGTTAGAGTCAGCTTAGCTTCAAGCTCATACAGATCTGCTGTTGTTTACAACAAATCTTTGACTTCCTACAAGTCTTGTCAAATATCATTTACAGAACAAATGAGATTTCCAGTTGAGAAATCATCACCAAGTGAGAGGGTCATAACCCACGGTTTTCATAATAGTGGAGGGCTGAACTTCTGAACTGAAAGTGTCACTTTAACATTCCAGATAGATGAAACCAAGCTGCACAAATTCAAAGCCAAACCAGATAATCACAGGCCCTATGGCTTGAAGGGTTTCAGTTCCTTTTTCCATAGCAACCACAAGCAAAAACATAATGAACTTACATCATCCCAAAATTTGATTTGTTTTTCAGTCACAGCAGGACTGTGGGAAGATCTTTGTTCCTGAGAGCAAAGAGGGAACGGAACAGATGGACATTGGACATTAGTCTTGCTCTTCTTTTTTTTCTGAGTTTTAATTATTTATTTTTTATGCTCTTTTAGCTAAACTGGGAAATCATGATGATAGTGTGATATGTGGGTACACAACACTACCAGTCAAAAGAGTTTTAATGTTTTGTAATATAATGTATGTCTCTTCTGCTCAACAAGCCTGCATTTATTTGATCCAAAATACAGCAAATGAAGTAATACTGTGAAATACTTTTACTATTTAAAATAACTGTTTTCTATTTGAATATATTTTAAAATGTAATTTATTTCTATGATCAAAGCCGAATTTGCAGCATCATTACTCCAGTCTTCAATGTCACATGATCCTTCAGAAATCATTCTAATGTGCTAATTTGTTGTTCAAGAAACATTTTGTATTATTATCATTATTATCATCAATATTTAAATATTTGAGTACATTTTTTCAGGATTCTTTGATTAGTAGAAATATCCAAAGTTCAGTGTTTACCTGAAGTAAAAAACTTTTGTAACATTATACACAACACCATTCACAACCATAAATGTTATTTGAGCAGCAAATCAGAATATTAGAATGATTCATGAATGATCATGTGACTGAAGTAATGATGCTAAAAATTAAGCTTTGAAATCACAGGAATATATTACATTTTAAAATATATTCAAATAAAAAAAACAGACATTTTAAATAGTAAAAATGTTTTTGCTATACTTTGGATCAAATAAATGCAGGCTTGGTGAGCAAAAGATTTAAAAAACATTAAAAATCTTACCGTTCAAAAACTTGACAGGTATTGTGTATCTATATGTATACATACACACACACAGTCTATATACACTACACTGTATATTTTAATTTAAATTAAAAAATAAACAAAATGACAACATATAAATCAGAAATACACTTTAGATTTATTTAATTCATTTTGTTGTATTATTTTATTAAAATAATATTATTCAAATTTTGACACTTCAAGCCCAGGTGTTCATCTTCTCCCCGTTTATCTTTATCTCATTTCCCACAATTCTTATCCATTTATTCATATTCCCTTTCTGTCTCTCTCTCCCACTCTTCTCTTTTCCTGCGGCAAATGTGCCTTGAAGCCAAGTCCTTCCTGAGCCAGGCTGACAGATAGACCTAAATATTTAAATGCTGGATGGACACTTCGCTGCAGCATACCAGCACACATATGCCCTCAATCTCTCCCTTACAGACACAGACACATTCACGCTGTAATCACACTACAAATACTTCACAAATATAAGGCTGCTTTCACACTAAAGCTTCTGCTGTGGAACCGAGTCCATCTGACATAAGAGTTCAGGTTGTTTAGTTGGTTTGAAAGATTTCTGAACTTGAGTTCAGGCAAAAATCAAACACACACATCAATTAAAGAAATAGCTTAACTGTAATTTTCTTGCTTCTATGACAGACATAAATACATGCTACGAACAATGGAAGTGGATCATGATTTATACAGCAAATGTCAAAAATGAGCTTTTTTTTTTATATAGAAAACTCAACATCATAGAGATTTAAACAAGGTTAGGATGAGTAAATGTATATCTGAGCAGTTTTTAAAGGGAATGGAAGTCAACAGGCTCCAAAACAATATTAAACACCATTGACTTTCACCATATGCACCAAAAAGCAGCACAGGTTGATTCCAAGTGTTCTTCCTTCCTGCTTACTTTGTTCTTTTCTCTGTGAACTTCCTTTCCTTCTTTTCCACCCTCATTCTTTTAAATATATTTGATAACTGGCCATTTAATGTGATTTTGGCTGACAGGAACTCAATGATAGCATCAGAAATGCCACTACAGAGAATTCTCCAGACGCAGAGGAGAAAACATAGCCACCCAAAGGGCACACAGAGAGAACAAAACAAGCCGAGCGTTAGTGGCGGAATATAAAACATCATTTTCTGTGATGAGCCTCAATATTGATTAGCTCTCAAATCACCCTCCCTCCCTAAGTCTTCTCTTCTCGACCTCTGCTTTTTCCTGAATAGATCAGTCTGCTGTGGACATATTCCTACCATAAACAAGGTTTCCACGAAGGCTGTTGCATCGCTTGATGGTTTTCCCCCATTATTCTTTCTTTCTCTCCACTAGAGTTAGGTTTATAGTGTTATTCATGATAGAAATTAGTCACATTGCATTTAGGTTCAGGATTTAACAAGATGATTTTAAATCACGTACGTTCAGGGGTTGAATAATTGTCAGTAAGAAGAATGAGAATGGCAATGGAGAGGTTTCTCCAGGCTTTTAAAACATTTGAATGCAAGTCATTTTAGTTAAAATGTATAAATATAAATATAAACCTCCCTGCATATAACATACAGCTTGACCAATGTACACACCAATGTACACACTTTTTTACCAAAAAGAAGTATACTTCAAGTTTATTTGATTAAGTATACTTAAAGTTCAAGCACATTTTTAAATATACTTATGTAGTAATTATACAAATATCATTGTACTAGTAGTATACGTGTACTATTTCACTAAACTGGCCCACGTTGTAGTATATAAAAGTATACTTTTAAGTACACTTTAAGTATAACAGCAGTAAACTATACAAAAAGTGAACTTATAGGTATACTGATAGTTTACTAAATGAATACTTGTAGCATTTTTAGTACACTTTGAAATGTAGTCTCAATAAACTACTAGTTTAGTAGTTTTATACTACTACTAGTAAACTAGTAGTTTTCTTTAAATGAACTTTACATTATACTTTTAGTATGCTACTATGTCCCTATTTAGGTATTACTTAATTTGTATGTATTCTGTTATATGAATATCTGAACATACAAAACATCAAAAGAAAGAACAGGGCTTCTGCTTGTAAACAAAAATATTTTATTTTAGCTTCATGCATTCTTTTTTATAAACACTAGAATGTGGGAAAGTTTCATAAATAAACAAACGAACAAACAAACAACATTTTGAACAAAAAGCTGAAAAAAGGCTGTATGAATTGTATTCAGAATAATAATCGAAACGTAGGAGTCAATCAACACCGCAAAGCTTGACAGCCATTATTACCCCTTCATGGGTCGACATTTTATTCCATAACGTTACACAGTTTTGATGCCTGTTTTTATGTCTGATGATCGTGTTAGATTACATGTGGAAGCACCTGCTGTTTCGGTTTCATTTTCACTTTTCTTAATTCTTTTTTTTTTTTTTTTCAATTTTTTAATTCTGTATAGAAGATGTGTAATAGCGCCCCCTACCGTATAACAATGAAAACATGGATTCTCGGAGCACAAGTGTATCTCAAATATATTTAGACTTTTTGTAAGTACAAGTCTAGTATATTTAAATGTCATTTTAAGTATATTCCTGTGAAGCACATAAAGCACATTTCTGAGAAGTACATAAAAAGTAGACTAAAAGTATACTTTCCTATTTTTAGTTTTAAAAAAGTATACTAATAGCACACTCGCATAAACTTCTTTTTTGTAAGGGCTAATATACCCAAATTAAATTACTTCTTGTTAGAGAATAAAAAATCAGCATTCAATCAGTTCTACAGCAATTAAAGGTACGAAATCGCTCATAACTTAATCATTCGTCGCAGGCTCAAGTGCCTTATGTTGTTGGAATCCTTGGCCCAAATTTTTTGTGTATTTGCATTTTTTGAAAAACCTACTTTTGCAAACTAGTCCTAGGTCTTTCGCCCGACCAGAATCAAACCAGTGCAATAAGATTCTCTGGAAAGTGAATATCAATAATTATCAAAAAAAAGCCAAACTTTCAACTCTGCGTCGCAAAGGCATGCCAAAACGTTTGAAAGGGGCAGGGCCGCCTTTATTAAAATGGCTATTACTTTTGAACAGAATGAGATATCTTCACCAAACTTACAACGCGAATGTAAGAGCTGAATCTGAGGTCATATTAAAAAAAAGTCAAGGAGCCTGGCAACTTGGTGGCACTTTAAGAGGGAAAAACATTAAAACGGCCACAATTATGCAACCGTTCGCAACTGATATCACATAAACGTAAACGATTGTATATTGCATGGTTTTTCACACATACGCACAATATTTGTATCATAGGAGAGATCTCCTCATTCCAAACCACTGCTGTCAATCAAACTGTTTGTTAAATGATTGAGAGTCATGTAATATGGCTGTATATCGGCATGCTGCGATTACCTGCGACCGAATCACTCGTGTGATATTTCTCATATACAGGCCAGCTGTTGAACTTCATTTATGCCACTTCTAGAAAGTCAATGAAAAGTAATTAAAAAGTCTGTGAATTGTGTCGTTGATTATTTAATTTATAGACAAATCTGTTCTAAAATCTCATAATTTGGCAATAGACTTACAAGGGCAGTAAATGCAAAAAGAACAGTACTAAAATAAATTCCTTCGGGTCACATGACTATTCTCCACAGCCCATTAATGCCTTACCAACACCCAAGTCTCCATCCCACAAACCCCCATTTTGCTTTTTAATTACCTGCTGTCTCCTCAAGAGGCCAGACAGAGAGACTGCAGTTTATGAACAGTCTCAACACTGATCGTTCTGTCTCCATCTGTCTGTGGTCTGTTCCTTATCTGTTCCATCTTTCTGTTTGTGTATGTTGTGGACGAACGTCTGTGAGTATCTGTTGCATGTCTCTCTGTAGGCTTCGAAATACTTTTTCAGCCTTTTAACTGAAAACCATGGCTATCAACTTAATTTTGTCAATTTGTATGGAAATAACAATATATACATTTATGTCTAAAGTCATGTTTTGTAATATCTTTTCATATATAAAAAGCATCTGCCACAATAACCTAATTTAATGTGTCTGAAGACCTCTCTAGTCAAACAAATGTTATTCATTGAAAGTAATTTCATTAATAAGCACATCATGCAGTTCAAAATCAATTCTCTTCTCCACTTAAAACAAAAAGAAAATGACTGAGACATGGTTGTAAATGGGTTGAAGATGATCTGATAAACCATTGGACTCTTTCTCTTCCATGCTGTCTTCTCATACACCATTCAACCCCCTCCACCCTGGTTAAAAGCCCAGAACCTCCATCTGCGGTCTGCCACCCGATACATCAAAAGCTCAAGCCTGGCCAAGAGCTCCACCAACACTGTGTGTCTGAGCAAAAGCGAACGAGAGGAGCCACAGTTAGCCAAGTGTGCTTCTGCTTGGGTCCTTGTTTGGCTTTTGATGCCTCATGTTGACATGAATGGCATCAAAGGCCTTGCTGAATGGAAGAGGGCCACTTTCTAGTGAGCTGGGTGTTTTTCACATGAAAGAAGTTCATTGACAAACTGGCAGCAGGCACACAGGAGCATCGTAAGGTATAATGTTACTCCTTAGCCCTGTTATAAAACATAACGTGAACGGATGATGTACTGGCACAGCAAAAATAATCTTCTTAATCAGTATTTTTGTATGTTGATACTACAAAATGTGTAAGAGAAAAAATGTATATACAAAGCACAGATTAATATAGTTTTCTTTTTGCAGTTAATAAATCTTTTCCAGTAATACTGTGTATTGTTGTAAAAACCTTTCTTTGAGATTCGTGCTTGATGACTGTCACCGCAAGGACGGCTCGTCTTAAGTCTGCTGTGTGCATCTCCTCAGATTCCAACAAAACAATGTTGCCCTGGTAACTCAGCATCAACAGGTCATAAGGGCTCTCGCTCACATTACTCATGAACACATCACTTCTCTTACACTTGGGAGAGACACTTTTGCTGCTTTCTGAGTGTATGTCAATTAATACAAGCTAATCCAATATAAGTCTTGAATTTTTTTGTCAAAATTTTAAACTAAATCAATAACATACCTTTACATGAATGTAAATGGCCTTGTTTGGATGGAGATTTAATTGTTATTTTAACATCAGACGACAGACACACAGACAGAAAGACAGACGGAAAGATAGATAGATAGATAGATAGATAGACGATAGATAGATAGATAGATAGATAGATAGATATAGATAGACAGACTAGACAGACGATAGATAGATAGATAGATAGATAGATAGATAGACAGACAGACAGACAGACAATAGATGATAGATAGATAGATAGACAGATAGATTAGAAAGATAGATAGATAGATACATAGATGATGATAGATAGATAGATAGATAGATAGATAGACAGACAACGATAGATAGATAGATAGATAGATAGACAGAGACAGACAGACAGATAGATAGATAGACAGATAGATAGATAGATAGATAGATAAAAGATAGATAGATAGATAGATAGACTTAGACAATAGATAGATAGAAGACAGACAGATAGACAGACAGACAGACAGATAATAGAAGACAGACAGACAGACAGACAGATAGATAGATAGATAGATAGATGACAGAGACAGATAGACAGACAGACAGACAGACAGACAGACAGATAGATAGATAGATAGATAGATAGATAGATAGATAGATAGATAGATAGATAGATAGATGATAGATAGATAGATAGACAGACTAGACAGACGATAGATAGATAGATAGACAGAAATAGATAGATAGATAGATAGATGATAGACAGATAGATAGATAGATAGACAGACAGACAGATAGATAGATAGATAGATAGATAGACAGATAGATAGATAGATAGAAGATAGATAGATAGATAGATAGACAGACAGACAGACAGAGATAGGATAGATAGATAGATAGATAGATAGATAGATAGATAGATAGATAGATAGATAGACAGATGATAGATAGATAGATAGATAGATAGATAGAGATAGATAGATAGATAGACTAGACAGACGATAGATAGATAGACAGATAGACAGAGACAGACAGACGATAGATAGTTAGATAGATAGATAGATAGATAGATAGATAGATATACAGACAGATAGATGATAGACAGATAGATAGATAGATAGATAGATAGATAGATAGATAGATAGAAAACCCTGTTTCCATTGTGTGGAACCACTGAACATGAATTATTATTTACTCCAACATAATCATAATTGATTGCATACACATCTAGCCTATTTTATTCCTAAACACTCAAACAAAAATGTCTAAAAGTAATAAGAGTAAATTAAATTCATACAAGATTAAATGCACTGCTGAAAAGACCATCATTTATTTCCATACATCCCATGCTGATTTAATGCTGGTCAGTCAGCATGTTTGTTTTTTTGTTTGTTTTTTTTTTGGTCATGCTCGTTGACTAAGGAAGCCTTGCTGATTAAGGAACACCAGCACACCAGCATCCCCTGATGGTATTGTCCTTCTCATCTTGCCTTTTTTCTACTTATTTTTGTTTCTTTATCTCTCTCAATTGCTCACTCTCTCCCTCAGACGGATCTAACATTATGAAAGCCCTCATTACCTCCTATTACTGTGATTGTACCAGATATCTCCAATGATATCTCCATTCTGCCATTTAAATCATACAGATATCATTGACATTTGGTGGGCTCTCTAATACCCTGGGCTCTGCCACTCCCTCCCCAAGCTGTGACGGACCCTTAAGGCAAAGCAAAAACCTCTAGTTAGCCTTTTCATTTTATCTCTCCTTCTGTCATCACTCCACAATTTTAATGAGCAAAAACGACACTCATTTTCTTGTCCTACTCCATCCAGGCTGATGCCATGCTTTTTTTCCTTCCTACTTTCATCTAAGAACAGAATTTTATCTCCACACATGTAGGAAAAAAAGACAGAAAACCTGTGAGGATGCCATGGGTTGTCTCAAAGGATGTGTGTTTGGGGAATACAGAAAGAGCAGGGCTGCAGGTCTCCTTCCAAGCTCCTAAATTCGCAAAGAACACTGTAATTCGTCCAAAAACGTATCATTATTATTGGGCCCACTCTGCTTGCAAGTTTTATTTGAGGCCTGCAAATACATAAAGTATGATTATTCAATAGAATGTGCAAATTTATGCAAGTGTTAAGATCAAAAAAATTACAAAATATATTTTTATATCATATAAGCCCAAGAGAAATTAAACAGAATGTGTGTGAAAAAATTATAAAAGCAAAAACTAGCTGAAAATGCAAGAAATGAGTTGTTGCATTACAACACCTCATAATAAATTGTATGCAAATAAGAGAATAAACTTCAACTAAAATGCATGTTTATCACTTACAAGTGTGTTCATTGTTTACAAGAACACGTTAATGAAAGCAACCAGTGTTAGATGCACAGTGTCTTTGACTACGCTGCACAAGCCCATCTTATTTGCATTCAGTTTCCACCAAGGTCATGTCTGTAAAGTTAAGCCTCAGCTGCTGTAAAGACTTCAGGAACATCTCTAACAAACCCACAAAAATGCAGGTACCCTGGGAAATTGCAGCAAGCAGACTGTTTGTATAATGATATGTTTGAGCACAGACTTTTCACATTTCACACTGAAACATGGATGACGGCCCTTATTAGGACTGTCTGGTGTTTCATGCTAATTTATTCAGACACTGAACAGTAAAATTTCACACTCAGTCCAATGCGACTAGTGTTGCAAAACGAAAATCCAAAACAAAAGCAATAGATGCCATGAGACACAGATAGACAGACAGACAGACAGACAGACAGACAGACAGAGAGATAGATAGACAGAAAGATAGATAGACAGACAGACAGACAGAGATAGACAGAAAGATAGATAGATAGATAGATAGATAATAGATAGATAGAAACAAAGTGCTTAGGACAGACAGGAGAAGTAGATAGATAGATAGATAGATAGATAGATAGATAGATAACAAAGTGCTTAGACAGACAGACAGATAGATAGATAGATATAAACAAAGTGCTTAGACAGACAGACAATAGATAGATAGATAGATAGACAGATAGATAGATAGATAATAGATAGATAGATAGATAGAAACAGACAGTTTAGACAGACAGATAGATATAGATAGATAGATAGATAGATAGAATAGAATAGAAAACAAAGTTTAGACAGACAGACAGACGATAGATAGACAGACAGACAGACAGACAGACAGACAGACAGATAGATAGATAGATAGATAGATAGATAGAGATAGATAGATAGATAGATAGATAGATAGATAGATAGATAGATAGAAAGTGCTTAGACAGACAGACAATAGATAGATAGATAGATAGATAGAAACAAAGTGCTTAGACAGACAGAGACAGACAGATAGATAGATAGATAGATAGATAGATAGATACAGAAACAGACAAAAGAGTTTAGACAGATAGACAGACGATAGATAGATAGATAGATAGATAGAAACAAAGTGTTTAGACAGACAGACAGACGATAGAAAGATAGATAGATAGATAGATAGATAGATAGATAGATAGACAGATGGACAGACAGACGGATAGATAGACAGACGGACAGACAGATAGATAGATAGATAGATAGATAGATGTTCATGATGTTTTGATGTTCAAGGTATATACCAGTATCCCCGTCAATAAACAGTAATTCGATTCTGCCCAACAGTACCACAGCCAGCTTCACACAGCCCCAAAATGCACCATGGGAAGTATCCATAACCGCCTGTCAACTGTATGACAAATGGCTCTGGAAATGAATGAGAGGATCAGCATGCCGATACTGCAGGCAGGGAAGAGTAATTAAAAAGCCTCATTACGTCAAATATTTGATTATGTGCAACTCAGCCTCGAGTTTTGTAATGATGCAGGGACCTCAAGGGAGTCTAGCCGAGAACGAATGAAAGAGAGAGAGAGGACAAAGAGAGAAAATTGAAATAATATTCTCCTGAACATTCAGCATCACATAATATCATTATTCATGAACTCGTTAACAGGTTTAAATTTAATTTAGGGCCCTGTTGATTCTCAAACACACATATCTGACGAAAATAAGACCTAGCGTTTGATAAATGTGCAGTTTCAGTGTGGTTTGGAGAAGTGAGATCTCTTGATTGGGATGTCTGTGCTCTGCTCCGCTGTCCTCGCCCCAGCCAGCCTGCCACGCTGTACATATAAATCCTGACAAGGGTGTCAATATGTCAATGCAAATGGCCTGCGTAGCACCTCGCCTGCTGTACTGGGCCCCGCTCCAGCAATAACACGGAGACAAGAGAGACAACCAGTGTGTGTATACTTGTACAACTAGAAACTGTTTTGATTTTATATATCCTGCTACAGCTTCTATTAGCCATGCTACCTATAAAGCCAATGTGGCTCATATAACCCTGTATTAATCTAGATACATCAAATCGAAGTGGTTAATGATACTACATGTGGTGTGGTGGTAAAGACGTCAAGAGTGGGAACTCTCCTTCCAGTTGGCAAGGCAACGCCTTTAGTCCTCCTTAATATATTCCTTGCTCTGTCTCAGGCTTCATCGGAGATGAAGGGGCAGGGTGGACGGGTCACATGACTGCGGTGTCTGTAATACTTCAGGCTGAAAACACAAGCCTTTTGCCCACAGGCTTCACAATGTACAGCACAATTAGCTAAAAATGAAGAAATAATGAGGACGTCAGTAATGACGCATCTCTAGGTAACAATGGATTGATAAATCATTCTCAAACTATTTAGCATTTACACTGTGTACAAATTTAGATATACCTGTAAAATATCTTAGATATATTCATATATATATAATATGCAATGTGAAGATATACACAAAATCAAATTAACTAAAAACTAAAAATGTACAAGATGGTGTTACATAATGATGAAGCTATTTCCAAACCAGCGTATCACTCTTGCAAAACTACACACTTCAGATATTATAATGATGTGGTGTTCTTTTTGTACATCATGAACTTCTATCTCGAGAACATTATGAGACTGTAAAATCTGATTATTTACTATTACTCCATGAATATTCTTCAGAAATTCTGTTTCACAGCAAAAAAATAACAGCACACACATTTAGAGCTGAGTAAATAATGACTGAATTTTCATTTTTGGGTCTATTATTCCTTCAAGGAAGTCGACACAAGGCTTTTTAACCGCAAATAGTGCAAAAAGCAAGATTTTTTTACCAACCTGAGTCACCAGATACACCATACTTTATCCACCAGGTTTTGCTGGTGAATAGCATGATTAAAGAAATAGTTCACCCAAAAATTACCCCATGATTTACTCACCCTCAAGCCATCCAAGGTGTATATGACTTTCTTTTTTTCAGACGAATATAACCAGAGTTATATTAAAACATGACCTGGCTCTTCCAAGTTTTATAATGGCAGTAAATGGCTGTTGAGATTTTGAAGTCTAATAAAGTGCATCCATCCATCATTAAAAAAAGTGCCCCACACAGCTCCAGGGGTTAATAAAGGCCTCCTGAAACGAATTGATACGTTTGTGTAAGAAAAATATCCATATTTAAAACTTTATAAACTGTAATTTCTAGTTTCCACTACAGTAACTGTCATACGCATGAACACGAGAGAGTGGCGTTCCAGCGGATGATGTAGGATGTAGACGTAGCATAATCTCTCTCTTTGCTAGTCTTTCGAGAACCAAGTTTTGTTTACAGCAAGGAAAACCAGTTTCCTCCTATCTTATATCATAATCCCAACATATTTCTTTACAAATCTGTTTTGTACTTCTGATTCGTGATCCTACGTCATCCCCTGGAACGCCACTCTCTTGTGACCATGTGTACAACAGCAGAAGATAGAGATTACGCTTTATAAAGTTTCAAATATGGATATTTTTCTTACTCAAATGCATCGATTCATTTCAGAAGGCCTTTATTAATCCCTGGAACAGTGTGGAGCCCTTTTTATGATGCATGGATGCACTTTATTGGACTTCAAAATCTCAACACCCATTCACTGCCATTATAAAGCTTGGAAGAGCCAGGACATTTTTAATATAACTTCAATTGTATTCATCTGAAAGAAGAAAGTCATATACACCTAGGATGGCTTGAGGGTGAGTAAATCATGGGGGAATTTTCATTTTTGGGTGACCTGTCACTTTAAGCTAGCACTACTCAGCATAAACAAAGAAACATAGAAATTCATGTTGCACAGTGAGGAAAAAAAACGCAAAATCAGCTTACCCTACTGACAACCTTTAAGGCACCTTTGTACCTTGTCTACTCATACAGAGTTCATATTAGTATATTAAACCACTAATAAGCACCCTTTAAGGGTTGATAAGGTCAGATAAGGGTTAACCACTAAGATACACCACCCCAAATTCCCAACAGATCAAAATGAATCATGATTTTAGTTATTGTTCTATAGGATATCAAAATGTGAAATAAGAAGGTTTGCAATTATAAAACACCTAAATGAGGTGTGCGACTGTGTATGGTGTATGTGTGTACGTTTTTTTATGCCTCTCTCCAGTGTACATCAGAAAAAGCTGAGTGCAGCACTTTAATCCATTGCTGTTAAGAGAAATGTAGATACCACATCAAACAATTAAACACTAAGGAATAACTGTCATCCTTCCATTTAAGTCATAATTGGGCATAAACGTTCCAGACTGTTATGAAAGATAAGCTCTGATTGAAATTAAATGGCTCATTTTCAGAGAACGAGAGGCTGAGATGTTTTCCTGTATTCACTATCGACTGTTCATTGATTAGTCGCATGCTGGCAGTTTATAAGGGAAATGCTGAGGCTTGTTGCACTGATTCTGCTCTATATTAATGTTGATGAAGCAAAATCACTGTAATAAATCAACCACAGTCAACTTACCACTGACTCCAACCTGATAGGATCCCATGGGGCTGATTTCTGCCCCACACATCACACACACACACTCTTCATGCACCTGGTCTACCTACTTTTTATACTGCTTCCTAAACAGATGTGTTGGAATAAATGATCAAAGCAATTTTCCATATTAGTTTTTGAAAGAAAGACAATTGTCCATACCCTTCCGTAACGAAATGCAGATTATATGTAACACAGTTTTTGGATATAACCTTGGATATAACAACAATGGACATAGATGCTGTTTGCATCCAGATGGTGCAACTACCACGTCTACCAGCAGAGGATAACAGGGCCACATTTAAACCAGCTGAACCTTGACTCTTTGGTTAGGACACAGCACTTCAGCGCATTGCCACGCCAGGGCCAGCTAGTCAAACCAACAGAGCCACCTCACCCCACAACCCACAAGTTTGGCCTGGATGCTGAGAGAAAGAAAATTGCATGTTTACATGTCAAAGATCCACACATGCAGTCCAGCGCTTAGAATAGACAATGACTGAAGTTTCAAATAGCCAGATCCCAAAAAAGTTTACAGGTTTACAAACCAGCAAGAGGGTCTGTTTGCAATTTAATGTCTACGGCAGTGAACAAGCTCGCGACGTAATCTGTAAAAAAAAAAAAAAGATATTTCAGGTCTCTATACTTACTTTTCTTTTTAGAAGGACAGTCAAAATTTTAGGAGGACCTACTAATCAATAATCAAAAAGTCTGATCAAAAATTACCTTTCCCATTACTAACTTTATTAAATGTATGTTGTCATTTATGTCAAATTTTAAAAAATTCTATTTTATAATATTTATAAGATTTAAAACAACACAAAAAGAACAAGCTGAAAAAGAATAAGTTACCAATCAAATGAAATCAGTATTAACAAAATTAATTTGTACTACAGAGGTGGCACAGAAGAACACAAAAGTGGCTTGTAGGTGTATTTTCATGTTTAATGAGGCTTAGAGGTGGCATGAGTACAATCACATTCATAAATTCATGTTGAGATCAATGTTTTAAATATAACATTTTGAATAAAGAAATATTAAATGATTTAAATAACTGAAAAGATACTTTAAAAATGAAACTAAAACTGCCAGAAGGTGGCAGCAAGTCACTGATTTAATTACTGAATCATTCATTCATTTGATTCGTTCGAATGGCTGATTCATTCAGGAATAAAGCAAGTGACTGTCTTTATGAATAGGAAATTGAACCACTGACTCACTAGATTAGTTTAAAAACACGTTCATTTGTAAACGAAACACCGCTGTGTTTGAATGGCGATGCACACCGGCTCAGTTGTGACTTCTTTCAAACTATTTTTGACGACAAAAACAGGCAATAGTGTAATAGTCAGACAGTGTCACTTAATATTAACTTCTTGTTTATTTAACTATTGTATTAAATCAATATATCATTTACAAACTCCTTTAAAAATCATTAAAAGCTGTCCTCTTAGTTCATCGCAATTTCACAAAGTTCCATTATAATCAACAAAGTTCTAAAATGAATCTCTTATTTATACTCTCTCTACACTTTGGATTTGTGAGATAAGTCTGTGATACATTACTCAACGTTGCAAAAACACGTAGAAACCTTTGAAGCTTCCCTGAGCGCAAACACAAATATGCTGATCAGGTCAGTCACACTGGTGCTCCTAAATATTTCTTCATAATTTTATTGTCAGTACAATTTGAAATCAGTGGGTTCCAAAGTGCTCAGTGTTCTTCACAATATTTTCTTTTTTGCTCCATAGTAGAAAGAAACTCATAGAGATTTGGAATTACGTGCGGGTGAGCAAATGATGACTTTTCGTTTTAGGTCAGGCTGCCCCGTTAAGAGTGCTCTGTGGAGTGGCTTTCTGGTGGGAGACACATGCACATTTTACTTTCTCTGTCTGAAAATTGCTAAAGTAAGCTGATAAGATGTGTTCAAAAGACAGAAAAGCAAAAAACACTTTTGATGGATCTGACCAGAGTGATTGATGTGATTTCTGTGGGCTACATTGCTAATATCATGCAGTGTGAGAGAAAACTAATTACATCCTGTGGAGTGTAAATTAACACTTGAACTTTTTTTAGTTGTCTTACAATCTCTAGACACAACAGTAGACTATTAACAGGACTCAGATGTTTTGAGCAGCTTACATGTATAAAAAAAGGAGAACATTCAATGTTAACTATATTAAAGGGGTCATATCATGAAAATCTAACTTTTGCCATTTTAAGTGCTATAATCAAGTCCCCAGTGCATCTACTAACCCAGAAAATGTGACAAAAGACAACACTGTAACTTTGTTTTGGTAAACCTTTCACTGCAAAATCGAGATCTTACTATAATATTACCAGCCCCTCTATCTACATGTTTCCACCCACGCCGCTGCCATTTTGTTTTCGCAAGCAACAACGGTGTACCAGTTCTAACGCCATGGCAAAAGTTCGAGTAAAGCATACTAAATGTTCTGTCATTGGCTGCACAGACGAGCACAGAACACTATTTAGAGTCCCAGCCTCAAAGGAGACAAGAGAGCAGTGGATTTAATAATTTATTTACTGTATATTACGCTGCTGCCACACAGATCTAATATAAACATGATTTATTTCCCAGCTGTTTACCTTTACAGACATAACCGACTCATGTGTTTTTAACAAATTGTGTGTATTTGACAGTTTAAGCGCAATAAGACATGATAGAGAACTTAGTTTAGTACTCACATGCCGTGTAACAGCCACTTTCAGTGTGCGTGCTTCGGATGTGTGCGCTCAGAAAACCCTTTATCAGAAGTTTAAACTGATATGGTTTTAAAACGTATGATTTCAGTGCGATAGACATAAAAAATCAAACCAAACAGATGTTTTTTGGCAGAGTATCTGAAGTATGAGCTGTAAAGGGACAGCTCTATTCTGGAAAAGTAGCGGGAAGCAGCAGCTCATTTGCATTTAAAGAGACATGCACGAAAACAGCATGATCTGTGTGTTTCTTTCAGCTGAAAACTCACTGACATATTCTGGGGACACCCGAGACCAGTGTTAATTTTGCTGATGAATAATTTGTCATAATTTTCATCTACGCAAAAGAGAATTCGGTTTGGTCTTGTTTTCTAAGCACAGACACCGAAGCAGCACCTCTCACACAGCACACGAGTACTTTCATGCGAATAAACGAACGGTTATTTTCATTAAAAAATACAATTTAAATATTTTTTAATCTCAAACGCTTGTCTTGTCTTGCTCTGCCTGAACTCTGTGTATTCTGGCTCCAAGACAATTAGGGTATGTCGAATTTTATTTTCTCCCTCAACTTTAAAAATTATTGCAAAATCATCCTACATCACTGCAGAAGTACTGACCCAGTCTTTGCAAAGGGAACATGCAAAGACGATCAAACACCCTCAACAAAAAAGGTAAAACAGCGATATAGGTTGATTTTGAAGTTGAGGGAGAACATGAGATGGGAGTTTTTTGAAATAACTGTCATGAACTGGAAAAAAACAGTTCAGGCAGAGTGAGACAAGACGTTTGACATTTGACATTAAATAACCGATCGTTTCACTAGATAAGACTCTTCTTCCTCAGCTGGGATCGTTTACAACCGCATTTGGGATTGTTTGAAGACACATTTAAACTGCATTTTGGAAGTTCAAAATCGGGGCACCATATCAGTCCATTTTATGGAGAAAAATCCTGAAATGTTTCCCTCAAAAAACAATTTCTTTACGACTGAAGAAACAAAGACATCTTGGATGACAAGGGGTGAGTACATTATCTGTCAATTTTTGTTCTGGAAGTGGACTTCTCCTTTAATAAATGCATTACACTGTAACTAAACCCACTGTAGATTTAGTCGACTAAAATCATATGATATTTAGTCAACTAAAACTAGACCAAAATTAAAACAATTCAAATATGACTAAAACTAATTGGCATTTTAGTAAAAACACTATGACTAAAACTAAATCAAAATATGCTGTCAAATTTAACACTGCCTGAGACTTATATTGTAAAAAGGGGCATAATCGGTCTCCTTTAAGCAGTTTTAACCTAACTAGTGGATTTTTTAGTTGTAACCTGTGCAAATGATTGCAAATGACATGCCACACTAAGCTAAAATACATGAGAGCGACAACACCGGTCATTTTGCCAGTAAACTAGTACATTGCTCAGTAATTCAATAGGATTTTCAGATCTCTCAATATTATTTATGTGGCTCCAGCGAGAGGCAGACACAATTTGTGCCCATCTGTGGTTTGCCGCTCACTGAAGAGGCCATACTTACGTGATTTATCTTACAAAATAACACAGTAGCAAGGTATTACCTCAGACTGAGAAAAAAGGTAATGCCATTTTATCTAGAAGAGAATACCAGAGTTCTCCACCGTACCAAATTACCGTGACAAAAGACTCCAGCAGGCGGCCTCAGTTTTCCACAATCGAAATTGAATTATCTCTGTTAGTGTCAAAAAAACCGACAAGTGCTTTGATAAAAGGCATGTTATCAATCATTTTGCTAAGGGTGATGCTACTCCAAGTGCCATTTCTCTAAGCTAAACCATTTTAAGGTCTGATTTCTGCGTTTAGAGTGTTGGGTGGGGGCGTTGTTGTTGCATTGAGAGGAATTGTCACTTTGCCCATTATTCCCATAGATATGGATGCCCTGCCTCTAACAGAGGCCCGCTGATGGTAATGCGCTGCCTCTGAAACACTGAATTACCGCGATACATCAAAGCTGCAGCTGCGAAGAGGAAAAAGTGTCAAAACAGTGCACGCAAGCCTGGTCATTTCTCATAGTTAACCTCCTTAACTAGATTACCCCTCACCACTTCTACCGCAGCCCTCGCACGCCGTCTTCAGATTCAACCTCCAAAACAGGGTCAAATACAACCACGACCTTGATGCTGAGGCTCTGAGGCAGCAGATAGTAGAGCCCAAATGTCCCGGAGCGCACGGAATGTGCTATCGGATGCAATACGGTTGGTTTTTGTCTCTGGAAATGTCAATGAAAGTTCAAAAGCAAAGGGGGTTGGCAGTTTGCAATTAATGTATATTGACTTTCTTCTCAACCTTGAGTTTACTGTTTGCACTTACGTCAAACACTCCAATCAGCTGTACTGAGTATTGGCCATCGAGAGGTTGATATGGCCAGACCCAAAGGTCTTTCTTTAGGGCATCAATTAAGGTAAGGCGCAGCGATGCTCGTGTCATTTTAGACGGCCAGGTTTGATTGGAAACTGATATGAAACCCTGCAGGATGAACTCAACACCTGATGACAGAGTGCTCTGCTACTTTGGACTTGAGCCTGAGAACAGATTGTCAACCAAATAAATGACATCTTAATGTGAGCATCAGTGCTTTTGGCAAATGAAGGCTTCGGTGTTTCGAGCTCATCTTGGCTTGTGATGCTGAGACCTGTATTGTGTTCTAAACACATCTTTTTGGTGACTCAAGTGCTGTGGTGAATTTATTTGCTGCTTTTGCTACAACAGAGCGTATATTCACTACCGCTTCTTTTCCATTACCAGAGAAGATAGACTTCTTGAAACAATTAATGCTTTTATTCAGCACGCATACACTAAATTGATCGAAAATGACAGTTCAGATATTTACACTATGAAAAAATCTTTCAAAAATCAAGTACAAAAAAAATCAGTAACACTTTACAATAAGGTTCCATTAGTTAATGTATTACCTAACATGAACAAACAATAAACAATACATTTATTACAGTATTTACTAATCTTTGTTAATGTTAGTTAATGAAAAGACATTATTCATTGTTCATTGTTAGTTCATGTTAGTTCACCGTGCATTAACAAATGTTAACAAACAACTTTTGATTTTAATAACGCATTAAAATGTTGGAATTATCATTAACTAAGACTAATAAATGCTGTAGAAGTATTGTTCATTCTTAGTTCATGTTAACTAATGTATTTAACTAATGTCAACTAATGAACCTTATTGTAAAGTGTCACCAAAAATCTTTCAAATAAACACAATTTTCTATTAATTGAAGAATCCTGAAAAAAAACAATGTAAGCGTTTTAACAAAAATATTAAGCAACACAATTGGTTTCAAAACTGATAATAATAAGAAATGTTTCTTGAGCACTAAATCAGCATATTAGAATGATTTCTGAAGGATCATGTGACACGGAAAACTGGAGTAATTTCTGTGGAAAATTTAGCTTTGTCATCATATTTATTTTTTTTTTTTAAATATAGGCAAACTTTATTTTATTACTGTTTACTGTATTTTTGAACAAATAAATGCAGCCTTGGTAAGCATAAGAGACTCAAAAACAACAATTTACTATTACTTTTGCTCTTTTTCAAATAATTTATGTATAGATTTGCTTGTCTCAGACTCATACTTTCAGTTTTAAATTCTAAATAACTATTACAATTTAATTAAAATATTATATACTGCATGTACAACTTTGCTAATCTAAAAAAGCAAAAATATCAGTATTTACTGTGAAACATTGTGACTGCTCTGGGTCATCAATTTTTTCTTTAATATATATATTTTTTTTACATTAGTAGATTATGTCAGTGAATAGTATGTGTCAACTGAAAAATGAGACAGTGAAGAAAACAAAGAAAAATTACGGTATAAAATCACTTAATATTTACATTTTTATAATATTTACATACTTTTTTGTTGTTGTGCATTATTTTTAGTCAAGCAAAACTTATTCGGACATGTTGACGTGACCATGTTTTGCTTAGTTTTTTTTTTTTTTTTAATTGCTAATGTGAACTTTTTACACCACAGACTGAACAAAATTAAGCATTGCTTGATAATTGATTGACCAAAATTAGTATTATCTACTTAAATTTGACAGCTGACAGCTATTCTGCCTAATTCATTACTTTCTATCAAAGTTATCTGACATTATCAAGATGAATTTGCTCTGACACAGTTTAACTGAGTTCTTGTCATATCTTATTACCAGTTTCTAAACTATAGCGAATAAACTGTGATAACTGTGATAAAGTGTCTGAATAAATTTTTATTTGATTGTATGCATAAAATACACAAAATAGTAACTATGAAAACAGTCTTAGCATGAAAAGGAGTTTCTCATTCTATTCCAAAAATGCTTAAAATGTCATTTCCTTAACATAAAGCATAATTTGAGATGTGGTAGAAATGACACTACGGTGGAAAAGTTCACAAGTTCCAGGGGAAAAAAATTATAAAAATGACAAAATTCTGTAAGATGGATTAATACGTTAGCAGACGATCGCTAAAAACTAGTGAGAGTGTGAATAAAGTGTTTTATGAGATTGTCCTTAGGGTCAAAAGTGATCATAGTTGAAGCAACACCAATAATAAATGGTCTCCTGTAATTTCCCACACAGGAAGGTAACATTCCAGCAGCAACAGCTTGTGACTCAGCTGGATTTTTGACCTCTTTGCTGACGAACTGTGTTCCAAGTTTCTCGGATCACTCCCATTCCAACATGGTGAGTTCCAAATACAGCCTGAAATCCACAAAAATTCTCAGTCTAAACAGCATTCCCACGACAAGACATCTGAGAATGTTTTAAAACAGCTCAAACGAACGCTGGCCAAGCAAAACAGAAGACCCATAATTCACGGGTGCTCTGGCTCAAAGGTTAAGTGCTTTGTTTGGATGATAACATCTAATTCTTGCAATCCTCCTTATAGAATACAACTTTATGTGGAGGAGCTTTGATCTTATTATGCTTATTAGGACAGTAGTGCTGTAAATCTATCTGTTAAATGCCACTTACAAGCTGTGCATATGCCATCCACCTCACCCCAGGCACAAATTACACAGCTTCTGTATGAATCCAACACCTCCTCACCCTATCAAATTCATTTAAAACAGACGGCGCTGTAACAATTTAAGAAACTTATTTCTGGCAAATACGCGGTTCTTCCCATCGGCGGCACATTAGAGCCTCAGATGGCCAGAGAAACTCAGCGAGTCTTAAGGCGGGGATGGATAGACGCGCTCACAGAATGACTTGAGACAGCATCAGTCATCTGATGTTGCAGCCTACAGCCCCCGAGCAGGGGGGAGGTGGGGTTACCAGAGGGGAGAGGGAGCGAAGAAGAGGCAGAAAATATAATATTGAGGAACGAAAAAGCATTTCCTTGGGTATCGAAGTGAATGCGGGCAACATGCTGTCACACATGAGGAAAAAGACAATCAGAGGGGCCATGTCACATCCCATTTCTATCAAAGACTCAAGCTTCGGTCTCCACGAAACATTCAATCCAGCCAGACCACACATGGGTAACAAAATAGCTTGTCCTTACAGCACCTGTATGACATTAGCTTGGAAAAGACAGGCCAAAATCATGCTTTTAGCCCTTAAAAAGACAGTTCATAATTCTGTCATCATTACTAATCATTAGTAATACTTATGTGTGCTTGCAATGTTGCGATTCCCATCTTTTGCGAGTATCTGGGAAGATTTTATGATTCAGGATGGTGCTCATGAGCGCCCCCTATGAGGCTACTACAGCTGCCTGCTATCTGACGGTCTATAAGACATTACCTCACCAAAGTGTAGAGTTGGAGGCATGAACTGGAAAGATATTTAGGAGGCCCTATCATCACTCTGCCCTTGAACAAGGCACTTAACCTCGAATTGCTCCTGGGTGGCTAGGCCTGTGTTGTATCGTCTAGCTTTTTTCTTGTGCAACCGGCTTCTATCTTAAGAAGCAAACAAAACAGTAGTGAAGGAGAATGCATGCAAGAGAGATATACAAGGAATGAATAACTGGATTACAGACAAGTGAAGCCATCTTTTTAACAGAGAGATTGCGAAAAATAGCACAGGAACATGGGAGGCAACAGACCTCACCACAGCAGGAACCCATGGAGCGAGATTCTTCACTCGCCGTGGAAGAGGAACATAAAGCAGCAAGCATGATGATTAGCACGTTCCCAGAGCAAAGGAGCATGGAAGATACACATATTCTTAAATAGCCATGTTTTAATGTGAGGAGGTTTTGTTTTAATTGAAGAAAATCCAATAACCTTGCTGAAACGGCCAGCATATGCTGTGTTTTGCATGCTGGTCCCTAGAAGACTTTTAACTAGCTTGTTCAACAATAATTCCTTTGGCGATTAGCTCCGGTATAAAGAAACAGGCCACTTCATTTTGTTATTTAATAGCATGTAAATACTGGTCCACCAGCCAAACCAAGCTTTAGCTACTGTAGTAAACAACTGTCATTAAAAGGGAACCTATTATACAAAATCCACTTTTACATGGTGTTTGGGCATAATGCGTGTTGGCAGTGTGTGGCCACAATCAGCTTACAATGATAAAAATCCACTCACTCCTTATTCTTTAATCCCCATTAAACCAAATCTCACTAGGCATGCCGTTTTAATTCTCTAAGCAATGTGACATCACATTGTTTAGGCCCTGCCCACGGCAGCTGACTGACAGTCCTGCATTTCAATAGTTTCCGCCCTCAGCAATTTGTCTTCGGTTGTACGTTATCCCCCCTTTTTCTCCGCACTCGAGCACCTGTAACATCAACAAAGTCTCGTAAGCAATCCCAATGTTCTGCATTTGGATGTAAGATTAAACATAAGAATCTTCAATTTATCACAACATCTGAGCCATAAGAACGCAGTGGATTACTTTTATTTTTCAACGTAATGTACCTCAAAATCTACTTAAATACATTTGTCTGCCCAAATCATTTCACTCCAGACTGCTTTGTGAATGTTGCTATGGTGCTTAGCTAATGTTTTAACCATATTTCCGTGCGTACGTTAGCAAAGTATATTAATTGATCAGCGCCGCGCTGGTGAGATTCATTCACGTCACGTTGTCCGTTCGGTGGTGCTAGCAAAAACTTCCTCTATGCGCTGTTGAGTGCTAGGTAAGTGCAGCACGAGCTCTGTTACATTGCGGTTTTTCATTCTACTTTTGGTGGTTTTGGCCTTCCATATGTACGGCTGAACACCGTTTCTCTTGTTCTCAGTTAGTGTTGCCATGTCTGCGGTTTTCCCACGTAACTGGGCTACTTTAATGGGTTAGTTCACCCAAAAATGAAAATTAGCCCATTATTTACTCACCTTTCAGGCATCTTAGGTGTGTATAACTTCCTTCTTTCAGACGAATTCGATTGGAGTTATATTAAAAATTATCCTGGCACTTCCAAACTCTATCATGGCAAAAAGCGGGTGTTTCTCTTCAACAGTCCAAAACAAGTCCAATAAAGTGCATCCATCCATAATAAAAAGTGCCTCACACGGCTCCAGAGGGTAAATAAAGGTCTCCTGTAGTGAACCGATGCATTTTTGTAAGAAAAAAATATCCATATTTAAAAAAAAACTTTAATAGCTTGTGCTCACTGGTCGTTCACGGAAGCTCTTCCAGGCGGATGACGAAGGACGTTAGCGTTGCGCATGCACCTCATGAAAACCAACGTTTGTTTACAGGAGCAAAGGAAGCACGTTTCCTTACTTCAGCAAAGGAAATCCAGTCCCCTCTTGGTTTTTATCGAAACCCTCTGACATGTTCTCCACGGCACATTCGCATTTGTTACGTCTGAGCGGACATCCACCCGAAGCACATTTCCATGTACAACAAAGTGCGCAAACTAGATTAAAGTGATTATTACGTTTTAGATTTGGATATTTTACACAAAAACACATCTGATTTGCTACAGGAGGCCTTTATTCACCCCCCAGAGCCGTGTGAGGCACTTTTTATTATGGATGGATGCACTTTATTGGACTTGTTTTGGACAGATGAAGAAAAACACCTGTCTATGCCATTCTAAAGCTGGAAGTGCCAGAATAATTCTGACTAGATTCATCTGAAAGAAGGAAGTCATATACACCTAGGATGCCTGAAGGGTGAGTAAATAATGGGCTAATTTTCATTTTTGGGTGAACTAACCCTTTAACACTTGCCACAGGTTGTTTTTCATGTCCACGGGTTGAAGCGACATCCAAAACGTAATATTTATTCCCTGGAATGCGAATTTTACATGGGGAACCCCGCCAAATGCGGAATGATACACGCCAAAACGGCTCTTTTTTTTTAGACAAGCCCCAAAAATTTCATTTTCCACATGTTATAATAAATGATTGGTTTGGGGCATTTTGAGATAAAACTTCACAGATGCATTCTTGGGACACCCAAGACCAATATTACATCTTGTAAAAAGAGACATAACAGGTGTCCTTTAAATGAACCGGAATGCTAATTAATAGATTTCTCCAGGTTTTACAGACTTTGGGCTAAACCAGCACCAAACCAGTATCATAAACAAGCTTGGACCACCATGCAAATTTGTACTAGTCTAAAGCAGTCTTTGCAGCAGTAAAGTGCTTTTATTATACTAGAATTTATTGCTTTGAAAAACTCGGAGCTTGGAGACTCATGGGAGGATCTGAACTGGAAATGAACTGAGGCATCAGAAATTGCTTGAGTAAGATTAAACCGATCTCTAATGCTTTTGTAAACAATTGTTTGATACACAGCATGTTACAGGAATCATGACTACAAAAATATTTTGGTGGGGTACTTGCCTTTGGCAGACTGGAAAGCTTAGTCTTGCATCATAAGCGTGAGAACGTTCTCGGTGATTGGGACAATGTTCTGAAGCTCAGCTTCTTGCCATATTTGGATTACGTGTACATATTTGGGATATGTAATATGTTTTCCAATTTTCAGTACTTCGATATTTAACAATTCAACAGTTAAAAGTGAAAAGCAGAAACGAAAATGATTACAATGATCACTGCTTTTAAATGGGTTGATTTTACTGTGCATTAATAAGTGAGTCAAGTGTAAATCAGTCACAGGCAAAAAATGAAAACACTTCAATCATGATCCAAACCAAAACAGCACTGTTTTACTGCATCAATAACAAAAACAAATGAAACACATCAGCATCTGGAAGCCTGGAGGTGTGAATGTGTACAAAACAGTGTGATATCGTCCTGTTTTGCTGCTTATGAAACTGCACCAACTCCACCTCCCAACAGATAAATGACGGGAGTGAGTGAGGAAGGAGACTCTCAGGAGCTCCAGGTGAACAAGCTGCTAAATGTTCTGCGTTAAGCATCAAGGCCCATGGATATTGGGTGAGACACACCGGTCATTCCATCTGGACCAGAAAGGACTAAATCAGGTTCAGCACCCCAAAACGTGATTTTGATACCTCCGTTTTTGTCTTGTATCAGTAACAGTGTGTTTCTGACACCTTTGTGACACCATTTTCATGACTTTCCAACTTGTTAATCTTCAGTTTATGAAGAAAAAGCTGCTTTAATTTAGTAAACTAGCACAGGCTCAATAACAACAACCATTTGCAACTTCATGACAATTATACGGTTGGAAAAACAGCACTCTTGCCTGTGTGATGTTGCTTTATAATATAATGAAAGAATATAAAACTCCCATTATAGACTCTACAGCAGAAGCTGAGCACTTGGGCAATTGTTATCTTTAATATCCAGTGCGCTGCAACATCACTTTCTGTAATTTCTTTTCTTGTCATTCCAGTGATTTCAAAGAATATATAGTAAATACGTTTTACATACAGTATTACCACAAGTAACATTCACATTACAGAGTGAATGAAAAACCTACAACCTTGCCATTTCTAATGTCAAAGAAATACAGATGATAATGCTGATACAGAAAGAAATCTTTTTAAAGCTATTAAAATTTCACCTATAATATCCTTCCTCGTGTGGAATTTCCTCATGTAGTACCAAAGGGAAATCCCTCGTCTTTTTTTATGTGTTCAGCGCACAAACTGTGAAATGGCTGCTGAATTGCAGTCGGTGGAAATTGGTAATTGCAGGTTATGAGAAACATTCCTGCCCTCGCGCTGAGCCGCTGACTGGCTGATAAAAGCCTCTTGATTGAGTAATTGTGCGTTTGAGAGCCACATTGCAGGGCGGAGTCTGTAATCATAGCGTAATCTCTTGTTCGTTCATGCCCAGCACCAGCCAATTCACACAAATTCGAACAAAAGGGGTCAATAACAGCTGCTCAGCAGAAAATTGATATAATGATTATACTCAGAAGTAAATGGCACTTGAGCTGCGCTAACTCAGCTCACCATCACAGTTATATCCATGGTGACGCTAGCGCTTTCTGCTGAAAAAATTAAGTCTTTCGGCCTACAGTGTTTTCAGACTTAACCACCTGTGTCATTACCGGATCATCAACTCCTAAAATGACCAACCGACTCTGCTGAGTTGTTAAACGTGTTATTTAATGACTCAGTGGCACTTATGGGACTTGAAATGGTTTAAGCCTGAAGCAGACACCCCTTAAACTACAGGAACGAGATTAGCTGGGTGAGATCAAGTAATGCTTCAGAACTTCAAGCCAAGCGCAAGTAAAAGTGAAGCAAGTGAAACAGATGTTCCACAACATGTAAGGCGAATAGAGTGCTAATGTTCCTCGTGGGACTCTACGCTCTATTCATCACCTCATCAGAATTAGACACGCTGCCGTACTTGTGTTGGAAGTGTTAAGGAAAAAATTAGCTCTTCCAACAGGTCCTAAGATATCTAAGGAAGCTATAGTGGTACTGCATGTGACAAATGCCAATAACCATATCTAAACGGGAGTTCACACTCTAATTTGCAGCAACAAATTGTCCTTTATTTCAAACAAAAGGGTGTTGTAGATACATAGATCAACCGATAGATTGGCCAACCAACTGACTGACATCAGTGGTTTAACCTTCATTTTATGGTGCTACGAGAAAACATTTTGTGTACAAGAAAACTTTTTATGTGCAAAGAAAAAACAACAATAACACCTGCTCATGTGTCAACTCTCATGAATGCACACCAGAGACTAACTGTTGAATAAAGTCAATAAATAAAGAATAAAGCTTCATCAAATTAAGGCTGAACCACCGATGTCACATGGACTATTTTAACAATGTTCTTACTACCTTTCTGGGCCTTGAACGTGGTAGTTGCGTTGCTCTCTGAAAGGGGTCAGAAAGCTCTTGGATTTCATCAAAAATGTCTTAATTTGTGTACCGAAGATAAACAAATGTCTAACAGGTTTGAAACGACATGAGTGTGAGTACTTAATAACAGATTTTTCATTTTTGGGTGAACGATCCCTTTAAGCAGTTTCCCTATTAGTGTGTATATTGACGCTCTGTGAGTAAAGTCAAACATGATTGAATCTAGAGAACAGCTTTGCATTTTGGTTCTGATGCTGCTGTCAACTAACGCCAGCAATGCACGCTATGATGATGGGCAGAGGGTCTGACTGATGGTACGAGAGCTTTGCTGGATGCAGATTTGCCCCAAGAGATAAGAAGAGGCAAGAGTATAATTGCGTCGGGCAGTGAAGTGTGTGAAAGGATTAGGCCTTGGCCACTCTTCAGCACACCCATATAAAAGACTGTCCCCCCTGGGAAGACGTGCGCTGGCCTGCTTGTGTACTGAAACCAACGTGCCGACAGCACCATTCGTCTTCGATACGCCTCTCCTCCCCTGCCTGTTTGCTATCTTAGCCTTGGCCTTGTCTTTCACCAACCATGGCGTGTCCTCTCCGATCCTGCTCAGCTGCTCAACACTGTCTCTGTCTTCATTAGTCTGGCCATATTACAAACACAAGCTTCCCTCAGGATGTGTGGTGGCGTCTCTCACCTGTCTGTTTGCACTTTTCTATTTGTTTGGTTTTCTGAACACTATCCTGTGAAAGTTTAGCTGTTCATTTAGTTGTGGTTAAAAGATGCCAACTGGCTCACCACCAAAACTATGGACAAAAAAAGCAAGTAGTGAATATTAAACAAACAGTTCTGCCAAAAATTAAATTTCTGTCATCATTTACTCACCCTTATGTTGTTCCAAACCCGTATGACTTTCTTTCTTCTGTGAAATAAACAATTCAATATTTTGAAGAATCTTCACAGTTCATAGCAACTACAGATGCTAAGCTCCGAATAAATCACCAAAGAAAAAACATAAAAGTAAACTATGTAACTTGTGTGTTATATTCCAGCTTTGGAAGCCACATAGGCTACGTTCACAACGTCAGTCTTTGGGATTGAGAACTGCATTTACTTACAGGTGAGAGTCTCGAAATGTCCAGTTCACACAGCAGCTTACAATTGCGTCTGGAATACTGTCTGTATGAACATGCAAAGGTAGTCAAGACCGTATTCCTATGACAGACAGCTAGTTGTCCAGTCTTGTTCAGTTCACACAGCACATGTTTTCTGAGAATGTGGTTGTGAGACCTGAAAATTTACAGGTGTGTGTTCGGTTACAGATTGCAGTTGTCACGCCTGTGCTTAAATGCAGCTTCAAATGGCTCTAAACAATCCCAGCCGAGGAAGAAGGGTCTTATCTAGCAAAACGGTCGGTCATTTTCGAAACAAATTGACAATTTATTATACTTTTAATCTCAAATGCTCATCTTGTCTCGTTTCTGTGATGCGCATGCGTAGCCTGTGTAATCCGGGTCAATAGTTAGGGTAAGTCAAAAAACTTTTTTTTGTAAAGGGATTTGATCTTCTTTGCATGTTCACTTTGTAAACACTAGGTCAGTACTTCTGCAGCGATATAGGTCAATTTTTTTAGAAAATGACAGATCGTTTTGCTAGATAAGACCCTTCTTTCTCCGCTGGGATCGTTTAGAGACATTTGAAGCTGCATTTAAACTTCATTTTGGAAGTTCAAACTTTTGAAGTTTGAAATCCATTATATGGAGATAATTCCTGATTTTTTTTCCCTCAAGAAACATAATTTCTTATCGACTGAAGAAAGAAAGTCACGAACATCTTGGTTAACAAGGGGGTGAGTAATCTATCTGTAACCAACTTGATCATGAACATGAACAACGTGCGCTTGAACTCTTCACCCTCACGTAAAACATTCAGTTTGCAACTGAAATGGATTTCGCCTGCAAAATATCGCCAAGCAGCGGTAAATGTGACTAGTGCAAGAGTAGTATTGGTTACATTTACATCAGAACGCCAGCTCCTGCATCAGCAGCACCAAACGCATGCGTTGTACTCTTGTGAACTCACATCGAAGAATAAAGCTGTTATTTTTGTTTTCTTTGCGTCCAAAAAGTATTCTCATACAAAAGGTACAGTTCTGGCACTGGGGCGGTACCCTAAGGCACAAAAGTTAAAACTTACAAATATGTACTTTCAATGTACTAAAATCTAATATGTACTGTTTAGAGGTAGGTAAGGTACAAAGAAGTACCTTTTCACTTTTGTACTTTAGGGTTCTGCCCCAGTGACAGAGCGGTACCTTTTTTAGCTTCATGAAATTAAGGTTGAACCACTAATGTCACATGGACTATTTTAACAATGTCCATTCTACCTTTTTGGGTCTTGAACGAGGTAGTTGCATTGCTCTCATAGGCAGAGTCAAAAAACTCTCTGATTTCATCAGAAATATCTTAATTTGTGTTCTGAAGATGAATGAAGGCCTCACGGGTTTGGAACGACATGAGGGTGAGTAATTAATGACAGACTTTTCCTTTCTGTGTGAACTATTTCTTTAATCTTACAAAACAAAGAGAGGTGACCAATCACACTGACATTAAAATAATCTGTTTTTGTCAGCTTTTTAAAATACATATAAAGGGAGTCACTGCTTTTTGTTGCTTTCATTGTCTATATTACAAAATAGCACCCCATCATCTAGTGAGTGGACAGGCTTAATTTTTCTAGCTTATAAAAACAATAAAGACTTTTCCCCTGAGTCTCTGTAAGTGCTAGCGTAACCTGCAACATCGGGCCATGCCCCACAATAAAACAGATGTATGCACAGTCAACATTTTGCTATTATTAAAGGATCTACACAAACTGTAGTACACAACACATGTACACTCTCAGAAACGCACACAAATTTAAAACCTTAACAAACCTTTAGCAATTAAAACTACAACATCCCAAAAGACAGATGTCTGCACACACATTGTAGTGCATATTGTGTCGATGAACACCTGTAGATAAATAATACTTGAAAAATTCTCAGTTCTCCCTTAGTAAACCAGAACCTCTGATTAACACATCCCACCTCTGACACTGGTAAACCATACACTTCTGATTTGCGGAAAAAGATGGTTTCGGAGAAAACATAATACCACATAAGTGGATTTCTCTTCAGCCTACGTGACCTTTTGCTCAGTGAGCAGATGTTTTGATTTCTTTGCAGTTCCAGTTATTCTGAAGCAATGGAACAATGAGTTTCTACGTATTTTTTGAACAAGATGTGGCTACTGCCACAATGTCTACCTACTTCCATCTGGCTGCTTTTCTGTCTCATTAAAAAAGATCATATAGAAGCTATAACCAGAACTGCTTAAACATTTGTATCTAGATTTTTTTTACCTGTTTATAAAATGAAAACTGAAAACAAGCTTTTGCATACATGCAAATCAGGTGAAACTTCAGGTTAAAAATGTATCAAATCAGCCTCACCTGATCTCTCTTAATATTCAGAGCTATCCAAAATACACTCTAAATAAACCGCCATTAGCATGGCCACTCTTTATTCTGCAACATAATCACGTTTACATGCTCTTCTCTACAAACAAACCTCTGAAATATCAAGAGCCGTGAAGCTAAGGTTGCATTTATTCTCTCTGTTGAAGAGTATCACCCTCAGAGGAAATGGAGTTACTGAGGCTGTTCTATATGCAAGATGCCCACGGCTGTAGCCCTGGATGACCCTGAGTGTTTGAAGCTGAAGGACAGCATGGAGACTAGGTTTAATCCTGTGGGCACTATGCCCACTGGAGCGTGCATACACAAACACACACAAACTGACAAAAGTGTGGACATACCTGTGCACAAGCACACAAACACACACACACAGTATATACAGAAACGCCTATAAGTTCTTCATATAGGGCATTCACACAGGTTATGATATAAAAAGCAATGGAATGCTACAGGCTACTACACACAAACATGCAAATGAAACAAACAACATACATACAAACATACCAATTGGTATACCAGGTTTATTTTTTATCCAAGTAGGCTATTTTTATATATTTTCTGATTCTAACTGTTGTTTCATTAAAAGCATGTGTGCATGTACATTTCCACAGGGGCTTTGATGCTTCTATGAGTATATTCTACGAGACCAACAGAACAGACGGTATAGCCCTACTGGCACCCACCCTCTATGTACCTACTGTATCCATCATTTATTTGACCTCTGTTTATGAAGTTTTTTTTTTTTTTTATTCTCTTTCTTGTTGTATAAAGATGTCAGCTACAGGGGGCGCATGATTCTCATGAACTCTGACAGACTCTCTGAGCTTCTCATCTGGGCCCGTTTACAATATTTTTATTTGCGTAAAGAAAAAAATTCTCTAGTAATTAACAAGAGACCTCTGCTCCAATCCTCACATCTGTCGCTGCCATAAACATAGATCTCAGCACACACAACAAGTCACAAAGAACACTCTTCCGCTCAACTATTTATTTGCCTTTCAGCTTGTATATTTGGAATATCCCTGGATACTCACAAAATCAATGACTACTGCATGAACTAAGAGACCATTTCAATATTTTGTTGAAGAGACTCAAAGCACAAGATAGAAATTTAGGGTACACCTTAAAGGACCTTAGCAAGACCCTCATGACAAGGTCAGGAATAGTTCACCCATACATTTAAATGTGCTTTAATTTAAATGCCGTAGATGTAAATGAGTTTGTTTTTTCACTGGAACAGATTCTGAGAAATTCAGCAAGACATAAATTGCTCACCAATAGATCCCCTGCAGTGAATGGGTGTCGTCATAATGAGAGTCCAAACAGCTGATGAAAACATCACAGTATTTGTTTAGATCTGATCTAATCTGATCTGTGCATATTTCTCTCAGACGAGAGATTCAGACGAGACGACTTTTGTACTGGAGGAAGCAAAATTATGAATAGAGGACTTTGAAGTTGGCTTAAAGTTAAGAAAGTTCTTAATGGTTTGTTTGTTTATTACAAACACACAACTTTTCACTTCACAAAATGTTACTTTCTGGACTAAAGTGTGCATTAATTGTGGATTACCGTAATGTTTTTATCAACTGTTTGGACGCTCATTCTCATGGCACCCATTCACTGCTTGTGAACATGCATATGACAGTTAGCGGAAGCTAGAGATTATGGTTTATAAAGTTTTAAATATGGATGTTTTTCTTGCGCAAGCACATCACTTTCCTTCAAAAGGTCTTTATTAACCCCCTGGAGCCTTATTGAATACTTTTTATGATGGATGGATGCACTTTTTTGGGCTTTGAAATCTCAAAGCCTTATAAAGCTTGGAAGACCCAGGACATCTTTTAATATAATTCTGATTGTATTTGTTTGAAAGAGGAAAGTCATATACACCTTGAGGGTGAGCCTAATTTTCATTTTTGGGTGAACTATTCCTTTAAGCGGACATACAAGACACCACACAAAATAAAGGCCAATGTGGCCACTTACCAGACCGTCGCAGTTACTAATAGCTACGGAGGCTCCCTGTATGTCCGTAATGTCACCAACATACATGCAGTCGCTCTTTAAAGGCTCGGAGTGCGTGCCGTCGGATTCCTGCCACTCCATCTTGGCTCCGGGAGCCACCAGACGCTTGTTGCGGTGCAGACGCAAGTGAAACTCCCGGCCGAAGACGGTGACATTGTAGTAGAGTCGCTCAGGCGTGCCTCCCCCGAACTCATAGTGGGCGTGGTCGGTCGATGCCGCCTCTCTTCTCCAGCGCCTACGGAACTGCCCATCTGCTGGACCAACCGATACCGCATGGGACAGGAAGCGGCCTTCTGCATCAGTAAGAACAGGCTTCACCAGTCCATAGTCCCCCAGAACATGCTGCAGGGAATCTGCATTGAGTTACACACAAAGATAGTCAGTCAGACAGCACACGTTGGTTGTAGTGCATCAGCATCTATAATGAATGCCACTAGGCTGGCGACTTTCATATGATGGGAGTCTTATAAAACGAATTATATTTCGATGTGTTTATGTTGACACTTGAAATGCACATTTTTTTTCTACACAGCAAGTAAATGCACATGGGTCAGACGGGTCTGGGTGAAGAAACACATTAACACTTATTTGACACCATCATTTTCAGATTTAACGACGCCTGTTTGTGCGCAGACTGTGTGAGACTGTATTAAAAAGTGTGTTGTTCTGTGTCTGTAATAGTACATCTGCCTGCCTCCCTTCATGAAATACTACTGTATCATTCACAGTATGCCTTATTGTTTTCAATGACAGCCACATGCATGATAGATGCATTTAGAACATTGAAATATATCATGAAGAAACACAACAACAGACTCACAAAAGTAATTGACTTAAATTATCTCAGAAGAAGATCACTCATCCTAAACGAGTGCCACAAAACCTGGTAAGCAGCCTACCAAGGAAGCCAGCATTTTAGGCATCACAGAGCACATTCAGAGTCAGTTCAACTTGCACTCATCCAAACACATCTGTGATGCCCAAAAATGTTCCATGCATTCCTATAAATGTTGCATGATGCACACTTAACGCCCAAAATACTCCACTCAGGCAATTCACCAAAAATTCTGCACACACCTATGATACCCAAAAGTGCCATATGCATCTATAATACCCAATTATATTGAATTTACCTAAGGCACAAAATTGCAACACACAGCTACACCACATGCATCTGTAATAATAATACATTTTTGCACCTGATGTACAAAAATGCTCCACTCATATGTGACCATGGACCACAAATCCATGGGTATATTTGTAGCAATAGCCAACAATACATTGTATGGGTCAAAATTATTTTCTTTTATGCCAAAAATCATTAGGGTATTAAGTAAAGATCATGTTCCATTAATATATTTTGTATATTTTCTACTGTAAATATATCAAAACTTATTTTTTGATTAGTAATATGCATTGCTAAGAACTTAATCTGGACAACTTTAAAGGCGATTTTCTCAATATTTTGATTTTTTTGCACGCTCAGACTCCAGATGTTCAAATAGTTATATCTCAGCCAAATACTGTCCTATTCTAACAAACCGTATATCAATGGAAAGCTTATATACTCCACTTTCAGTTGATGTATAAATCTCAATTTCAGAAAATTTACCCTTACGGGTTCTGTGGTCCAGGGTCACATATATGATTCCCAAAAATGCTGTACACACATGGTGCCTAAAAATGTTTAAAGTTTAAAAAGCTTCTACATGAAGCCCACATAGTATTGCACACACCCAAGATACCCAGTAACACTTCATGCAACTGATGCACAAAAATGTTGCACACACCTATGACGCCCAAACATGTCACATGCATCTGATGCTTGGTAATGCTTCACTTACTTATAATGCTCAAAAATGCTACACACACCTATCTTTCCTAATAATAAAAATTGATGCACCTGCAGCACAAAAAATCTGCACACACCTGTGATGCCTAAAATGATGCTTGAAATGCTTCAATTACCTACGATGCTCAAAAATGTTGCATACACCTAAGATAGCCAATATGCAACTAATGCACAAAAATGCTGCACACACCTATGATGCCTAAGGTGCCCACCTAACAATTATTCTCAAAATGCTTCAATTATCTATGCAAACACCTATGATGCCCAACAATGCTGTCTAGGTAGACAACTAGCTATGTTTTGAGACACAGCCGATGTGTCAGTTCAAAGTGATGCTGAGCTTTGCATGCGGATCCCTGAAGAGAGCACTTCTGCACAATCTCTATTTTACAAATAACCAATACAAGTCACCAACAAAACGAAAGTTTTCGCATAAAAAAGTAACCTCGAAATCTTCCACTTAGAAAAAATGCAAAAGTTTAAGAGGTTTAGTTTTTTAGTTTCTTTATGCAAAACGCACGTTTTGTTTAAACGCTCTCAAAGGAGGAGAACAGAACGGGGACATTTTTTTTTTTTTTTTGAAATCAATATCCTGCAATACTTCCGCTCTCAGACAGATCAATATCGCCAGAGCGTCCGTCAAAGATCGCAAACGCGAGGAAAAAAAAAACACCCAAAACATTTCCACTACACCAGAGCTGCGCTGAGAATTTCAGCAGCATGTGAAACAAACACACTTAACAACAAACAGTAATGACACAGCACACGAGAATGCCACGGATGTTTATATCTCCTAAAGCTCCGGAGAATAATTAAAAAGATCAGAAATAGCCTGTGCCACAAGTTTCTCTCATACAGTGCTGGGGACGGTGCGCAAACATCCAGGTCTGATGCGCACTGGGGTGGTACCGGGCAGGACATCTTGCGATGGGATGAAAGTGTAAATAGGTAAAGGCAGCCGCACGTACCTATGCTACTGGAGATATAAAGGCCGTTCGTCTGCAGAAAGATCGGCAGTGTGATTAGGATAGTAAATCCGGCCGCGAAATCCATGGCAGCTCCGAACTGCGCAGGTGAGAGAGACGGACTTTGGGATCCAGCGTGTTAAAGTTCCCTGCGCGACCAGCAACCGCCACGCCAGCAACAGCCGTCCGCAACTTACTGCAAAGTGCACTAGGAGAGAGCGCGTGTCTCTCTCTCACACTCTCTCTCTCGCTCTCTTCCTCTCTCTCTCTCTCATACACACACACACACCCTCTCCCTCCTCACCGACTCTTACTAGGTTTCTCTGTCAACACCTGAATGCGCGCACACACGCGCGCGCACGAGCTCTCCACAGTGCGAAGAGACAGAGGGATGCGGAATCATTTCAGACAGCGCGGCAATATAAATATTGATATTTCGCATCCTTCCGCGTGTGAATAAAAATTTAAAGACTTCAAACTACACGCGTGAGTGACGGCTGAATTTGTAAAATGTCGCTGCTTCACGTCTGAAACTTTTACAAATGAAATGCTGCTTGTGTGAGGTTGTATTCTTCACGACCTGCTCAAACTTTTTGCAGGGCTTCATCACAGTCAGTCACAGCATCATCTGCTAGAGCAATAGCGCCCCCTTGAACACGCACACAGACTGTCACTTACTCAACAACATTCACAGGTAAGCTCAAGTACCACATTATCAACACCAAACCAGAACTTTAATCATACTACAATTAGCATTAACATTAATATTAACTAAAATACTTATATTTTTATTTACAGTGGAAGAACAAGAGAATGTCATCCACACAGATGTATACAATATTACATTATAAATATAATTTTATTATGAGCAAATGGTAGAGATGACAGCTAGGCTATTGGCCACATGTCTTTTAATGAAAAAGGTACCTGGTACCTGGTTACCTATACGTGGTAAAGCTATGTGAAAATGGAAAGAGATATATAAATAAATAAAAATAAATAAATATAAGTACATAATTAAATAAAAACTAGTATACACAAAGTAAATTAACCATTAAAAGCCATACAACATTAAATAATTAACTGACATTAAAATATATAAGTTTGCAAGATATGTAAAACATATACTTAAAAAAAATTATTTAATAAATGCTAAATAAATAAAACTAGTATACTAAAAGTAAATTAACTATTAAAAGCCATATAGCATTAAATTATTAACTGACATTAAAATACATATGTTTGCGAGATATGTAAAACATATACTTGAAAAAAAATAATTTCAGTGTATCAGAATGCTTGAGAGGCCCTTTAAGGGATACAATTTATTTAAATGAATAAATAACACTAGTATACAAAAAGTAAATTAACTATTAAAAGCCATGTAGCATTAAATTATTAACTGACATTAAAATCTATTTGATATTAAAAACATTGCAACAAAAGTTTGCAAGATATGTAAAACATTCTTGAAAAAAAGTCATTTCAGTGTATCAAAATGCTTGAGAGGCCCTTTAAGGGATACAATTAATTTAAATAAATAATAAATAAATGAATAAATAAAACTAGTATACAAAATGTACATTAACTAACTGTAAAAGCCATACAGCATGAAATAATTAACTGATATTAAAATATATATGTTTGCAATATATGTAAAACATTATATTGAAAAAAAGTTTTCTTTCAGCATGTATCAAAATGCTTAAGATGCCCTTTAAGAGATACAATTCATTTAAATAAATTTAGTAAATTAACTATTAAAAGCCATGTAACAAATAATTAAATGACAATAAAAAAAATATATATATATATAATATAATATATATATATATATATATATATATATGTGTGTGTGCACCTGGTATTTATCACGTTATGGGGACCAAATGTCCCCACAAGGATAGTAATACCAGTAAATTTTGACCTTGTGGGGACATTTGTGAGGTCCCAATGAGGAAACAAGCTTATAAATCATGCAGAATTAGTTTTTTTGAGAAAGTAAAAGTGTGCACAGTCTCCTGTGAGGGCTAGGTTTAGGTGTAGGGTAGGTGTAGGGTGATAGAAAATACGGTCCCCATAAAACATGTAAACACAACATGTGTGTGTGTGTGTGTGTTTGCAAGATATGCAAAGCATTATTTTCTTGGAAAAATAAATAATTTCAGTGTATCAAAATGCTTGTGATGCTTTTTAAGGGATACAATTCATTTAAATAAATAAATAAAACTAGTATACAAAAAGTAAATTAACTATTAAAAGCCATATAGCATTAAATTATTAACTGACATTGCAAGATAAAATTCAATGTATGTAACTTCAATGTATCAAAATGCTTGAGAGACCCTTTAAGGGATACAATTCATTTAACTCAACTAAATAAATAAATGCAAGCAAACAAACAAAAAAATAATAAATTTATTTATTCATTAATTCATTTATTTACAAAATATGTTCTTTTAAAATACCTTATATCAGTACACTGTAAAAATATTTTGGAAGTTGGAAATTTGCAACATTTCATTTAATGCATCATTTCTTTGTAATTATATGGGAAAATGTATAATTTTCTGCAATTTCTGAGTGAAAATTGTTACTACACCAATCAGTGTAGTTACATATGAATATATAGACTTTTCAGTTCTTGAGCCCTATTTGATATAATTAAATGTCAGAGCATGTCACTGAGAATGAGATATACCTATTATTCTCAGGTATAAAGAGGTTTCCTTATAATAATATTATTCTATGAACACTTGGGTGATATTGAACAAAAATAGACAGATAGGTTATACAGACCCTGTAGACTGCAGAAGTGAATTTAGTGTAATTACTTACTGTAATTTCTACTGAATTTATATCAGGAATAGAACTGTTCCAAAAAGGCAGATGTGAAGATAGCCTTTCTGAGATGCGGACAGAGAATGTCCTTGGTAGGGTCAAACACATGGCATCCATTAGTTTGCATGTATTAACATACCTAATGAGCAATGGGACGGATTTTAATTTTGCTCTTGAAAGGTTAGACTCCTGAGCATCAGGTTTATAGAGTGTCAGAATTAATCTGACATACTCATTAAAAAGCTGCCAGACCCTATGAAAATATGCTACTGTATTGATAAAAGTACCTTGGAAACATGTATACACTGTTGCTACATATTTGCAGATAAATATATATATATATTCAACTTGGATGGTCTGAGGCTGAGTACGTTTTCCGTTTTGCTTTTTGAGTGAGTTATTCCTTTAAGGGCAAATTGCCTCCACGTTGATTTAAAAAAAAATCTAATAACAAGATAAGTGGTAGATTCATGGAAAGTTTTAACAAGGTCTCAAGACCAAATGAGAAAGAATGGTGTTTCTGACCCTGAGGAAATCCACCAGGTCAAAAGGATCTCATGCTTCTAACACAAATAGCTGTGAAATATGTACTCATAAAACATATCCATATTCCATATCAATTTTGTCACACCCCTGGACTATTTGTATTAGTTTTTATTCATGTGCCCATATATGGTGTTCCTGTTCCTGTCCTTGTTATTGTCATTATTAGTTAATCACCTGCACCTGTCCGTCTATCATTAGCCAATCTTTCCAAGTTGCTTTTAGTTCAGTGTCTTCCGGTCTCATCAATGAGTACGTGTGTTCCTGCCTTCCTTTTGTGAATTCACCTGTGTGGATTTACCTGTGTGGATTATATTAAAGACTTTGCATTGCATTTCGTCTTCGTGTTGCGCCTTTCATCTCACGTGTTGTGACAGAAGACTGGACCTTTAAAAAAGTAAGTGGCGTGCTACCCTGTTTTTTTTTTTTTTACTTAGTGTTTTTGTCAGTTTTTATTTTCAGTCATGAATGGCCCTGCCGTCCTCGTCCTTCTGCTGGAGCAGGGAGAACGCTCTCTCGAGAACCACACCATGGACTTTGTGTTTCTCGCGAACTTGACACAGTACCCGGACAGCTGCCTCTGCTCGTTTTACCAAGCTGGACTGAACACTGCCACACGTGCGCAGCTGTCCAGGAAAGGTCCTCAAGAGAGCCTGGTCACCTATATTGAGTGGGTGCTGGTGTCCTGCAAATCTTCGGTGACTGTGGACTTCGTGGACGACAATACCAGCCCACCTCATGATCCAGTGCCCAGCCCACCATCGCCCCGCAGCTCAGAGCAGCAGCTAGAGCTCACTGCTGACAGAGAGCCAGAGCCAAGTGTGGCCGACGAGCCATCGGTGAACGTTGTGACAGAGCTGAGGATCGCCACGGAGCCTGATCCCATGACGTCAGACCAGGTGCATGAGCCGGCTACATAGCTAGCCATGGGAGAGAATGATGAGGGAAGCTCCATCCACCTTAACATCGCTGAGGGTTTACCCTGAATCCTGACAGCCCCTCTGCTCACCCTCAGCCCACCATCTGTGCGGTGGGTTCGCCGTGGGTCTGCCAGTTTCCATCTGCGTCGTGGCTGGAGGATCCCTCATCTCCACCTCCAGCCTCCGAGTCCTGGACTCCGCCTCGGTCCTCTGACCCAGCAGCTCCGCCCCGGCTCCTGGCTCCCTCGTCTTCACCGTTGCCTGTCAGCCCACCAGTTCCACCGAGCTCCCTCGTCCCTCCGGCTCCGCCTTGGTCGGTCGTTTACCCGCCATCTCCTCAGGACTCCACTCCTCTGGCCGTGCCTCATCACTCTGTCCCACCGGCTGCATTGGGGTCCTCCCTCCCTCCAGCTCCGCCTCAGTCCTCTGTCGCTGGATCTCTGTCACCTGAGCCTTGGATTCCACCTTGGCCCTCCGGATCCTCTGTCATCTGGACTCATCATTTTCCGTCTCTGCCTTGGGCTCCATCTCAACTTGCTCTGCTGCCATTGGTCGGCCCCCTGGAGTTGTCAGCCCTTCCTCCACCATGGCACCTCCCTTCGTCGGCTCCACCGTGGGCCGCCATCATGGCTGCGGCCTGGGCCCCGCCAGGTTTCTCCTGCTCCGGGTCCCTTCTGTCTCCACCCTGGCTTCTTTCTCCATCTGATCCGCCCTGGACCTTTCTGTCTCCACCCTGGCTCCTCCCTCTGTCGTCACCAACATTTACTTTGTTTGTTGTCCTCCTCCCGGGAGTCCGTCCTCCGCTAGAGCCTCCTCCTGCACTGACTTCCTGTTTCCATCCCAAGTCCACTCCTTTGTCCACCTAAGTCCCTCCGTCAGTCCCTCTTTTTTTTTTGGGAGGGGGGAGAACTATCACACCCCTGGACTATTTGTATTGGTTTTTCCCTCATCTGCCCATATATGGTGTTCCTGTTCCTGTCCTTGTTATTGTCATTATTAGTTAATCACCTGCACCTGTCTGTTTATCATTAGCCAATCTTTATAAGTTGCTTTCAGGTCATTGTTTGTTGTCCGGTCTCGTCAATGAGTATGTGTATTCCTGCCTTCCTTTTGTGGATTTACCTGTGTGGATTACATTAAAGACTTTTTATTGCATTTCATCTTTGTGACAAATTTATTGTCATTAATATATTTATTGTTTCAGAGTCAAGAATGAGAACAAAACAGCAGAGGCAAGTGATTCTAAATGGCCATGCTGCTGTGAAAACCCGGTTCATTCCACAGATATACAGAGAGGTCAGCACCAGTGTGCTATAGTGTAATTATCAAGCACATAACTGTGGAAGCAAAATTCCCTTAATGCTGCACATTTTTATCAAGCCCAGTTGGGAGGAGTACAAATGAAGTTTTTTTTTGTGTGTGTTCACTTTGAGGCAGGAGATGTGGGGGAACTCTATCAGTGTGTATCATGTTTCCCCATAAAGAGACGTTTGATGGTCAATATGTTTGATCTTTTCCTTCTCACTTTTCACCATTATCCCTCACAATCATCTAACCGTCACGCAAGATGTTTTTTCATTACATGAAGCCCTTTCTGTAAACATTCTAGTAAAAAGCAGGAGTTATTGGTAATTAGTGCATAAGTTATATTGCAAATGAACTTGTTCTTTCATTGTCTCATTGGTAGAAGAGTACCAAATAAGCGCTCAGTTTGTGAATCTGTGTGCTATTGTCAAATAACTGGATTAAATGGCCAATTCAATTAAATGGGAAATTAAATAAAAATGAGCTGATGTGTTCAATTTGCAAAAACTATGACATTGACTTGAATTTATTAGATCAGAGAAATCAGAGAACAGAAAAAAATCTTACAGAAGCCTATTTCTCCCATGAAATTGCAACTTGTAATCTCACAATTCTCACAATTTTTTCTTGCAAGTCTGAGTTCACATCTCAATTTTTTGTTTCTGCCTCAGACTATACAAAAAAAATATAATTTAAACTTTTTTATCCCCTAATTTTTACTATTGTTGCCTAATCACCTTTAATTTTTTAGCCCATGGTGAAAACAAGCTTTTTAAAAAATCTAGACCATACTTAAAAATGCATATTTAAATTTCTTATTAATACCACAAATAAATGAAGAGTTTATTTGCAAAAACAAATAACTTTGTTTTTAACAATTTTCAAAAGTCATGGTTTTTCATCGAGCCTTCCAATTAATCTCAATCAAACTGCAGTTGGGTTATTTTGATTAAGTAAAAATAACTAAAAAAAAATAAATAAATAAATACAGCTAACACAATAAAACACATGATTTAACAATAAAAACGATTTTTGACCATTTTTAAAAAGGGAGTAATCTGTTTTTGCATATAAACTCCTCAAACGTTAATACGATGCATGCAAATATCCACGTCACAGAGTGACAGCACATACTTAAATCAGTAATATCTCTAAACCAGAACCTTGCCGGATGCCATAATTAAGCCTTGAACATTCAGAAAGTTTCTAAACTTTTAGACTGGGAATGAATTTCCAGACAGTGTTAGGACAACGTTTTGAACACTGCACTGAGATCTAGAGGCAAAGAGATCCGTCAGGACAATAATGAGTCATTGACTATAACTAGTGCTGTGTCAGTACTATGATTAGGTATAAATCCTGTCTGGAAGAAGCCACCTTTGTCGTTCCTGTGGAGAAGGTGCAGTTGCTGAGCAACAACCTTCTCCAATACCTTGGAGATAAAAAAGAAATTTCATATTGGGCGATAATGTGACAGATCACGTGCAAGATTTTGTTTCTAAATGAAGGTTCAGTCTTTAAGGAAACTTCTACCTGATTTCAGCCCAATTCCAATTAGCTTTTAATAGCTTGTTGTTGAAAAAAGACTGAGTAGACAAGTAGATAAACATGTAATTAGTCTGTTGTCATACAAAGGGGAAGAAAAATTGTTAAAAGGCAACGATTTCCCGCCGTTTTTACAAGATGTAATATAAGTCTCAGATGTCTCCAGAATGTGTCATTTTAAAAATGCCTATTTTGAGTGGAAGCTGTTTTGTGCATGCCTCTTTAAATGCAAATAAGCTGTTGCTCCCCACCCCCTTTTTAGAATAGGACTGTACCTTTACAGGTATATCATACCTCAGATATTCTGCTAAAACATCTGTTAGGTTTTGATTATCATGTCTATCATGCTGAAATAATGCGTTTTAAACCAAATTAGTTTAAACTTCAAACAGTGCACATATGCGAAGCACACACACAGAAAGCAACTGTCAAATGGCATGTAAATACTAAACTAAGTTCTAATTTCTCCTTAAACTGTCAAATACACACAAGTTTATGTTAAAAACACACATAAGTTATAAAAACAGTCGGTTGTGTCTGTGGAGATCATGGCTTTAGAACTGGTACACCACTGTCGATTGCAAAAACAAAATGGCGGTGCCGTTGGTGGAAACGTGTAGATTAAAAGGTGGTAATATTATAATAAGATTCCTTTCTTACGTCACTAGGGGAGCGCAATCTGACCGGCTCGTTTTTTCACATGCCTGCAGAGAAAGGCTTATGAAACAAAGTTACTGGTTTGTTCTTTTCCACGTTTTCTGGGTTGGTAGATGCACCAGGGACCCAATTATTGCACTTAATACAATAATTATGTAACATTATGTAATGTTTTTTTTTTTTTTAAATACTGGAAATTAACTTAGTTAACTTAAGTAACATGTATCCACTATAAAATTAACTTTTAAACATATCTTCAGTTACAGTTTACTTAAGAGTCAAAAGTTTACATCCCCCTTTCAGAATCATTAATGTTAATTTTACCAAAATATAAGAGACAACTGAGGGACTCATGTGCAACTATTACAGAAGGCACAAATGCTCACTGATGCTTCAGAAGGAAACACAATGCATTAAGAGCCAGGGGGTGAAAACCTTTTGAATTTAAAGATCAGGGTAAACTGAACTTATTTTGTCTTCTTTGAAACATGTTTTTCTGTAGCATCTGAAGGTCAGTACTAAATGAAAAAATATGATATTTAGGCAAAATAAGAAAAGTGTACTCCATCCAAATCTCCATTCTGTTCAACAGTTTTCACACCCTGGCTTTTAATGCATCATGTTTCCTTTTGAAGCACCAGTGAGCATTTGTGCCTCAGTTGTCCTCAGTGTGAAAAGATGGATCTTAAAATCATACAGTCATTGTTGGAAAGAGTTCAAATACACAAAAATGCTGGAAAAAAAAAAAAATTGTGGGATTTTTCTAAAAAACAGCAGGCAGTTTAACTGTTCAGGACAAACAAGGGACTCATGAACAACTATCACCAAACAAAAAACAGCTGTGGATCATTCAGGTAACAACACAGAATCAAGGGGATGTAAACTTTTGAACCGGGTCATTTTTATAAATTAGACTGTTATTTTCTCTTGTGGACTATATGTAAACATCTTTTATGTGAAATATCTTATTCAGCTCAGTACTAAATAAACAATAACATGCATTTTGTATGGTCCCTCTTATTTTGGTTAAATAATTAACATTTTTAATAATTCTGAAAGGGGGATGTAAACTTTTAACCTCAACTGTATGTCCACCAGCTGTGCATCTGAAATCATTCTCTTGCATAGAAGAAGAAGGGCATGGAGGACCTTGACCTAAGCATGAAACATATAGCGCTGACAGGTAGCAGATCAAGACAAATGAGATCTATGGAGCACAAACATAAAGATAGCGGGAAGATTGTCTGTGTGTGTGTGTGTGTGTGTGTGTGTGTGTATTTATATATCTGTTTGTACCAACTGACAAAAGAACTTGCTTTCCTTCATTTTCATTTCAATAGAGGAGTAAAACAAAATAACAGAATAACAGAAAACCAACAGTCAGGACCATGGAATGTCAACCATCAACACTGGAATGATAATAATAGCCTTTTAAAATAGTGAACATATAGCGTCTGTTCCATCTTTACACATGCCGTGGTTAATCCAAGAACAATCCTGGAGTAATTGCATACCTCATGCCATTAGTATTTTTAGACCTGAACATTTCAATAACGGTTACATTTCTGCCACATGGGAACGATCCTGGCTGCTGCATCCCCGTAAAGGAGCAGCATTAGACTTTAATTAGTGAGCTCACCATTCCTTAGAATAGCACAAAGTCAAGCCAAGCCGAAGACCCTGACTGCATCTCCTGGCTCCGAACACCACCAAAGATGATCTGATCTCACTTAAAATAATAGGATGTCAGCACAGACTATCTCTGACATAGGTGTTAGGTGGATACACATCAGTTAAAAAACAAGTTGGTTATTAATGTATTTTATATTAATGTATATAAAAGTCAAACTCTGGTTCTTGGAAATGAGGTAAAAATAAAAGAAAATATTAAAGGGTTAAGTTACTCCACCGTAAAATGAAAATTTTGTCATTAATCACTTACTCCCATGTCGTTTCAAACCCGTAAAAGCTTCGTTCGTCTTCGGAAAACAATTTAAGATATTTTGGATGACCGGGAAGATTTTAACTGTCCCATTGAACCGTCACATGGATACGTTTTCTCCGTTTATTTACGCTTTGATTCGAATGAAAACAGCGTATCCGTGTGACGCAGCTGACAGAGAACAGTGTACGCTGTTTGCGTACAGCGGATATTCTCCAAAATGGCGCAACGGTGACGCGAAGGAGACGAATTGTTAAATAAAGTCGTTATTTTGTTTTCTTTGCGTACAAAACGTATTCTCGTAGCTTCGTAAAATTATGGTTGAACCACTGATGGCAGATGGACTATTTTGACGACGTCTTTCATACTTTTCTGGGTCTTGACAGTTACCTGGCAGTCAATGGGACAGTTTCAAACCTCCCGGTTTTCATCCAAAATATCTTGAATTGTGTTCCGAAGACGAACGAAGCTTTTAGCTTTTACTGGTTTGGAACGACATGGGGGTGGAGTAACCCTTTAATTTATCACTAAAACGTATGTATTAATACTACGTAATGCGAGTTACGTAATATTACTACTTTTTCCAAATAACAAATAAAGTAACGCATTACTATTTAATTGACAAGAAAATTATATAGTTTTAAAAATTACTTTTTTAGAGAGTAACTCAATATTGTAATGCATTACTTTTAAAAGTAACTTTCCGCAACACTGTTGGTAGTGTTAATATAAGTGAGGGAAAAGAAATGTTATCTAACAGGAAATGTCAAAGAGATGTCTTTTTGTCATGAAAGACAATAAGCATGCGCTAAATCACAAGCCCACTGTCCATGCAAACGTTTTACATTCGGGGTCAAGCTCCAATGTCAATGAAAGCCTTCAAAAACCTTATGCCTATTACGCAATATGATACAAAAAGCATTTATGAATTCTTAATGATTGACTAAAAATAATCACCTTTACTGAATGGGGAACCACCCACTGAGTTCTCCCTATGCAATAGGGATATATGGACAAATCAAGGTCTCTGAAGACCTCAGTTCTGCTCCATAGCACTGGAGCGCTTTTGCGCCACCACATTTTAATTTTATTCTAATCTTCTCTGTTCCACAGGGAGCATAACATGTAATTAAACTTTATGGAATTGCCCTGCAGCTCATGCAAAATCTCATACAAAAGCCCCCTCAAAGACTGGCACAATCAAAAACACCCACAAGCAAAGTCCTATGTATATACCACATACTGTATACTGTACCTCTGCTGCACAAATGTGTATGGTATTGTACATTTATAACACAAGATCTCTGTGGAAAAAAGAACACAAACAATGAAAACTTTGGGATACTTGTATCCTATTCATCATCTGTTTGGTTACAGTATAATAAAATGATTTTATTTGATATCACCTAAGGTTGGCTATAGGAGCATAATTGTAGGTACAATCACAGTTGCCACGGAAACTGGTTCTTAGAGCGTTAACAAAGTTTTACAACATAAAAAATCAGCAAAAGTGGAGTAGAATATTATTACTGCCACCAAAGGCTTTTATCTTGAGTAAATACATGTACTCATTTAATTGTCATTTATTAAGCACAGTCATTTTCTTATTCTACTGTAAATAAATGATCTGATTTTGGGCAGTATGTGCAGTACTACAATGCAAACACAGCAGTGCTGTTTAATCAAAATAGGCATTCTGATATCCAGATTTTATCCAAAGTTTAGTTTTTTTTTTATCTCATTGTTTACCAATTTGTTTAGTTAGCAAATAATCTTACATATATAGTCTTTGTATATATAATCTTATAACAGCATGATTCATTTTTGCTGCAATATAAACCCTTGACAAATCAACAGCGTTTTCCAGGATGAAATAGTGTAATTCACATTTCTTAAAAAGCCCTGTTTTTTTCTTTTCTTCCCCACAGTGCATGAGAAAAAGTGTACTCAAGTACTCAATGAACTGCCCTCACGAAAAGTACTAGTCACAATGGCACAGCACCACAAGAGCACAGCGACTTTGCGAGAACATGCAGGCCATTCAACATCACCAATATAGGCGGCAAAGAATAAACCCTGAATCTCTCTTTCAGGTTGACCATTTCAAACCATCTCCACATGTTGCCTCTTCACAGCGGGTTCAAGCCAACAGACATCCGTCAATACTCTCCTGTGCATTCTGGAGCAGAGGCAGTCCTTTGAGATCATTCCGCTGTCTATCCTTCCTCCTGACCTATTTTTCCTTGATTGATTTTCTTTATTCCTTCCTTCCTGTTGTTTTGCTTTTGAGTGGGTTTACATAATTTTTCAGGCACATTTTATTTTGGAGGGGATGGCAGGTATTTGACAAAATATTTGGTAAATGGTTTGTTTTCGGTTGATTTGTCAACTTGGATATTTGTAAACAGGTTGAGAGAGGAATTACACAGAATTGTGTAATAATTAAATCTTGACTGGTATGGCTGGTAAATGTTGTGAAAGACACTGCAAGGCTGTAAGCCATGGTCAGAAATGAACTTTTCCATTAAGGGGCAATATTTGCCCCCTGGACCCTTCTTTCTCGGCTGGGATCGTTTACAGCTGCATTTGGGATCATTTGAAGCTGCATTTAAACTGTATTTTGGAAGTTCAAAATTGGGGCACCATATCAGTCCATTATATGGAGAAAAATGCTGAAATGTTTTCCTCAAAAAACATAATTTCTTTACAACTGAAGAAAGAAAGACATGAACATCTTGGATGACAAGGGGGTGAGTACATTATATGTGAATCTTTGTTTTGGAAGTGGACTTCTCCTTTAATATCGATATAGAAAACAATAGAACACGTTTTTGTTTTGTTTTGGGCACGTCACATTCTGGCTTCACAGACAAACATGTCAGTTTATGATTATACATCACTAAAGCTACAAAATTAATCTTTTATTTACATTGTATCTGCATTGTGTTGATGAGGGAATTCCCAAGCGTGCACACAGCGCTGACTAATTAAGTTCTTCTGATAGGCGCATTTTCAGCCTTGACTAACCTAAGCGCTTCCAATTGGCGTGTTTTCTTTTTTTTATTTTAAGATTTATTTTTTGGCATTTTTGCCTTTATTGTATTGGACAGATCAGATATGACAGGAAGTGAAGTGGGAGAGAGAGAGGGGGACGGGATCGGGAAAGGTCCTCGAGTCGGGATTCGAACACTGGACGCCCATAGAAGTGCTTAGATAGTCAGTGCTGAAAATGGCCAATCAGGAATTCTTAGATTAGTCAGTGCTGAAAATGGCCAATCACAAACACTTAGATTAGTCAGCGCTGAAGACAAGCCAATCAGAGATGCTAGATTAGTCAGTGCTGAAAACACGCCAATTGGGTCGGCGCCGATAGCCTTGTGGGCAGGGCACCGACATGCATTTTCAGCGCTGACTAATCTAAGCGCTTCTGATTGGTGCATTTTCAGGACTGACTAATATAAGAGCTTCTGATTGGCACATTTTCAGGACTGACTAATCTAAGTGCTTCTGATTGGCACATTTTCAGCACTGACTAATCTAAGCGCTTCTGACTGGCGCATTTTCAGTGCTGACTAATCTTAAGCACCTCTGATGGCCAGTGCATTCCTAAGTTCAACAGAAACGCGTTTGATTGGTTATAAGGCTCAACGCTGCATGAAAATGAACGCAGTGAGCGAATCTGAACATAATTCCACAAATTGACATTTTTCATTAATTTTTTACATTTAATTTTAATTGTGACAGACATGATACATTGTTTAATTTATGCAGCATTTTTGTTAATTCTGGTGGCACAAGCTCTCGTTAATGTTTGACCCTGCTGTAAGCACAAAGGCCTATTTGTGATTTAGGGGAACAAAATGTAACAATATGAAGTGAAGTGTGTTTTCTGTGTTTTCTTAATAGTCATACAAAATGAACCATGTTTTTACATGTTTTTACACACTTTTTATTTACATTCAATTCTGTGCAGTATAGGGATTTCCTATCTTTTAGAGACTACAGTTATAATATTATAACTTTGTGAAATAATTTCTTTACACTGTAGAATACTCTATTTAAATAAACTCAAAATAGAGCTAAAAATTACAAGGCGATTAAAAAATGGTTGAAAATAAAATACTCAATTTATCTTATACACTCACGTAAACAATTTTGGTTTATGTACGTTTTTATCAACTGACAAAAATTTTGTGGTCAAGAAAATTTCTGTTTTAAATAAATGATGTTCTTTTGAACTTTCTATTCATGAAAGAATCCTAAAACTATATCACGTTTTCCACAAAAAAAACTTTAAGTAGCACAACTCTTCAGCAATAATAATAATGTTTCTTGAGCAACAAATCAGCATATTAGAATGATTTCTGAAAGATCATGTGACACTGAAAACTGGGGTAATTATGCTGAAAATCAGCCTTTGCCATCACAAGAATAAATTACATTTTAAAATATAATATAATTGCAATCATTTTTCACAGTAGTAGTATAAACTTCTGAATGTTAGTGCATAATTTTATAACATAAAATATATAAACTTTTTCAGTTTATATGGTAAGAGAGTATATGGTAAGCATATATTTTAGATGCCATGGTCACTTTTGCTAAGTTTTTAATCACCTGTTTGCTTTGCTCCAGTGGAATTACAAATAAATTGTGCAATGAAAAATCATGCATACTCATTTAATTCAAAATTAGACTACAGGACACAAGGAAATACATGTAAACTTCCCAAAATCATTTCATAACAACCAGTCATTTATACAAAAATATTGCTGCTGTTTAATCTCCAAGAATTTCTACAGCACGGCTACGCAGTTGTGCTGTGAGACTGAAGACGTGTTAATCCGTTTTTTTGAATAACTTTTTCCCACATTTCGCAAACGCAGTCCATCTGTGTCCCTCACTCTCCCTTTGCCACCCATGCTTGTTTTGCCAGAACTCCTCATACTCTCATATCCCTGCACACACATACACACATATATCCGCCCACACTCTCTTGGACAGACTCACTCTCACAACAACTCCTATTTGTGCCGGTCTCAAAGGTAAACATAGTTTTCTGAGATTCACTTATGATGACCTTGTGTGACCCCATTGACAAAATCATCTGTTCACAGAAATACAAAAATCACAAAACCACATGACAGATGATTAGCATGCAGACAATATAGAGATCAACAGTCACACAAAGATGCAGGAACTCTGCACAGATCTCAATTTCTATTTTGAAACCTCAGATGAGTGAAAATGTGGGGAGCACACATGAAAAGCCTAGAGGGACTTTTCAATATCCTGAACATTTCCAAAAAAAACATTGAACCTTGGAGTAACTTTATAAATCTCTTTCTCTATCCTCAGTCAATGATCCCATGCTGTGTTAAAAAAATTTAGTCAGAAAGCTGAGATCATTTCATACAGTTAGCAGGGCCTGACAGGTTTCCTGCTTATCGTGATGTATCATCTCTACTTAGCCCCAGGTTATGCAATCAACAGATCTAATCTGAACAAATCTATGAATTTGCAAATCAGTTACAAGAAATATCAAATGAAAACACTGTATCTTTGTGTATATGTGGTTATCTGTCCACTGGGGTTATGGATTTACGGTCTGTGTGAACTGTCAGTGTGATTATTCATTTGATCTTGGCAGGTCCAAAGTGTCCTGTGTGTCATTGTTGGATCGGGAAAAGAATTTCCAGCTACAAAAATAAATAAATAAATAAATAAATAGGCCACACTCGTAATTCTTCTCCTGCTCTGAAAGCACATTCCCTGGAAATTTCCCTGGAAATTTTTGACAGACAACACTTATTTTACATTTATTTACATTTATGAATATTTATAAATGTATGATTTCATACCTGTTATTGTGAAAAATTCATTAAGGAAAATGAATAAAATAAATTAAAATAATATTTTAAGTAACATTTTGATAATATATATTAAAATAAATTGTTTTCTCGTCAAAATGTAAAAACTTGCTCTGCATCTTTTTTTCTTATTTTGCCACTAAATTAAAAAAATGTTATTTTGACTTTTTATCTTGCAATTCTGACTTTTTTCTCACAAATGCGAGTTTATATCTTGCAATTCTGACATTTTCCTCGCAGTTCTGACTTTTTTCTCGCAAATGCAAGTTTATATCTCGCAATTCTGACTTTTTTCCTTGCAATTTTGACTTTTTTCTCACAAATGCGACTTTATATCTTGCAATTCTGACTTTTTTCCTCACACTTTTAACTCTTTTCTTACAAAGTGAGTTTATATCTTGCAATTCTGACCTTTTTCCTTACAAATGCAAGTTTATATCTTGCATTTCTGCCTTTTTCCTTGCAATTCTGACTTTTTTTCCTTGCAAATGCAAGTGTCTAACTCGCAATTCTAACTTTTTTCTCAGAATTGTCACAATATAAAGTCACAATTGTGAGTTAAAAAGTCCAATTTTAAGGGGGTAAAAAGACTGTTCTGACTGAAAGTTTATATTTCAGAATTCTGACTTAATAACTCACAATTGCTTGTCATAAAGTCAGAATTGCATGATATAAACTTCTTATTTATTTCTTTATAACACACAATAGTGAGTTTATATCAAGCAAAACTGAGAAAAAGTCAGAATTGCAAGATGTAAACGTGCAATTGCAAGAAAAAAGTCAGAATTGTGAGATAAAAAGTCACAATTACCTTTTTTTTATTTTTATATTCAGTGGCAAAAACTGACTTCCATGCAAATTCCTGCTGGTACGTAATGGCCACTTTTCATTTTCCAGTAAATTTCTGATAATCTCAAGTACTTTTTCCTCAATATCCTAAATCAGATTACGGGTGAAAACTTGCCATCTTTGACCTTTGTTACAACAATTCTGAACCAATAGGTTAGACCTATTGATAATTAATCTAAGTAAACTAAGAGGTATTATGTCAAATGACTGATTTCTGATCACTGTAAAGTCTCAATTAACAGTAAATACTATGTATTCACAAATCCATTTCATTTATGTATTGTACTTACATCAGCATTGGTACACATTGGCACACCTGTTTCTAACCAAATTTCAATTGTCATAAAATATGATGTATATTTTTTCATTATGATGTAAATCACTCACTCTTTCTATTTTCTTAACAACAATTGCTTTCATTTAATTTAATTTCTTTGCGCTTAAACAAAGCATTGTATTGCTGTGCCAAGATTCTCTCATTGCTGGCAAACAATGTTGCCAATAAATGAAAACATGAGACACAACAACACAGCTTATATTGTTATGCACAGGTTTGCATTGTTTTTCTCCCTTTTATGCAAGTGCAAATGCAAGTTTGAATAGATGCTTTTAAACAAACTACCCTGTTGTTGCTGTAGGCACAGTGTATCCTCTCAATGGCACCAAGACAGCTGATCCATTAAAAAGGATTTCGCTATTGTAGAAACTGACTGTTGACAGTGAACGTCAGGGTGCCAGTGCCAAGCTGCACTTCTTGAATCAGGCCAAGACAAACAGAATGCACTAACTTACTTTGAATGAATAGTTCACTAATCAGCGTGCCTGTCATATGTGAAAGAATGAAGAAGTCTTTGTGTCTTAGGTGACCAACATCAGTATTTTGAATGGCGTGCAGTTGGTTGTGTAACAACAGTATTCCGTTTTCAAATCTGAAGCCACATTTTAGTGATCACTAAAGGATCACTATTACTATTTTCATGCTTTTTCTTCTTAATAATTTGGTGGAGAAACCATTTTTTTACTCAGCAAATTGCTAGCAAATTTCACAAATAATTCCTTACTTCTCATAGTTTCTTCAGGAAATGTAGTTGATGCTTGTTATTGCCCATTAGAATGTAAATATGAAGAGAAAGAAACTGAGTAGGGAAGAAAACAATGCAGTCTAAGTGATCTAAGTAATCTATTCTGCAGATGAGGCTCTATCGTATTATGTTTCTGGAACAAAAAAGTGTCAAGTACCTGGATTTTCCTCTTGACTACTGCTCCATCTCATTCCTGGAAACCTGTGGGAAATTTCAGTTTGCTGTCATCTTTCACAAAGCTGTGAACGCAATGCTAATTTTTTGAAGATTACATACTGTCTTTACTTATTCTTTTATCTGTTTTCCAAAAGACAACAAACCGCAAGGTGCAAGTGTCTTACCCTCCCACTCATCCTGGAGACGCTCTCAGCGTTTCTCTCCAAATCTGAATATCAGAGCCCACACAATGTCTAGCATAAGCAAGCTGACAATATGAATAAAAGTCAAAGGCTAAAGTGACCCAAAATAATGTAAGAACACAAAGAAGACTATCAGAGAACATTCTATAGTTCCGAATAATTAGGAATCATTTGAAAAATGGGGAAATTGCAGTGGTGCTAGTAGCAGTTACTGTTGTTTTTATCATTATTCAAAATCCAACTCCCTCCTTGTGCACGCAAACAGACTAAATCTAAATCTGACATCCATATACTGCAACATGTGAGACTTCTTTTTTTCCCTAAGGCTGTTGGATTGTGGTCTCATAACGCCTGAACCAAAACATGATCTGAATTCTGGCTGGTAAAATGTGTGATTGAATAAAATGTCCTGACACTAGTCTCTCTGACTGTCAGACTGGATTCTCCCTCCCTATGAAGTGTGGTTTATAGCCTCAAGCCAAAAGTAGGTGATTATTCTAGCCAGAGAGGAGCAAAACCCAAAGGCTTCCAATGTCATAGAAAGTTCAGACATTTGGCAATGAAGTCTGTGCATTTTAATTGCTAAACAGGAAGAGTTCTGCCCTTGTCCACAGGAAAAAGTAAAGAGTGTGCACCACTCAAGACAGGTGTAAATGAATAGAAATATTTTAAATAAATAATACGTTCATACAAATGATACTTTAAAGGGATAGTTCACCCAAATAGGAAAATTCTGTCATTAATTACTCACCCTCATGTCTTTCAAAACACATAAGACCTTAGTTCATTATCGGAACACAAATTAAGATATTTTTAATGAAATCCAAGAGCTTTCTGACCCTCCATAGACAGCAATTGAGGTGTTGTGTTGCTGGATGTAATAATGAACATAGTGGTCGTCATTTACTCCCGACATCTGAGCCACTGAAGATGCAGTGGATTACGTTTGTTTGTGAAGGGAATGCGCCTCCCGAACTACATATATTCGTCTATGTTCGCGCAAATCATTCATGATCCAGCTTCACTTACAGCAGAAGTGAGTATAAGGTTTTTTTTTATGAATCTTTGCGATCACCTTTCCTAATAATGTGCTAGTTAGCAAGTTTAGCAGCTATATGTGGCTAAAGTAAACAGGCTCGTCACTCCACAGAGAGAAGAGAGGGGCGGGGCGAGCAGAGCTCATTAACATTTAAAGCAGCCTCGACCAGGACAGGATGATTTTAGCAGAGCTCATTTTGACAAGGTAAAAAGGGTGTTGTTTTACACTACCATTGAGAATTTTTAACCAAAGTATATTATAGACTTTTCATAAAGACCCTAAAGAATCACATCAACTTTTGGAAAATGGGCATCCGATGACCCCTTTAAAATCAACCCAGGCTCACTGGAAATACGTGCCTCTATATATTTTTCTGCAGCACCATAATTATGTACCTACTGTACGTTTCATGACAGTTTCAAAGTGTCCAGAGGGCGTTGCTAAAACGCTTTCAATACGTTGACTGTGGCACATTTTTATTACGTTGGTACAGGAACATATTGCTGCATTTTTATTACGCTGCTTGAAGTGCACATTGCGGCTGTTCAGAACTCAAATATCCAGGTAGTGTCACTAAAGGTTAATGTTCTATCTTGTTGGAAATATCCCCTACACCAAACCCAACCTTAAACCTACCCGATAGTGTTAACAAATGCAAAAGTTATATAAAAATGCATTTGTTGAAGCAGCCTTGCTATTTTAACTTCCTTATGCAGATTTGAGCTGTTTTGTCAAACCATAGTTTCACGTGCTTCGTACCAGATCTACTGAACCTACTGAATTAGAAAACTCATGCATATGAAGCTGTATATGTGACTACAACGTTCAAAAGTGTCAGTTCATATCAGTCACAATGTTAAAATTGTTTTGAAGCTATAATATAATATTCTGCAAGTAATTGTGTGTGGCTTTATTGATCAAAACTGTGTGTAAATTATACTTTGTGTGAAAAGGAATAAAAGTTGTTGGAGTTTCACTGCCTCTAGTGTTTATTTCAACTGGAAACTGCAGTGATTTGTACATATAGGTACGTTTTATCAGTTTTGCAGAGATGTATATAGAGGCACGTATTTCCAATGAGCCTATGTTGCTTAAAATAGTCCATGTGACATCAGTCGTTCAACCGTAATTTTATGATGGTATGAGAATATGTTTTGTGCGCAAAGAAAACAAAAACAAGCTTATTTAACCATTTCTTCTTCCATCTCATTCTTTGACACGATAAAATAACAATATAAACTCTGTTGATTTAAGGAGGGACTAAGCCATATCTAGAGACCACAATATTAAAAAAAACTTACAGGAAGTTGCAGCATTGTTGCTGTTTACTAAAACCACAACTAAAACCATTAAAAAACAGTTTTAGGTAACTGAAATAAACCATAAAATAAAATATAAATATTACAGTTAAAAAATGTTTATTAGAAAAATAAAAATTAGAATTGCTGCCTTCACAACTTACTGAAAGTACTAAAATTACTAAATCAGAAATAAATAAAATCTATATAAATATTAAATATTTAACAAATATAGAAATAAAAAAAATAGTAATGTAAAAAACTAATAAAAATGACAAAATTACTAAAACTTTAAGGCATAGTTCACTCCAAAATAAAAATTCTGCATTAATTATTCACCCTCATGTCGTTCCAAACCCATAAGACTTGTTTATCATCGATCGTCAGAACACAAATTACATTTTACATTACAATCTGAGAGCTTTCCTACCCTGCAGAGACAGCAACGCAGCTACTACGTTAAAGGCCCGAAAGGTAGTAAGGACATTAAAATAGTCCATATGACATCACTGATTCAACCTTAATTTTATGAAGCTATAAGAATACTTTTTATGCACAAAGAAAACCAAAATAATGACTTTATTCAACCATTTCTTCTCTTCTGTGTCAATCTTCAGGTTTGGAACGACATGAGGATGAGTAATTAATGACAGAATTTTTATTTTTGGGTGAACTATCCCTTTTAATTAAAATGAACTGAATATTAAGCTAATTCAAAATATTCATAAAACTATAAATAATACTAAAATAACACTGGTGATCTCTTTAACCAACCAGAAAGTCCTAGCAACCACCCAGAGACGTCTTTACATCAAAACACCCTATGACTGTGTAAGCAATTTTGCTACACATGACTTGCAAGTTTGAGAACAAAAAAATGCTTTTAAAAACCACGAAGAATATTTTTTTTATTATTGATCCACCTCTGATCTCGGTTCTTTTGTCTGTCTGATGATGTGCTTAAAAGCTCTAGCCATCACATATTGCCATCACAGTCCACAGTTGTCTGTTACCTATTAGATAACAGCCCAGGTAGAGTGAGACAAGCAACACGGACGAAGGACCAAGATGCTCCATTTGTGGCCTTATCAAAGATCAGCAAAGTTTAAAAGGTCGTTTATGCTATATTCTCATCCTCTCTGGTTCTGACACTTGGCATTTCACTGATCTTCCACTCTAATTAAAAGAAGAGGAGAGGGAGAAAGAAGGGAAAAAAAGTGTGAGGGTGAAAAAAAAAACAAGAGAAACAGTTGCCAAGGAATCCGTCAGTCTATGAAAGCCTGCAGTCACAGGAATGAACGTTCCCTCCCAGACTCTAGAAACATAATTAGGAACTCTAGATACACCGCATCACCAAGTAATTAAATGTTTTTCAGTTCTGTCTTTAGGGCATCAACAAGTGAGAAAAAAAGAGGTAAACATTGTGCCATGTGCTTCAGCATTTACTGGCAAGGGTGGATGAAACAAAATAGATCTAAATAAAATGACAAGTGGCAACTTGACCGTTGAGGTTTACCAGAATACCCAAGAAACACAAAGCTCTTTTCCTTAGAGCGAGAGGTTAATTCTCTCATCATTTACTCAACCTTGTGTCATTCCAAATCTGTATGCATTTTATTTTTCAAAAGAAGATGTGATTTCCATTATATTCTTTTGTCCATGGAAGTCAATGGGAACCAAAACTGTTTGGTTACCAGCATTCTTCAAAATAACTATCATGTTCCACTGAAGATAGAAAGCCATACACTGTAAAAAAAAAAGAATTACAAAAAAACAATTTGTTGAGTCAGCTTAAAATAATTTGTTACCCTGCTGCCTTAAAATGTTAAGTTACTAAATACGTTTAGTCAACTTGAAATGTTAAGTTGTACTAAGTAACAACTTAGATATTTGTTTGCTAAGCTTAAGAGATGGGTAACCCAGCTGACTTAAAATTTTAAGTTGATTCAAATCAAATATCTAAGTTGTCACTTAGTATAATTTAACATTTCAAGTTGAATAAACTGTTTTTGAGTTTACTGAACTTAAAATTTTAAGGCAGCCAGGTTACACATTATTTTAAGTTGACTCAGCAAATTGTTTTTTACAGTGTACAGGTTAATTCCATCATCTTTTACTCATATCACTATATGATCTGACTGTCTGGGGAATATAAAAGAAGATACTTTGAAAAAGGTGCTGATAGAACCATTCTCTGTGTGTGGGCTTTGAATTCAGACAGAAATGTGCAAGTGAAATTTGGCTGTACAGGAGAACTACCTCTCATCCGCATAAACTTCTTTTGCGTGTCCAGACATTCCCGGTGGTCCCGTTCCTCCATATTACTGAGTGGTATGTGCACCAGATTGGGCAGCTGCTGATCTTAGATTGCCAGATGCCAGCTGGTGCTCCTGCTCCCATTTGAACGTATACATGCTTTCTCTGTGGACCCTTTGCCTGGCCTGTTCACCCTCCTGGTTCACTGTGCTCTGGGTACACCAAACACTGACCATCTGTGGATGGCTCCATCTCAAGCTGCTCTAGGAATGACATGATCTGAATTCAGTACTGAATGTCCAACAGCGGGAATTAACAGGAGTTAAAAGGATAGCTTACCCAAAAATAAATATTTTGTCATCATTTACTCACCCTCATGTTGCTCCAAACTTTTTATCTTCTGTCGAACACGTTTTTTTCTGGTCCTTGAATCTGATTGGCTGAGAGTAGTGCAATATTCTAGCGATAACTGACCTCCAACCGTTTCACTTGCAGTATTTCTAAAAAAAAAAACTCTTAAAACTACATTGTGTATTATTCATACAATTATAGTGGATTTGGGCATCCACCATGATGCTGTGAGAAATACTGCAAGCGGATTGATACGAACAGTGAAATGGTTGGAGCTCTGTTATCACAAGAATATCGCACTCTTCTCAGCCAATCAGATTCGAGGACCAGAAAGAACTGTTGTATATATTGACTTTTGTTTGTTTGTGTATGCATGTGTTTAACAGAAGACGGAAACTCACACAGGTTTGGAATAACTTAGGTGTGAGTAAATGATGACAAGATGCAGATTAAAAATCATAGAGATGTCATTAAAGATGGGCCTACATTCCAGTGTTGTCAACAGCAAAAAAGTAACTGGTTAATGAACCTTTTTTTAACATACTGTGATATGCTATATAAAGTAGTTTTACACAAAGGCATCCATCACATTGTCAAAAAGTGCTACATGCTGATCTAAATCAATGCTTTTCCTTGCTGTTCCACAGGCCTTTTGTTGCAAGACATTTTCAGAGGTATGCATTTCAAAAGAGAGCATTAATGTAACTGTTCAAGCACATATAAATAGAAATGACCTTTTGAATTAAAGTAAATACCTGCAGTGCCATTGCCGGAAATAAATTACAACAGGTACTAAAGAATCAAGTGCTGAAGAAAGCTTGCCAAGCAACAATTTTAAGATTATGGGCATAAAAAATGTGCCTGGATAAAAAGACTAAAGTGGCCATAAAAAGGTTTTGGACACTTAATCCACCTTAAAAAAAATGTCTTGAAATCCTCTGTTGAAAACAAAGGATGCCAGACTTGCTTAACCAGCAAGACGTTTTTAAGATTTCACTCTTTAACAAAATGGCAGTGATAGTCCACAAGCTAGACCAGCACCAAAGTACAAACCAGCACCACTTTTCAGACCAAGATTCTGAAAAGTGACAGCAGCTCTGAGATCTCTCTAGGAGGATTGTGCCAAAAGACGTATCGACAATCATCAGATATTGCCTATGATTACAGCTTTGCCCATATCAACACAATCATTATACTGTGCTGTTACCTGAATGATCCACAGCGGTGTGTGTTTTTTTGTTTCTTAGTGACAGTTGTTCATGAGTCACTTGTTTGCCCTGAATAGTTAAAGATTTTAGATTTTGAGATCCATCTTTTCACACTAAGGACAACTATTACAGAAGGTTCAAATGCTCACTGATGCTCCAGAAGGAAAAACAATGCATTTAGAGCCAGGGGTGTAAACTTTTAAACAGAATGAAAATGTGTATATTTTTCTTATTTTGCCTAAATATCTCTTTCTTTTAATTAGTACTGCCCAGAAGATACAGAAGATACTGCTATGGAAGATACTTCCATGTTTCCCAGAAGACAAACTATGTTAAATTTACCCCGATCTTCAAATTCAAAAGTTTTCACCCCCTGGCTCTTTGCATTGTGTTTCCTTCTGGAGCATCAGTGAGCGTTTGAACCTTCTGTAATAGTTGCATATGAATCCTCAGTTGTCCTCAGTGTGAAAAGTTGGATATCAAAATCATACAGTCATTGTTGGAAAGAGTTCAAATACACAAAAATGCTGAAAAAACAAAGAATTTGTGGGACCTAAAGGATTTTTCTGAAAAACAGAAGGCAGTTTAACTGTTCAGGACAAACAAGGGACTCATGAATAACTCACTAAACAAAAAAAACAGCTGTGGATCAATCATGTAACAACACAATATTACAGGGGTCATCGAATGCCCATTTTCCACAAGATGATATGATTCTTTAGGGTCTTAATGAAAAGTCTCTAATATCCTTTGATTAAAAATTCTCAATGGTTTTGTAAAACAACACCCTTTTTACCTTGCCAAAATCAGCTCAGCAAAAATCATCTCATTCTAAGAGGTTGTTCCTTTAAATGCAAACGAGCTCTGCTCGCCCCGCCCCTCTCTTCTCTCTGCGGAATGACGATCTTGTTTACTTTAGCATTTAGCCGCATTTAGCCGCTAAACTTCCTAACTATCACATTATAAGGAAAGGCGATCGTAAAGATTCATAAAAAAACTCTTATACTCACTTCTGCTGTAAGTGAAGCTGGATCACGAATGATTTGCGCAAAAATAGACGGATATATGTAGATCGGGAGGCGCATTCCATTCACAAACAAATGTAATCTACTGCATCTTCAGCTGCTCAGATGTCATCTGAGAACGGCTCAATTTGAAAAAGGGGATATTATTTTTACAGATTAATTAAAAACCACTGCATGGATTTTTATCATTATAGGGTGGATTTGTACATACACTGCCAACACACATTAATGTTCAAACAACATGAAAAAGTGAACTTAGCATCCGATGACTAAATCAAGAATCAAGCGTATATAAACTTTTGAACGGGGTCATTTTTATAAAAAAAAAAACTATTATTTTCACATCTTCTATGTGAAATATCTTATTCAGGTCAGTACTAAATAAAAAAGAACATGCATTTTGTATGATCCCTCTTATTTTGGTGAAATAATTTACATTTTGCAGATTCTGCAAGGTGTATGTAACTTTTGACCTCAACTGTATAATGTGTAGTTAATAGATTACAGATCTAATGCAATGATATTCATTTTAAGGTATTTAAGTGTTCAAAAGTGTGCAGATACAGCCAATGTATTCAATTAAAACTAATATGTGGCTTTAACTGGTCAATAGAAGAGCTTTTTCTCTCCTGAATCTAATCTAAATTTAAACATGGACATCTTATGCCATTTTATGTCTGAAAATACTACCTTCATATGCTGTTCTATCTCTATAGACTCTTGGAGAAAATGTTCCAGCTGCAACAACATGAATCTCTTCCGACACTCAATGATTCTCAGCTGAAAACACACAGATCACTGAGTGAATTTCCAAGAATCTTGCCTCAAGGTGAGTGCCTTCTTTGTTTTGTCTGTCTGTAGGCTAAGATTGAGATATTCCAGTCACACTTCTCCATGCAGTCGTGTGACTAGAAGCTCAAGAATCTCAAGAATGTTGTGTGCAATGACAAAGATTTTGACTGATTTATCATTTGGACCAAAATGAAAAAGAGGATGTATGAGACTCTCATGCAAATCCACTCGTGTATCTGGTTCTGATGTTTTTAGAGGTTCTTTAAACCCGGTCCAACTCGAGGAAATAAATAAAACAGAAGGATATGCGTAAAAACGGAGGCTGTAGGGCAGATGGGGCCTAGAATGTAATACATGAACATGTTTAGGCGAAGGAAATAGGCTCAGTGCCTTGTTGCAGTCATACGGTCCTTCTTAGTCGGGTAACCAGGGTAACTCTTCGTCTCTCCATGTCTGGGGTGTACAGAATGAACCTAGGAAGGAAAAGTACATGAAGGGATTGAAACAAAGCAGGAGTGTGAACATTAGACACGGTAAAGAGGCCCCCGCAAGCGCCGCTTTCCCCTATTTAAAAGATCTGCGATTATAGACTGATTCTATATTTGCAAACCTTTAACGGTATCATTATCCACAAAAGGAGCGAAGATCAACTTTGAGATGGAGACTTCGGCATTGTGTTGGCTTAATGATTGTGTTACTTACATCATCTTTGTTTGGGTGCTCATTAAATGCACTGCTAAAGCTTTGACTGGACCTGTGGTGTGATATACCCACAGATGTCCATGTCTCCCAGGGTAGCTGCTTGAAGTGGGTTCAATAGTTAATGTTTATGGTCGATAAAAGGGTTGAATCATTCCAATTATAACATGGAGTGAATGTTAAATCTTTAGCACATGGATAAATCGACTGCTGCTGTCCCCATATGTTGGTCAAAATGGTCTTGTCTTGCGAGACACTCATGGCTGGAACCTGTCAAAGACATGAAGTACAGCACAGATGCTCCTAGTTAGCGAGACGCACGGTCAGGCGACTCAATAAAACTTGACCTAACGTACACGTACACCCATACATGCTTTTTTAAATCAACTGCTTCTTGGAAAACTGACTGTTGACCCTTACATGTTGGTTAAATGAATCACAAACTGATGCTTGTGAGACGTCAACCCACAAAAGTTAAGTTAACACAAAAATGCTGATGTGCCTCAGTAACTAACTAAAGAGGCCTGCATGCAAAAGTTATTTTAGGTGATCGTCCAGATGTACACGTTAGATGTGATAAAACATCTGAAAGAGAAAATGCCTCATTTAAGACAGAGGACAAATGTGCAGCTTTTGCGTTTTCGGGAGGATTCTACCCAGCATGACCTGGTTTCTGAGGGGAAATCGGGCTCATTTTTATGAATAAGACATACAGCAGGGTATAGATCAATGGTTCTCAAGTGGTTCTGCTTCAGGACAAAGATTTTAAATTGGACATAAAGTGGCAACCCAACAAAGTACCAAAATTGTCCTTAAAAACAAACATTATAAAGTATTGCTATTAGCACAAACTGCATAAGTCTAACAATATGAAACATTTTTAACATGACATAAGAAAATTAAAGGGGGAATAGGGCCCTATGAAATCAGTTTTATTTTTTTCCAAACTCTTTTTTTTTTTTTTTTAATTTACGTTTTTTCAGTTTTCATTTTTGGAATCTCTTTTTTTTTCATTTCAATTTTTCAAGACTCTGTTTTAATGGTTTGTTTTAATGACGCACTTCAAAAAGACATGCACAGAGTCTGAAAGTGCACCCTGTATTTTCTTTATTTTACAAAAGCACAATGTTTTGTTGATATTGTGAGTGTACATAAATAAAAACAGACCCTTTACATATTCAAAAGATGTATTACTCTTATGTGTACGATCAAAAATGATGGAGTAATTTAAGTTTCTTTAGGTGTTATCAGGAAAATATGCCACAAAACGCGCCTGCACGTTTGTCAAACCCAGAGGGTTAAAAATTCAATCAAGCATCTCTTATTAATTGGTATTATGAAATTTGCGCAATTTAACAGTACTTTTTTAAAAGTTTACCAAAAATTACATTTTTAAGGCCCATGAAATACTTTTTTGTTTTGTTTTTAACAATTTCTGTATTTTCAGTTAATTTTCTAGATTCCATTTTAATGGTTTCATAACATTTTAATAATACAAAGCATGTCTAATTAATTTTAGAAAGATTTTTTTTTTCATAATATATTTCTGTCATAGTTTCTTCTAGTTAAACCAAATTTAAATTCCATTTTTATGACTGGATTTCGCAATCACATCCACATTTTCTGCATCGCAGAAATGATAACGTTTAAACAGTATGTATTCAATATATATAATGTTTAAACAATATATATACAACATAAGCAGCATAATCATGTTGTTTAGTTGTACTTTCTATATTCATTTAGAGTAGTATAACTTTTTTCTTTGCTGGTTTGCTGGCGTGACTACCAGAACAAATCTGTGACCCATTTTTGCGTTGCGGCCACAAATTGAGAACAGCTTGTATTTATAGATTATTGCACAAAACATCTGTAAAATACTTACAAAGGGCAGAATTTTAGCCAAATAACTTTTCAAAATAACGCTGTGCATCTTAAATACTCTACTCTAAAGACAAACTTAAATGTGCATTGCTTGCATTAGCACCACTTCGCAACATGCTGACATGCAAGCAACCATGTCATAACAAATAGCACTCCAGCCAATCTAACCCCAGGCATTAAAGATTCCCTCCAAGCCATGTAATTTTGGATCACACCATCATTACTGCTCTATCCAAGACTTTGACAATGCATTAACAGAACTCCAGCTATATCTTTCACAAATACATGCATGCAAAGGCAACAATCCCTATAGAGCCTACTTATTATCTGAACACATAGCACTGAAATCCTTGCCAACAGTCTAGGTTTTACAATGCATTTAAAAGGCATTCCAGCTGGGTGACAAGGGTCTTCTGCACACGTAAGAGTTTAGCACACATATGGCTTGACTTTAAGAAGCGTCATTCAAATAGAAGCCCTGAGAGACTGTAGGTGTTGTAAAAATGTGCACTTTTATATTTCCTGCTGTATGGAGAGGCTATGATCTTGTGGCTGGAAGGGCTGAGGAACCGGGAGCTTCAAGGCCCTTGGGAATGCTGTTTTAGCTTGTCTGGTGCATGCGATCACATTCTTATGTCTGGCAAAGAACTCTCATATCAAGCCACACAAAAACAGACACCACAAAAGAAAAAATAAAACAAAAGAAAGCAGCACGATATTGTTGAACAGTTTGGTGGCGTGCATGCACAAATGAAAACGTAGACGTAGATGTAGTTTCCCTTTATAGGTCAAGACGCTTTATGTCTAGAAAACACAATCTACCATCACACATGACGTTGACTTTGTCAAAACAAATGCACATCCTAAATTTATTTTAAAAATAAATTCAAAACATCAAAAAACACATTAAAAATAGTTATTAAATATTATATTTATTTATTTTCTTAATTTTGTGATAGTTAACCTGTACTGAAAAGGTAATAAATGTGAAAGTCACTCGTCATATTTAGCTTTATGTCTATGAGGTGTTTTTAATTGAAAATATACAAGAATATGAAATGAAACGGCATGTAGAGGAAAAAGCAATCTCCTCATCCCTCTCTCCTTCCTAATCCAATAATCCTTAAATTTTATTCGTCCAGGGACTGAGGTAAACCTTACACAGACAGCCCTCAGCATATGTTTGTCATATCCGGTAAGCCATGCAGGGAATGGATAGGAACGGCTGGAGTATTTAGCTCTGTATTATTCTGAATGAGGATAAAAGCATACATTCCTTACTGAGAGTCTGTTATTTACATATTGTTCTGGTGGAAAGCCTCATGTTGACATAACATCTTGCGAATTAATAACCAAGCACATAAACTACAATTCAAATAATTAGGAAAAAAGGATTGCAAACTGGAGGCAAACTGTTCAGCCAATCATATATGACTGTCAACATTTCAAACTGGAGATTGTCACAAAAGCATATCCAACCATTTGTTCCTAATGTCTAAAGATTACTTGATTTAACTGATAATTTATTGCTGTTTCCGTTCCTCTTTCAGAAATCCTTTTACTCGCACGTACACACGCAAATCAAAACAAGAATCAGATCACTGATAGAAATTTACACCTGGCACTGAACATCATCTGAACACCCAGATCATATTTTATTGTGATTAAGAGTCCATTTAATATTCTGAAAACATCTGACTGACTGGAATCAGTCTGGAATCTATTAAAACTATAAAATCTTGGATGCCTTTCTTGGAGAAATCATGCATTGTGCAGTTCTAATAAATTACACTATTAAGTAAAATCACATTAAATCGACTACTATAGGAAGTAACTATAAATAATTCCACTTATTTTACTAAATCAACATATATGCTCTTCTCAATAGCATACACATACTCGGATTTAGTAGTTAAATTCTGAGTCTCACGCTACCAAATTGGAAGTCTGAGGACCAAACAGACTTTTCAGACATACTGTCTTTTCCAAAATGCTAATTGAATGTTTTTAGTGGCTTCAGCTGCACGGTGGCCTGGTTTGAACTACTACAAAACCAATATTCTTAGGTATTTTGAGCACATTGTCAAAAGAAAGAAGATTTCTGAAGAAAAGAAATACTACATGATGAGACAGACCAATGTAAAACAAAGAATCTTTTTCAATAATGAACAGCATTACTAAACCTAATGACCATTTTCTCACCAAGTCATTTTAATATGAAATAACCTAATAGCTTGCTGTAAAGAACAAGTTCAGTACATTTAACAGAAAATGGTCTTTGAGTTCACATAAAGTGCCAGGGAAATTACTGGATGAGAAAAAAAAAAATCATAGTACAAAACAACACCAATTCATGTATCAGTCTGAAAGACTGGTCTAATGAACAATATAATGGTGTTACTGAGAAGACTAATTTTAAAAAGGAAGTAAACTCACACATATATATAACCACTTACAGGGCTTTTATACTTTTATATTTTTAAGCATTAGTCGACTATCAGTCGCACATCTATTAATAAATCATATAAATAATAATAACAACAAGCCTTTAATTGGCTACATAGCCTAATAAACGCTCAAGCTCACCCATATACCTTGCCACAGCGCATTTGCAGATATAATCATTATAAATGTTTCAGGGAAAAACAGCAAGGAGACTGCATTAATGTTTTAATAATTTATTGACAAACTAGTCCTTTCCCTTTTCATCTTAGGAAATGAAATCGGCGACACTGACTTGTCAACTCTGCAGTAGTATTATGCCTGTATGCATGTTTCATACGGATTACATAATCGTAAAATATTTGTTTTCTATTTGAACTGGTTCATTTGAAAGTAGACATTTCACTCTCTATAGATATATTTTTCATGTCTGTAAGGCAAGTATACACAGAGTTTTGAAGTTTTGCGCTCAAGTTCACAGAGACCAAGGTTTGCTGTTCACAGAGATCCTGTTTGCTTTATTATTTTACAAAAGCGCAACATTTTGTTGTTATTCTGAGTGCACACAAATAAACGTACAGTCTTTACAGAGTTGAAAGATGTTTTACTCTTATCTGTATGACCACAAATGATTAAATATTTTAGGAGTAAGTGACCACACCGGTGCCTCTATCTGTCATGCACTGACACTTCAATAGCGCGCATTTTACTAAGTTAACAATAGATTGAGCAGCCATGTAAAGTTTCTACTGCATATTTTAAATGACAAGCCATATTTGAGGTCGATGAATGATAAGCGAGCATTTGGATGTCCTGCCCGATGTGCTATATTACCACATAGACCAGCCTTTAATAATCTGTCTGTCACAGACTGGGTGACTTCGCCACTTCCTGTGTTTTTTTTCCTGCCACTAATAAAATTAAAAATAAAAAAAGCAACAAATAAAATTTTGGTCAACCAAGCCTCTTCTCGTCGACTAATGGTTAGTCGACTATTTGGGGGCAGCCCTACTATCTTACATCAAAATAAGATTTAAAATGGCATGAAAACATAATCTGTGGGAAGTTTTAGTGAGTAATCAGCTTGGTGAAATTTAAGGTAAGTCTCTGTGTCTGTGACCAATGTTTACAGAGCCTTGATGACTGATGATTCGAAAAATGTAAAAATAGTTGAAGGAAAAAGAAAAAAGAATAGCTGAACATAAGTTCACAAATAAACATATTGCTTAAAGGAGAACTCCACTTTCAGAACAACAATTTACAAAAAATTTACTCATCCCCCTATCATCCAAGATGTTCATGTCTTTCTGTCTTCAGTCGTGAAGAACTATGCTTTTTGAGGAAAGCATTTCAGGATTTTTCTCCATATAATGGGCTTCATTGGTGCCCCGATTTTGAACTTCCAAAATGGAGCTCTCCTTTAAATTGTCACTGCCTTGCAGGGTTGCCAGGTTTTCACAACAAAACCCACCCAATTGCTTCTCAAAACTAGCCCAAAACTAACCAAATTGCATTTTCGAGGGGGGTCCCCCATTAAAAATCACGGTCCGGGGGGTAAAATACAAGTTTTTTGGCAAGGTTCCCCTGTTAAAATTAGCATTTCAGGGGCTAAATATCATGGTATTGGGGTCGCTTCAACCTGCAGACATGAAAAACAACACATGGTTAAATTATTATTATTATTATTAATTAGTTATTATTTTTGGACCACCAAACTACACATAAGGGTCAGTTTTTTAAAAACTGAGGTTTATACATCATCTGAATAAATAAACTTTCCATTGATGAATGGTTTGTTAGGATCGGACAATATTTGGCCAAGATACAACTATTCGAAAATCTAGAATCTGAGGGTGCAAAAAAATCAAAATATTGAGAAAATCATCTTTAAAGTTGTCCAAATGAAGTTCTTAGAAATGCCTATTACTAATCAAAAATTAGGTTTTAATATATTTATGGTAGAAAATTTACAAAAGATCTTCATGGAACATAATCTTTACTTAATGTCCTAATGAAAAAATGATCATTTTACCCAAGCATTTGTGCAAAAGATGCTTGTGCTCCAGCTGATCACATTTATAGGAGATATAATTTCAAAACAAATTAATATCAACTTTGCCAGCCCTAGTAAGTATGTAAGTAATGACCAACATGCATCTTTACATTTAGGCCATTAGAAGAGCTTTGTAACATGTTCATTGCTGTTATGAGGGTCGTGAAGAGTGCAGAGGTCTGGGTCAGGGATCTGTACTCAGGGCTAATAAAGGCCTTGATTCCCTCTTCACGAATCTCTATCCTGTCGCGCCACCCCCTCTCCACCCTCCCTCCAACCAGTGTGCTGTTGCTGAGCAACGTGTGGTCTAGTGTTGGCGAGCATGGCTGTTTGTTCCCGCCGAGCTGTGCTGAGAAAAAGGGAAGACACAAATTGGTAAACGGCAGCCGCAGACCCAGGAGGCTGTGGATCAATGTCTGTACAAACAAACTCCGGCGCTCTCTCTCTCTCTCGCTCACTTTCTCTTTCACCCTTTCTCTCACCTCTATTTCATCAACTCTATGTTAATGATTTGGTTAGTCTGTTTTAATAATTCAGTTCAGACAAATGAAGTTCTCATCTCAATCAGAATGATTTCTTCCTTGCATAATCTAAAACAAACAAGTGTTAAATGAAAGGAAGCGCAAGGTTTAGCTTTAGCTTGTCTTTAGCTTTACATTGGGATTTTGGTTTGTAAATACGAACTCCCAATGTACTGATCAAACAGATGCAATACACTTAAGTGCTTCACAATACAGCTAGTATTTTAGATAACTAAAAAATAACTTTTGACCTTTGACCTTTAGTCCATATGAAGACAAAATGTACAATAGTGTTGGTCAAAACTGATAATAAATAAACAATTGATAATAAAATTACACTTTACTTAATAAAATAATAAAAATATTCATAATTAAATGTAATATTATCATTTTAAATGACTTCTTATTGTCAGCAGCTGTCCACTGTCCCCAAAAAACTACGTTTTGTCATTGCGATTGTCCTTATTCCTTTATTGTATACTTTTGATGGTTCAAAACGATTTTACAGACAAACCAGAGTATAATGAAAGTAGCTGTCTGAAATAGTGTATATATAAAACTTGCCACAACCTCAACCCTAAAACTAAAATTGACAGCAGGGCCGCAACCGAACAGAAATAGAGCAAGAATAAATGACTTAAGAATAAAAACTTGTAGCGGTCAAAAATGTTTGTCCTTTTTACACATGAAAGCCTCTTCTGTTTCCGTTTAATATCCTTGCATTTGTTTTCTCACCGAGATTCTCAATACAAAAAAGCATCATTAGTAGACACTGACTAAATTCCAAATATCACTTTTTCTACTCTAAAGGGCACCATGGGAAACAAACACTATTTCGAAACAAATTCAAAATGAAAATGAGCTATGAATCCCTAACAAACAACTGCAGCTCCAACAGTTTTGTTTGTCACAACAGTATAAACAAGAATTTTTCTGCCACGTCATTAAGGTAACAGTCTATGCAGTCTTCAGGCAGGATGTTAGTCTAGTCAACTAGACATGTTTTTCTGTTTCACCGCTGATCCAAATGGCTTCATCTCCACGATCAGTTCCCAACTGATGAATTCATTTGGATGTGTGCTGAAACATCTTGAGCAACAGAAAAACATGCCCAGTTGACTAACTTCTTTAATAAGGCAACAGCCTTTGGCCACTTGATCTATATTGGCTTTACCAAACGTCCACATATGGAATGGTGATAGCCAACAGCCTTCAAAACACTCACTTCAAGTACACAGATGCTTAATGACTGTCTCGTCTATAATATTGAAGTTTACCTATTAAAACGTTTCTTAAATACAGTTTTATTTGTTATCTATTTACTTTGATTTACTGCTGCTGCCATTTTTTAATGTGTCCTAATATTGTGTTGGAGTCAGCTACAACAGGTTTAAATGCATCTAAGGTCAGAGACAAAACATTGTAATTTCCCCAGAATATACATTTTTACATAGTGTCATTTGTCTGAGCGAAATGTCTGTAAACCCCTCCCTTCTACTCTGCTTAGATTGGTCAGCTGGCCAAGCCTGTTGTAATTGGCACAGAGAGAAGTACTCAAGCAAGTTAGCGAGCGCTACTATCATGTGTTGCCATATTTAGTCCCTGGAATGCTAATTCACCAGGGGAAACCTGACAAAAAGCATGTATTTTACACCCCGGGAATGCGATTGTGCCTACAGCTAAAGTTTAGCTGATAAACTGTTAACACTTTACAAAACAATAATAGTGGATACGTTAGCTGCTAATGTGACCCTGTCTTAAGATGGAAAAAAGGAATAAAAAGGAGGGGGGAAATAAATAAATAACTACTTTGAAATTTAATTAAATAAAACTGTATTTGATTTTATTACATTTTCTTCTGCAAGTATGCAAGTATATTGATCTAACGTGAAAATAAAGACTCTCACATTGTTACAAAAAATAGTATTTAAAATAAATGTTGTTCATTTGAATCTTCTAATCAAAGAACCCTGATAAAATGTATCATTTTTAATATTTTCACAAAAATATTAAGCAGCACAACTGTGTTCAACATTGATAATAATAAGAACTGCTTCCTGAGCAGAACAATCTCCATATTAGAATGATTTTTGAAGAATCTTTAAACACTGAAGACTGAAGGAATGATGCTACAAATTCAGCTTTTTCATCACAGGAATAAATTATATTTTAAAATATATTTAAATAGATATTTAGAAACTTGTTTTACATTGTAAAAATATTTTACACGGAAGAAAAAAAAAAAATCCGTAAAATTTATGGTAAAAAAAACAAAAAAAACAGCAGCTATGGTTCCCAGAATTTTATCGTAAAAAATATGGTAGCAACATTTTAGGTTTTACAGTTTTAACTTAAATTTACATTTAAATACTGTAATTTCATTAAAGGAGAAGTCCACTTTCAGTACAAAAATTTACAGATAATGTACTCACCCCCTTGTTATCCAAGATGTTTATGTCTTTCTTTCTTCAGTCATAAAGAAATTATGTTTTTTGAGGAAAACAGTTCCAGATTTTTCTCCATATAATGGACTGATATGGTGCCCCGATTTTGAACTTCCAAAAGGCAGTTTAAATGCAGCTTCAAACGATCCCAAATGCGGTTCTAAACGATCCCAGCTGAGGAAGAAAGGTCTAATCTAGCAAAACGATCGGTTATTTTCATTAAAAAAATACAATTTAAATACTTTTAATCTCAAACGCTCGTCTTGTCTTGCTCACCCTGAACTCTGTGTATTCTGGCTCAAGACAGTTAGGGTATGTCGAAAAACTCCAATCGTATGTTCTCCCTCAACTTCAAAAATAATTTCAAAATCATCCTACATTACTGCAGAAGTACCGACCCAGTGCAAAGTGAACATGCAAAGAAGATCAAACACCCTTAACAAAAAAGGTAAAACAGCGATATAGGACAATTTTGAAGTTGAGTGAGAACATAAGATGGGAGTTTTTCGACATACCCTAACTGTCATGAACCGGAAAAAAAACAGTTCAGGCAAAGTAAGACGAGGCAAGCGTTTGACATTAAAAAGTATATAAATTGTATTATTTTTATTATGTATTATCGTTTCACTAGATAAGACCCTTCTTCCTTGGCTGGGATCGTTTACAACCGTTTTTCACAGTATATAGTAGGGAAATTCACCCTTAATCATTTAACAGGTTTTAACTGTAGCATTTTTACAGTCTTTTAGCGTTAAATTCACTGTCATTTTTTACAGTGTACAATATTTCTGTTTTTACTGCATATTTTTGATCAAATAAATGCAGCACTAGAGAAGCATTAAAAAAGCTGGAATGTTGTTTTGACCAATCAGCATATTACGTCAATCAAAAAATAAAAAAGCACAATATGTGATGAATGCTTTGTACCACATTTTCAAAAACATGTATCAATAACAGATGGTTTTGCTAAAAAACATTTATTTATATCTAACTCCCCCACCCTCACCATTATCAATCTGTCTTCTTGAGTTGAAAACCTCATAATTATTTTCTTTTCTGTTCGTATTAGTCAACTTTCCGTGTCTGACTTCTCCCATCTTCAAAAACATGTTGTGATCATGTGTTAGGCCAAACTGCCTGGCTCCCATATGCGCTGTATCAGCGCCTGAGTACTTCCATGTGCGCAGAACTGCGCCAGAACTAGGGTTCCAGATAAACACAGAGAGCGAGAGTAGAAGGGAAACAGCACCATGCCTCTGTCTCGCTGGCTGGTTCTGTTGATAAAGGCAGACGCACAGCAGCAGCAGCAGCTGTAAACATCTGCGGAACGCTGAAGGCCAGAGGCTCTAGATGTTCCTCAAAGCAACACAGCATGCCATAAATTACACCGTCGACACTTCATACCAATTAGTCTCGAATCATTGAGACATTCTAACTGGAATTTATTAGATTTCTGAGAAAAAAGCAGTAGGGCGAAAGGTGATAAAATAGGTGGTTTTAGACAGTGTAATGTGTGAATTTAAAATGACACTATACTGCCATCAACTGCAAAGAGAATAAAGATCTGATGGTTTGTGAATACATTAATAAGAGAAAAAGCAGTTAATACGTCCTGGCACAGAAATGAATGAATAAAAAGTTCAAAAGAACAGCATTTATTCAAAATAGAATTCTTTTCTAACAATGTAAGTCTTTACTATCACTTTTTATCAATTTAACACTTTGCTGAATAAAAGTATTAATTTCTTTCAAACAAAGAACGAAAAAATGTACTGACCCCAAACTTTGGACGGTAGTCTATTGTTACAAAACATTTCTATTTTAAACAAATGCAGTTCTTTTTAACATTTTATTCATGTAAGAATCCTGAAAAAAGTTTCACAGGTTCCAAATATATATATATATTATTCAGCACAACTGTTTCCAACATTGATAATAAATCAGCATATTAGAAAAATTTCTGAAGGATCATGTGACACTGAAGACTGACGTAATGATGCTGAAAATTCAGCTTTGCGTCACAGGAATAAATTCTATTTTAAGTATATTAAAATAGAAATCAACTATTTTAAATAGCAATAATATTTTACAATACTACTGTTTTTTCTGTATTTTTAATCAAATAAACAGCCTTGATGAGTAGAAAAGACTTTAAAAACACTAAAAATCTAATTTTTGAACAGCAGTGTAAGTGATACAATTGATCGTTCTAGTCCTGGCTACTGAGTGTTAAAATTCATGGCACAGTAGTAGCTTTACCGTGTTATCACGTTAGTGCATATCACCTACAACCGAGTCAGTTTTGTTGTTTAACAGCACAATCTGATCTGATATATGAATTTGCTTAACAAAAATGTCTAAAAGCGTTTTAACTCCCTTTAGCAATGATAATATTCTCGAAAAAGCATGACATCTGGTGCCTTGTTGCTTAATAATAAAACATAGAGGGTTCAGTCACTGCTTGTTAACCCTGTGTCAAAGCAGAACATTTCACATTACTAAGTGTGAAATTACATTTAAATCAACTCATATAAAATCCATTACAAAGTCACACAGCACAATCAGATTCGCTTGTTTATGTAATAGCAATGCGCTAATGAATTTAACATGCCATTTGATCGAATTAAAAGTGTATTTAAACATAACCAAATTGTCTCGGCTGTTCTTACATAGGAGTTTCATAATGTTCTCCCATAAAAAGAAATACGGAGGAGGTGTGAGCAGAATCATCTCCTGGTCTTAGCCCTGATGTTGACACATTAGCTGACTAGGTTACCCAGCATAACCCCACTTCATCTTTCCTGCCTGTCATTTCAAGCTCAATAAATTCTCAAGATGTGAATGTGTGTGGCTGAATATAGTTTATGAGCAAAAGAAACACAAAACCAGAGTGCTGGAAGGTGGGGAGGCAGACTGGACTCAGAATCCAGCCAGAACCCAGCTGACATTTTGATAATGAACTCGTCTCATCAGTCACACAGACACCGAACATTGGAGACAAGGCCCAACGTGAGTGCACAGACACACACACACACGCTAGTATGCTTTTAATAAGCGATGTCTTCTAAAGATCACAATCAAGAGGGAGGTGGCATCTGTACAAAAAGGCAAGGAGAAAGACAGAAGAGGGGCCAGAAAAATCAATTTTTAACACCCTAGCAATAACTAACTGGTTCATGCTAACAGCCAAACCCTGACCTCTTGACATACGTAAGCTTGCATTGCTCGTCTACATTCATTCAAAATGTGGGCGGCACACTGTACAAGAAAACAAAAAGTCCTAAAAAGACCAAATTTAGTTTATAAACATATACAGAAAGGTAAATATGAATACAGACTATTTTCACAACGCATTATCAATCACTATATTGGCGGCACTAAACATAAACAATGCTATTGAACCGAACGAAACGTGTATATTTGTGTGTATTGCTGAAAATAATCAATTATTCTCATGTTTTGGGCTGTACTAATCGGTCGGACCCGTAAAAACATTTGGAGTACTATAGACTGCCCAAAGTTATAGCAAATCAAGGAGAAGAGTGCAAAAAACTGACTGAGGAACAGTGTTGGCCAAACTGTACCAGGATTTCCAAGGCAAGAATCTTGACAACATTCATGTTTGTTCTTATCATTTCTGGTTAGGTAAGTGAAATATTAGGCTAATATCTTAATTAATACTACTGGTTTGTATCTTTACCACCTATTAACTTTAGTTTGTCAAAATATTGCACCCTTTCCTGCTTACTAAGTCCTTCTCTATATGTTTAAGCAGCTTCCACATGTTTTTTCCGTGGTTTAGACAGCATAAATTATCAGAACAACGTATTCAGTAGTACATTAACCATGCAATACATGCTGTTGTTTACATCTGAGTATCGCCAGTATGGCCGTGCATCCGGGTAACTAACTAAATCATGACGTAAGTGCACACCCTCTATAGTTATGCTGAATTCTAGACAACTCAAAATTAGGATTTTTCCCACCTCCTACTTGGAAGTAATATCTGGAACATCGCTTTAAGTCAGATAGCCAATAAACTCAGGGCAGATCGATCTACCCCGACCTCAACAGGACGCATCATTTGACGTCACTACTTCCAACAAACATAGTGTGGAGTTACCTTATTTCAAACACTACACATTAAGTTTATGAAATGATACCTTAAATTTAGCTTTTCATCACCTGTTTTCAAAAAGAAAGGAAGCATTTTGTTTTGTTTTGTTTTTTTCTGTTTTTACCATAATTGACAGAAATATGTTGGAAGTGGGACCTTGTCTGGAATGCTGCGATAATATGGTTCAGCAAGTACATTTTTCTTAAGCATGACTAGCATAATATAAAAAAAATGCACTTAACAACAGAGCACGTTTTACCTGAGTAACCGATGAGCGCCGCCATGATGGATTCTAACTTCTGTTAGGGTGCTGTCGTCTCCCGGTCTCCATAGAAATCCATTTTGAAACGGTAAACAAAAACATCACCTTAATTAAACAAACTATATAACTAAGTATAAAATGTGCGCAGGGTTAAGCTATGCTCTTGTTGGTTGCAGTAACCGCCCACAGTAACAGCAAATCTGTCCGTTTATGCGTTGCATAAACAAAATAAAACGAGCATGGGGCAAAGCGCATAAGCTAACGTGTGTGAAATAATTAAATAATGTGTGCTCTTATCATTTCGTCGACAAAATCTCGCGAACTTCGCGCTCCATCAGGAGCTAGATACATGTGCCCTAGTTTTCAGTGCAACTAACCTCGCGTCACTTCATGCCATCTTCCCACTCATTAAACTATGACAGGTGAATTGGACTACTGCAAAAAGACGGTCAGTGACGAACCAATGGCAGCATGTGCTTTTTAAACCATTTTCATAGGTTAACGTTATATTATCAGCTCGGAAAATACATTATTTTGACTAGAAACACCAGAGACCCGAAATGTGACCCTGGATCACAAAACCAGTCATAAGGGTCATTTTTTCAAAATTGAGATTTATACATCATAAGAAAGCTAGGTAGGACAATATTTGGCCGAGATACAACTATTTAAAAATCAGGAATCTGAGGGTGCAAAAAAATCAAAATATTGAGAAAATTGCCTTCAAAGTTCTTCAAATAGTGTTCTTAACAATGTATATGACTAATCAAAAATTAAGTTTTCATACATTTACAATAGGAATTTTACAAAATATCTTCATGGAACATGATCTTTGCTTAATTTCCTAATGATTTTTGCCATAAAAGAAAAATCAATAATTTTGACCCATACAATGTATTTTTGCCTATTGCTACAAATAAACCCCAGCGACTTAAGACTGGTTTTGTGGTCCAGGGTCACAAATGTAAAGCACCATTTCAGTAGGCAAGACTTCCCCATTCAGGAAAAAGGTGGATGACAGTATAACAATGAAGCAGGAAGAACAGTAAAACAGAATTTTAGTATACAAAATACATGTTTTAACAAAAAATATGGTTTCACTTTAGTATAGGGAACAGTTCTCACTATTAACTAGTTGCTTATTAGCATGCTTATTATTAACATATTGGCTGTTTATTAGAACTTAAAAACCACTTATTTTGCGTAAACATTCTACATCCCTAATCTTACCTAATACCTAAACTTAACAACTACCTTACTAATTGTTAATAAGCAAAAAATTAGGAGTTCATTGAGGCAAAAGTCGTAGTTAATGGTTTATTAATATTAAATTAATATAAATTGGACCTTAAAATAAAGTGTGATTACAAATACATTAGTATTTTATAATTACAAATATTAAGTAGTATTATCCATGTTAAATGTTATGTAATTGCATAAAATTGGATTATTTATGCAAAAGTTATGATTACTCCAGTGTCACATGATCCTTCAGATATCATTCTAATATAATGATTGTTTGCTCAAGAAACATTTCTTATTATTATCAGTTGAAAACACAGGTGATGCTGAATATTTTTTTGTGGAAGCTTTTTTACCAGGATCATTTAATGGAAAGAATATGCAAAAGAACAGCATTTATTTGAAAAATTATTTAGTAACAATGTCTTTACTGTCACTTTAGATTAATTCAATGTATTCTTGCTGAATGCAGTGTTTGAATGCCATAATATGTGTCATTATGCTCTTTTTCACACAAGAACTATTACAAAACAATTTAATTATGTGTTTGAAACCAACAAACCACTGCTAGAGAAAACATGCATTTATGAAACAGGACTTTTGACACAAACAGAGCTCTCTCTCTCTCCACACACACTTTTTTGTCTGCAGTAGAACACTACAGCTGTGGTCTTAAGTGAAAATTAATGCATTAATTATTTACAACAACAACAACAGAAAAAAAATAGATTGAAATACTTAGGAGATGAAATAAAGATCATATCTGATAAATTTCCTTGATTGACTATTGCTGTACCAACACACTGACCTTGACTAGGATGAATGCTTTGCTTTTGTGAGTGCATATGTGCGCTTGTGTACACAAAGGTGACCTGATGTTCTAGTTTACAAACATACCTGTCCTTGAATCTTCTTGTCTTTCCTCAGGCGTTTCCATAGAAACAAGTGGGGTAGGCCTAGGTGTGTGATAACAGCAGGTAAGAAAGCTTTGGCACCTTACTGAATATTTAAATCCTGCTCAGCCACTCATCTCACATCTGATTTTCTGAAGTTTCAATGACAGGCACGCTTTCATCAAGAATTGATGACACTGAAACAATCATTATGCACTGCTGCATCACACATAGTAAGTACAGTTAATGACTAATGTGTAATTACACGTGTTATGTATATTATGCTATTCTCTTTTTCTTCCAGTATAAAACTGAATTTATTTTTACATAATACATCAATCTTTAGGGGTCAAAAATACTCATATGCCCAAAAATGCCAATGCTAATATCACTTTAGTATGAAATATCACATTACTTTGAAATGGTTATAAAAGATTGGTCTTTTGAAAGGTGTATTTGAAAGGATACAGCAAAAGCCAGATCATTTTCTCTACACAGGATCCAAACGTTTCAAAAAGAGATACTAGCCTCTGGGGTAGTAGTGTTTATATTTCATGTTTTCTAACAGTGTTTGCTTTAATTGGACCACTACTCCTCATAGCTTTCAAGTTTCTTCTGTACCTGTCTTCACTCTGGAATACAGAGATAAAACACATTTCTACTTAACTGGTTCAAGTATTAAAAGAGAGTTGCTCTCTTTAAAAAAAAAAAAAAAAAAAAGTAGAAGAAAAAAGAATTTAGTGTTTGTTTCTTCATTTCATGAACATAACTCTTAAGATAGTTAGTCAAAAACTCTAATCATACACAAAAATGAAACATCTATCATATATACACTAATGCCATTTTATCAAACATATTGGTTACCAAACATCAAGGATGAAAAAAGAAACATATATGCATTAAAAAGCTCTCAGAGTTAAGACAAATAACAAGGAATCTTCTGCTCATATTACACTTAAGCAAAGAATTCAGTCCATGTTACGGCTCTGTATTTTTCAGGGATATAATGATAGACATGGACATGTGAAGATGTGATTACAATGTTCACTGACATTTTGTGCACTAGTGCCAATCTCTTCAGCGCTCAGAAAACTGCAACATGAGTTCAGGCTGCACATGTCTATCATGGTCGCTCAGCTTAATTGAACATAGCCCTGTAAGTGACCTCAAGTTGGGGTTTGTTGTTGTTGTTTGGAGAATTTTGCTCAGGAATCAGTTCAAAGAGTTTAGCATTACGCAACAGACATTTTCAACTGTCTCTTTCATCATGTAAAGCAGTGCATGACCTTTTGTTCGGCGCTGTGCCGTTGTTGGCTATCTACAGGCGGGGCAGTTGGCTGTACTTTCTGTATCATACATACAGATACACTTTAAAATTAAAAAAAGATGATTATTCTTTCAACATTTTTCACATTTTAGTAAAGTCATTAAAAGTAAATTAATTAAACAGTAACTAAAAATGTTAAAAGTAACGCCATCTTACCTTTTATATACAATATTTAGACCTTATAAATTAACACATAATGTTGAAAAAAAAAATTAAAATAAAATGTAAATTTTCATTATATTATAGAATTCATTTGAATATTTATTATACATATTCTCCTTATTATTCATAAATCATAATAATAATGAAAAATAATGTAAAAATGCTATAGTTCTATTATATCAGTCAAAAGTTTTGAACAGTAAGATTTTTCATTTTTTTTAAAAAGTCTCTTTTGCTCACCAAGCCTGCATTTAATTGATCCAAAGCACAAAAAAGTACAATTTTGAAATATTTTACTATTTAAAATAACTGTTTTCTATTTGAATATATTTTTATATTTGTGATCAAAGCTACATTTTCCTGCTGAATTTTTAGCATCATTACTCCAGTCACATGATCCTTCAGAAATCATTATAATATTCTGATTTGCTGCTCAAAAAACATCTATTATTATTATGTTTAAAACAGCTGACTTTTGTAAATTACACTGACTCCAAGCTTTTGAATGGTTTTGAATAGTGCATAATGTTGCAAAAGCTTTTTATTTCAGATTCTTTCTATTCATCAAAGAGTCATGAAAAGAAGTTACTCAACTGTTAGCATATTATAATGATTTGATCATGTAACACTGAAGACTGGAGTAATGGTGCTGAAAATTTAGCTTTGATCACAGGAATAAATTAGATTTTAAAAAATATTCAAACAGAAAGCAGTTGTTTTAAATAGTAAAAATATTTCAAAATATTACTGCTTTTGCTGTATTTTTTATCAAATATGTGCAGGCTTGGTGAGCAGAAGAGATAAAAAAATCTTACTGTTTAAAAACATTTGACTGGTAGTGTATCTTTTATTTTATTTTAATTTTATTATATATTATATTGTTAATACATAATGGAATATTATTTATTTAGCATTTGTATTATTAATAATAAATAAATAAATAAAATGATATGAAAATTCATTAAATAATATAATTTATTATTATTATTTTTATTATTATTATTGGATTAAATATTTAGCCCAACCTTGTGGGTAGTTTTATTTAACTCCACTATAGCTTAAAAATGGCTGTATGTCTTGCTTAAAATGAACCCAAAATAGGTTGGAAATTAACATTTATTGATATGTTCAATCAATTAACATTTATTAATAAGTTAAATAAATAGTAAACTTTTTTTTAAAATTGCTTATCAATAAATGTTTGCCTTATTATTATTGCTAATGCCTCTAGAAATTGTCTGATTTTTACTTCACAACATATTTTGGGTTTATTTTAAGCCAGCCATATAGTGATGTTTAAACAGTAGTTGATGATAACAACAACATAAAAAATATTAAAATAAATACGTATTAAAAAAAACTATTATTTCAAGGAAATTTGATTTAAAGGAGAAGTCCACTTCCAGAACAACAATTTACAAATAATGTACTCACCCCCAAGATGTTCATGTCTTTCTGTCTTCAGTCGTAAAGAAATTATGGTTTTCGAGGAAAACATTTCAGCATTTTTCTTCATATAATGGACTTCAATTGTGCCCCCGAATTCAAACGTCCAAAATGTAGTTTAAATGCAGCTTCAAAGGGCTCTAAATGATCCCAGCCAAGGAAGAAGAGTCTTATCTACCAAAACAATCGGTAATTTTTTTCGAAAAATAAAAATTTTCATACTTTTTAAGCCCAAAAGCTCGCGTAGCACAGGCTCTTGGATGCACGTCCACGGGTCGTTCTTGAACGATTCGTTCATTTGTAACGAATCTTTAATGTGACTCGGGAAGAACGAGTCGTCTCGGGGAGTGATTCGTTCAGTCGCGCACGCGCAACATCCTATTAGGTTTTGTACTGGAATAGTTCACCTGTTTTCGAGTCTTCGGGTTTTTCGAGTCGTTCATCTTATGGGGCTGTCACGTGATGCTGATTTTGCTAAAATGAACAAAATGACTCGAAGAAAGATTCGTTCATTTTGCTGAACGAGACTCAAAGGTCTGAGTCGGTAAAATGAACTTCCCATCACTACTACGAATCACGTCGAAGTTCATCGTCTATGTACTCTGGCTAAAAAAGGTAGAGTATGGCGAAAAAAACTCCATCTTATTTTCTCCTGCAACTTCAGAATCGTCCGACACGTTGTACCTTTTTGTTTGTAAACAGTGTTTGACTTACTTGCACTTTCTTAGTCTTTGCACATTCGCTTTGTAAACATTGGGTCTGTGGTTCCGCCTACATTCGGTGTGACCTTTTGACATGATTCAACAGTACATAGCATTGTGAACGCGCATGCCAAAACCTGTGCTACACGACCTTTTGTGCTTAGTATACACATTTTTATTTTCCAAAAAAAAATGACAGATCGTTTCGCTAGATAAGACCCTTCTTCCTCGGCTGGGATCATTTAGAGCCCTTTGAAGCTGCATTTAAACTACATTTTAGAAGTTCAAATTCGGGGGCACAATTGAAGTCCATTATATGAAGAAAAATCCTGAAATGCTTTCCTCAAAAACCAAATTTGTGAATTCTGGAAGTGGACTGCTCCTTTAAGGTTCGGACAGTTTCAAGTGTGTACAAACTTGTGTAAGCTCTCCATCTAAATATCCTATATGTTTGAGTTGTAATTAATAATAGTCTGAAATTCATGAGAGAAAACAATGTTCTCTTCAAAGGCAGGGTTAAAAAGCTGGCCTTGGATCTGAATAACAAATAAAACTTTCTGCACAATGCTTCAGCGATGAGCAAGGACCCAAAACAATGACATCTGTCCCACATTAATGCTTGAAAAATAGTGACAGGCTCAAAGAACACAGACAACAGACTGGAGACGCGCAGCCGGAGCTGTAACTGAAACATGGTGGGCCAATGTTTAGAAAACACAGCTGACCCTGAAACTTGGAAATCAGTGGAAAGTGTCAGAGGTTTGTGACTGAATGCTAAACAGTCATCTGTAGCCTCTAATACAGAATGAGAAAACCTGCTTTCAGATATTTTCATCTCAGTTTGTTAGTGCATTCTGCATTTAAATCCACTGAAATTTTGCATGCAATCTGTGAATGAAAATCACATTATTTATAGGTGGTGTTAAAATCTGTATCCAACTACTGTGCAAAACCCACTTTCCAAATTTGGTCTCACACTGGATCCAAGTAGTCCAATAACTCAAAAAATTTCCTCCAGACTGTCGTGACTAGGGTGATTAAATCTGGCAGACACGTTAGACTCATGTTAGACTTTGGCACACAACTTGATCACCTCATTCTTTATAATATACTCAGAGAATCTTTTTTTTGTAAAGTTTTAATCAGGGCCCATAAATCTAAATATTTTGTCCTGTCATATTCATTAGTTTTACATTAGAAATAACATTTGAGTTGACAATAAATGTAAAAATGTTGGGTTTTTTGTAATATATCACAATATTACTGCATTTTTCTAGATTAAAAACAAATTTTGAGAAATGTTTTGAACTGTAATGTAGCCAGCTAACCAAAACAGTCCAGTTTGCACACTGGCTAAAAATCACAGTCAAGCACTTCTTTTGGTTTGGCTGGATAGAACTTAACCAATCAAATTCCAGTGTCCTAAAAGGACCCTCATTAGGTAACCATAGAAACTACATAAAATCCTCCAACAAACTCCATTTGTGTGCTATTTGCTGCCAAATCCGGTGATCAATATCATAGGCATAGTTTTGGGTGGGTGGGTGGTTTGCCACCTTGATGTTAATGTGTAGTATAAAGCTATAAGCGTCTGAGAAGTCTTGTGGTACGACTGAAGAACAGTGTGTTCCTTCCAAAGATCAAATGAAGCCTACTCCACTGATCGATACATATGAGAACAACATGTACTGCATGAAATTCAATAATGACCATTAAAGGGAGAGTTCACCCAAAAATCAACATGCTGTCATCATTTATTCTCCCTCACGTCGGTCCACACCTGTATCACTTGAAACTAGATGCATAAGGGATTCGAAAATGGGATTTTAAAAGGAGAGTTTACCTTTAAATGCATACCTTGGGTCTTTAGTGGCCCAGGACATCATTCACGACCCTCTCCCTCTTTCATTTTTTAAAGGTACATAAATAGTATTCCTCAATTTAGTCATTACAAACAATATAACAAGAAAACTGCACTAATGGCCCGAGGTATGAAATAGCATAAGTATTTTTTTCCTAGTACTCACAATATCATGAAAATATCATGAAAATCTGACTTTTTCTAATTTAAGTGCTATAATCAGGTCCTGGTGCTAGTACCAACCCAGAAAACGTGAAAAAGGACAACCCAGTAACTTTGCTTTGGTAAGCCTTACTCTGTAAGCATGTGAAAAAAAGCAGCGCATCTGATTTCACTTCTTAAGGGGAATGTAAAGGAGAAGTCCACTTCTAAAACAAAGATTCACATATAATGTCCAAGATGTTCATGTCTTTCTTTCTTCAGTCGTAAAGAAATTATGTTTTTTGAGGAAAACATTTCAGCATTTTTCTTCATGTAATGGACTGATAAGGTGCCCCGATTTTGAACTTCCAAAATGCAGTTTAATTGCGGCTTCAAACAATCCCAAATGCAGTTGTAAACGATCCCAGCCAAGAAAGAAGGGTCTTATCTAGCGTAACAATCGGTTATTTTCATAAAAATACTACAATTTATATACTTTTTAATGTCAAACGCTCGTCTTGCCTCACTCTGCTTGAACTGTTTTTGTTCCGGTTCATGACAGTTAGGGTATGTCGAAAAACTCCCATCTCATGTTCTCCCTCAACTTTAAAATCGTCCTATATTGCTGTTTTACCTTTTTTGTTAAGGGTGTTTGATCTTTTTTGCATGTTCACTTTGCACTGGGTCAGTACTTCTATAGGATGATTTTGAAATTGATTTTTGAAGTTGAGGGAGAAAATACGATTGGAGTTTTTCAAGATATCCTAACTGTCTTGAGTCAGAATACACAGAGTTCAACGAGAGCAAGGCAAGACGAGCGTTTGAGAATTATAAGTATTTAAATTGTTTTTTTTTAATTAAAATTACCAATCGTTTCACTAGATAAGACCATTCTTCCCTGACAGCCATTTTCTGTGCACATGCTTTGGATGTGTGCACTCAGAAAACCCTGTATCAGAAGTTTAAAGTAAAGCCCTGTTTGGACGTGAATAGGTTTACAGTGGGTTGTTAAAGAAATTTGTGTTTCACAGATGTACTTTGTGATTTTAATCTTGTCCGAATCTGCCACGTCTGTGTTTTTCTCACACATCCTCTGTAATAATTCCAGTGCAAATTGCCTACTGTTTTTGGGCAAACTTAGTGATCCTCTGAGAAAACTAATCCAGTCCAAATGTGAATGTCTGTGATTGCGACAATATTTTTTTCATAACATGTTTTCTTGTGTGTTTTGGCCAACGCAAACTACCGTAGACACTCATATCACACACACTTTTGATATGTTTACCTCCCAGCAGCAGCTCAAAGATTCAGCAGAAAGAAGGGTCTTATCTAGCAAAACGATCAGTTATTTTCATTAAAAAAATACAATTTAAATACTTTTTAACCTCAAACACTCGTCTTGCCTTTCTCTCCCTGAGCTCTGTGTATTATGGTTCAAGACAGTTAGGATATGTCAAAAAACTCTGACCATATTTTCTCCTTCAACTTCAAAAATCATTTCAAAATCATCCTACATCGCTCCAGAAGTACCGACCCAGTCTTTGCAAAGTAAACATGCAAAGAAGATCAAATACCCTTAACAAAAAAGGTAAAACAGCGATATAGGACGATTTTGAAGTTGAGGAAGAACATGTGATGGGAGTTTTTCGACATACCCTAACTGTCATGAACTGGAACAAAAACAGTCCAGGCAGAGTAAGACAAGACGAGCATTTGGCATTAAAAAGTATATAAATTGTATTATTTTTATTAAAATAACCAATCGTTTCGCTAGATAAGACCCTTCTTTCTTGGCTGGGATCATTTACAACCGCATTTGGGATCGTTTGAAGCCGCATTTAAACTGCCTTTTGGATGTTTAAAATCGGGGGACCATATCAGTCCATTATAGGGAGAAAAATGCTGAAATGTTTTCCTCAAAAAACATAATTTCTTTATGACTGAAGAAAGAAGGACATGAACGTCTTGGATGACAACAGGGTGAGTAAATTATTTGTAAATTGTTGTTCTGAAAGTGGAGTTCTCCTTTAAAATATCAGGAGAGTTTTATGCTATTGCAGTCGTTAGAGATCCAGCCGTGTTTGATATATAGGTCCAGGTCGCTAAAGACCCGAATATGTAATAATGATTGGAGAAACATCCATGCATTTATGGGTTACAAATTTAAATTTTAAAATTAATTACTCACCCTCATGTCATTCCAAACCCGTACTTTTGTTCATCTTTTGTTCATCTTCACAGAAATGAGGATATATTTAATAAAATCTTAAAGATTTCTGTCCCTCAATGCAATTACCACTTTGGACACTTTAAAATGTTCATTAAGAGATCATAAAATTAATCCATATGAATTGAGTGGTTTACTTCAAATTTTCTGATGAGACCTGATTGGATTAACAGATCAAAAAAATAGGTTTTTGACATATCCACCTTATTCTTAAATGCGGAAGTAAGCCTATGGGTGAGACTTCCTGTTCATTATCCGCTATAGGGAAATAATATCAACATGCAGTAAACAGTAAAACTGTTTGCACTACAAACCAGTGTGCTCAAAATTAAGATAATACGTTAAAATAACATGGTAAGACATACCAATTTGCAATATTAAGCAGCAAAACAAGCTGTTTTGTACAGCTAAAAATAACTGGATACAAATGAGACCAGAAGCCTGACCCATAAAATTTACAAATGGCCATGTCCGCTCATACGAGAAAAAAAGGTGGGTAAACATTCGTCAATACAGACATTATTTACAGCAAGCTTAAGCGCTGACGTCTGAGAACCAATGAGAATCATGCTTGTGTTACGCAGCACGTTTAAGCCTCTGTAACAACCAATGAGGTTTGTTCTCATGTGTCAAGTGAATACAATTGAGCTTCTGTTCTTGGCTGCTGATCAACATACATATGTAAATAAAAGTATAATGTATAATATACATCAAAAATAGAAATGTAAATATAAATATAAAAATATAATGTGAGCCAGCATCTTTAAAAAATTTGGACTTAACTGTTCACTTTATATGAATTAGTTTTAAAGTAGTTGCATAGACTCTCAGTGGAGGAACAGAAATCTCTTAGATTTCATTAAAACTACCTTCATTTGTTTTGAAGATGATCAAAAGTCTTATGGGTTTGGAACAACATGAGAGTGAGTACCTGACAGAGTTTTCATTTTTGGATGAACTGTTCCTTTAAGGAGGATGGGCAGAAGAAAATGACACGGTGATGAGTCAAAAAAGATGAATTAATGGTAGGTTAGCTTGAAGACCACCACTGGGCCTCTTATTTGTCATAACGAAGAAATGGAAGGGGGCTCATTGTGAAGATGAGACATTTAAGCACTCGGAGGAAAGGCGTCGCGCCACTGGAAGCCCCTTAAAGCCTCAGCTGTTGTTTGTGGTCGTCAAGGCTACCTAAACCCTTGTATTTCACATCTAATTTCATGGTTGCCGTGGAGAGCAAGTCTGCCTGGCTCACCCTTGACAACGGCTAATCCCTGAAAGTTCAGGTGGCCCTCCTTACCAAGACAACGGCATACCAGAGCCATCATGAGAAAGGCAGCATCCTCAACACTGATAATTAAAAATAAGACCTTTTCGTCTGCCTAACATTTATTAGCATCACTGACAAATGCCATTTGTGACCCTAGAGATACTTATTACAATATTGCAGTTGGAGTTCATTTCAGGTAGTTGTTCAGTAGGAATTTTAGACACTTTGTATGATATTAATACAATTTCTTAAATATTGTTTGGAGGAAAAAACTTTTGTACAAGCATTTGTACAATTATAAATCTGCAAGCATTGTATCATCTGGTTCCCCGGATATATACAAACAATTTGAAAAAATAAAAAATAAAATAAAAAGGACTAGAAAAAACTGATATTTTAATAAGAAAATAAAATAAATAGGAAGGCTAGGGGGAAAAAAAACTAAATTTCAAAAGATGTCTGATCAGAAAAAAAAAATAATACAAAATAAAATAAGAACATTGGAACAATAGGAAAAGAACAGAAAATAATTTCAAGATATTTGATCATAGAAAATAAAATGAATAAAATAAAATGAATTGGAAGACTAGAATTTTAAAAGATATTTGATTAGAGTAAAAGTTAAATTAAATTAATAAAATAGGAAGACTAGAAAAAAGAAAACTATTTCAAAAGATATTTGATCAGAAAAAAATAAACCAAAATAAAATAAAAAAGGAAGATTAGAAAAAACAGAAAACAATTTCAAAAGATATTTTGATCAGAAAAAACAAAATAAAAATAAATTAAATTAAATTAATAAAATGAAATGAAATGAAATTAAACAAATACGAAGACCAGGAAAAAAACAAGAACATTTCAAAAGATATTTGATCGGAGAAAATAAAATAAAATGAATAAAATAAAATAAAAATAGGAAGACTAGAAAAAAAGAAAACAATTTCAAAAGATATTTGATCAGAAAAAAATAAACCAAAATAAAATACAAAAGGAAGATTAGAAAAAACAGAAAACAATTTCAAAAGATATTTTGATCAGAAAAAAATTAAATATAGAAAAAAATAATCAAGATATTTGATCAGAGAAATTAAAATAAAATAGGAAGACTTGAAAAAAAAAACAGAAAACAATTTCAAAAGATATTTGATCAGAAAAAACAAAATAAAAATAAATTAAATTAAATGAATAAAATGAAATTAAATTAAACAAATACGAAGACCAGGAAAAAAATAAGAACATTTCAAAAGATATTTGATCGGAGAAAATAAAATAAAATGAATAAAATAAAATAAAAATAGGAAGACTAGAAAAAAAGAAAACAATTTCAAAAGATATTTGATCAGAAAAAAATAAACCAAAATAAAATACAAAAGGAAGATTAGAAAAAACAGAAAACAATTTCAAAAGATATTTTGATCAAACACCAGACAAAAAACAATTTCAAAAAGAAATTTAGCCAGAGAAAATAAAATAAATAGAAATATGAAGACTAGAAAAAAAAAAAAAAAAAACTTTCAAAAAATATTTGATCAGAGACAAAAAAATTTAATTAAATTAAACAGGAAGGCTAGGGCAAAAAACAATTTCAAAAGAAATTTAGTCAGAGAAAATAAAATAAATAGGAAGACTAGAAAAAAAACAATTTCGAAAAATATTTGATCAGAAACAAAAAAAAATAATTAAATCAAATTAAATTAAACAGGAAGACTAGGGCAAAAAAAACAATTTCAATAGATCTTTGATCAGAGAAAATAAAATAAAATAATAGGAAGACTAGAAAATAAAACAATTTCAATAGATATTTGATCAGAATATTTGAAAGGACAATTAAAAATAGTAACTAAAACAACAAATTAAATGTTTGGGTTCAGTAAGGTTTAATTTAAAAAAATAAAAAATAAACTCCTAAACTTACCTAGTTTGCCTTTATTTGATTTAAAACTACAGTAAAAACAGTAATATTGTGAAATATTACCATTTAAAATAATGTTTTTCTATTTTAATATATTTTAAAATATGGCAAAGCTGAATTTTCAGCATCATTCACATGATCCATCAGAAATTATTTATTAATTATATATAATTAATAATATATTATTCTAATATTCTGATTTCTTAAACAAGAAACAAGGATTTTTAGACATTTAAAAAAAAAACACTCCTCATTATGAATATCTTTACTGTCATTATTGTACAATTCAATGCATCCTTGCTGACTAAAAGTATTATTAAGTTCTTTAAAAAAAAAAATACTCAATATAACGTTTGAACAGTAGTGTGAATTAGCCAGTAGTTTCTAAGAGACATCAAAGCTAAGTTAGTTTTGGCTTCTCATTGCTCCTGGCCTTGTTTGCTGTTTGCTTTATGTCTGCAGCAGCTCTTTGAGGCCGGTAAATCACACAAAGCGAGTCAGTCATGTTTTCCACAGGCCTTTGAATGAACTGTGGTCAGGTGCAACGGCGTTGCCGTAATCCGAGGAAAGAGAAAGGATGCTAACGAGCGTGACACATCTGCTAACACTTAGCAAGATTTTGAACTCTGCCACGTCAGTGCAATAACCAGCAGGCCCAAACGCTGGACTCTCCAGCCATCTATAGAGGCCTACTGCTGTGAGATGAAAAAAACTGGGAAAGACGAAATGAAAGCATCAACTATCACGTGCCTTTACTTGACCATTAATAAAGAGAGTGGATTTAGCTTGGCTCCAACAATCATGAAAATTACAACAGCACTGAGCTTCATTTGCAGAGTTTAATTGCAGTCAATTTTAAGTGATTTCCCATGAGAACTTAGTGCTCATCATATACTTTGCTAGATATGATGTCTGATTTTCTTTTTAACCTTCAGGATTATTAAACTGCTGTCAGGGCGATTTAATTGTGTGTAATTCAGGGTTATTTTATGCTCCTCAGGCACTAGATGCTGTGGGTCAGATCAGTGCATTTGATTTTGCGATTTAACTAATTTAATGTACTGGTTTTAAGCAGGTAAAGCGAGCGACTTCTTTTTTTGTGCAGACATATCACTGCCAAAGCGAGAGAAGAATAGCGCCGAAAGCTGCTCGGAAAAAGTTATGCCACAGTTCATTTTGGATGCTGTGAAACCTCCACGGATGAGTAATAAAAAAAGTGTCTGAAAAGATTGCTAAAATCACTGCCGCTCTAGGCCGGTGTAAATCTTCACAACTTAATTCCTGACAAAAACATCCAAGACCAATCAGCACGCAAACAACATCTCATAATGATTTGAAACAAGACAAAATGCTCTTTTAGATACTGACAAAGAAACCAACTTTTAAGATAAAAAAAAGGGAAAAGGAACATATGCACACGCAGTGTAAACTATATTTACATTACATACACACTTTTTTCACTTTATTCATTTTTTTTATTTCTATATATTTTAGATATATGCATGTGTGCACTATGGAAGCCCGTTTCCACCACTGAATTAAAAAAAGAAAAAGAAAAAAAAAAAAGTTAATTGTGACTTTTCTCGCTGACTTTCCTTCAGAATTGTGACTTTTTTCCTCCAAATTGTTTATATTTCACAGCTGTGACCTTTTTCTCGCAATTGTGAGTTTTTTCACAGAATTGCATTTATATCTCACAATTGTGACTTTTTTCCTCAGAATTACAAGTTTGTATCTCACAATCAGACTTTTTCTTGCAGTTATGACTTTTTCAGAAGTGCGTGTTTATATCTCACGATTGTGACTTTTTTCCTCAGAATTGTGAGCTTCTATCTTGCAATTGACTTTTTATCCTCAGAATTTCGAGTTTATATCTGACAATTGTGACTTTTCTCAGAATTGCCTTTATATCTCACAACTGACTTTTTTCTTGCAATTGTCTCTTTTCTTCCTCAGAATGAGTTTATATCTTGCAATTATGACATTTTTTTCCTCAGAATTGTGAGGTTCTATCTCACAATTGACTTTTTTTCTCTCAGTTGTCATTTTTTTCCTCATGCTTTTTTTTTTTTAGAATTGTATGTTTATATCTCACAATTCTGACTCTTTTCTCAGAATTGTTTATACCAACAACATTTATTTATAGAGCACATTTAAACACAACCAAGGTTGACCAAAGTGCTTCACAAAGAATAAAACAAGTAAAAAAGACTTTTTTTCTTGCAATTGTCACATTTTTCCTCAGAATTGCGAGTTTATATCTCTAAATTTTGACTTTTTTCTCAGAATTGCATGTCTATATCTCACAATTCTGACTTTTTTTCTTGCAATTGTGAGTTTTTCACAGAATTGCAAGTTTATATCTTACAATTTTGACTTTTCTTGCAATTGTCACTTTTTTCTCAGAATTGTGCTTATATCTCACAATTCAAACTTGATCGCGATTGACTTTTCTTGCAATTGCGAGTTTATATCTCACAATTCTGACTTCTTTCCTTGCAGTTGTAACTTTTTCTTAGAATTTCAAATTTATATCTTACAATTCTGACTTTTTTTCTTGCAATTGTCATGCGTTTACTTAGAATTTCAAGTTTATATCTCACAATTGTGACTTTTCTCAGAATTGCCTTTATATCTCACAATTGACTGTTTTCTTGCAATTGTGACTTTTTCTCAGAATGCAAGTTTATATCTCTAAATTTTGACTGTTTTCTTGCAATTGTCACATTTTTTCTCAGAATTGCAAGTTTATATCTTACAATTCTGACTTTTTTCTTGCAGTTGTCACGTTTTTCCCCAGAATTGCGAGCTTATGTCTAAATTTTGACTGTTTTCTTGCAGTTGTGACTTTTGTCTCAGAATTGTGCTTATATCTCACAATTCAAAATTTATCGCAGTTGAATTTTCTTGGAATTGTGAGTTTATAGCTCACAATTCAGACTTTTTTCCTTGCAATGGTGACTTTTTTCTCAGAATTTCAAGTCTATATCTTACAATTCTGAGTTTTTCTTGCAATTGTCACACTTTTTGTCAGAATTACGAGTTTATATCTCACAATTCTGACTTTTTTCTTGCAATTGTCACAATTCAAACTTGATCATCAATTGACATATATATACACGTGCACACATGTAATGCAACTGCAGTAACAATCTCTAAAACAGAAACAAATGTAAAGCCTCTAAAAGTACTTCACATAATACTTTTACTAAATAGGTACTGCTTTAATATGCTCTTAATAAGCTTTTTTCAGGAGCCTGGTTTTCACAAGGAATGCTGTGTTTTGTCTATGCTAAAAAATGTTCAATTAATGTGGAAATTAATAAATTGTTATATACAGTTATGCTTGTAAGTTTACATACCACTTGCAGAATATGCAAAATGTTAATTTTAACAAAGTACAAGTGATCATGAAAGTTGTTATTTTGTATTTCATATATTTCAAATAGCTTATTCAGGACAGTACAAAATACAAAACATTTTCATGATCCCTCGCATTTTGCTAAATGTTGCATATTCTGCAAGTATGAGCGTTTACACGCATACATTTCATTTCATTTAGTCTTTTACAGTCCAACGTTATCATTTTGCACATTTTAACTAAAATAGTCATAATAAATAATTCTCATCTGACTAAAAGAAATGTATACGACATGAAGGAACATTGACTACATTCAAGTATGAGTGTTGCTTAGAGCCATTTAGTGGTCCGTTTTGTGTTCTCAGCTCATATTTGTAACTCTTGAATGTGTTGAATGGTTGAGGCCTGCTGAGGTCCTTCTGTTCACATGGCACCACCTTGTGGATAACATCTCATTAAGCCTCATAAGAAAAACACATATGAAAGTGCTGCAAAACACTATTAAACCTTTAAGTACATGAAAGCGGCCTGACCTATAAGTAACATACTGCATTTTGTAATTCCACAAAGACTTTCCTGCAGATTAAAAGAACGTACAACAGGTCATGAAGCAGAAAGAATTTATTATCAACCATAGATAGGAAAATACATTAGTGTAAAGGAACCTCTATGTACAGATCTCTAGAACTAAGAATACAGAGAACAGACAGAAAATAGTTGTTTACCATTCTTTTCCAGAGATTTGTTTTTTTTAAGAGCTGCCTTTTTTGGATTTTATTAGAACATTCATTGAATAATCGCAAAAACCTTTTTCTTTTCTTTTTTTAAATTATGGATGTGTATCTCTGCTGGCTTTATCTTGAATGGTAAACAAGAGTTGATCCCATGTACTACATGATGGCTCATGACGGTATGTACAGTGTTAGTCACAGAGAAACTACTACAAAAGGTCATTGGCCTCTACGAAACATAAGCGTTCTGAGGTAAAAATCAAAAAGGTCCAGCTAATCTATCAATTTTATTGCAGCAAGTATTCAGTATTAAAAAACAAAGGCTGGAAAAATTTTAGAATATAAAGGGTAAAGCAGAAAGAAAGCAAGAGGTAATGAAAAACACTTGATCCATTAATTGCAGTTTCTCAATAGTTTAAGCATGGATGTTGAATGTGTAGTACTGAGAGAAAAAAAAAAAAAAAAAAGGATTTCTTCATTTAATTTTTGGGAAGGATGAATTCGAAACAATGTAAAGAGAAGTTCACTTCTAGAAAAAAAAATGTACAGATAATGTACCCCCTTGTCATCCAAGATGTTCATGTTTTTCTTTCTTCGGTCGTGAAGAAATTGTTTTTTGAGGAAAACATTTCAGGATTTTTCTCCATATAGTGGACTTCAATGGTGCCCCGAGTTTGAACTTCCAAAATGCAGTTTAAATGCGGCTTCAAACAATCCCAAATGTGGTTGTAAACCATCCCAGCTGAGGAAGAAGGGTCTTATCTAGCGAAAAGATTGGTTATTACCATACAAATAATACAATTTATATACTTTTTAATGCCAAATGCTCATCTCATCTTACTCTGCCTGAACTCTTTTTCCAGTTAATGACAGTTAGGGTATGTCGAAAAACTCATCTCATGTTCTCCCTCAACTTTCGTTCTATATCGCTGTTTTACCTTTTTTTGTTAAGGGTGTTTGATCTTCTTTGCATGTTCACGACCCAAGATTGGGTTGGTACTTCTGCAGCAATGTAGGATGATTTTGAAATGATTTTTAAAGTTGAGGGAGAAAATGCAATTGGAGTTTTTCGACATACCCTAACTGTCTTGAGCCAGAATACACAGAGTTCAGGGAGAGCAAGACAAGACGAGCGTTTGAGATTAAAAATTGTTTAAATTTTGTATTTGTATTTTGTTTAATGAAAATAACTGATCGTTTCGCTGTATAAGACCCTTCTTCCTCGGCTGGGATTAGTTCACAACCGCATTTGGGATCGTTTGAAGCCGCATTTAAACTGCATTTTGGAAGTTCGAACTCGGCACCATATCAGTCCATTATATGGAGAAAAATCCTGAAATGTTTAACTCAAAAAACAATTTATTTACAACTAAAGAAAGAAAGACACAAACATCTTGGATGACAAGGGGGTGAGTACATTATCTGTAAATTCCTGTTCTGGAAGTGGACTTTTCCTTTAAACACAAAGGTCTCTGAATTTAGTTTCCATTTCCAATATTTCTTTTTCGAGCACTTATCACTGAGCACTGATATCAAGTCATATACTTCACCATACGGCTCAATTTAAGCAAGACGCCACCATCTCCAACACCTGGTATCAAACAGCTCTCCATCACGACATGAAACGTCACAAACTAGTCTACTAACAAACATAATGCTTTAACATTATCAGTCTGTGGCCACCAACTTCGCATCTTTCTACCATTCAGTCAAAGAAGCAAATATGTTATAGGACCAATAATTATGAAACGGATCATTAACCCAAAAACAGAATCACCAATAATGCTGGAGAATTCATTATATACACACACAAAACACAGTTTGTTTGTTTTGTAGAAAGGAAATATGCAGTACACATTTTATTCACACTTTACAAAAACTAATCTCATTTCTACTAGAATACCATTAACAATTCATAGTCACTTAAGACAAAAGAAAACGCAGAAGAAAAGAGTGAAGAGGCCCCGAATAACAAAAGACTGCTCTGGTTCTTACTGCTAAAAACAAAGCAAGACGTAAAAGCGATACTGCTGCATAGTTGATAGAAACCGATTTGTGACATGTCGAACGTGTGATGCCCATGCTGACATCAGTTTACTCAACCAAAATGCATTAAGTGCTAAACACCTAACTACAAACAGACCACTGCCAGACATCATTTACAAGCCTCAGAGATGTAATTTGGTCCAAAGGCTCTGAACTAAAGGTTATGGAGATCAATTTACAATTGGCTTCAGAAGAACACATCAAACTGGCACTACACATGAAAGATTATGGCCATATAATATGAATATCAAAAAATAAAGTATATCGGATTGTACACAGTCTGGACTGTTTGGTGTTGTAGTGCAAAAATGATAAATGTTTAGAAATTTGGAATAAAATGCAGAGAACATTCTTAATACCTGATTTCTTAAGACTCTTCGAGCTTCAACATGAAGATGCACAATGCAATCTAATATGAAATTACTGAATTTCCACCTTTTTTTCTTTTCCACAATATATAGGAATGGCAGGAGTGGTAATGATTTGACTTGACATAGACAGATGGCATGTTACGGAGCTTCGCGATTCCCCTCCCTTTACATATACGACAACGAGACGCACTGAAAAAAAAATAGCTTGAGATGAATGATTGGATGGACAAGAAAAGCACGTATTCTGAAATTTACAAAAGAAATAAATTACTATAGTAAAAAAAAGAGTGCAAAATGAGCGATGAGTGCAAAAGTATGGCAGCGAGAACCAGGAACAACCTCTTTGTCTTTTATACAAGCTGGTAAGATTTGATTAGTTTTGATAAAAATGTAGCTTACGATACAATCTTAATTTTCTGAATTTGGATCATAATTTATTCTTAGTACAAAAAGAAAACATTTTTTTTAAAAAAGGTATTCTTGCATGTGGCTCATATACAATCAGGTCAAGCCTAAATCTGTCAGTTTACAGATATTTGATTACATTTTATACAAAGACCTGGGAGGATACAATATAGAAGGTGGTCAGAACATTACTAGCCTTAAGAACAGTGCTACAGATCTTTCCAGGATGTGTGTACGTGTGTAATGAGAGGATGAAAAGGTATGGGAAATCCTTTTCAGTCCGATACAGTGAGAAATCGCTGGTTAAAAGACTCCCTGGTTAGTCTTCTCATAAAAAACCTCCCTTTCTAATAAAAACCTCCCGTTTAGAACCACAGTGAGATCAAGCGCAGTTTAAATTATTCACATAGCCTGTCGTACAAAGAAAAAAAAAAAGAGAGCCTGCCTCCATAGAGTGGGTTAAAACAATAGTGTGCAAAAAGCAGTGCCGCTGAATCTAGACATTTAAAATAATTTGGTTTACATTTAGCACGATTAAGCTCGCACATTTCCAACTCCCACCTGAGGGGGGAGACAAATAAGTGCTTTTTTTTTATGTTTGTCGAAGCTTGTTTAAAAACATTCTGTAACAGTGCCCTCGCTTAGAACGTTTGAAACGTTCTGAATATTGCACCATTAATGGGAGAATTAAAACATCAGGAGATGAAGCACCGATGTAAAGCGAGTTTCAGCACCGCACGAGTGGAAAAGCTCTCGGGGACTGATTTTACGTAATGCGTTTGGTGTGTAAAACACATTGGTCACACATCCAACGTTGAGTTATGTAAGTGTGTGTGAAATTAAATTCATGTACAAGTCCAAGTGACAAAAATTAATTTTAAAGAACATGTTCAAATTGATGCTTATTTGCTGGATCAGAATTTGCAACAATGGCTGGTTTTTAGTATTAAGGTCTGACTATTAGGAGTTAAAACGGACTGTGATTTCTTTGAGTGCGTGACCAAGTGAGTTACCCTCCTCTTACAGTTTGGACTCTTCATGCACACAAGCTATGCCCAACAATTAAAAGAAAAAAAAAAAAAAAAACGTATAATAATACATCAGCCTATGGCAGGGAATGATTCAACAAAAATAAAATCAACAGCATAACAAATAGAAAAAAAAACTCCCTGACAAACAGGAACATGTTGGACCCTAAAAATTAATAAAGATAGAAGGGAAAAAATTATATTATATATATATATATATATATATATATATATATGAAATTGCTTAGAGGTTTTATCGTTTTCAGAAAAACTTATACAAACTGACTCTGCAGTGCCACCAGTGGCCAGAAGGGCTCACTACCTGTGTCCAGCTAAGTGGACTCCATTGAGAAGGGGAGGATAAGGCAGGACCAACTCCAGTTGTGCAAACAGGGAGAAGTGATCTGAGGGGATGTGAGGGTGTGGGCAACCACTGATATTGTTCTCCAGGAGCCAGTTTGTGTCCAAAGGCCCGAGGACGCCCAGCACGTTCACTTGTGGTCTGGAGTAGAAGATGTAGTCAATGACACCCTAAATTGGGTTTAAAAAAAAAAAAAGTGAGTTGAGAGCATACATCGGTGAATCACACAACAAGAGCTTTTTTTTATTCTTTCTGCTATGGTTATGGTAGACATCAGACCAAGAAATAGTACAATGTGACATGTTTGCAACATCATTTTTCTGTCATAACAACACTAAAAAATGCTGGGTTATTTTTTTAAACCCAAATGTTGGGTTCAGCCTGCTGGGTCCTTTAATTGGGTTGTTTTTAATATTTTTTTCCCCAGGTGTTGGGTAGTTTTTCTGCACTCTACAAAATGCTGGGCTGTTTTGTTTTTTTGTTTTGTTTTTTAACCCAAAATGCTGGGTTCAGCCTGCTGGGCCCTTTAATTGGGTTGTTTTTAATATTTTTTTTAACCCAGGTGCTGGGTAGTTTTTCTGCACGCTAAAAAAAGAAAAATGCTGGGCTGTTTTTTTTTTTACTCAAATGCTGGGTTTAGCCAATTTTAAGCCAGCAGTATAAGAATTTTTAAACAATAGCTGACTTAAATAAAACAACCTAGAATGTTGGGTAAAAACATTTAACCCAACCAGCTGAGTCAAAATAACCCAGCATGTGTTCTGTCTAATATTTACCTAGCACTGGGTTGCCAAATAACCTAAGTTGGGTTGTTTTTAACCCAGCATTTTTAGAGTGTATAAGTGCAATACTAGACTTAGAGATTTAGGAACAAAAATAGGCAATGACATTGACAGTGTAGATTATTAAATGTATTTGACATGGCTACTTGTAAACTGTAAACAACTGCTGTCACTTTGAGCTCCATGTATGTACCTTGAAGTCAAAAGTGTAATTGGTGTAAGGCATGAGCACGTTTTCGTAGGCACTCTTCAGCTTGAAACCATGCGTGATCCTCCCATTAGATGTGCCGTTTTTGCCATTGCAGTTGAAGTTGGTTAGGCTGTCACTGTAGAGCAGCTCCTTGAAGTCTTTGTGTGTGCAGTCCACCCCACCTGTGCTCAGGTACTCCACTACACCTACAGTCAGATTTAAAACATTAAACACATCTGACCCACATACCTGTATCTGCTGCAGCTGAGATGATACTATTGAAAAGATGATTAAAAGACAACATGAAATCAGAAATCAACCTGAATTACTTTAAAACTAATCCTTTAATAAATGTAGTTGGCCTTATTTTGTTTCATCAGTGCTTGATCAGAAAAATAGTACATTTTACAAAAATCCTGTCTCTAAAACTAATTTTCTGCTGCTGATTAAGGCCCAATGAAGTCTGTTTTATTTTTTTCCTTTTTATTTTTTTCTGGATTCTGTTTCAATTATTAAGCTAAACTTTAGAAATCAAGAAGTATGTTTAATTTAAAATGAGGTTTACACAATTTATAAAACAATTTATTAAAAAAAATAATAATTCTGGTCTGCATACCAATGAATCAAATTCATAAAACATCAACAACTTATTTAAATTTGATTAACTCTACAGCCCTACGATTAATTCATCTAAAATTTGTCAAATTCTGTGACATTCAGCATTACACTGTAAATTCCATTTTTATGACTGGATTTCATGACTCTACTTTGCTGAGGTCACCAAGAGTATGTCACAATGTGCAAGAAAGTAGTTCTTTCTGTTACTCACAACAGTCAATCATCTGTTTCAAGACTCAAAAACACCTGTGTCAACACAAAACAGAAAACATGTTGTATGTCTGTGGCTTTTAGAAGGCTTACCCGAGTCAGGAAGTGAGTTGAGGTCGGCACAAAGCACTAAAGGGATGCTGTTGGTTTCTCCAGACACAGAGGAAAGCTTCAGACTGTGGGAGGCTTTGTCTATGATATTCTTCACCTCTGACAGGAACATCATGGTCTGCACCAGCTTCACGTCAGAATATTCTGGGTCCCAGTGCATGTGAGCATTAGCCACTAGTAGGAGCTGTTTCTCCATACCATGGATAGACTTACCTGCTGTAGGAAGATAGGTTAAAAAAAAAAAAAAAAAATTTTTTATAAAGACATTTTCAATTAAAACCTGACTAGACGAGCATAATGCAGCCTTCACGTAGGGTAGTGAAATACATTAGAAACTATGAATATTACAATAAATTAGATTTCCTTTTGTCATTTCTGTCTTGTAGCATTATATTTGTGATACACACAGACATGCAGTAATGCAGAAATACTTTAGAAATACTGCAGTAAATTTCACTAAATTAACACAGAACTATGTTTTTAAAAATCTCTTATACTCACCAAGACTGTATTAACTTTACCAAAACAGTAATATTGTGAAATATTACATTTATTTTTACGTAATTTTTTCCTGTGATTGCAAAGCTGATTTTGGAAAGAGGATTATTTTTTTTAATATTTTATTTTATTTATTTATTTATTTTTAATGTAAACATTTTTAATGTCACATTTTATCAATTTAATGTGTCCTTGCTAATTAAAAGTGTTAGTTTATTCAAGTAGTTAATTTATTAATAAAAAACAAAAACATCATACTGACCCCAAACACAACTAAATTATTGTATAACCTTTTTTACTATATTGCAGTACAAATTAATGGCAATGTTTTAAAAATTCATTAATATAAGATTTCTTTTTGCATTATGGTAAAGTGACTAAGAGCAAGAGGATGCTTAACTCTCATGAAAGTAATGTCACAATGGGGAAAGAAATGTAATTGTGCAGATACTCACATGACAACTCCATTAACTCCTTCTTTAGCTCCAGCAACACAGCCACCCCAATGTTGTCCTTGGTCATGACTCGATTCAGCATTACTTCTGAACCCTCTGAATTGGCCATGGCCAGCTGGTTAAACTCTACTGTGTGTTTCTGCACCATGCTGAACCTAACAGCAAAAAAATCCAGTTCCATGTGTTTATTCAAAACAACACTAAAATAAACCTCTCAGACAGAGTCTGACACCACACTTCTCAACCTATTAATGTGTGACTGTACTCACTTTTCAGTCTTGTAGAATATTGCACATCCATCTACATGTTTCCTGTCTGATTCAGACATGGTTCTGGCCCGGGATTTTGGGCTGAAGAATCCATCATATCCCTGTTTACTCAGCTCCACAAGGAAGTAGTTGTAATACTGCTCTGTCTCAACTTCCTGCACATGACACAGCACACTAAGTGAATCTGACAAACAGAGCTGTAGGGGTATACATGCATTGACTATTCAAGAGCTACCTGTTGTGCATCACTAAACTAAAAAAAAAAAGTGACCTTTAAATAAACAAAACACAAGGAAAGCACTTAATCTAATACGACAGGCATACTCAAACACACCAGAAGGTTATCAGTGGCTTACGATGTGAAACACAATTAGAACAAATAAAAAATAAATACAAAAATTAGTGTATATGTACACTACCGTTCAAAAGTTTGGGGTCAGTAAGACTTGTAATAGTCTTTAAAGAAGTCTCTTATGCTCATCAAGGCTGCATTTATTTGATTAAAAATATAGAAAAAAAAAAAAAAACTGTAATATTGCAAAATGTTTTTACAATATAAAATAATGTTTTTTATTTTAACATACTTTAAAATAGAATTTATTCCTCTGATGAAAAGCTGAATTTTTATCAGCTGTTACTCCAGTCTTAAGTGTCACATGATCCTTCAGAAATCATTCTAATATGCGGATTTATTATTAGAATGATCAGTGTTGGATAATATCAACAGTTGTGCTGCCAAATATTTTTTGGAACCTGTGATTTTTTTTTTTTTCAGGATTCTTTCATGAATAACAAGTTTAAAAAGTACAGTTTTTATTCAAAATATAAATATTTTATAACAATGTAAATTATTTATTATTAACTTTTAATAAACTTTTAATTATTAACTTAATACATCCTTGGTGAATAAAAGTATTAATTTCTTAAAAAAAAGAAAAAAAGAAAAAAGAAACAATAAAAATGTACTGACCCCAAACTTTTGAACGGTAGTATGTGTATATATATATATATATATATATATATATATATATATATATATATATATATATATATATTTAGATAGATAGATAGATAGATAGCACATTTTGCTGTAAAACTAAATAAAGGCAAACGCAAATTAGGACTGCATTAGTAATTTATGGTTAAGGTAAGTTCTTTTTACCTGTAAGCTAATAATATCTGCATTGCAGCTGAGGATCTCCTGCATAATGGACTTTTTCCTGTAGCTCCAGTTGAGGGCCCAGGATGGGCAGTAGCCGTAGAGCTGGCGTGTGGCGTACTTATCACACAGCACGTTGTAGCACATTACAGTTAACAGGGCTGGTGATGCAAAGAAGATAAAGAAGGATCAGGCAAAGTATCCTAAGATTTTGAATTACGTTCCACTATTTTTAAAGAACATCCACCTGTTGGTCTTGTCCTTTCAGGCTCCTGCAGCACAATCCAGGACCTGGACGGAGGTGGCTCTGTTGGGACTGAGAAGGCAAAGCATATGTATTTCAGGATAATTTGAATCAGCTGTGCATTTCTTAATAGATATTCTTTAATAAAACATTGAAAAAAGCGTGAATTTAGAACTGATTGTGAATCTAAACAGGCTAAAAACAAAATACTGCTGCGCAAAACTAAAACATTAAAAACAAGAAAAAAAAAAAAAAAACACTAAAACAAGAAAAAAAAAAAAAAAGTCACACCCAGACTCTAAATAAATAAAATAATACTATTTAAAATAATACTATTATTAAAATTAATACTATTATTCAGCACAGAGGCATTCATTTGATCAAACATGACAGTAATAACATTTATAATGTTACAAAAAATGACAAATAAATGCTGTTCTTTTGAACTTCCTAGTCATGAAAGAATCCTGTTTTCAAAAATGATCATTATAATAAAGACTAATGATTATATTATATGGTATATAATAATTACTATTATAAAAACAAATTATTTCTGAAGGATCATGTGGCACTGAAGACAGTGGTAATGATTGCTGAAAATTCAGCTTTCCATCACAGGAATAAATTACATTTTAAAAGGTATTAAAATAGAAAACGTTTGTTGTAAATTGCAATAATATTTTACAATATTTATGTTTTTTTTTTTTTTTTTTACCAATAAATAATAAAAATTAATGCAAATAAATGCAGTCTTGGTGAGCATAAAATGCGCATTACAAAAACTTGAAAAAACAAAAAAAAGTGTATATGTATGTATATAAATATGTATATAAGTATATAAAAAAAAATGTGTGTGTGTGTATATATATATATATATACACACATACATATATATAAATAGTAACAAAGCCCAAATTTTACACAAACACCAAATGATAGTTCTTTGAGAAATTTTGCATTAAATCACCAAAAAAATAAATAAAAATCTACCATATACTGTGAATTTTTGGATAGATCACTCAGCACTATTAACCTTGGACAACAGTCCATGATACTACAGCAAAAAACAGACATGGACAAATCCTAAACAGTTACTTGGCCAATGACACTTACTGCGCTTGATAGCACCAGCAAGATTGTCCAAAAGGTAGTTCAGCAGTCGCCGGGTACCATCTGGCTCCTGGTAGAGGCTCATAATTTCTTGAGTGAGTGGATTGCCTGTAGAGACACACCAAAAAACTCAGTAGAAAACATTTTCTGCCCATTGAGGAGCTCAATTACCAAAACAAATGATGACTCACCTTTCAACCCCAGTGTTTGTAACTGAAACAATTTCCCCAATTCGAATGGCAGAACCCGCAACTGGTTGTTATTTAAAAGCAGTTCCCTGTTGGAAACCATGAAACAAATGTTAACTAACACCACACCAGTCAGCAGTGTACTTGATGCTAAACTAAAAAAAAGAGAAAAAAAAAAACAAAAAAACAAAAGCAATAAAACTTCAATATATTGGTTACATTTTACATTTAACAACACTTCTGATTTTAAAAACATGTTAACAAATGTTTGAAATAAATTAATAAACGTTGTAAAAGTACTGTTCATATTAACTAATGTAATTCAAGTAAAACTGAAATAAAAACAACACTCAAAAATATAATAAAAATAGAATATAGTAAGATACAGTAATAGAAGGGAAAAATAAAGATTAAAGAAAATAAAGAAAAAAACACAGATACACTACAAGTCAAAAGTTTTTGAACAGTAAGTTTTTTAATATATTTTAAAGAATTCTCTTTTGCTCACCAAGCCTGTGTTTATTTAATCCAAAGTACAGCAAAAACAGTACAATTCTGAAATATTTTTACTATTTAAAATGGCTTTTCTATTTGAATATATTTTAACATTTATTGCTGTGATTAAACCTGAATTTTCAGCATCATTACTTCAGTCTTCAGCATCACGATTCATCAGAAATCATTCTAATATGCTGATTTGCTGTTCAGTAAATATTTTTAAGTAATTTATTTTCTTTTTTTTTCCACAATTCTTTCATGAATAGGAAGTTCCAAAGATCAGCATTTATGTGAAATAAAAAGCTTTTGTAATATTATAAACTATACCATTCAAAAGCCTGGAGTCAGTTTTTTTTTTTTTTTTATTAGCAAGGATGCTTTAAAATTGATCAAAAGTGATAAGGCATTTATAATGTTACAAAAGATTTCTATTTCAGATAAATGCTGTTCTTCTAAACTTTCTACTCATCACAGAAACCTGAAAAAACTCTACTCAGCTGATTTCAACATAATAATAAACGTTTCTCAAGCAGCAAATCAGAGTATTAGAATGATTTCTGAAGGATCATGTGACACTGAAGACACGATGCTAAAAATTCAGCTTCGAAATCACAGGAATTAATTACATTTTAAAATATGTTCAAATAGAAAACAGTTCTTTTAAAAAGTAAAAATATTTTAAAATTGAACTCTTTTGCTGTACCTTGGATCAAATAAATGCAGGCTTGGTGGGCAGAAGAGATTTCTGTAAAAAACATTAAAAAAATCTTACTGCTCAAAAACTTGACTGGAAGCGTACACCTGCTCAAACCTAATGGTCATTAAAAACAGTGAAAGCCTCACTAATGATATCAAATGAAACTATTTTAAAATTATTTTAAAAAGACTGCACTAACAAAACAATTTCTAGGCGATAACGGTTAAGACATTTTATCTCAATAACATTGAGATAAGGCCTGGAAATCACAGTTTTCAAATTCCCTGACATTTCCACAACTGTGGAAAGCCTGTCGGGAGTGATCTAGTTTCATCAAGTGGGCTCATGAGAACATGAAGGACCTTTTTCCATCTTTTCCCTCCTGTACTGCAAACACATTAAATGGAACAAATGATCCATGGAAAGAATAATGTGGCTTTTGCTCCAAGTAGCTCACCTGAGAGACACCATGTTGCCAAGCTCTGCTGGCAGGCTCCTGATCTTATTGGACGACAGGTCCAAGAACACAAGGTTGTGCAGCTTGGCAATTTCAGGTGGGATGCGTGACAGAGAGTTGTCACTGAGGTGCAGAGCAGTGAGGTGCGTGAGCGACCAAAGGCCCGAGCTGAGACTCCGAACATTACCTGAGACATAAACAAAATAAATGTTTCTTTATTATGTTTCACTTTCATTCCAGAAGTGATCTAAAGTTGAGATATCCATTAGAGGGTTTACTCTGAGACATACCAATTATTTCAAGCCCATCCCAGATGGATTTTTTCCCACTGTTTGCCTCCTCACTAGACATGATAGTGTACATCCGCCTGGAATCAGGCGGGTCATATTTCTCTTTGGGCATCCCTAGACCACTGTGAGGGGAAAAACACATAATCAGATTTATAAAACAAGAAATATTTGCATGACATGATTCAGCCTGTTTACAGACCATACAAGAACATAATTTACACCTGTTAGTTTTCTGAGAATTGTAGTATATATAATGTGCATAGGCGAATACAAGGCCTATATAGTGTCTGCTGGATATTGTGTTGTAATTGTTGCTGCTGATTTGCCAGCAAAATAAGTACTATAAATCTACATATAAATCTATGAATCATTCTAATATGCTAATTGAAAAGCATTTCTTATTATCATCATTATCATTATGTTGAAAAGTTTTTGCAGGTAAATATTTTAGTGAGAACTCTGATACATTACCATTTAAAATGTTTAAAATGCAAAAATGCTTTCCCAAATGTGTTACTGTATGTACAAGCATATAAGTAACATCAAAGTAAAAATAAACAGTCAGCTAAATAACTGGAACTGTCAAAACAAACGTAACTTAATAACTACTAGCTCCTTACAAGACCAAAACACACCTGTTACACACACTGCAACGCTAATTGGACTAGAAACAAGTATAATAACATTTAATCAGCATATTTATACGATTTGTACATGTCAAAACAAACTGAAAGTAGAAGTGCAAATAAGCACGCAAGCTAATAAACAACTAGCTCTCTGCTATGCTAATGACCTAATTAAACTCGTTAATATTATAAAACGCGGCCTCCACAAGGTAGCATTAACATGAAATATCGTGTTAATCATAAACTTTTTGAAGTAATAAGCATCTAATGCGTCCGTTTACTGAAAAGCTAATATTTTCGCACAGCTATCCTTCTAAGTTATCAGCTTTAGCCACAGGCTACTGAAGGTGCTGCCGTCTAAAAGATTGACATCTCAATTAACCCGTGTATATATGTTAAATAAATCGATGTAGAAAATACTGTGCATATATTTTAAAACTAATACCAATTTTATATAATATTCGCTGCATATCAACAAATAGAGGCTAACTAGCGTAGCTATAGCTAACTTGAAAACAAACACAAACGGGGACTCATATCAACTCCAAACCTTTAGAAAAAATATTTCAGAATTACCTTAAATAGCATAACAACTCCTGAAGTCAGCTGTGTCTCACTTCGGCGTTAATTCATTCGTTCGTGTCGGCTGTGCAGCTACGGGAAGCAGCGCAGCATCATGGCGGAGGGTTTTTGTGCAGCTGTTGTGCTGCTCTCCAAAACAAGGGTCCATGTGCCCATATTATGCTGTTCATGTCTCAACACCTAGTGAGTTGCCTACACAGAATGCACCATGTTGTCTAGGTGTGCAGCTCTTTAGGATTTGAGACACAGTCATTCTTATCCTACCATTTCATTCCTAATGTTGTCTAATAATTTTGGACACTAAACCAAATGTAGCATGTTATTTTTCCATTTTATATTTGCTTTCATGTGGGAGAACGTTTGTAGTGAATGAGCAGGAAATTACTGTTCTGGGATTACCAGGTTGTGATGCAGCTTTGAGCTATTATTTTGCATTTGATTTAATATTTAAAAAAATAAATAAATAAAATCATAATTTTCTTACTGTTAAGGGATGAAATAAATTATGATTTGGGTACCCAGAATTTTAATTCTAAAAAGCTTTACAGCTACAATAAAAAAAAAAAGCTACAAAGCTTTTATTATTTTATGTCTAAATATACACTACCAGTCAAAAAATTTTTTAACGTTTTTTTGACAAAAAAAGTCTCTTCTCCTCACCAAGCCTGCATTTATTTGATCCAAAGAACAGTGAAAACAGTGCAATTTTGAAATATTTTACTATTTAAAATAACTGTTTTCTATTTGAATATATTTTAAAATGTAATTTATTCCTGTGATCAAAGCTAAATTTTCAGCATCATTACTCCAGTCTTCAGTGTCACATGATCTTTCAGAAATCATTCTAAGCAGATTTGCTGTTCAAGAAACATTTCTTATTATCATTATTATTATAAATATTTAAAACAGTTGAGTAGAGTTTGTAACACTGTAACATTATAACACTATACATGTTACATGTATACATTATAACAATCAAAAGCTAGAGCCAGTATTTATTTATTTATTTATTTATTGACAAAAAAAATATAGAAATTAATAATTTTATTTAGCAAGGATGCTTAAAATTGCTAAAAGTGATCATAACGACTTTCTATTCATCAAAGAAACCTGAAAAATTCTACTCAGCTGTTTTCAACATCATAATAATACATTTTTTGAGCAGCAAATCAGAATATTAGAATGATTTCTGAACGATCGTGTGACTGGAGTAATGATGCTAAAAATTCAGCTTTTAAATCACAGGAATAAAATACATTTTAAAATATATTCAAATAGAAAACAGTTATTTTAAATAGTAACAATATTTCAGAATTGTACTGTTTTTGTTGTTCTTTGGATCAAATAAATGCAGGCTTGGTGAGCAGAAGAGACTTCTTTAAAAAAACATTAAAAATCATACTGTACAAAAACTTGAACAGGTGCACAGAAAGAAATACAAGCAATTAGTCTAACAGAAACCCCACACACTGCTCTAGTTTGCAAATCATGTTTTAAGGCAATGTTTAAAAGAAGAAATTTTTAAAGAAGATTGCATCAACAAAATGTCACATTAAAATATAATTTGCTGGCTCTAGCAGTGTCTGGGTTTTTATTTTTGTTAGACTGTTATAGACCAGACTATTATTGGTGGAGGTTGAGGAGAGATCCCCCATATGATTGTAAAGCGCTTTGGGTGTATGGCAATACACAATGCAAGCGCTATATAAATGCCTCATTCATTCATTATTATTATTAAAGGTTTAATAATTTAAAGTACCACCAGACACATCAGTTACACTACCGTTCAAAAGTTTGGGGTCAGTAAGACTTGTAATAGTCTTTAAAGAAGTCTCTTATGCTCATCAAGCCTGCATTTATTTGATTAAAAATATAGAAAAAAAACAGTAATATTGCAAAATGTTTTTACAATATAAAATATGTTTTTTATTTTAACATACTTTAAAATAGAATTTATTCCTGTGATGAAAAGCTGAATTTTTATCAGCTGTTACTCCAGTCTTAAGTGTCACATGATCCTTCAGAAATCATTCTAATATGCGGATTTATTATTAGAATGATCAGTGTTGGATAATATCAACAGTTGTGCTGCCAAATATTTTTTGGAACCATAAAAATGTACTGACCCCAAACTTTTGAACGGAAGTGTACGTGTACCTGTAGATGAGACAGTAAATCCTGGATTTACATGGGGAGAGCATACTACTATTACTGCTACTGTACTACTACTTAATAATAATAATAATAATAATAATAATAATAGCTCTTGATTAGTGTTTGTAGTAAACAAACACAAAAATTGTATAAAAAATACATTTATTAAAAAAAACGTCAAAATAAAGTTATTATAAAAGATTTAACAACTTGAAACAACACTGGGCATGTCAGTTATGTGTTCTTGTAGTTGGGATAGTAAATTCTGCATTTCCATGGGAAGAGGATGACCAATGTCATCCGCTGCTCGTGATAGGAAGGCGGCTGTTGCTTTTTGCACTTCGGAACGTGTCATCCGATCATTCTGTGTCCAGATCAGAGCATGTCTTTTATCAGAACGGTTTGTGATGGGGCGATGTAGATGACCTGGGAAACAAAAGTCGCAAATAAGGTCATGAAAAAAGTAATGAAAAAATCTTTGATTACTTGTCGTCTTTGTTAGCTTATTTATAAATGTCTTAATTATTAGGTGAAAAGGCTGTGTTAGCACTAGATTGCTACCTGTCACAACTTCTTCATAACTGAGCATCAGCATCCACAGAAGCTGAAGGAGCTCATCCCATTTTCTCCACTTTTCTGCTGCATCCTAGCACACCATGTAAGGAGATCATGTGAGTTCAGCTGTTACGTAGAATAATAATAGAAAATGTTAATTTGTCACAAATAGTGCAGTGATCTTTTACAGAGGGGTCTGAAGCCAGTGTGGAGCTCTTGAGGTAGTGTAGCAGCAGTTTTAGAGACATGGGCGAGTTTCCCCATGGGTGAGTTTCCAGAGAACAAGCCTCACCCAGAAGCAGATTCAACAACGTGCATGTCAGCAGCTTGCTATCCAGAGTCCTTAACAATAAGAGTCTAGCACACACAAGGAAGAAAGCATATTAAGAAATGTACATAAACGCACTGTTACGATACAAACAGCAGCAAACACTCTTCATTTAGAGAACATTCAATAAAGCTCCAATGCAAAACAGTGCAAGCACTGATTATACTGGTTCTCTCTCTCTTTTTTTTTTGTTTTTACCTTATCTGCCTGCAAGAATGCACTTCATTAAGACAACTGAGGAGCTCTAATGAAATTCTTTCTGATTTGTAGTCAGGGTTGATGTCCACCTCCACAGCCAATGTTAACATTCTCTGAAGAGATAATACAATCCTGTAACAAAGAAAGTAAATGTCTCTATTTAGCAAAGAAAGAAAGAACAAAAATATATCACTGTTAGAAATGTATGTTGTACCACCGTTCAATGTTTGGGGTCGGTACATTTTTTCCATACTAATCAAGTTTGCATTTATTTGAACAAAAATACAGTAAAAACAGGAAGAGTGTAAAATATTATTACAAAAAATAACTGTTTTCTATTTGAATATTTTAAAATGTAATTAATTCTTGTGATGGCAACACTGAATTTTCAGCATCATTACTCCAGTCTTCAGTGTCACATGACTAAATGACATCTAAATTGAAATCATTCTCATATCCTGATTTGCTGAACAAGAAACATTTCTTAAATACTATCAATCATGAAAGTATCTTTGCTGCTTAATATTTATACGCTAATATGATCATCTATTGTTTTTTAGGATTGTTTGATTTATATAAAGAACACCATCTATTTGTAATAGAAATCTTTTGTAACACTAAATAACAGTTTTTTTTGTTTTGTTTTGTTTTTTTAAATCTTACTGACTCCAAGCTTTTGAACGGTAGTGTATAATAATAACAAAAACTTCACTTCACATACTTAAGATAGTTGTCCTCTTTCTTTGGATGCTCCTCATCTTTTGAGTGGTTCAGTGACTCCTTAGCAGCATTCATCAACCAACTTACTATGTTCCTAAGAACAAGAATCACAATAATAAATACATATATGAAATAATTACATAAATAATATAATGCCAAGTCAAAGCAACTGCAATTTTGGGGCTTAAATAAAGGTCAGATCAGAAGTCGCATTAACCGAAAATTTTCCGTCATTGATGGAACTTTTTTTTTTTATCAGTGACAGAAAAATCTGAAGGCTGTCCGTCACTTTGACAGATTACACTGAGGGTGATCTATTGTAAATTTTGGCTGTAATTTCCATCCCTGTCCAGTTGGTGGTGAGTGTGTTCCAGCCGTCGAAACTGTCACAAATGTTTTTCTATGCATTTGATTACCCACAGGCGAGTACACAGAAGCTACATCGATCTATCACGCCACATTAAAGAGCAGCAAAGTGGTATTGCTTGAATTTCCTTTGTTTCATATCACAACACAAAGCCTAGCCTATTGCTATTTATTGGAATGAAGATGCACTATGTACTGTCCATTCATCAACTGAAAACAGCATGGGCCAAGAGATTGATTGTGATTTAAGAATCAATATTGGTTTATTAAAATGAATCTATTAAAATAATTTTTTTTTTTTTTTTTACCCAGCCCTAACGTATTTTGTTGTTTTTAAACACTGTGCTGTCATCCTGTTCATGATTAAAATAAAAAATGTGAACAAAAAAGCAATTAAATGTATTATTCTAATTCAAATATGAAAATTAAAATGACGGGTAATAATACATTATGGCGGAATTTTTACAAGAGAGAGAGCAGTGAATGTATTGATTTATTTACTGTATATTACGCTGCTGCCACACAGATCTAATATAAACATGCAATTTCCCAGCTATTTACCTTTACAGACATATCAGACTGTTTTTGTAACTTGTGTGTTTTTAACATAAACTTGTGTGTATTTGACAGTTTAAGCGCAATAAGACATGAAAGAGAACTTAGTTTAGTACTCACACGCCGTGTGACAGCCGCTTTCTGTGCGCGTGCTTTGGACATGTGAGCTCAGAAAAACGCGTATCAGAAGTTGAAACTGATACGGCTTTAAAACATGATTTTAGCGCGATAGACACCATAATCAAAACCAAACGTTTTTTTTTCAATCTGAGGTATGAGCTGTAAAAGCAGAGCTCTACTCTGAAAAAGAGGGGCGGGGAGCAGCAGCTCATTTGCATTTAAAAAGACATGCACAAAAACAGTGTCTTTCTGCTTTCACTTAAAACAGGTATTTTCAAAATGATATAATAAATGATCTGAGGTATTTTGAGCTAAACTTCACAGACACATTCTGGGGACACCTGAGACTTATATTACATATTGTAAAAACATATTGTAATAGGTCTCCTTTAAATAAAAACAGCTCCAGCAATATAGAATGCAACTCACTTGAACTGCCCAGTTGTTCCACTTCCAAGCATCTTCCTTGCAATAGATTGATGAAGACTCTGAGTACTGAGTTTAAAATGAAAATCATCTTCTAAAACCTGCAACGCATATTGCAGGAACATGTACTGGACCTCCGTCTGCAACCTGCTAGTGTCATCCTTAAGACAGGAATAATGAAATGTGGAACGTTGAATAAATAAAAGCATAATTTTTAATATTACTTAATGCTACTTTTTCACAAAAAAAAGTGCTAAATGTATCTACCTGTTTCTTCATAACTGACTTCATCACTTCCCAATCCCATGGGACTGTAGAAGCATCCACAGGGTGGTATCTTAACATATAAAACAAACAACTTATCAAATAAACATAAATAGTAAGTTATACACTTTTATTCTTTTAGGGAGTTAGGAAACAGGTGGATATTTCCATTTTTCATTGAATAGGAAAGGCAGGTGGGATCATGTGCCAGAGCACATGCTCAACCTGCCAGGCTACATCTCTGATTAACACTACCAGATCTGATTTCCACCTCTGATTTACACTACTTTGAACAGTATGATTTTTAATGTTTTTTTTTTAAGAAGTCTGTTCTGCAGTACAGTAAAAAACAGTAAAAATTTTAAAATATTTAAAATATATTTACTATTTAAAATAATTGTTTTCTATTTGAATAAATGTAATTTATTCCTGTGATTTTAAAGCTGAATTTTAGCATCATTACTCCAGTCAGATGACCCTTCAGAAATCATTCTAATATTCTGATTTGCTGCTCAAAAAATATTTATTATTATTATTATGTTAAACACAGCTGAGAATAATTTTTTCAGGTTTCTTTGATGTATAGAAAATTCAGAAGGACAGCATTTGTCTGAAATATAAATCTTTTGTAACATTATAAATGTCTTTATCATCACTTTTGATCAATTTAACACATCCTAAAAGTATTAATTTCAAAAATTTCTTTCTCCAAAAATGTTCTCAACTGTTTTAAACATTGATAATACTACTACTACTAATAATAATAACTAATAATAACAGCAAATCAGCATATTAGAATGATTTCTGAAGGATCATGTGACAGTGAAGACTGGAATAATGACACTGAAAATGTAGGTTTGATCACAGGAATAAATTACATTTTAAAATATATTCAAATAAAAAAAATCAGTTGTTGTGAATAGTAACAAATTTCACAATATTACTGATTTTGCTGTATTTTGAATCAAAGAAATGCAGGCTTGATGAGCAGAAGAGAATTCTAAAAACATAAAAAATCTTACTGTTCAAAAACTTTTGACTGGTAGTGTACTCTTGACTTCATTAAAACTTAAATTGTTCATATTCCCAAACTGTTTTAAACCAAGTAGTTGCAGTTGTGAGTCTTCACTCACCTCTGAGTCTTCATCAATAGGTTATAGGCCTCTATGACAAAAACATCAGGGCTTTGTGGGTTTAAGAGAATCCCCTTGAGCAGATGTGTCGTAATATCCACCGGTGGGTAATAGCGAGGCTGAATGAAGTCAGAGAGCAGCTGAAGAGTGCCTTCTGGGTAATTCTCCTCAATAGTGCTGTAGACCAAGCTAAGGCTCTGACGGCATAGAGGCTCAGCGGGACCATAGTGTTTATCTTCCTCATCTTCATCCTGTTAAAAACAAAAAATGACCGACTGGAATCAATTTCACTATGGATACTGTAGGATATTCATTTATGTTCTGGCATATTCAGGGTAAGATTCAAGGGTGTGTCTTGCTGCAAAGGGCTGCGGTAAACAAAAAAGACTGTATGATTCATGTTAAAATTATGTGTACACAGAGTAACAATATGAAGACAACCAAATTATCAGTATCATGAAATGCCCAATGCCATTTTGGAAGTATATGACTTTCTTCCTTCAGATGTTGATGAACAAGATTTTTAGAAAAGTAATAAAACCATATAATGCAAGTGTACGGGACTCCCAAAGTTAAAGAAGCAGCTCACTTACAAAATGAAAATTTTCATGACATGACAGTTTACTCACCCCCATGTCATTCAAGATTCGTGTTTTTCTTTCCTCAGTTGAAAAGAAATTAAGGTTTTTAAGGAAAACATTCCAGGATTTTTCCGAAGTGGACTTCGGTGTTGGCCAATGTGTTGAAGGTACAAACTGCAGTTTCAGTGCAGCTTCGAAGGGGTCTACGCAATCTCAGCCGAGGAATAAGGGTCTTTTCTAGCAAAACAATCATCACTTTCTAAGAAAAATACAAATTTATATACTTTTTAACCACAAATGCTCGTCTTGCACTAGGCGTGTGCACTAGGTAGTTGAAAGTACCAGCCCAGTGTTTACAAAGTTTACAAATACAAATGTGCAAAGAAAGTCAAACACCCTTTACAAAAAAAAGATAAAACAACAATGTCGGACAATTTCGAAGTTGGAGGACAAAATAAGATGGAGGTTTTCACCCTACCCTACCTTAACTGAAGTACACAGATGAAGAACTAACCACGCATGACTTTTCCAACATGATCACGCAATGCGTGAAGACGCTCATCACAGAGCCAGTGCAAGACGAGCATTTATGGTTGAAAAGTATCAAGAAAATGACTGGTCATTTCACTAGATAAGACCCTTATTCCTTAGCTGGGATCATGTAGAGCCTGAAGGATCCTAAGATCCTTACATGCAAATTATTGTGTTGTGTTCAAATTTTATGTTTGTTTTCAATTTTATTTATAATCATTTATTTACATAATTATTTATAATCAGTTTATAATCATTAGTCATTCACATAATTCATATTTAATTATTTATTTGATTATTTAAGTACAGGGTGGGCCATTTATATGGATACACCTTAATAAAATGGGAATGGTTGGTGATATTAACGTCCTGTTTGTGGCACATTATAAGTGGTCAGAAACTTGTAAATAACTCATGAAAGAATAAAGTTACGTTAAAACCAAGCACACCATTGTTTTTCTTGTGAAATTCCCAATAAGTTTGATGTGTGATGTATCCATATAAATGGCCCACCCTGTATTTATCATTTATTCATATGTATTATTCATTAATGTGTTTTTATATTTTATATTTCTTATTATTTTTCCTTGCTTATGCATTTTCATTATTGTTCAGTTCCATGATTGTGAGGTTTAATGAATTGTTTGGTCTAAGAAATAGATAACAGGGATGTTTATGGAAATTCAAGGTTTATGGGATGTTGAATCCGTTTGATATATCATTGTTCTTTGAGCTGTACTCCCCAGACGAAGTTTGAACATTGAGACATACGCAACTAAAACTGTTCAATAAATTCTGTTATACCTTTTTACCATCATCACTTCGTCTCGTGCTTCTGCTCTTTTCTGGCTTCCATCGGTCAACTTCATAACTAATAGAAACCTGCTGTTAGCGGGGTTGGGGTAACTACAGCTTGCTGACTAGTTGTTCTGTTACCGGAAAGACTGATATTTTCTGACGGGATCTGGTGTCCGGGGGTATAAATAAAGGTGACCTGACTAGACTTGACAAGTTGGATCTTCGTTGGCCACCACTGAAGTCCCTTATATGGAGAAAAATCCTGGAATTTTTTCCTCAAAAATCTTTTTTTTTTTTTACCACTGAAGAAAAACATGAACATCGTGGAAGACATGAGGGTGAGTAAATTATCAGGAAATTCTCATTCTGGAAGTTGAACTTCAACTTTAACACAACAAAAACCACACAACGTAAACGCAACGTTAATCCATACAACCTCAGTCTTTTGAAGCGAAACAACAGGTTTGTGTATGAACTGATGCATGTACGTTGCAAAACACAAGAAACACAGTCCTCTGTGCTTTTGCATAATGAAAGAATTTTGTGGTATCCCTTGAAATCTATCTGTTAAAAAGCCAAAGTGCATATTAAAATCTCTTACCATTTGTGGAACCGTTCCACTCATGCACTGAGTTAATTTCCTGTACTGAGTCAGACAGATATGCTGTCTATCTTCCGAGTTGTTTTCAGAGAGATCTGACTCCAAGTTATCCAGCACATTTTTATTGTCGCCATCCCTGCTCGTCTCCCAAACCCTGATGGGAGGGCTTTCTGGAGATCCTGCGTCTAAATAATTTCTCTTTTGCTCTGTACTCTCTGGAAAATTTGGCGAGGAGGGCTGTGAAATCAGGAGGCTGAGGGGGCTACTTGTTGAGCTCAATGTAGACAGATTGGGGGAATGTGCTGCTGTGTCGCTGGCAAGAATCTCTGTGGATGTGGGACTGTTGGGTTTACTCTGTCTAGACGAAAGTTCAGGGCTCCAGGGGGGCGATGCCCTAGATGAGGTAGGTATGGTGGGAGACAAAGGCTCGGGATGAACCTGAGTATGTAGGTCCTCATTTCTGCAGATATTCATCGCTTCACCCTCCTCTTTTAATGAAAGTGCATTGGATACTGATGCAGTATGAGTAGCAGAAGGAAGCTTAGAGGTTGACTGTTGACTGTCGTATGTTGTATACGGATGATCATCGTCTTCAGACTTATTGGATGAATCAGAGAATATATAAGCATCTACCTCACTCGGACAGTAATACGGACTGTCAAGATTGTAAGGAGAGAGAATACTGTCTTCCCATTTCTGCGATGAGTCGAGATTGTCTTCTTGGTCTGCTTCTGTGCTGCAGACAGCTGGTGTACTAAGCTGTGTGTCTTTAGTGTTCTGCGATACATCTGCAGTAGAGTTTTTTAATACTTCAGATTCATTTTTGAACGGATTTTGACTTTTATCATTGGACCTGCAGTGTTCCAAAGACTTATCCCAGCTCAGCTGCTCAGACGGCAAACTTGAATTACAATTTGTGTCCGGATGCAAATAATCTTCTGTTCTTTGGAGCACATCTGTGAGAGTGTTCTCCTGACTGAGTGACTTACAGGCAACAAACTGCACACTGCTTCCTACAAAGCACCCTGAATTAGCTACATCTTTGCCAATGCTGGTTTGAGATTGTGATTCTTGGGGTTTTCCTAAAGATGTCGGTGTTGCATGCGCTTTCTTGTCTCTGCTTTCTACTGACGGCAAAGTCGGTGATGGTTTCTGCACGTTAACATCATCAGGAGGATCGTCTTCACTTAAATCTATAACTTCTAGGGAGGAGCACGTATCTCCTCTTGAGCATCTTCGCCTTGCAGGGGTGAAGCTGTGGCCTGTGATATCGATGAGGACCTGACACAAACAAATAAAGAAGAAAGCATGATACTAAATTATATGAGTATCATTAACAAAAAATTAATATTAACTTTTGTACATTTCACATTTTAAAAAATCTAGTGTTTGATCATGTCTAAACATTTATTCAAATGATCTGCATTACTCTTTTGAGAAACTAGTCTAGTAAATACATGTATATTTATTAAAGAGCCATACAGGTACCTAGTGGGTAAACCATGGCATTACAAATGAATATGCTTTTTTCTGACCACAAAATGACTCAAAATTGCTTATGTGCATTAGAATTTGACACCCTTTTCTCTATTTTAACTTTAAAAACTACACTAATAGTAATACAAGTCAAAGAAATATTAGAAATATTTTAACTGCATAATATTGCACAAATAGTATTTAGTATTTAGTACCAAAAGATCTCTTCAAAATATTAAATAAATATGACTAAAGTAAAATATAGAACATTGAAAAAAAGAACATTAAAATATAGAAGTTGTGCCTTGTGATAATGATGAGGACCTGAGACAAACAAATAATGAAGAAAGCAGGTGAAACCAAAAGAAATATAGCGAAAGATCAATATGGACTTTTCCATGCCTTAAGCCAATATTGATTACGACAGATGAGGTGACTGATGGCCAAAATGTAATGGATAACATATAGACAAAAGATCTTTGTTAAAGGGATAGTTCACCCAAAAGTGAAAATTCTGTCATTAATTATTCACCCTCATGTCGTTCCAAACCTTAAGATCTTCATTTGTTTTCGGAACACAAATTAAGGTATTAATGAAATGAAATCCCAGAGCTTTCTGACCCTGCATAGACAGCAACGCAACTACCACGTTCAAGGTCCAGGAAGGTAGTAAGGACATTGTTAAATTGGTCCATGTGACATCAGTGGTTCAACCGTTTTATGGAACTATGAGAATACGAAGGAGAAGAATTGTTAAATTAAGTTTTTGACAAACGTATTCACATAGCTTCATAAAATTACAGTTGAACCACTGATGTCACATGGACTACTTTAATGATGTCCTTACTACTTCTCTGGATCTTGAATGTGGGAGGACCCTTGCTGTCTATGGAGGGTCAAGAAGCTCTCAGATTTCATAAAAAATATCTTAATTTGTGTTCTGAAGTTTAACGAAGGTCTTACAGGTTTGGAACGACATGAGGATGATTAATTAATGACAGAATTTTAATTTTGGGGTGAACGATCCCATTAAATATAATAACACTGACTAGGTTATAAGGCTTCCCTAAAGGACTTTTTATTTTGAAACAATGGCTGACTGCGCACATTATCACACTTACTACACTGATTTGTATGCAAATAAATAAATATGTAAATGCTAAATATTGATTAAAATTAAAATTGAAATAATTTTATTAGCTTACTTCCAGAGACCACGACGAGACCGAACACGAGCACAGCTGAGAAAAACAGGTTTACCGGATGAGCGGTTAATTAAACTGCGACTGGCCAATCAGAATCGCTTATTCGAGAGAGCCGCGGAATAAAATACATAGCCTGTGATACTGGCTAATAGCAAATGAAACTCAAAATACTCTAAATTCACTAAAATATTGGTATTTATTTCTAACAGAATAGAATGTTGGGCTTCATGGTAATCTTCCATCAGTCAATTTATCGATTAGCATAACCTTGATATCACAATAATGAAAATTACTTCTAAAATACTGGCTAACATATAATAGACATTATCTACTTTTATTTAAATACTTAAATTAATTAATTTAATTTCAAATTTTGATCTGGAAGATTGCCGTGCTTTGCAAGCCGATAAAAATATCTAATCTCACTTTTAATATTTCGAGGTAACGTCATCTGTGCGCGTGCCAACGTCTATTGCTGCTATTCCGCGCGCTATGGATACAAAGCAAAAACCACGTGCGATTGGAAACAAGTGCAAGTTTACGCACACTCTAAACAAATATGCTTTTTTGCATATGTAAACCAGAGGAAGGTTCTCATGTTCTGCATAGAAATTGATATAAGTACACGCGGCTAAAACTAAGCAAAACATGGAGAGTCTGATACAGACAAACTGCTTGAAAATAGTTGGATGAACTTACAGGTGTGACTGGGAGCCATTGTGCTCGAATGAACGGAATTGCGTCTTCTTTGTCTTCATTATAACTGCTTATAACCTCTAAATCAGAGTCGTCTTCGCTGCCCGAACTGACACAAATAATATCCTCCATAATCCCGCCTCACCCTGTCCCATTAGTCATGTTTGCGCTGACGGAGCACAGTCTTGAACAACAAAAATAGATCGCCCAGGAGAAAACATTAATCTAGTTAAGTTACTGTTGTTAGCTATTGCTTTCAAACAAACCTCTACTAAAACAAATAATCACGTAGGTAAATGTCAATACTGGTGTCACATAGGTGGAAATGTTATGGTTTCACTATCGTAGGATTTGACGAAAAGGAACTTCCGCAAGTGAAATGTTGTCGGTTTATGCGGAAGTGTTTTAAAATAGTCGATTTACGGTCCATAGCAATTCGTTTATGTTTTGTCTGCGTCAAAATGCTTTTAGTTATGCTATTCGTAGCCATAGTTAGTCAACATTACATCTGTTTATGAGTTTTCTACTTTATAGTATATTGGTCTGAGCGATATATGGCTTTTATCTGAGAGGAAAAACATATGGGGATGTAGCTCAGTGGTAGAGCGCATGCTTTGCATGTATGAGGCCCCGGGTTCAATCCCCGGCATCTCCACTTTTTACATTTACACATTGTACAGATTGCTTCTAGAATAACACAGACTGTTGTCGGAAATTACACAGATTTCAATATCATTCCGTCGATTAAGTTCATGTTTATCCATTGGATAATATATCCAATCATGTTTATCCATTTATAAAACGGTTTAACTACAAAAAAAAACACCCCTGGCAAACTGTGGTTTTGGACAATATCAGCATAAATCCTTATCATTTTTTGGTGCAAATACATTAAAGTAACTTAACATTATCATTGGAGACCAGCAATAATAAATTTCATTTTGATTACATAATAATGGGAATATATACATGTCAAAGTCAGACATGCCCCTTTGCCAGCTGTGATGCCTGGTTACTGGTTTAAACTTGGCCCAGGTTTTTAAAAGATTTTTGTGTCAGCACACCTTAATAGCTTCAACAATTGATTGCCAATTAAGTTTAGAATACAATGAATACAATGAATGCGTTTACAAACTTTTGGAGGGCAGTGTATCTATATATATATATATATATATATATTGTTTTATGCTGCAGCCTTATTTTAAAGTGCTTTGAATTTTTAACATCAATATACACTCCATACACCATAATAACAAAGCACAAACAGGTTTATAACAACTTTGCACATTTATTAGAAATAAAAAACAGAAATGACACCATTGCAGAAGTATTCATACCCCTTTCTGGGACACTTGAAATCAGGAACAGAGCTGGCCTCCTGGCCAAACTGAGCAATTGATGGAGAAGGGCCTTGTTTAGACTGGTGATCAGGAAGCTGATGGTCACTGTAGTTGAGCTCCATGATCATATATGCAGATAGGAGAAACTTAAAGAAGGACAAACATAAGACTCCACCAATCCAGTCTTTATGGCAGTGTGGCCAAACTCAATTCTCTCCTCTCCAGTGAAGACGCATAAAGACCCACTTAAAATTTGCAACAAAGAACTCTGACTGTGAGAAACAAGATTCTCTGGTCTGATAAACATCAATTCCAAGCATCATGTATGGAGGAAACTGGCACTGCTCATCACCTGCAGAGTACCATCCCGAAAGTAAAGTGTGCTGGTAGCAGCCTAATGCTGTGTGGCAGGGACTGAGGGACTTGTCAGAGTAGAAGGAAAGCTCAACACAGCAAAATATTGAGATAGCCTTAATGAAAACCTAGTCCAGAGCATTCAGAACCTCAGACTGGGCAGAAGGTTCACCTTCCAACAGGACAATGACCCTAAGCACACAGCAAGAGTGGCTTATAGACAACTCTGTGAATGTCTTTGAGTGGCCCAGACAAAGCCTTGGCTTGAACGCAATCAAATATTTCTGGAGAAACCTGCAAATGTCTGCCATGCGCCATCCATGCTGACAGAACTCGTGAGGTGAAGAGGTGAGGTGAAGAATGGCAGATAATTGGCAAGTTGTGCAAAACTTGTCATATCATACCCAAAAAGGCTGTAAAGGTATATTGAGTTATGAATACTGGGTATGAATACTTATGCAATATGCGTGTTTCAGTGTTTTATTTTTAATAAATTTGCAAAGTTATCCGAATCTGTTTTGAGCTTTGTCTTTATTGTGTATGGAGTGCAGACTGATGTGGAAAAGAAAGTAATTCAAAGCAATTTAACAAGGATGCAACATAAAACGTGAAAAAAAAAATTAAGGGCTATGAATACTTTTGCAAGGCATTGCAAAGTTTACAAAGGCTGCATTTATTTGTTCAAAAATACTATAAATATTTAAAAAATTAACTGAAAAATTACAATTTAATTGTATTTATTTTACTATATTTTAAAATATAATTAATTTCTTTAAGTTCTGAATTTTCAGCTTATTTTTCATCACTCCAGTCTTCAGTGTCACATGATCCCCCAGAAAGCATTCTAATACGCAGATGCTCAAGAAACTTTTTATTGTTGTAAATCTTGAAAACAGTAGTGCTTTTTTTCTTTCATAAATAGAAAGTTCAAAAGAACAGCATGTGCTTACAAGTAAAAGTAAATGTGTCCGTGCACTATTGATTTCTTTTAAAAACAATTCTTACTTATCCCAAACTTTTAAACAATGCTTTTCTCTAAACAGAGGGATGAGTGACTCACTTGGAGTCTATATTTTGTGGTATTAGTCAAAGGTGACCATAGTAAGAAATTCCAGCGCCGTTCCTTGCGAGAGTGAAGTTGAGGCCCATGTCCTGGGTGCACAATGAATATCTGTATTGTGGAGTTCCTCGAAAGGCATCTCAGTTGTCTTGGAGACAAGAAAGTTCACTAGGTCTTTTGTGGCTCTTGATCACTGTCTTTATGAACACTCGCATCCATTCACAGATAAACTTCCTGCCTTGTGCATCTTTCCAAAAATACAGTGAACACATCTGCCCCTCCAGGCCACACACTTTGACCTGCGGGTCAAACTCATCAGCAGGACAACAAGGCAATAATGCATCCTTTGCTCACTCTTTCTCTCTCACTGGAAAGTCTTTGTTAAATAACTAAAATGTCCAGTAAGCAATGTTAAGGCTATTAAAAGCTGTAATATCTCAAAAAGATGGAGCACTGAGGTGATAAGGTTTTTTTGGCCAGTTGCAGTTCTCTTTGACAGGTTATTATACTCTGAGACGTTTACCAGATCAGGAGGTCACGTTACGCTATAGACATTCAGCACACGCCTCAGTTGCCCTTGTATGTATGCTTTTCCAATCCAGCTATTCCCTTGGGACTCCTCACAGTATTATCCAACAAAAAAGACAGATAGCCCATCTGGAAATGTGCTTTCTCTCTTGCTTTCGGCCATGATACAAGTATGAACAAGTTAACCCCTACACAGAAATCCCAGGATTTAATTACTTTTATATGTCCCAGCAAACAATTTTTTTTTAAATACAAAAATTGTCACAAAGAAGTTGTGTATCTCAATCTGATATGACATAGTACACCAGACCGCAACAATGCATTTAGCTAGATCTGTTCAAATCTTAGTTTTTAATTTTTTTAATCCTCTCGTTAAGAGGATTTAATCCCAACATATCCACAACTACACACAAGCCCAAAGATAAAGTGAAACCCTAATCCGGCAGATTACTTAGATCTCACATTAAAGGATCCATATATAAATATGTAAATGTTCTTATACTGTGTTCTGATGCACTTTAGTGTTCATCCATTATTTAATAGCAGGTGATGAAATCTATGAAACATCTGAGCTTGAAGTATAGGAAATTTGACAGAGTAAATGGACGTGTGCAACTAAGCATGTCTCTAAATCTCCTCGCTGGATATAAAGAGGCTTTTTCACACTGGTATCTTGCAAGCAGAGAGAGAGAGTGAGCAAATGCCCGATGCACTTAGCAGGGGTGGGTGGGTACGTTATTGAGGGGTATTAGGAGTCCATTGTGCGAGTGCAGAGGCAGAAGGAGAGGGAGGGTGTGTGGGGAGGGTGGTGTTGAGGAGATGAGAGGAACACATCTGTTCAGGAACAGAGAAGGAGGGCAAGCGGGACAGAGCAGGCGAGCGCAAAAGAGAAAAGAAGTTGTGGGGAAGGTAAGCGTGTCCCATTTCCTTCTGTTTTGAATTGCATTGACTTAGTCTTTGCATAAAACTGTAACTTTTTGTAGGTTTTCTTTGTTGTTGTCTATCTTAAGTTTATAGAAGGAAATTAAAATTATTCTAGATCCATTGCTATGTCTTATAAATTGTCTTTTTTTTTTCCTATGTGGTGTAAATTATAGATTTAAAGTGTAACACTTTTGGTTTTGTTTATGTTTTTGGAAAATGTTTAGCTGAATGCTTTGAAATTTAGCCTTAGACATCTTTGACATGTTAAGGGTCATTACCTGCGTCAATTAAATTTAAAACATATGTCTGAAACAGTTTAACTAGAATTACAAAGACTGATGTTTATTTCTATCTTGACACTTAGACTGTATTATAGTAACATGATGTGATAATTGTAAATGATAACAGTAAACAGTAAAGCTTTAGAATATATAATTTATACCTATATGGGCCATTCTACACTGGTGCAAACTGCTGTCCCACAACCAAAAAAAACATTTAAAAAGCATTTAAGTATTCAAATCTTAGATGTTTACTAAGATCCTTTTATTATCTATTATCTATAAACCCACAATGATATTTCAAATATCAGTAAGCTTAAATTATATATATAATCGTTATTTACTGGGTACCTGCAATTGGGAGTTGGCTTCCCCGAACACTAACCCCTAAATTTTAACTTATGAAAATGATATTGAAGTAATTGTTGCATTATTCCATTGTTGTTTTTTAAAAAATCTTTTTGATTTTTTTTTTTTAAAGTTAAGTTAAAAAATATATATACATTTTTTTTTCTTTGTAAATGATGAAACTTTATATTAAAAATGTGTCTCGCGTTTTCATGTCACTGCCGAAACAGTGTTTTAGTCCATTGGCTGAGACCGATTTTAACTACATCCCTATATTTATGATCAGGAAATATTTATGTGTCACTCTCTCTCATAGCAACATGGTGAGTAGACAGGCCCCATCATTTTGAGGTAAATGTGTAACTTTTAAAGAATGTCACTACCAAACACCATTTTTCTATAATTAAACACGTTTTTTGGGAGTTTAGTTTTTATATGTGTACAACTGTTCAGAACTGCGCTAGCTAACCGTGTGCTGATTAGCATTTTTGAGCTAGAATCAAAAGTATCTAAAATTGTCACTACCAAAACAATCATGACCAAAACATTTCGATATTGACATCTTTGGGGTTTTTCTGGGTGGTGTCCCATAAAATTTGTCATCGTTTCAGTAGTGACAAATAGGGAAAACATAATAGTTTATTTGAGGGAAATAAACAACATTTTAGTACAGTTATGCAATTTTTTAGTATGTTTTAGTAGTGTTTTAGTATGTGGGTTAAAATTCTGTAATGTGATGTGGTCACTACCAAAACATTACTGTCGCTACTGAAAAATGTGCAGTCACTACCGAAACACTGGATGCTTTGTCAAAAATAAAGTATATTGAATTATCAACTAAGATGACAGTGTCTGGTTCAAAGTATATTTAAACTAATGAATCCTTAAGTTTGAAATCAGTATGATTTCACCTTTTTGCCTTTTACAAATTAAATTTGGAATAAAAATACAACAAATCTCATACATCACAATTGAAATAATGTTAAAATTGTTTTTACCTCTGAAAACATTTTAATAAAATAGCAAAAATATATACCTACAAGGAAGACATAAACAAATCTTAATAGGTCAATATAACCCTTCTTATTAAATTATATATTACTGTTTCGGTAGTGACAAATTTGGGGACAAATATTGCAAAACTTTCTGAAAATGCAATATGATGATTAACTGCACAATTGAAATGTGTCCCTTGGATATTATACAATTTGCATACAAAATTTATGGAAAAAATTTGTAGAAAGGCCCATATAGTTTTACAACATCCTTAAATACAGGTTAGAGTACATGACTTTAGATCACATGTAAACACAGCGCAAGACTCATCAAAATAAGCTGATGTTGAAAATACGTATGAAACTAAATGAAATTATGACACTAAAAACACATTTTTACACTCAAAACGGTTAATTTAATATATTGTTATTATTAGAACTACTACAAAATAATACTTAATTATAATTCTTAATTTTATTGTTTTAAAATAATCGTTTTTAATTACATTTGTTGTGTGTTTGACATAAATTCCACACATCTGGAACTGTCAGATATTTGGGGAGGTTAAGGTTGACAGATTGAATTGCATATCATAAATGGCATGCCAATGCATTACGTTATTGCATTTATTGAGTGCCACATTTATGCAGGTTCTCCCCTACTGTTTTTTCTGTGATTGGGTCAGTGTCTCATCTCTTAGACGCTAATGAATCCATACATATTTACACATCTCTTCCCCTTTTTCCCGTCAGTCTCCCTCCCTTTTGTACACTGTCCTCTGTGTTTGTCCTCTAAGACTGGCAGTGTTTTCCTTTAATTCCATTATTCCATAACTCTTCTTTTCCATTCCTCATTCCCCCTTCCCTCCTCTACTCTTTCAACCCGCCGGCTCCCACATTGTCTCATTTCTTTAATGAAATTGCACCTGCTAATTTGATTAAATCCTCACATCCTAGTCACATCCGTTGTGCTTGTCCCCTTTTCCTTTAAAACGAAACACATTAAACCTCTGTAGCCTCTTCATCCTTTTCACTTTGATACTAGCCATCTGCAATTCAATCATGCAGCTTTACAACCAAAGCAGTCGGCAGTGCAGTGAAGTAAATTATTTTAGGACTGAAAAAAGTCCTCACCTTTGAGATTGCACTACAGATTGTTGTCATTGTTTAGAATACTATACAAGACAATCTTATATAATCATCATTAAATAACCCCCAGATTGTGCATTTACAGTGTTGGCACCAATCCTACAATTCTTCAACACAAGAGAGGCCGCCATCTCTGATTCAGCAAAGATGACATCATTGAAATTACTTGACTAGGAGGACTGAGATTTGCATATCTCTATCAACAGTGCTGGTTTCATAGTTCTACTATTTCAAGCACATGATGTTTACACTCTCAGTATGATGCCGATGTTTTGGACAGCAGTCGTCTTCTACATGTGTGGACGTACAGTGGAGGTTTATGGAACGGCTGATAAAGATGCACTGCCAACCACTTTGGAAAGCAAGGTTACGTCTACTGCTTTGCCCACTGTCTTACCCACGGAAGATGAGAGCAGCAAACTTGTGGTGAGAATGTTTTTGGAATTACATGATTTACAGTTTCACCTGCAGTTGGAAAGGATTTTTCAGTGTTTTATGGGAACCGTAAGTCTCACCCATAGGCTTACTTCCACAATAAAGAATAAGGATAGCTGGACGGGACTATTTTTCTAAACTACATTTGACTTTCAATTTTATCACCCAACGTCTGCAATTTTCAAGCACCAATTGGGATGGGACTAACATCTCAGTGTTTATTACAGAGATGGGTGTGTTTTCTAGAAGTGATATACAGAGTTGCCAGGTCTGCGTAACAAAACCAGTCCAATTGCTACTCAAAAGTAGCCCAATTCTGGGGGTTCTGGGGGGGAAATCAAAATCGCACACCAAAATCGCATTGCAGACCATGGGGTCAAAAACCTGCTTCCAGGAGATTCCCCTCCAAGGATGGGGGATTTCGGTTCAACTCACGGACTAAAAACATTCCACAAAAGCAGTATAAACATAGCCCAAATCTACGGAAAAACTGTGCATTTGACAACATTGTGGTTGCGTGCATCATATAGTGTGCAGAGAGGGTTTACAATTACGTCACGATTTGGTCAGTTACCTGGATGCGATACTCAGATGTAAACAACAGCATGGATTGCACAGTTAATCTACTACTGAATACATTGTTCTGCTAAGTTACGCTAAACCATGGGAAAAATGCATGGAAGCTGCAAAATCAAATAGAGAAGGACTAAGTAAGCTTGAAAGGGCACAATTGACAGATACAAACGAGCAGTATTAGTTAAGATATTAGCCTAATATTTCACCCACCTGACTGGAAATGATAAGAACAAACACAAATGTTGTCAAGGGTCCTGGTTCAGTTTGGCCAACTACAAACCACAAGCCTTTTTGTTCCTCAGACAGTTTTTGCACTCTTCTCCTTGATTTGTTATAACTTTTGGCAGTCTATAGTACTCCAAATGTTTATCCTGGTCAAACAATTAGTACAGCCCAAAACATGACAATAATTGACCGTTTTCAGGAGCAATAATTAGCAAATAGCGAGTTTCATTAGGTTCAGTGGCAGTGTTTACATTTAGTCCCGCTAATATTCGTATTGATATCATTTTAATTTACTATTAAAACATTATTTAAATACAGCTTTACTTAACGTGTTTAAAGGAGTGCTTATAATAAAGCCACTTAAGTGAGCAGAGAAATCTTGATAAGTATTTTACCTGACGCTGATTTCCGCGATTTGGCTCTCCTTATTTTTTATTTATTTTTTTTGTTCGCCAGATACATATAGTGAAATACGGCAGCATGCGTAAGTTTGGTGCGCAGATGGTAGTTCAGGAAGGCCAAAAAAACACATTAAGTGAAGCGTCGGAATAAAACAATATCAGCAATCACAGACATTCGCATTCAGACGGGAGTTTGGCGAACAACAGTATAGTTTACTCATGAATTTTTTATGGAGGTTGTGTGAGAAAAAACATAGGCTTGGCAGATTCGCATGGGATTTAAATTGAAAGTACGTCTGCAAAACACAAATTTCTCTAACGACCCCCCTGGAAAACTAGTCCTGTTTGAATAGGGCTTACGTTTTAGGACTGAAAATGTAATTTATTACTCTGATGGTACAGCTGAATATGCTAATTTGGTGCTAAAAAAATATTATTATTATCAGTGCAGGAAAGTTGAACAGTTGTGTTGTTTAATATTATTGTGGAGATGGTCATATATTTTTTCCAGGAGTCTTTAATGAATAGAAAGTTGACAAAATCAAACAAAAAAAAAAAATGCATTTATTTGTTTTTACTGTTACTTTTGATCAATCAATTGCATCCTTGATGAATTAAATATTAATTGGTAGTGTAGTTAAATATAATTTTATGATTTCATGTTGTTATGTTTGGCAGGATTGGCTCACAAAGTATGGATACCTCCCACCCCCTGATCCCTCTACAGGGCAGTTACAGGCGTGGACAGCGGTCACTCAAGCAGTGAAGAAAATGCAGAGGTTTGCTGGTTTGGATGACACTGGAGTGTTAGGTATGAAAAACCCTCATGAAAAACCTTATTTCATAACACTGAAAGTCTACAGTGTAAAAAATAAAAAACAATTTGTTGAGTCAGCTTAAAATAATTTGTTAACCTGCTGCCTTAAAATTGTATGTTTAGTCAACTAAAATAAGTTTAGTCAACTTGAAATGTTAAGTTGTACTAAGTAACAAGATATATGTGTTTGCTAAACTTAACAGATGGATAAGTAACCCAGCTGCCTTAAAATTTTAAGTTGATTCAACTCTAAGTTGTCACTTAGTATAATTTAACATTTCAAGTTGAATAAACTTTTTTTGAGTTGACTGAACTTAAAATTTTAAGGCAGCCAGGTTACAAATTATTTTAAGTTGACTCAACAAATTGGTTTTTACAGTGTATGGTGCCTTCATCTTTACTCTCGCCTTCCTGTCACAGACGAACAAACTGTTCAACTGATGCAGACACCCCGGTGTTCACTCCCGGACGATGATGACCAAACCATTCAGACGTCAGCACTACACAGTGATATGCCAAATCAAAGGATGAAAAGAGAAGTTTCTACCTGGACAAGAAGAAATATCAACTGGAGGTTAGCCTGATTACTTTACCAGTTGTGTTTTTCTTCCTGCTTTTTTCCATCCTGCTTTGACCTACATGATGGTTAGTACACAGTATCACAGCAAAGCAAAAACACCTCTTATTTTGTTTATTCTTTGTTTTTTCTCAGGCTGCGTTCTTACCCGGCATCCTCTAAACTGTCCCGTGAAATGATTCGCTCCCTTGTGTACTATGCACTCAGAGTGTGGGCCGATCCAACATTACTTGAATTCCATGAGGTTGTGGTTACCTTTTAAAACCTAGTGTTTCTGAATACATCTGTGTTCATGTAAATTCACAGGCTATATGTTGAACTAATTCAAATAGGTGCGAGGACCAGAAGGGGCAGATCTCCAGATAGATTTCTTGCACGGTCCCCATGGAGATGGATATCCCTTTGATGGAGCAGGTGGATCTGTTGGCCATGCCTTCTTTCCGTCAGATCCAGATAGGGCAGGTGGAGTTCACCTGGATGCAGAGGAGGAATGGGCCTTCAGACAACCAGGTAATTCAGTAAACAATAAAAACACAGCTGTGGGTCATTCAGATATCAACACAGTATTAAGAATCAAGTTTATGTAAACTTTTGAACGGGGTCATTTTTATAAATTGAACTATTATTTTCTCTTGTGGACTATATGTAAACGTCTTTTATGTGAAATATCCTATTCAGGTCAGTACTAAATAAAAAATAGCATGCATTTTGTATGATCCCTCTTATTTTAGTAAAATATTTTTTTGCAATATATATATTTATATACATGTGAACATTTATACACAGCAACGGAGGGCACAGATCTATTCACAGTACTGGTGCATGAGCTTGGTCACGCCCTTGGACTGTCCCATTCATCAGCACGCCAATCTGTAATGCGTCCATACTACCAGGGGCCCCTAGGAGACCCACTACACTTTAGCCTGGGACATCACGACCTTCAACACATCACAGCCCTTTATGGTAACTGTCATTAAACGCCATGTTTGGAATCTGTTTGGTTATTACCTGAAGTATCTATTCTGCATGTGTTTATGAATTCAGGTAAGAGGGGTAACCATGCTCCAACCGACAGACCTCTTCTTGTGACGGAGGCTCAATTGCATCACAGACATGGAGGAATACACAGACTCACACACATGTACAGACACGCTCACAGCCATTTGGACAGGTAAAAAAAGGATCAATTAAACCTTTTGAACTGAACATCAAATCAAAATTGAATTTGTGTACTAATGCATGTTCTTTGTTGTGACAAATGCTGGAATACACATACAAATCTGGACAGATTTTAAAACATGGGAATAATGGGAGAAAAACGGGACATCATATACTAAATGACAGAGGATCACACACTACCAGACTTTCACCCGGAAACATGAGCCTCATTCAATTCAATATGTGAAAATTCAACATCCGTTGTAATATGGGATAAAAAACATGTTTGATATTTGAAATCTGGAGACTGGCTCTAAGTATTATAAGTATTGACTTTAGACTGCAAATATGAGGAAATATGTGGCCAAACATATAAATAGTAACAAAGTAACATAGTAAATAGTACACACAGTATAGTAAACATAGTAAAGTCTGAAAACTGTTTCATGCTGGCTTTAAAGGCAAAAGGTTTTTAAAGGGATAGTTCACCCAAAAATGAAAATCAGTCATTTGAAGAGTGGTGGTTACCAAACAGTTCCCGAAAGCCATAATATTTAATTTTTTTAAATATTGACAAAAGTCAATGGCTACCGGCAACTGTTTGGTAAATAATGACAGAATTTACATTTTAACTATTCAAAGTCATGTTTCTTCAATGCATTTTAATAAAAAGAAAAATAATTTGAAGCGTCTCTGTCTCAAGTTCTGTGGATCGCTGTAACACCAGTTTTGATGCAGTTGCCAAGATTCGAGGAGAGATCTTCTTCTTCAAAGGTAGATACTTGAAGGGGAGCTTTTTCATATTAGTCCTCTTGGTATTGGTCTACAACACTCAAATTATTTATTTATATTTCTCCTAGTTTTTAGGTCTCTCTTAGCTTTCCTCATGCATTTTTCAGGGCAGAACATGTGGAGAGTGAGCAGAGGCGGCCTGGTGTCAGTCAGGGCTGTTCCTGTACAGCGACTTTGGTCGGCTCTTCCTTCGTCACTGCCTTCACTGCGAGCGGTTCTGGAAAGACACACGGATCATGCCATCATCTTTATCTGTGGTCAGTCTCCCAGCACAATCACATCACAAACCCACATTTTTGTGCTGTTTTCATGCTCCAATGTGATTTATGCAATTTATGCAGAGAATAAAAATATGGCAAAGACTAAGTGCAAATTAGGTAAAGAGTAGAAAACTGCAAAGTGTAAATGTGACCCTGGACCACAAAACCAGTCATAAGTAGCTTGGGTATATACGTATTATATGTATTAGCAATAGCCAACAATACATTGTATGGGCCAAAATGATCATTTTTTCTTTTATGCCAAAAATCATTAGGATATTAAGTAAGGATCATGTTCCACAAATATATTTTGTAAATTTCCTACCGTAAATATATCAAAACTTGTGGGACGCCTAAGTTTACTTCACTATATTACAAATAAATCCTAATCTAATCATGACAAATTATACATTGTTGGAAAGGTCTAAGACTCCTAAATAGAAATTTTACCATATTTTTGTGTTACAAATTATGTAGGAAAAGTAATAGATTAATATATGTCAAGAGTGCAACTTAAAAAAATCTACATCATAACATAAGTTCTGACCTTTGTCACAAAAGACTTCTTCGTCGCCTCTTTCCCTATCACATTTTAGAAATCATAAGAAATTATATATCAGTTCAAAACTTAAAATCTCAAAATTCATTCTTTGAAAGGCATTTTAAAATCAGACATTGCATTACCACGGAAAATGTACATTAAAATCATATTACAAAATGTTTTCATTCATGAATTATAAAAATTTAAGTCTGGATAGTGCATTTTTATGTCTGTGTTCAAAAATAGGTGTGACAGTTAAAGGGTTAATTAGATACATTTTTGCAATTTTCTTATGTGTTTTTTGTTTAATTTTTCTATTTAGGTATAATTTTAATTTTATGGTAACACTTTACAATAAGGTTCATTAGTTGTTTATTAGTTAACAGTGTTACCAATTTTGTTTTAGTTTTTATTTACTTCATTTTAGTGATTTTAGTGCTTTAGTTTGTTTCAGTTAGATTCCTAGGCAATATTTTATTTCTTTTTAATTTAATTTTTAACTTTTTTACATCTAATATTTATATTTTATTTTATTTTTATTTAAATCTTTTTAATGTTTTAGTAATTTTATTTAATGGTTACAGTTGAGCTTGGTAACAATATGAGTTGCCAGCACATACTGTTCAGTTGATGTGTCAGTCTGTTCGATCAGCACAAGTACACATCCAATTTCCGATCTGAGATATGTGATGGGAAAAGAGAGAAGAACGGGATCAGTAAAAGGCGCATTCAAACTCAAGTCGATCCACTATTTTTACCCACCACACCACTATTCCTATTTCCAGATTCGGTTTCTTTTGTTATATTGTCTGGTAGGCATAGCTAGTGTAAATAGACAACAAGATAAAACACATTTCACATCATTTCTACACCCTTGCTAGTTTTATGTGTGTTAAGTTTCATCAGTTACACCAATGACTTGACACCACTGTACTAAGTAAACTACTAAACATACATGTGCAGGTTCCCAGGTTTGGCTGTTTAAGGATCTGTCACTCCAAGAGGGTTTCCCTCAGCCTCTGTCTACTCTGGCTCCTGAGGACTCAGAAGGAGGGTGGCAAGGGCTGCACTGGGACCCAAAGCAGGGTGTGGTGTGGGGGTCTGTGAGAGAGGATGGAGAGAAAGGAGAGGAAAGCGAAGTCTGGAGAGAGCTCATTGAAGAAGGAGTGAATGGAATCATCATTGAGAATGACAACGAGAGAGAAAGAACTGGAGACTTTAAGGGTGTGTATAATACTGCATTGCATGTATGTGAGTGTGTTTTAGAGCACTACTGATATTTTAATTCTCTATATCGATCAGGTTCAACCTACGTTTTCAAAGGCAATTCCTATTGGAAATTTACTCACCCAGGGTCCTCCCCTGAAGAAGGATACCCTCGGCTTCTGGCCACTGATTGGTTGGACTGCCCTCAGCCTTCCTCTTACAGCCCCGACGACATCTCTTTGATCTCCCACTACGGTCAGCAGGAGCTTCGTGAGCAGAAAGGACAAAGAATAATCGACCAGATCAGGCACAAAGACAAAACTGAAAGAGATCAATGGGACTGTCCATGTCTAAACAGTGCAGTGACTCTAAGTGGAGCCATTTTACTACTCCCTACTTTATTTCTGATTACTTGGACTTGTCCAACACTTTAATTTTTTCCACATCAACGTTTACACAGTTGTACAATTTTTCCCTCGACTTACAATCTCTGACCAAAGGAAGTGATTAAAATAGTTGGTAAAGTGATTTCTAACAACCATTAAACTGAGATTTAAATTCTGTTGTTTTACATACGACTCTATGGTGTTGTTACATGCAGTTTTACTAATAACTGACTTTATTTCTCTATCAATTCCTGTTTTAGCTAGGTTGGCTATCCTTCATATCAAACCTCATGTAGACCTGACGTTAATGATTTACAGTCCACAGAGTCTGTCAACTCACTAAAGATGGCAAATAATATTGTGCTAGAGTTTAAAAGTATGACATAGACATACAATATTTTGATTATGAAGATGCAAATGTCATAAATGACTTAAAATGATTCACTGGGTTCCAAAATGCCATTTATTCATAGGTTCCCGTTATTAAAATAATTTGAGAATTTAGATGAATCATAAAGTGCACTGAAAAATGACTGTGCTTACACACCTGGGAAATACCAATGTACTTTTTACAAATAACGTACTACTAGTCGGATGGAAGGATGGTCAAATAATGACAGATACGTAAAGTGTCATTTACAGAACAAACTCTATTATAATAAAACAAAAATGCATTGTAAATTTGATTTAATATATTTTATGGATACTACTATTATTATTATTAATTTATTTTATAAACGTTATTTTTCTTTGTCAATTTTCTTTATTCTTTTTTAAACATGTACCTAAAGACTGTACCAATAAAAAGAAAAATAAGAACGTTATTTCATTCCACAAGTACTTGCGTGTTGTGTCAGCTCAGGAATTTCCTGATCCCTAAAGTCTATAATTTTAGTTTACTGACACTGGCATCACAAAAAAAAAAAAAATCAAACTGTTGCATCACTTCAGAACATCCAGAAGCCAATGTGATAAGCTGTTCTATATAAAGTACCTGTTCTCCAGGTTATGCAGCACAATCATCTGAAATCCTCTTCTGAAGTTCTACGATGTCTACCTCTGTGGTCTTGACTGCTCTTCTGGGCCTGTTTAGTTTGAGTCAGGCATCTCTGCCGGACTGTAAGGAGCTCATAACACCGCTAACCCTGGAAGATGACAATAAAAGTGTAAGTGCATTATTAATATATTTTACAGCAAGTGTTCTTTTATAGTAAATTGACACCATGGGAGATTATAAAAGGAGCTTTTCTCTTCCAAATAGATCATGGGTAAATGGATCTTCCTTGAAGGAGTCGCTGATCACCTGTTATATACAAAGATCCTGAAAACTGTGAACAGCTCATGGATGGAGTTTGGCCAAAGCACTCTTGCAAACACTGTAACCTTCAGTCAAGGGAACATGCTGTAAGACTGTCCTGTTTATAACATTTGCTAAACTGAATTAATTTCATCAGAATGATGACAAGCATTCTCATTCAGATATCTCTCTCCTTCTTAGAAACGGAAAGTGTGAATTTTCCACCATCAACGCAATTGTTAAGGATAGTACTTTTTATGCCAATGGTAAGCTAAGAAAGGCTTATTTAAAACTCATGGGGTGTGAGCACAAATGTATGTAACGCTGGTGTTTTTGGTCCACAGTAAATGACACAGCAGTAGAGGGCAAGTTTTTGCCATCCTGTCCTGACTGTCTCACCATGAACATCATCAGCCAATTAAAAAATGAGACCATTCATTCTCTGTACTTATTCAGTAAGTCACAAAATCCATAGGCACAAATGAAGGCACATCACATCATGTTAAAATGATATATTCCATGACCAATTGTGATGTAGACAAAGCATTCACTTAATTCTTCATTGTTCCTGCAGAGAGAGAGAGCAAACGAACAGAGTCTGACACGGACACGTACTGGAAGCAAGCAGAGTGCCTCGGATTCAAAAGAGAAACCCAGTACTCCTATGATGGAGTAACAGGTTAGTTTGGGTAGTTTTCATAAAAAGCCACAGCTATTAAAACAATGCACATTAAGAAAACTGAAGTTTTGGTCATCTTGTCTTATTGCAGAACTCTGTCATGTGGTCAAAGAAGGCTCATCTGATCAGAAGCCAAGTTTGGACAAATCAAATGCATGAAATCTTTTTTACCATCAAATTTGTAAGAACCACCATGATAAGAAAAACAATGTTTGAAATTGAAATTGAATAAAGAATCTTTGTTATTCATCATTGTCTGTGTATGTGTTTCAATAAATAGTGATAACAAAAAAAAAAAATCACATTCATACATGTTACACACTTTAAATATTATCAGAAAACACATTTTTTTATAAATGTGACTGTGTGAGTAAGATCAGTATCTTTTGGGATTGTCCTAATTTCTAAAGGCTCAAGGTCATTCTGACATTCTTCACCCACTCAATTAATTCCATTGAACTAGAATTCACAGAACCTGTTGCATCACCTCAGGGAAAAAAATATATATATTTACACTGTAAAAAAAAATATGGTTCTTTACATGTAGTAATGGATCCATTTAGAACCGCAGCATCCTGAAGAACCCTTTTATGCTGAAATGTTTCGTTGTGTAAGAGTTTAGGGTTCTTCATTCCCGCCTTTTTGTTTTTCAAATCTGTAACTGTTAAAGTACTTAATTATCTTCTGGAGCTCAGCAATCCAACTACAAAGACTGTCAACACATTATTAACAGGTAAATTATTTGTCACCACAAAACCAACTTTTTGAAACCGAGATTTATACATCACCTGAAAGATAAATAATCTTTCCATTGATGTATGGTTTGTAAGAGTAGGACAATATTTGAGCCTAGGTGGCCCATGACCCTGTCACCAGTTCACCACTGTTCCTTCCTTGGACCATTTTTGATAGATACTGACCACTGACTGGCCCTTGTCAAACTCGCTCAAATCCTTAAGCTTGCCCATTTTTCCTGCTTCTGACACATCAACTTTCATGACAAAATGTTCACTTGCTGCCTAATATATCCCATCAACCAAAAAGGCTGTGATTAAGAGCTATTCAGTGTTATTTACTTCACCTATCAGTGGTCATAATGTTATGTCTGATCAGTACATATATCACAAAGACAAAACTGAAAGAGATCGACCTCATTTTATCAGCTATTTTACTACTTTATTATATCCACTTTATTTCTGATTACTGGGACTTGTTATCCATCACCTCATTTTTTTTCCAACATCCAAGTTTCACAGTCACAGCCAAAAGAATATTTTCCTTGACTTTAACTAACTTAAAGTCTAATCTTTAAATCTATGGCCAAAGGAAGTGACTAAAATAGTTGGTAAGCTTTCAAACAACCATTAAACTGACATTAAATTCTGTTAATTTACATACAACAATCAGTGTTGGGGAAAGTTACTTTTAAAAGTAATGCATTACAGTATTGCATACTCCCAAAAGAAGTAACCAAATACATTACTTGTCGGTGCTGATACCTTGTGGGAAGCACTCCGACATACACTCCGCTTCCTGTCAGCTATGATCTGTCCTACCATAATAAAGCCAAAAAAAAGGCCAACTAAGTACATTACTTAGTTATTTTTTTTATGGAAAGCAATGCATTGCGTTACTTTCATGTTACTTTCACATTACTTGTTCAATCTGGGCATGACTTGCTTGTGCGTTTTTAAAACAAAATTTACATTTTTAGCAAACGTAAAAGTCCCTTCACACCAAAAAGTGAAAGGAACAAGCCTCAGGGTGGAGGAAGAGTACAATTCAACACTCTCCGGCAATAAAAAAACAACCAAACAAACAATGAAGCATGTGTTAGTTCATTAGTAGTTAGTAGTAAAGTCCTTTATGCTTATTGGTATAGTTGAACTGGATCAAAGGTCAACAGCAAAGACATTTGTTAATAAAATGGGATTAAATATATTTGTGTTATTTAACATTTAATTATTGCAGGTTTGCGTCATATTCCAAGTTTGCATTTCACTGTTTAAATTCATTTTGATGAACACTGACTCGTTTTTGTTCTTGCTGTTTGCAAGTGAGATGAATTAATGCATGTTTACATTTAGTCTAGAAACACAGTAAGTTTACACAGCGCACACAATGCCTCTGTACTTACGATTCCTCTCAACATGGGGACAGGAGACTTGTCAGTCAATAAAACAGTAACTGACGTTACTTATTTAAAAAAGTAACTCAGATATTTCCTTGTAAATTAAAAAGTAATGCATTACTGTACTAGTTACTTGAAAAAAAGTAACCTGATTACATAACGTGCATTACTTGTAATGCATTAAACCCAATACTGACAAAAACTTTATAGTGTTGTTACATGCAGTTTTACCTAATAACTGATTGTATTTCCCTGGTAATTCCTGTTTTAGTTGCTAAAACTCCTGTAGGGTGGCTATCCTTCGTATCAAACCTCATGTAGTATAAAACAAACATCAACAAATGTCCAGATGTTAATGATTTACAGTCCACAGAGTCTGTCAACTCACTAAAGACGGCAAATAATATTGTGCTAAAAGTAGACATACAGTATTTTGATTATGAAGATGCAGAGAGCAAATGTCATAAAATGAGTTAAAATGATCCACTGGGTTCCAAAATGCCATTTATTCATAGGTTCCCCTTATTAAAATAGTTTGAGAATTTAGATTAATCATAAAGTGCACTGAAAAATGACTGTGCTTACACACCTGGGAAATACCGATGTACTTTTTTCAAATAACGTACTACTAGCCGGATGGAAGGATGGTCAAATAACGACAGATCAGTAAAGTGTCATTTACAGAACAAACTATTATAATAAAACAACAATAAAAATGCAATGTAAATTTTGATTTAATATATTTTATGGATACTATTATTATTTTATTAATATATTTTGTCAATATTATTTTTCTTTGTCAGCTTTCTTTATTCTTTTTTAAACATGTACCAAGACTGTACCAATAAAAGAAAAATAAGAATGGTATTTCATTCCACAAGTACTTGCATGTTGTGTCAACTCAGAAATTTCCTGATCCCTAAAGTCCACAATTTTACCTATTTAATTCATTTTAATTTACTGACACTGGCATCCACAAAAATCAAACTGTTGCATCACTTCAGAACATCCAGATGCCAATGTGATAAGCTGTTCTATATAAAGTACTTGTTCTCCAGGTTATACAGCACAATCTTCTGAAATCCTCTTCTGAAGTTCTACGATGTCTACCTCTGTGGTCTTGACTGCTCTTCTGGGCCTGTTTAGTTTGAGTCAGGCATCTCTGCCGGACTGTAAGGAGCTCATAACACCGCTAACCCTGGAGGATGACAATAAAAGTGTAAGTGCATTATTAATATATTTTACAGCAAGTGTTCTTTTATAGTAAATTAACACCATGGGAGATTATAAAAGGAGCTTTTCTCTTCCAAATAGATCATGGGTAAATGGATCTTCCTTGAAGGCGTAGCCGATGACCACTTATTTACAGATATCTTGAAAATTATGAACAGTTCATGGGTGGAGTTTGGCCCAAGCACTCTTGCAAACACTTTAACCCTCAGTCAAGGAAACATGCTGTAAGGCGGTCCTGTTTATAACATGTTTTGCTAAACTAAAATTATTAATTTCATCATTATGCTGACCCACATTCTTAATTTGAAATCTCTCTCCTTAGAAAAGGAAAGTGTGAATTTTCCACCATCAACACAACTCTTAAGGACAGCACTTTAAATGCCAAAGGTAAGCAAAAAAAAGCATATTTATTTCAGTTAAAACTCATGAGTTCTGAGTACTAATCAATGTTATGCTGCAGAGAATGATATAATATCAGAGGCCAAGTTCTTGCCATCCTGTTCTGACTGTGTCACCATGAGCTTCATCAGCCAATTCAAAAATAAGACCATACAGACTCTGTACTTTTTCAGTAAGTCACAAAATCCATAAGCGCACATGTAGACACGTTACATCATGTTAAAATGATATATTCCATTACCAATTGTGGTGTAGCATAAATGTGATTCTTCTTTGTTCCTGCAGAAAGAGACAGCAGCCGAACAGAGTCTGACATGGACACGTACTGGAAGCAAGCTGAATGTCTTGGATACAAAAGAGAAACCCAGTACTCCTATGATGGAGTAACAGGTCAGTTTGGGTTTCAAGTGCTTGTAGTTTTCATTAAAAGCCACAGCTATTAGTTCTGATGTAGAGAAAACAGCTCCTGGTCATGTGAGATTCAATATCACTTATAAATATGCATAAAACAGAAGTTACAGGTGAATCTCACAAAAGATGTCAAGAACATTTAAACCAAATAAAAAGAAATCAGAAATAATCAGCGATTACTGCTTAGGTATTTAAGCACATAAGGAAAAAGACATATCATTTAGCAAGCCTGTAACCACCTAAATCAATTATTTAAAAAAAAACATTTTTGTCAAATCCAGGTGATTTACCATAGAAATATGATGTTCTTATAACATTTATGACTGTTATAGCACCAGCTGTGGTCTGATCTCCCTGAAACTTTACATGTTTGTTACGAATTGGTCACATACCCATCACATGTGCTCAGTGGGTTTTGTGAAGTTTGAGTTTTCATGTAGGCTTTTAGGTATATTTGGACAGGCCCGTTTTTTAAAGGACCCCGTTATAGCTTCCCAAAGAGTGATTTTCAACAAGTTTTTGATAATTATTGACCTACAGAGTCTAGAGAATTGCACTGCTGTGTTTTTTTTCCCAGACTGAGCAAATACCTAGGACTAGTTTGCAAAAGTAGGTTTTTCACATCTTCTCAATCATTTAAAAAAAACAGTTTGATTGACAGCAGTGGTTCTAGAGGCAAAGTTGTTTGGAGCGAGGAGGTCTAATATACGATACAATTATCACATGTTTGTGTGGAAAACCACGCAATGTACAATCGTTTACGCCCTCAAAAAATGCGATACCGCTCTCCAGTCACTGATATCCTTCAAATTTCTCACATATTTTTGGGGCTGTAAGTGAAACAGGCCCACCTGAGTTTCATTCCGATCTGCCTCCGTTAACCTTGCCTAACTGATGCTCAAACATCATCGGCCAATGCCGGTCATGTTTTTTTGAGATACGCAAATGTTTCCAAAAACACTTTGGCACTTTGGCACTTTAGACCAAGACTGTGCACGGCGATTTTCATGTTGATAGGACCAATGTTTGCCTAGTTATAGCCATTTTTATGTTTTATCCTTCTTATAGTGCTACCAAGTGGCCAATCTCCACAATTTTTTTTTCCTGTGACCTCAGCTTGAACTCTTACATAAGTGTTCTGAGTTTGGTGAAAATATATCATTCCGTTCAGCAGTTATAGGCATTTTACTAAAAGTGTCCCTGCCCCCTTCAAGCGTTTTGGCGTCCCTTTGTGACGGTGAATTGAAAGGGTTTTTTTTTTTGATAATTATTGATATTCATTCTCCAAAGAATCTTAGTTGTCCAAAGAAAAAATGGGTTAAAAAACCTAGGACAAATTAAGTGATACTACATTAAGTGCAAAAACAGTGCACATTAAGGAATTTTTTTTTTGTTGTCTCTTATTGCAGAACTCTGTCATGTGGTCAAGGACAGCTCATCTGACCAGAAGCCAAGTTTGGACAAATCAGAGCAATAATACATGCATGCATGACATCTTTTTGCAATCAAATCTGTAAGAACCATCATGACAAGAAAAACAATGTTTGAAATCGAATAAAGAATCTTTGTTATTCATTGTGTGTGTGCTTTAATAATTGGTGATTAAAAAAAAAAAACTCTTTAAATATTGTCAGAAAATAAAACACTGTGTACCTGGTCTATTTAAGGTACTGGCAGCATAATAATCTGAAATCTGTGTAATCTGTGAATCTGTGAATAATCTAATAATCTGAATACTGTGAATTAACACTACAGGATCTTATACAGTTCAAGTCAAGTCAAATGTTTACACACACCTTGCAGAATATGCAAAAAGTCCATTATTTTACCAAAATAGGAGGGATCATACAAAATGCATGTTATTTGTTATTACTGACCTGAATAAGATATTTCACATAAAAGTATTTACATATAGTCTACAAGAGAAAATAAGTTGAATTTATAAAAAATGACCCTGTTCAAAAGTTTACATACACTTGATTTAATACTGTGCTGTTACTTGAATGATCCACAGGTGTGGTTTTTTTAGAGATAGTTGTTCATACTATCTCTAAAGACAGAAAAACAATGTGTGGAAAAACTTAAATTGAATATTGAATTTAAAAAATTGAATTAAACAATTGTTATTCATCCCTAATAAGTGGTGATAAAAAAATTCACATTTAAACCCATAAAATGTCATCAGAGAATGAATAAGTACTAAAGGACTAGACTATTTAAACTACTTGATCTAGACAGCATAATACTTCTTCCTTAAGTTTTATAATGAGTATTTTGGGGATTTCAACTTTTGGACGTTGGACGTTTAAAATGGAATTAAGAGAAAGAAAGAAAGAAAGAAAGAAAGAAAGAAAGAAAGAAAGAAAGGCTGTTATGCTTTTATCAACATTAAAACAAATATAAAGAGGAACTCCATCAGTGTTGGGGAAAGTTACTTTTTTTCATTTTGCAGTTTTTCTTTGATAGGACAGTAGAGCTAGGACAGGAAGTGAGTGGGGGAGAAAGAGGAGGGCGGGATTGGGAAAGGTCCACAAGGGGGATTTTGTAAAGCGGACGCTGAGGCAGAAGAAGAATCCATTTGCGGAGTTTATTTACAGACAGCAACAGTACAGAGAAACGGGCAGTAGGTCAATACCGGGAAAGCAGTCCGACAGCGTATAAACATAAACGTAAACCAAGCAGCAATGTGATAAGGCAGGCAGTGGGTCAAAAAGCGAAAAGGCAGTCCAATATAGCAACCGCAACAAAAGGGGAATTCCAAAGAGAGGTAGTCAACAGGCTGATGAGGGGTCAAACCTTGAAAGCAGTCCACACGGTCAAACAAATCCAAAAGGGGTAATCCGTAAACTCAGAATCCAGGTAAGGCAAGACGGCAACAGGTAATCAGACAGAGTAATAGTAAACGCTCGGTAAGGCAGTGGAACTGGCAATACTTCGCACATGGTAGCACATGGTGATCGCTTATGTAGTGCCAAACAGGAAGTGGAAGTAGAAGCAGCAGAGGGAGCGTGCAGTCAGTATTCGGGAGAGGGCTCCCTCTGCTGGCGTGGCGTTACAGAATCCCCCCCCCAGGAGCGACTCCTGGAGCTCGACGTGGACGCCCCCGTGGTCGTGGCGCTGGTCGGTCGGGTCTGGCTCGGTGAAACTCCTCAATGAGTGAAGGATCCAAGATGTCGCGGGCGGCCACCCACGATCTCTCCTCGGGTCCATACCCCTCCCAGTCCACCAAATACTGGAGCTGACCCCCTCGACGGCGCGAGTCCAGCAACTCGTTCACCTGATATGCGGGAGTCCCGTCAATATCCAAGGGTGGTGGCGGCTCTGGGGCTTCATGGCCGGGGTCAGCGTCCGGGTGGACCGGTTTCAGGAGGGAGACATGGAAAGAGGGAGAGATACGATAGTTAGCAGGAAGCTCTAACTGATAGGTAACCTCATTAATCCTTCGTAGAATTTTGAAAGGACCTACATACCTTGGGGAGAGCTTCCTGCTGGGCAGCCGCAGCTTGATGTCCCGAGTGGAGAGCCAGACCCGTTGCCCAGGTTGGTAGGGAGGGTGTGGGCGGCGTCGTCTGTTGGCTTGCATTTCCTGCACTCTGACAGCCCGCTGGAGACGAACATGGGCACTGTCCCACACCCTCTCACTACGCCTTATCCAGTCATCGACTGCTGGGACTGAGGAGGGTTCGCCGGACCACGGGAACATCGGCGGTTGAAACCCCAGGACACACTGGAAGGGGGTGAGACCTGTAGATGAATGGGTTAAAGAGTTTTGGGCATATTCAGCCCAAGGGAGGAACTCCGACCACCTATGTTGTTCCCGATTACAGTATGTTCTCAGGTACCTTCCAATTTCTTGGTTCAGTCGTTCCACCTGTCCATTGGCTTGAGGGTGGTATCCTGAGGTCAGGCTCACATTAATGTCGAGTTGCTTACAGAACGCCCTCCAAACTTGAGAGGTGAACTGGGTGCCTCTATCACTCACTATATCTTCTGGAAGGCCATAAATGCGAAATACGTTGTGGAACAGGGCGAGAGCGGTCTCCATGGCGGAAGGCAGGCCTTTCAGGGGTATGAGGCGACAAGACTTGGAGAAACGATCAATAGTTACCAATATGGCAGTGAATTCGTTGGAGGGCGGCAGGTCGGTGATAAAATCGATGGATAGGTGGGACCATGGGCGTTGTGGGATGGGAAGTGGTTGGAGGAGACCGGACGGTAATTCCTTGGGGGTCTTGGATTGAGCACAGAGGGAGCATGATTTTACAAAGGTTGTTACATCCTTGTTCATGGAAGGCCACCAGAATGTGTTTTTCGTGAGTTGGAGGGTTCGTGAGATACCTGGATGTCCTGCACTAAGTGAGGAATGGACCCACTGCATTACACGATTCCGTAAGTTGTTGGGTACGAAGTGCTTGTTTGCGGGGCAAGCGGAGGGTGGTGGTTCGTGTTGTTGCTCACGCTGAATTTCCTCCATGATATCCCAGGAAATGGGGGCGAGGATGACAGTAGGTGGGAGTATGGGTTCGGGAGGTTGTAGTTCAAGAGGAGGATCATGTCGTCGTGAGAGAGCATCAGCCTTGCTGTTCTTACTGCCGGGTCTGTAAGTGACCGTGAACTGAAAACGAGTGAAGAAGAGTGCCCAACGAGCCTGCCTTGGGTTTAGGCGTTTAGCGCTCTTGATGTATTCAAGGTTCTTATGATCAGTGATTACTTGGAAAGGGTAAGTAGCGCCCTCGAGCCAGTGTCGCCATTCTTCAATAGCTGCTTTCATTGAGAGAAGTTCCTTATTCCCCACATCGTAATTACGCTCTGCCTGAGTTAGTTTCCTGGAGAAGAATGCACATGGATACAATTTGCCTGGCTGACCGTGTCTTTGGGACAGAACTGCTCCTATGCCGCAATCTGAAGCATCGACCTCCACTATGAAGGGTAAGTTGGGATCGGGATGTTTTAGGATGGGGGCTGAAGTGAATCTTTCCTTGAGGGAGACAAACGCTTGGTTGGCCATTTCGGTCCATGCCAGCTTGGATGGCTTTCCCTTCAGGAGTGATGTTAAGGGGGCTGCAACCATGCTGTAGTTTCGAATGAACCTTCGATAAAAATTTGCAAAGCCCAGGAAACGTTGCAGCTCCTTAACCGTGGTAGGTCTCGGCCATTCAGTGACTGCCTGAATCTTTGTAATGTCCATCTTGACCCCTTGATGGCTGATATGATATCCGAGGAACGAGGTTTGGTGAACGTGGAATTCACATTTTTCTGCCTTCACATACAGTTGATTCTGGAGGAGCCTTGACAGGACGGTACGTACATGATCAACGTGTTCCTCCTCTGTCTTAGAGTAGACCAGGATGTCATCAATGTAGGCGATGACGTACTTGTTGAGGAGGTCCTTGAAAATCTCGTTGATGAACGATTGGAAGACCGCTGGGGAGTTGGCCATCCCGTAGGGCATCACCCGGTATTCATAGTGCCCCCTAGTGGTGAGGAAGGCGGTCTTCCATTCATCTCCCTCCCGAATACGAATCAGGTTGTAGGCACTTCTCAGGTCTAATTTGGTGTAGATGGTGGCCTCCCGTAACTGTTCCAATGCAGAAGGTACCAGAGGGAGAGGATAACGGAATTTAACAGTGACATTATTCAAACCTCTATAATCGATGCAGGGTCGCAGTCCCCCGTCCTTCTTTTCCACGAAGAAGAAACCAGCTGCAGCGGGGGAAGTGGATGTTTGGATGAACCCGGAGTCCAAGGCTTCTTGGATGTACTCGTCCATAGCTTGACTTTCCTTCTGTGACAGGGGGTAAACTTTACTTTTAGGAGGCATGGCATTGGGAAGGAGATCGATAGCGCAATCCCAGGGACGGTGTGGTGGTAGTTGGGTTGCTTTGATCTTGCTGAACACTTCAGACAAGTCATGATAACAGGATGGGATGGTAACAGTCTTATGGGTGATGGGACTCTCTATAGTTGTGGTGAAACAGGGTTGGGGTTTTACTGACAAACAATTTTCTTGGCAGAAGGTAGACCAATGGGTCAGCTCACCATGATACCAGGAAATGTTCGGGTCGTGAATGGAGAGCCAGGGGAATCCTAGTATAGCCTCGTGCTTAGGGGAGTCCACGACGTAGAAGGTGATGGATTCGTGGTGTAACAGGCCGACCTTGAGGGTGAGTGTCTTTGTCTGATGGGTGATTCCTTTCCCGATGAGGGCATCATCGATGGCTTTGATCTTTATAGGGGGTGTACAAGGTTGAACGGGGATCTTGTGTTTCTCCACCACGGCACGGTTGATGATGTTCAGCGCTGCTCCCGAGTCTATCATGGCAGTGAGTTCAAGAGACAGAGTATCATTTTCCAAAACAATAGGCAGGGTGAAAGAACGATTGTTAGGGAAGGCAAAATGGTCTATATTTACCCTGGGGTTGGCTTGGTGTTTAAGGGGACATCCAAGGCTGCGATGACCTGTCCCTCCACAATAATAGCACAAGTTGAGGGCTCGACGTCTTTCCCTCTCCTCTGCTGACAATCTGGAGATGTTGAGTTGCATTGGTTCTTCCGGTGGAGAAGACAACGAGGATGCGGTTGTGGGGAGTCTGCGTGGATGATTTCTTTCAGGCTTCTGTTTAGAATGTTGTCTCATGAGATTATCTATTTTTACTGTGAGAGAGACAAAATCAGAGAACGATAAATCCTCCTTACGACAGGCCAACTCTGTCTGTAGAGCGGGATTGAGGCTGTGGTAGAACATAGCTGTTAGTGAAACATCATTCCATCCACTCTGGGCAGCCAGGGTTCTGAATTCAATGGCGTACTCAGCAGCAGCGCGATCTCCTTGCTGCAATTTAATTAGTTGCGTTGAAATATCCCTGCCCCCCGCGGGATATTCAAACACCTCCCGAAGCTGGTCTAGAAAATAGTCAACAGAGCGTTTAAATTGTGCATCGGAGTCCCACACCGCGGAAGCCCAGTCAATAGCTTTGCCCGTCAGGAGCGTCATAAGGAATGCACATTTCGTTTCTTCGGTTGCAAATTTGTCACCTTGGTGATCAAAGTACAATTTAACCTGACGGACGAACCCCTTACACAACTCAGCAGTACCGTCAAATTTATCAGGCAGAGCGAAGCTTACCGTCTTAGGCGTGGGCGGAGGTAGCGCTCGGATGTACTGTGTTAAATGTTCGTTGACGGATTGGAGTTTGCTGAGTTGTTCCTGATAGCTCTTCAGGATCTCGCTTTGATAAGCGAATGCCGCTTGGAGATTGGAAACTTCCGCTGGATTCATGGTAGGCAAAGTATTCTGTAAAGCGGACGCTGAGGCAGAAGAAGAATCCATTTGCGGAGTTTATTTACAGACAGCAACAGTACAGAGAAACGGGCAGTAGGTCAATACCGGGAAAGCAGTCCGACAGCGTATAAACATAAACGTAAACCAAGCAGCAATGTGATAAGGCAGGCAGTGGGTCAAAAAGCGAAAAGGCAGTCCAATATAGCAACCGCAACAAAAGGGGAATTCCAAAGAGAGGTAGTCAACAGGCTGATGAGGGGTCAAACCTTGAAAGCAGTCCACACGGTCAAACAAATCCAAAAGGGGTAATCCGTAAACTCAGAATCCAGGTAAGGCAAGACGGCAACAGGTAATCAGACAGAGTAATAGTAAACGCTCGGTAAGGCAGTGGAACTGGCAATACTTCGCACATGGTAGCACATGGTGATCGCTTATGTAGTGCCAAACAGGAAGTGGAAGTAGAAGCAGCAGAGGGAGCGTGCAGTCAGTATTCGGGAGAGGGCTCCCTCTGCTGGTGTGGCGTTACAGAATTGAACTTGGGACACCCAAAGCACAGCTGCGCTATATGTTGGCATGCTGCCCACAAGGCTATCACGCCGATGGGGAAAATTGCTTTTAAAAGTAATGCATTACAGTTTTGCGTTACTCCCTGAAAAAGTAACTAATTACGTTACTTAGTTACTTTTTATGGAAAATAATGTGTTACGTTACTTTTGTGTTACTTTTTAAATCTGGGGAGGGCTTGCTTCTTTGTTTTTAAAAAATTGGCTGAAGTACATTTATGCAGGAGATCACTCTTCAGCTATAAAAAAAAAAAAAAAAATGAAGCATTTTTATCTAAAGTAATTTTTGTTTATTAGTATGACTGAATTGGTTAATTAAATGGGATTAAATACATAAAGGATATTTGTTTTATTTAACATATTTAATTATTGCAAGGTTGCGTCATATTCCGAGTTTGCATTTCACTGTTTTTATTAATTTTGAGGAATACTGAATCTGTTATTTGTGAGTGAGATGACAATGCATGTTCACATTTAGTCTATACAGTAACATCATGTTTACTCCAAATTTCCAGACAGGAGACTCGTCAATCAATAAATGGTTGAAAAGTAACTGGCGTTATTTATTTGAAAAAGTAACTCAGATATTTTCTTAGAAATTCAAAAGTAATGTTTACTTTACTAGTTACCTGTAGTAATATTATTACGTAACGTTACTTGTAATGCTTTACCCCCAACACTGAACTCCATTCATAATGCATGACTACCAAATATACCAGTGTTGGAAAGGTTACTCTGGAAATGTAATAGGTTACAGATTACAGTTTACCCTGTTTAAAAAGTAATAAGTAGTGTAACTATTTCGATTACTTTATTAATGTAACTGATTACATTTGATTACTTTTCTACATTTCTAACAAATGTTTGCAACTGTTAATCATTTTGAATCATTTAAACCAGGCAGGGTTAACCATACAGTAGGAACTGACACTATACTGTCAGACTTCTCAGAATCCTTCATCACTTCAATTAAGATTATAAATTAATTTTAAGACTTTAACACCTTACTCTGAGATCATTCTAAGGTTAAATACAGATGTAAAATCATAAGATATAGTTTTATAGCCATGACACTGTTTTTGAAATCAAATCTCTGCGATGCCATGACAGGAAACAGTGGCATCTAACAATGCTTTGCTTAAAAAATAAACTGTTAGTCTTAAAAAAATAAAGCACATACATAATCCTAAATAGAAATAAAGCAGTTATCAAATAAGCATGTGTCCTATTACACTACTAAACATTTCTCATATTTTAGAGCACTTCTCTAGAAAATGAAATCAGTCAAATCTGTATGTGTGTGAAAATATTCAGATGTAACCCCCTTTGTAATCGTTAACATTTTCATAAGTAACTGAAATTTAACTACACGTTAGATTACAATTGCATTTCTTTTGCAATTAAATTAAGCAATTCCATTACATGTAATTAGTTACTCCCCAACAATGAGTACTAATGAAACAGTAGTAAGATATTGCATGATGCAAAACTAGTACGAGCTTCACGTTTTCAGTGCTGTTAGAGACTACACCTCTAGATGTCACTTTTTCCACGTACAATCCTTAAGGAGTCAGAAAGCTCCAGATCATTCCTATAAATGAACAGTCACCTTTAGCCTTACAATACACTTTACAGATAGGCCAGGGACACCCGTTTGACCACCTGAAGAACAGACTGGTAAACAGTTTAAACCAGTTAAAAGCAATGTCTGTGACCGGTATATAGTTCAATTATTACAGAGGACTGAATCATAAAGTTCTCCTGTCTTGTTCTCTTGTTAACACATCAAACATAATAATGTTTTTATCGTAACGTAAAATGTGTTTTTATTTAGGTAATTTCACATTACAGTTCACGGGATAGTTATAAACTACTTTATGTTAAAGCAGATACACATAATATTCCCATATTAAAATCTGCATCAAATAGATTAGAAGTAAAACAATCTGACTGACGTTTAAACGCAACGTGTAAAAACAAACACTACACTAATATTAGCAGCGTCGTCGTAAATATGCATGGGCTGGATGAATATTCATGAGCTGGACAGGTGGAGGATGGAACTGCTGCGGTTTGGAGGTGTGAGCGGATTATATATAATTTTTTAAAGTTCCTCGTGTGGTGTCAAGGCATCAGCTGACAACACGCTTCGTGACAGTTCGTGTAGCTGGCCTGATCTGAGAAAGTAGGATGCATTTTAAAATGATTTTCATCAAACTGTGAAAATTTTCCAGCTCATCCAGACGTCGCGGGAAGAAGCAGCAACTAACCTTTTCTTACTTGTTATATCTCGAGGGTTTTTGCATTCGTCCCAAGAGTATACGAGTAGCATTCTGGTATTTCTGTGGAATGAGATGAGATGAGGTCCTGGAATATCAAACTTTTCTTCATCGCTAGTTTCGTATTTGTGTTGATGTTAACCTCCTGGCAGACATCATCAAAGTCAAGTGAGTGTGATTATCCTGTAATGTGTCTGTGTGAAATATTCGGATTGGTTATTCGGAATTTGCATTTGTTGACAGTTTTCTTGATTTGTTTGGTTGTATGACAATTTCTGTACTGACATTTTGGGACTTTAAAGGGTTGTATTAATGCCAAAGATGCCATAATTGAGAATTTTTGATTTAACTAAATTTTTTATTTAACTCGCTCTCAATCAACTGTCAAACCTGTCAGACGTGTTGCAACGTCAGCTTCCTGTATACCAGCCAAACGTGCATTACAGGAACTCTTTTTAGTTAGATTTTTTTATGTGAGTCAGCTGACGACATAGAATAATGGAAGTAATACACATGATGAAAGAATATTTTAATAAAATGGTTTTAAAATATTGTCAACAATTTGTCAGAGCAGTAATGTTTTTAATAAAACAATAAAATATTGATAAATTACAATGTGACATCTCAAGTTAAATTTAATGGGTAATTCCATAAAAATGTCAACCTTACCATAAAAAAAAAAGTTTTTTACCAAAGCTTTTACTATACTGATAGCACAGATGTCAACATTTGGTGGTTCAAATACCCATGTGAGATCTCTCTTAAAGTTTTTAAAGCTTTATTTTTAGTGCGTGATTTTCCATAGTCCATAGCCAAGTGCTATTTCCAGGCTTGTCACATCCATAACAGTACATATTCCTCATAAACAGACAAATCAAATAAAGCAACGATTATATGTTCTGTGAAGAGCCATTGGCTCTCGTATGTTGGGTGTTATTGCATCTGGTTTGTGCATTTTAATTCGCAGAAATCCTACAAAGTATATTGTCTCTCATAGTCACATCTGTAACGCATGATTATTTCCATTTTTTAACATAGAAAACTTGTGCATAGACTGATATTGATGTTTAGACTCTATCAACAAGGGTTTATTAAAATATAAACAGATATTTCGGTATATTGGTAACACATACATTCTCTAAGCATTTATATGTCACATCCATAACGCTGGATTTGCCTTAATATTATATTACAGAAGGTAACATGATTGACAAGCCCCGCACTTCAGTGTAGGAATGAGATTAAATTATATGCCAAACAACGATATATATATATATATATATGTATATATATACCATCCACTGTTGGGGGTAATGCATTACAAGTAACGTGAGTTACGTAATATTGTTACTTTTTCCATGTAACTAGTAAAGTAACGCATTACTTTTTAATTGACAAGAAAATATCTGAGTTACTTTTTTCAAATAAGTAATACCAGTTACTTTTCCCCCCATTTATCGGGAAATTGGGAGTAAGATGTTAGTTCTAGAATAAATGTGAACATGCATTAATTCATCTCACTCACAAAAAACAGATTCAGTATTCCTCAAAATGAATAAAATCAGTGAAATTCAACTAAGAATATGACGCAAACCTGTAAAGATTAAATATGTTAAATAATACAAATATCCTTTATGTATTTAATCTTATTTTATTAACCGATGTCTTTGCTGCTGACCTTCGATGATCCAATTCAACCATACTAATAAGCAAAAATTAATCAAGATAATCTAACATTTGTTTTCCTTTTTTCATTGCTGAAGAGTTGACATTTTTTCTTCTGCAGTCTACCGTACAGACGTGAATTTACTTCTCTCAAAGCCTGAGGCTTTTGGTGTGAAAAGGCTTTTACATTTTCCAAAAATAGAACTTTTTATATTAAAAAGAAACAAGCAAGCTCTGCCCAGATTTAAAATGTAATGCGAAAGTAAAGTAACACATTACTTTCCATGAAAAGTAACTAAGTAACGTAATAGTTACTTTTTTAGGGAGTAACTCAATATTGTAATGCATCACTTTTAAAAGTAACTTTCCGCAGCACTGATACCAGATTCTATTCAACACTTCAAACTTCCTTAAAGTTAAATGGCATAGCATGTGTTTGGAAGAATTGTAGTTTGCAGAAAGGCTCATATGCATATCATATGCACATTTCCATTGTAAGTTCCTCTATGAACTATGATTATCCCTTTTTTAAACTAATTATTTTGTGTGGTGATCAACATCATGCCACAAATGCTGATGCAATGCTTAATAAAATAACTTGTTTTAAGCCCAAAACATCTCTTTAATTCACCTCAGGTGATTACTGGCGTTCTGTGTTTCAGATAACTTGCCAGTGAAGCTGCATGTGGTCTATGAAAGGCTACTGCGGGCAGAGCAACGAGGGGAGGTCTTATCACAAGAGCTGCTTAAAGTGCTTGGTCAACTTCAAAACCGCAGCATTGCTGCATCGAATGTTACCATCAGCAACTCCTCAGGTAAGTCCAGTGACATTTCTTAGAGTAATATTTATGTATGTACAGTTTTTCAGTATTTGATCTGCCTTTTTAGCTATATTAGAAGCGAAAGTCCTTCGGCACTTGTTGCCTTCGCAGCCTAATGCCCACATCTATTTGCCTCACCTGAAGGAGCATGAGGACAGTCTGAAACCCATCATTCACCTGGGGCAGCGGCGCAACGGAGGTCTGTTTTTTTTTTTTGATTGTGCTTGCAACGTAGCAATTCAGTTTGATTTGAAGTAATATTGTCTTGTTAAAAGGCAAAAAAGATCAAGTGTATTTTTATAAGCTAAGATCTAAATCTCCCATCCACAAAATGTAACCACAAGCAAAAATATAATTGTGATATTTGCATACTGAATTCTGATTAGCCTTTTTTTAATATCTCTTTGCATACATAATATTTTATATATATTATGATGTTTTACTAATTTTTGAACATATGCTGTCATCATGTTTCTTTTACTTTGCCAGTTTTATAATAATTTGACACATACGTAATTGCCGTAATGCAGCCACCATAGGAAGACAAGCTGACACACAGTTTTAACTGTTTCCGCAGTTTCTCTGGTGTTAGGAGTGCCCACCGTGTACAGGCAAAAACAGAGTTATCTAGTGAACACACTCCAGTCTCTGCTATTTGACCTCTCACCTGCCGAGAGGAAAGATATTGTCATTGTGGTCTTTGTTGCCGAGGTAACCATTTACTTTTGCTCTTTGTTCTCTTATATCTCGCCTTGTTTTATCGGTTTTGTTGCTCTAGTGAATTTGCATTAAACTTTATGGTGTTATATCAGTTCATTTCTTTCAATTCATTCTTGCCATTTTAAAGCCATTTTACGTTTACGAATTGTTAGTCTGATTTTTAACCAAGGATTTTGGTGTTGCATACACAGAAATTGTTTACAAAAAAAGTCATAAAAACTAAAAAAGCTTGTAGCAAAAATGTCACAAAATGCATAAAATTACTTTGTTTACTTCAGTGTACCCAAGAATTATAAACGTTTGGAATCACTATGATTTTTTTTTAAAGTAATTTATTTCTATGATTTTCAGCATCATTACTCCAGTCTTCAGTGTCACATGATCCTTCAGAAATCATTCTAATATGCTCATTTGCTGCTTAAGAATTATTTGTGATGCTTAATATTTTTGTGGAAATTGTAATTTTTTTTTTTTATGAATAGAAAGTACATAAATTATTTGAAATAGAAATCTTTTGCAACATTATAAATGTCTTTACTGTCACTTGTGATCAATTTAATGCATTCATGCTGGAAAAAAATCGGTAGTGTACTATTTTTATTTTTTACTGATATGTATTTTCATTCTTCTCTTAGACAAATACAACATTTGTGAATGCTGTTGTACAGAGTGTTCAGACCAAGTGAGTGTTTTGTCATTTAGATTACTTACAGTAGGGATGATTTCATGTTTCTTTAAGCTCACTTTGCAAGTAACTGTGTATTTGACTTTGTGTAGCCTCCCAGATGCCGTCAGTTCTGGCATGATAGAGGTGATCTCTCCGTCTCCTCACTATTACCCAGACTTAAATAACCTGAAGGAAACTTTTGGAGACCCCAAGGAGCGAGTCAGGTTAGAGATTCACCTTTTGTGCAGATGTAAATAACTGGAAATATATGGTGTCTTAAAGGAGACCTATTATCCCCTTTTACAATACGTTAGTCCGAAGAATGTGTCTGTGAAATTTCAGCTCTAAATACTCCAGAGATCATTTATAATATCATTTTGAAAATGCCAGTTTTCACTGGAAGCAGAAATGCGCTGTTTTCGTGCATGTCTCTTTAAATGCAATTGAGCTGCTGCTCCCCGCCCCTTTTTTAAAGAATAGAGCTTTGCCTTTAAAGCGCCTACCTCAGATACTCTGCCAAAAAAATCTGTTTGGTTTTGATTATCATGCCTATCGTGCTGAAAACATGCGTTTTAAACCACAATAGTTTAAAATTCTACAGTTTTCTGAACACTCACATATCCAAAGCACACGCACAGAAAGCGGCTGTCACACGGCGTGTGAGTACTAAACTAAGTTCTCTTTCATGTCTTATTGCACTTAAACTGTCAAATACACACAAGTTTATGTTAAAAACACAGGAGTTACAAAAACAGTCAGTTATGTGTATGAAGATAAACAGCTGGGAAAGAAATGGCATGTTTATATTAGATCTGTGTGGCAGCAGCGTAATATACAGTAAATAAATCAATAAATCCACTGCTGTCTTGTCTCCTCTGAGGCTGGGACTCTAAATATTGTTCTGTGCTCGTCTGTGCAGCCAACGACAGAACATTTAGTATGCTTTGCTCGAACTTTTGCCATGGCGTTAGAACTGGTACACCGTTGTCGCTTGCGAAAACACAATGGCAGCGCCGTGGGTGGAAATGTGTAGATTAAGGGGCGGTAATATTATATTATAATAAGATCCCTTCCTATGTCTGCTTGGAGAGAAAGGCTTACCAAAACAAAGTTACTAGGTTGTCATTTTTCACATTTTCTGGGTTGTTAGATGCACTGGGGACCCGATTATAGCACTTAAACATGGAAAAGTCAGATTTTCATGAAATGTTCACTTTAACCCTTTCAATGATAAGTTTAAAATATTCTGTCTGACCCCCAGAGTGAGCTTTTTTTTAGGCGACCATTATTTTAGAACGTTCAATTTTTTGTTTCCATGGCGACGCGTCATGATTGTCACGTAACAAACTGCAGCCACTATAGCCTGTATGACAGAGATATCGTTTTTATTTAGTTTTTCCTTTTTTGATTTAAAATATTCACACACTTGCTTACCATGTCTTCAACTATATATTCCGATTCACGAATACGTGTAAGTGAGTGTATTTTGCCGTTTTAAAACCTTTATCAATGATCTGGATCGTGATCTATATATAACGTGAGATGGGCGCCGCCATGTTTGTTCGCGCTGCAGTTCAGAGTCCTGTCAGCCGGATTTACAGCACGTAAATTCACCAGTTTCTCCCGAAATACATGCAAGTACGTGACTGGTGAACTGGGAAAGGATTGGAGTGAATTATATCGTTAGTTACACTGTGTGTAACTGATATGAGTAAAACACGTCGGCAAATTATACTTGAATGGATTGTTACTGCTGCTTCCATAGACATCCGTGTGTATTTTACAAACTCTAAATGTATTGTTTGATTAGTACTTATGTGTGTTTAAATGTCTGAAACCTAAAATAAATTTGCCAAGTACGACATGTTCCTGGATCGACATCTTTGTTGACCCTGGAACAACATTGTGATTAACCAATCAGATCTGAAAAAACAGTTTATAGTTTTTTTAAGTTTAGGCTTACAATCAGTGTTTGGTGCTTGTACATCAGTGTCATTCATCTATTATTTCCTCCGATTTTAGGGATTACTCATGGGTAAGGTTAGGTTTAGGTGTAGGGATGTGGTTAACATTAAATTTTTGGATTAAAATGCTGTTCCAGGGTCAACAAAATATGTTGACCCAGGAACACATCTAACTCAGCAAAATCAGGACGTGCGCGCGCGGCTCTCTTTGGCTCAGCGTCAGCCAACGCGCGAAAACGCAGTTTATTAAACGCAATAAACGCAATAAGTTAATTATGAAACATGTTTTGCTGATCATAGATGGAGGACCAAGCAGAACCTTGACTACAGTTTCCTCATGCTCTATGCACAGCCTAAGGGCACATACTATGTCCAGGTAATGCCAAAAACACCGTCATACAACTCATTGTGTGCTCTATGTTTCATTGCCTTTATCTGAGTCTGTGTATATGTGTTTCAGCTTGAGGATGATATTGTAGCAAAGCAAGGATTCTTTGAGTCCATGAAAAAATATATAGAGCAGGTGCTTTCTGAGGAGTGGCTTTTCCTGGAATTTTCCCAGCTGGGATTCATTGGTCAGTGTAATCTCCTCATTAATGTCTTGTCTTAATGTCTAACTGACAGTTGTTTCATTTGTGCTGTTTTGGTATTTGTACACCTGGACCAGTGGCTCACTAAAAAAAATAGTTGTTAGTCTTGCAGCTGTAAATGCAAATTTATGGTCTTTTTAATTTACAGTAGCGATAAGATATCTTTCATTAGTCATTGACAAAAGGGTCAGAAATAGAAAGGGAGGAAATATAAACCCTCTTTGTTAAACAAACACAAATTCTGCTAGAATTTACATATTTGCCTTTCAAATAATTAAGTTCAGATCCTCTTGATTATTTGAATCATCTCTTAAATCAGCTAGGTTTTCTCACAGTAGCATTAGATTTCATTGCTAGTGTTTTACAGCTCCCATAAATATTGGTTATCATGACTAAATCTATGATGCTATTTGTGTCCAGCATGAAATTAAATATATATTACTCATTTTTCATGTTCTAGGCAAGCTTTTCCGTACATCAGATCTGCCATTGATTGTAGAGTTCTTCCTGATGTTCCACAAAGACAAGCCAATCGATTGGCTGCTCGATCACATCCTGTGGGTTAAAGTGTGTAATCCTGAGAAAGACTTAGTAAGTTTGAATATAATATTTATTATTTTTGTTTGTTTGTTTTTTATTTGTTTGTGAGTCTAATGTAAGGCATTGCTATAATTCATCGCACTTAGAAACACTGCAATGATGAGAAGGCCCGACTGAAGAGAACTTACAAACCCTCACTGTTTCAGCATGTCGGTTTGCATTCCTCACTGGCTGGTAAAATTCAAAACCTAAAGGTAATTCAAACTCTGAAGAATTTTATATGTATATATGCTAAGGTTTGGTTTTAGATAATGCAAAGTAAAACTGAAACCACAAAAACAATGTTACTTGGAATAAAAGACATTAACTGAAATAAAAAAACACTTATTTTATTTAAGTCAGTTGACAAGGCAAAATTTCTCATTTTCATTTAGTTTAACTTGATGAACTAAAAAAAACTAATACTAAAATATGCATTCATAAAAACTAAATAAAAAAAAATAAAAAAAATTTAAAAATGACGAAAACACACAACAAACTTACTAAAACTTTAGCTAGATTTAAAATGAAATTGGAGAATATAACAATGAACAACTTATTCAAAGTATTAATAAAACTATACACTACCAGTCAAAAGTTTTTGAACAGTAAGATTTTTTTTATGTTTTTTTTTAAATAAGTCTCTTCTGCTCACCAAGCCTGCATTTATTTGATCCAAAGTACAGCAACAACAGTAAAATTTTGAAATATTTTTACTATTTAAAATAACTGTTTTCTATTTGAATATATTTTAAAATGTAATTTATTTCTGTGATTTCAATTCATTGGTCAGTGTAATCTCCTCATTAATATCTTGTCTTAATGTCTAACTTCTCCCATTCTCCTCTTTCCCACCTTTTCTGTTTGATCAGTTGTTTCATTTGTGCTGTTTTGTTATTTATACACGTGGACCAGTGACTCACTAAAAAAATATTTGTTAGTCTTGCAGCTGTAAATTGAAATTTATGGTCTTTTTAATTTACAGTAGTGATAAGATATCTTTCATTAGTCATTGACAAAAGGGTCAGAAATAGAAAGGGAGGAAATATGAACCCTCTTTGTTAAACAAACACAAATTCTGGTAGAATTTACATATTTGCCTTTCAAATAATTAAGTTCAGGTCCTATTTAAAAAAAAATAACATTTTAAAAAATGACGAAAACACACAACAAACGTACTAAAACTTTATTTTTACTAGTATTTTTAGTAAAAATTCAACTTTACTGAATTTTTAGCATCATTACTCCAGTCACACGACCCTTCAGAAATCATTCTAATATTCTGATTTGCTGCTCAAAAAACATTAATTATTATTGTTATTAAGTTTTTAACAGCTGAGTACATTTTTCAGGTTTCTTTGATGAATAGAAAGTTCAGAAGGAGAGCATTTATCTGAAATAGAATTCTTTGGTAACATTATAAATATCTTTATTATCACTTTTGATCAATTAAAAAAAATCCTTGCTAAATAAAAGTATTAGTTTCTATATTTATATTTATATTTTAAAATCTATTTAAATAGAAAACTTTTTTTTAATAGTAAATATTTCAAAATGTTATTGTTTTTGCTGTACTTTGGATCAAATAAATGCAGGCTTGGTGAGCAGAAGAGACTTCTTGAAACAACATTACAAAATCTTACTGTTGAAAAACTTTTGACTGGTAGTGTAAGTTTTATTAGTTTTATTATTTATTAGAATAATGGCAACCTACTAAATTCACCAACAGTACTATGCGTCTGTAGGGGTAGAAAACAGCTTATCTACATTACAAACAGGGCATTTACATTATTTATATTAGCACATTCTATTTCCATAATGACACAACTCATGTAATTCATCTTAAAGGTGAAGTGTGTCATTTCTGGTGTGCTAAGAGCACCAGTAGGAATCACATGTTATTGTTATCTATTTTGGAAAGTCATCCAACCAGTAGGAACCAGTATTTCTCTCTGAAAAATAAACTGGGCTATGAGGAAGAATTTTAACTTCAAAGACAATTACACAATTCACCTTTAAAGAAACAGGCTCATTAAAAGTGCGACGTCCCCAATGTGTCCAGAAAAAAAAAACAGTACAAGCTAGCTAGTGTTTGTCAGGAACTGCAACAAAACCAAAATGCAGAACATCTGAGATGTACTCAAAAGGTATTTATTAACAAAAAACATTAAAACTCAACACAAAAACACAAGAGCACACAGCAAATAAATATAAACACAAGCTGTGTGCTCTACAAGAAAAAAGACACAAGGCAGACAAAACTGCCTAGGGCCTGAATGTCACGATTCCAAGACTGAAACCAAAGTAGACAGGATTGTCAGGATCCAGACGCCAAGTCCCAAACACAATACACATATACAAAACAATGCAGGGCACAGAGAATAATCCCTGAACTTGCATGCTCACACAAGGACAAGAGAGGACAATACAACACAGGGGAGTCAGGAACCTCGTACCAAATCAACAGCAGGACCAACCAAAGCGACAGGAATCTTACAGCTTTCTTGTGTGCTTCACACAATACTTATGTAAATTGTTCACTTATCCTGTGTCAGTTAGGATGCTTCCTAACTTATAAGCTTATGTATATGTCTGTGTTTTTATGTGATGTACAGGATAAAGACTTTGGGAATCAAGTGCTGTACAAAGGCCACAGTAACCCGCCAGCAGAAGTCAAGAGCAGTCTGGAGAAATATCAGTCTCACACTTTGGAGAGAGCTTACAACGGAGAGGATTTCTTTTGGGGCCTCACACCTAAAAGAGGAGATTACATCCTCATTACATTTAACACGGCTCAAACTGTCAAAGGGTGAGACACCAGGACATTAATTTGATTGAGTATATAAAGTGTACACAGAAATAGGCAGTCTTAATAAAGTTCCAGCTTGTATATCCAGTTTGTGTATCAACAGAAAACACAAATTCGGTCATCATTTACTCATGTCGGTCCAAAACTGTGTGACTTTATTTCTTTTGAAGAACACAAAAAATATTAACATGTTTTTGACCATACAGTGACATCAGTGAAGTGCAGTGTTGTTCTTTTGTGTTCTGCAGAAGAAAGTAAGTCATACAGGTACATTTTTGAATAAACTATCCCTAAAGACTTAATATGACTCGGTAAGCTTGGGGGAGTCATGGTTGATAGTTTGCATTGTAAATACCTCTTTACGTAGATATATAAATAGAAGTAAAAACCCAGTGGCAGTGTAAGTGTACCCAGCTGTCTGCTTTTATAAAAGTGAGTTTGCCCTGTTGAAAGAATGTGAACCACTGGCTTCTGTTTCAGCTCCTCTGAGCTGGATATTCTATACTGGAAATGTTTGTTCAGGAGCTATCTTTTAAAATTCCCCTTAAAGGGGTCATCAGATGCCCATTTTCCACAAGTTAATATGATTCTTTAGGGTCTTAATGAAAAGTCTATAATATACTTTGGTTTAAAATTCTCAATGGTTGTGTAAAACAACACCCTTTTTACCTTGCCAAAATCAACTCTACAAAAATCATCTCATTCTGGTCAAGGCTGCTTTAAATGCAAATGAGCTCTGCTCGCCCCGCCCCTCTCTTCTCTCTGTGGATAGACGCACCTGTTTACATTAGCCGCATTTAGCCGCTAAACTTGCTAACTAGCACTTTATTAGGAAAGGCGATCGCAAAGATTCATAAAAAAACCCTTATACTCACTTCTGCTGTAAGTGAAGCTGGATCATGAATGATTCGCTCGAACATAGACGGATATATGTAGATCGGGAGGCGCATTCCCTTTACGAACAAACGTAATCTACTGCATCTTCAGCGGCTCAGATGTCAGGAGTAAGTCTCTTTGACTTGTTAAAGGGGTCATTGGATGCAAAGTTCACTTTTACATGTTGTTTGAACATTAATGTGTGTTGGCAGTGTATGTACACATCTACCCTATAATGATAAAAATCCATGCAGTGATTTTTAATTAATCTGTAGAAATAATATCCCCTTTTTCAAATCGAGCTATTCTCAGATGGCTCCTGCTCCCACGATAGTTGATTGACATGAGCGTCTTACCTCAGACCCGTCCTAAATCAGCTGTAACAGTCTGACCTACATTGTTTCGATGCCGGAGCTAAACGTGCTAAATGCGGCTAAAGTAAACAGTCTCGTCACTCCACAGAGAGAAGAGAGGGGCGGGGCGAGCAAAGCTTATTTGCATTTAAAGGAACAATCCATCAGAATGAGTTGATTTTTGCGGAGCTGATTTTGACAAGGTAAAAATTTTTAACCAAAATATAGATTTTTCATTAAGACCCTGAAGAATCATATCAACTTGTGGAAAATGGGCATCCGATGACCCCTTTAAACAAATTCCACTGATGGCAGAGAAACAAGGAATTGTTTAAGCTACATGCATAATTCACAAAATCACCTATTCATTTTGTATGTGTAAGTTAAACTCTTATCAAAGCATCTGTGGAATGAGAAACATTTCAACTCGGATAACAAAAACAGTGTGTTCACGCAAATGGACATACAGTGAAATTTTATGAAAAAACAGTACTAAAAGTACCATTACAAACATTACAAACCATCAACTTTTAACCATTAAAACCATTAAAAATGGTTTCCTGTAGTGTGTTTTGGGACCGAGTCCATCAGGATTTAGTGGTTTTAACAAGCCACCAATAGAGTGACCAGTAGAAGACCAATAAAGACCAGTAGACACCAATAGGCACCATTACAGTTTCCATTAAAACCAGTACAATTCCCATTATAACCAGTAAAACCATTAATCTGTGATGGTTTTCTTTGGGGGGTTTTTTCAGCAGGCATTGACTGATTTTTAATGTTTTTTTTTCACTCACTTCTAGGTATTTTTTTCGATCTGGCAATATTGAGACAAATGGTGACAGGTTTTACAACACAACTGTGGAGGTGCTCCCTAACAATGTAAGTGTTTTCTACTTTAAAGGGGTCGTGACGTGGATTATTTTCAACCCTCATTCTGACCCTCTGTCTGAAACGGCCTGTTTTTAACGGTGTGTCCTTTAAGGCTTCTAAGTAAACCTCCACTGTTATGACAGGCTAATGTCACTGCATAGCAAACAGTATCGATGCCACCTCACTATTGCATGTTAGTGTTTTGACAACATGATCAAAATAATACGGTCATTTCCAGACAGAACATTATGAAATCATTTACGTATCAGTTGTGATGCAGCTGCATTCAGACCTAGTACCACTTCACCTTCAACAAATGTTTTTGTGAACTCTCCATGACACTGTGCCTCGTTTACAAAACAAAATGCTCTGATCAATTCTCAGACACGATCCGGGATGCCATTAAAAAGAAACTATCCACTCGTTCATTACGCTGAGATCCTTCTGATATCTGTACACACAAACGAGCTGTTTAAACCAAACACATGAAAGCAAACGTTATTTCACTTCATTTGTCGTATTGACAACAGACTCAAGCACATTTACTGACAGAAAGCAAACCTACAGCTGTATACTTTATCAAATGGAGACAAGATAGCGGCAGTGATTGTAATTTCTGTTTGCTTTCAGCTTTCAATACACTTAAATGTATCTAGTATGATAAAACAGCGCTACTTTTTCCTACATACGCATGACCGGAAGGAGCGGATGCTCTCGTCCTTCATTAGCAATCGCTCCAGCATCCTCATGTCACTTCCACGACTTTTAGCCCCACCATGCTTCATACTACAGTGACTTTATTAAGTCTTAAATACATTAACTCATCCATGAACATGATTTCTGCCCAAGTCCCGACGGATTGCATCAGCAGTGGGGATAAGGACAACAACTCCCAGTTCTTTGTTTGTTTTCAATATGCGCCCTCTGGCGGTGAAAACTTACATATTGTGCCTTTAAGCGACTTAAAGCCAGTGGGCGGGGCCTATGGAGAAAGATGATGATTTGTCAATGCCTTGCTCTGGAGGTGATGTTTATGCAAATGTTGGATCATGTCACCTTGCACCTTAGATCCAAACAAGACGTTTTTGGAGCTTGATTAAATAAATGCTTTGTTTACACTGTGTGCATAATTATTAGGCACGCTAATATTCTGGTCATATTTTTTTTCTAAGCACATTTTACCAATTCCAAACCACATCAATCTTAATAACTACTATTAATTTTGTATTTAATCATTTATACGTGATATATATTTGTCCATGAAGGCTGGAAGTGAAAAACTCCTTATATTCAGGTGTGAGTAATTATTAGGCACGTTTTCTTTTACATATAAAAAAGCCAAAAAAGAGATTTAACCCAGACTGAAAAGTCAAAAATTATTAAATGCCCATGAGAAGGATGCAATACTAATGCAATACTAGAATTTGCAAAGTTAAGGCATGACCATTGGAGAGAGAAATGCTCGTTGGGTCAGCACGGTGAGAAAAAAAAATGGTGGAGAAGAAAAGACACGTTAACTGCAAAAGAATTAAGAATTAAAGTAAAGAATTAGCTGTGAAACCATCAGGAACCAGCGCCAGTCTCCAGCGCCACCATTTTCCAGAACTGCAACCTACCTGGAGTCTTCAGAAGTTCAATGTGTCAGGTTCTCAGAGACTTTGCTTAAGAAAAAAACGTAAAAAATGACCCTCACTTAATAAGAATAACATTCTGAAGTGTTAAGAAATACATGAAGACAGTTTTTTTATAGGCTTTATAGACAGATAAGTTGAGAGTGACTCTTGAAGGACCAGCATCACATCCTCTTGTACTTCTGATTCAAGAATTTGTCTTCCAGAATCTAGCAGGACATTTTGGGAGTTCTAGTTATTGCATTAGTTTTGCATCCTTCTCTTGGGCATTTAATAATTTTTGACTTTTCAGTCTGGGTTAAATCTCTTTTTTGGCTTATTTATATGTAAAAGAAAACGTGCCTAATAATTATGCACACAGTGTATAATGAGGATGACGTTTTAAGCTATGAGACTTGCAGGATGTTTCAATGGCACAAAGACCTCTTATATGCCAAAAGAGCAAGGCAAATTTGATTTGTCATGTCGTGACCTCTTTAATATATTACAAAATGTAATTTATTCCTGTGATCAAAGCTACATTTTCAGCATCATTACTCCAGTCTTCAGTGTCGCATGACCCTTCAGAAATCTTTCTTATGGGCTGTTTTGCTACTCAAACCTTTCATATCATATTATTATCAGTGTTCAAAATAGTTTTTGTGGAAACCAATTTTTTTTGGGGATTTTTTTGGGATAGTTCAAAACAACAAGATGTGTGTGCAATGACTTTTGATCAATTTATTGGATCCTCTGTACTGAATAGTAGTGTAAACCTTTCAAAATAGACCATGCGGTTCTGTTGAAGCATCAGTTAAACTTCTCACTAGTAATTATTAACAGTCAAGCATTCCACGTGAAGGACTATATTGGCCATGAAACCTGATAAGAACAATCCACCAATCAGAGAATCACAACAAATAGGGTGAATGAGTTTAGCAGTGACCAACCACCCTCTGCTATGAAACATTGTAAATGACGTAATGGAGTCTTCCCTACTAGTACACTCCCTAAAAGTTATATATTGTGTTGGCATCTTTTACATCATTTGTTATGATTTATGGAACTGTAATTCATTCACTCATAAAAGATGATAAGCACACAATCTTTGTGGTCATTCATCCTAGAACTGGTTGGTTTGCTTCATGACTCTTTGTTCAATCCTTTTTTTAAACCCCTGTAGTACTTTAAATATCTTAAATACTTCCAGAAGCAAAGCTACCCGAATATTTGTGTAAAATATGTTGGTATTGTCATAGCTTTAGACATTGCATTGTATATAAGAACATGTGTGACTACACCCTTTTTCCTGAGTATACATTTGTATTCATTTGCTTGTTGTGGTGAGGCCTTGTTTCTGTGCTTGCTTGCCGAGTAAACACTTCTAAGAAAACAGAAAACTGACACCCAAAACCAAATTTTAACCTTTACCTCAAACCTGTTAGACAAGGATTTTTGTGCATACTTCCTGGTATGTCTGGTTTTATTTGCATTGAAGTATAAAGTGCTGACGGGTAAATGTCTGTGTTTTACAGAACTCTGTAAAAGAGAAGGTGACGAGAGGAGAATTAGACTGCTGTAAACCCTCATCCGATGGCTTTGTTCAAATAGGTACTCAAGCATCATCAAAATCCTGCTTCTTTTCTTTTCTGTCACTTATTTGTAAGGTTTTGCATAAATACATATACAGGGTTTCCGCGGGTCTTAAAAAAGTCCTAAAAAGTTTTAAATCCCTTTTCCGTGAATTAAGGCCTTGAAAAGGTCTTAAATCAGAGCAGCAAGTCTTAAATTCATATGATCATGGCATTAATTTTCGTGAGGGATTGTTTCCTGATGTATTTCATTTTAAAGTGAAGCAAAAGCGTAATTTCTGTGCTACATGGCTTAGGTCTCTCCATATTCATGAAACAATATGCAGTAGATGGCAGTATGTGCTGCTTTGTCTGTCAGTCACCCGAAGAAAAACTTGTCGTTTTGATTTTTGTTATTGTAATAAAAATAATTTAGTTCAGTTAGAGAGCAGATGATACAATTAAAACTGAACGCGGCTTCTCAATGCGGCGTGCCGAAGGACAGTCACAGATCAGATTTCATTTATCACGTGAAGAGAGCTTGTCGAGCTGACTGACAAGAAGAGAGAGGTGAGAAAGACAAAACCATGGCGGAAAGGTGTCAAAACGAAATGTAAAAGCGCCTGTTTTAAAAAATATTTTGGATTTTGAAAAGCCTGTTGACTTCTGCCATTCGTTTTTTTTTTTAAAACTATATATTACATGAAGTAATATATGTCGTGCGTCCAAGCTTTCTTATTCGTATTGCTAATAACCGTTCTTATTTATTTGGTGACAGTGTTTACTGATTTTCAGTTTTATACTTATTTAAACTTTGTGTAAATTATTATTTTACATTAGGCATATAACATGGTGTATTTTTTAATTTTGTTAATAAACGTTCGTTACGTTACGTTAATGCCGCTAATTTAAAAGTGAAAGTAAAATGTGTAGAGCCCTGCATGGACCTCAAATATAGCCCGACCCTTGTCCGACAGAGCCCGTCCCGAGCCCGTCTTCCCCACCCCCTTCTCCCAAAACAGCTTATACTACTGTTTCAGCTATTAAAAGAGTTCGGTTTTGTATGTAATGGCAAAGTGATTATATTTCGTTTATTAGGTTAATTTAGAAAAACGTTTTAAGTTTTGTTGTTCGTTAAATATAAGTTTTTATTTTTTTAAAGTAGCCTAAAGACCAATAAGCGGCCAGCAGAAGACTGATAGTCTGTTTGATCAATTTTGCCTTCTCAAATCATCACGACTTGCCTAAAAAAATAAAGATGTAAAACAGTTCAAGTATAAAACAATGTTAGTTTAAATGTTAAACCTAGATAAATCTGTGCTATTTTGGGCGCATATCCAATCGTTTGTGCGGAGGAAGCTGAAGCGCGCTTTGCAGGACATGCGGCGCCAGCGCGATCACTTGCATTTTTTTCAGTCATTTTTGCTTATAAATGTAAGAGTAATACATCATTCGGAACTCTAAAGAGTACTTTTATTTGTGTGCACTCACTGTATCACTAAAACGTTGCAAACGGTGCTTTTATATATATAAAAAAAACATGATGCGCTTTCTGTCGACTCAACAGGAGCGCTTCACAAAAATGAACCGAAACTCAGCGAATACATCCCTCACAGACATGATAAATATATCTATTGACAGCTTTAAATTATTACCTTAACGAAATAAAACAAATCGAAAACAAAAACTGTTTCATTAATTAATCTGTAAAGATGCATTTCTCTCTACAGGCGCGTCCAAAGAGGAGATGGCGAGTCCGGATCGGCTACTGACTCAGAAAACACTAGTTTATTAATAAATAGTTCAAAAATCGCCTTAATATTTACCCTTTGTGCTTTGCTGCAAGGTTCAGCATATTGCGTGCGCTTGAACGCAGAACTGCAAACGGTGCTTTTATATAAAGCACCATTATATAAAGCACTGCTAACAGAGACACTAAACGCCTTCCGAGCCGGTCTCGAAAGTGAAGTCTCGAGTTGTTTCCACCAGCGCTATATCATCATAACTGGGGGATGTATAAAATGTGAATATAAGGAGAAGCCTAAAACAGACCTGGCCCTAGGCGCATAAAAAGTCAGGGCAGTCGGGCTGAAATGCAGGGATCTAAAAATGTGCACGACGCTTTTACAAGCTACTTAAAACGGAAGGAAAGTGAAGAAAAGAGGGAAAACTTAAACTAAAAACAAACAACTGCTTGAGGCGGAATTGCTGCTAATTTGAAAGTGAAAGTAAAATATGCAGGGCGCTTTTACCGAAGGAAAGGGAGGAAAAGAGGGAAAACTGAAATGAACTAAAAACAAACAATTGCTAGACGCTGAATTGCTGCTAATTTTAAAGTAAAACTCGAATTATACTTGGAGAACATATTGCTGTATTGTTTTCTCTTCTATTTTGTTTTTCCTTAAATTTTCTTTAATTGGCCTTAAAAAGGTCTTAAAAAAGTCTTAAATTTACTCTCATAAAACCTGCAGAAACCCTGATATAGATGAAGTGCAGTCATTTGTTTGTCAGTGAACTAAGAATGTCCAGTACTCTAAGTGATAATAATTTGGTTATACCAGTCAGATATGAGTTGTTGTAAAGCTAGTTGTGATAGTCATGATAATTACAGAAAACTCCAGAGAGAGTTAGCTAGTGAGGCTTGTGAACGCATGTCTGTAAACACAAGTTATAGGTTTGGGTATCAAAAACCGGTTCTTAGTCAGAGCTGGTTGACTTTTTTCCATTAAGAGCTGCATTGGTGACATACGGTTTCATTACAGTTCTTGAATGGCTGCATTTTTTTCACTAGTGTGGCACACTAATTGTGGTGAAACTATGACAGGATTCTTCTTGAGAAAATGTTTTTTTAGCTGACGTGCTTGCATTTTTTATTCAACTGATCACATTGGTTCTAACATTTCTCTCATTTGCTTAAACGGATAGTTCATCCAAAAATAAAAATTCTGTCATTAATTATTCACCCTCATGTCGTTCCAAATCTGTAGGACCATTGTTCATCTTCAGAACACAAATTAAGATATTTTTGATGAAATCCGAAAGTTTTCTGGCCCTGCATAGACACCAACACAACTGATACATTCAAGGCCAAGAAAGGTAGTAAGGACATTGTTATTGGATTGTATTTTACGGATGTTAATGATCAGACAAGGTAATCAGACACTATCTGATCAGAAACATGAGCAAGTATGCATTTGCATGTCTATAATACACACCCTTGTTTTGTTGTCATTCCTTTGGACAAACCATAGTAAGAAATGTAAGCTCAAAAGTGGTTGAAGGACCAGCTTAAACCAGCATCAAAACAAACGTAACCAGCATCCCAGCATCAAAACATACCCACCAGCATATGCTGGTATTTTCACCAGGGCGCAGTGGGAGAGAACGCATCTGATTTGACAGATAAACCACTAGCTCTTATATCAGTGTTGTTCTGGTTATTTTGTTTCAGTGTACAGTTTGTTAATTTTGCGCAAAGCATAGGCTACCGGCATTGAAGTACACATCATTCAGCTGAAATGTGCCTTGTTCCATTCATGCAATAAACCTCATCTGCTGCTCTGTGGGCTATAAATAATTTGTGAGCATACTTGCTCATTGTTTAAAACCAGGATGTGGTTACATGTGAAAACCAGAGGTCAGGTGGTCTTTAATTTGTGATGGGATATGTCATAAATGTCTGTTCTTAGGTTCTTTCAAGAAAGGAGTGGCTGAGGGAGAAGTGGATGGAGCATTAGGAGAAATAGCGGCCATGCGACTCCTGGTTCACTCTGATTCTGATGTCTGGGTTCTTCTCAGTGAGGTAAACCACAGCCATATCTATAAATAACTTTTAGAAACACGCCTCACCTAATTGGGAAGGGCTTGAGTTGGCAGTCACTTAATTCAATGAAAGCCACGCTGACATGCGTAAGGTGTAACACTCAGAAATGCAATGAAGATTTTAAAAAAAAAGACAACAACAACAAAATAAACAGATCACGCCTAGTTTTGTTGACATTTCTTCAGGGAAATACAGAAACTAGCACATATGTGAGGTGTTTCACTCTTATAGTAAATCAAATGAATGTAAGGAAGAGGTCATAAGGCCTCTATAAGACAATAAGACAAGCAAAACCAGTAAAGCACTCGTAGGGCTTGTTAGGGTGGTTTATTGGGGTTTTCATTAAAACGTAATGCTAAGCTAGTTTAGCATTCACCAGCTTGCCACTTCAAGTATTTTACTTCATGTGAAAATTTTCATATCATTATAAATCACTTTTATTGCGGTTTATGTTTGGGTAAATTATCATTAGAAACGGCCTCAAAACATTTCTTGTCTTTATTATAGGATTTTTTTGTCCATTCATTCAGAAACTTCAAAAGTTTACATCAAAAGTTTACATACACCTGTAAAAATGTTAATTATTTTACCAAAATATAAGAAATGCATGTTATTTTTTATTTGGTACTGACCTAAATAAGATATTTCACATAAAAGACGTTTACATATAGTCCACAAGAAAAAATAATAGTTGAATTTATAAAAATGACCCCGTTCAAAAGTGTACATACACTTGATTATTAATACATGTTTTTACCTGAATGATCCACAGCTGTATTTTATTTTTTTTTTTTTAGGGATAGTTGTTCATAAATCCCTTGTTTGTCCTTCAGTAGTTAAACTGCCCGCTGTTCTTCACAAAAATCCTTCAGGTGCCACGAATTTTTATGTTTTTCAGTATTTTTGTGTATTTGAATCCTTTCCAACAATGACTGTATGATTTTGAGATCCATCTTGTCACACTGAGGACAACTGAGGGACTGAAGGTTTAAACACTAACTGATGTTTCAGAAGGAAACACAATGCATTAAGAGCCAGGGGTGTAAACTTTTGAACAGAATGAAGATGTGCACATTTGTCTTATTTTGTCTAAATATCATATTTTTTTCATTTAGTACTGCCCTTTAAAAGCTACAGAAGATACTTTTTCCCAGAAGACAAAATAAGTTACAAAGTTTTCACCCCTGGCTCTTAATGGATTGTTTTTCCTTCTGGAGCATCAAAATGCTGAAAAACTAAAGAATTTGTGGAACCTGAAGGATTTTTCTGAAGAGCAGAGGGCAGTTTTACTGTTGAAAAAGGGACTCATGAACAACTATGACTTAACAAACACAGCTGTGGATCATTCAGGGAACAACACAGTATTAAGGATCACAGTATGAAGTGTATGTAAACTTCTGAACGGGGTCATTTTTATCAATTAAACTATCATTTTATCTTGTGGACTATATGTAAACACCTTTTATTAGGGATGTGACACGAGATCTCGCGAGATCCGTTGTGTCTCGCCAGACCAGTCGGATCTCGCGAGACCTCGTGACGATATCCTCCCTGAACATTTTGCAGCATTTACATTAGAGCTGCACTATTCATCCTTAAAATATTGAGATCTTGATTCAACCACACACGCGATCTTATTCTTGAATGACAACGATTTAACTATGTCTGTTAGGACTGTTTAACTTCGCGAGTGTCAGTGGAACGTGTGAAGCACGTTTTGTCGCTGCCCATGTTAATGAATCAGAGAGTCGGGGTAAATGTGAACGCAGAAAAAGCAACACAAACAGTCATTTCATCCACATTATAATTATTATTTCTGTGTTACAGACATTTAAATAATAGAAATACTGGCATAAAAGTTTATAGTTTGGGTATAAACACTCATTGTCTACAGTAGCGATCAAAACGAAAGTATCTTAACAATTGTATGTATTATAACGCTTATCCTCTTCCGCCAGGAGGTGGCGACAACTGCCCGTTTAAAAAAAGTATGTCATTGAATCATTCATTCAGGAGATTTCAATTAGGGGTGGAAGAAAAAATCGATTCTCTGATGCATGATGATTCTCTCTTCAACGATTCTGAATCAATTCTGAATATTTCAGAATCAATTCTGAGCTTGTTTTTTTCCGCATGTGGCGCATGTAGCGGGTTAGAGACGTGGCCTGCTTCATTGCACAGAATTTGCGCTGTGAGAAGAGGCTTTCACACCGAACGCGGAAAGCGCAGTGGCAAAAGTTAAATTTTGGACGTGCACGCGCTTTGGTCGACGCAGAAACAAGCCGTCCTCGCGCAGCGCAAGCATTTCAAATGAATGGGATTCATAGCACAACGGAGCGCTTTCCGCGATCGATGTGAAAGGCTCTAGACACGAGCGCATTGCTTGACAGTGTGTGTTTCCACCCGCTGTGTTTTACTTTAGATATGCTTTCATTATTGCCGTTTGGAATGCAGAACTCACGCACTGACGACGGACTTTCACGCGCGCTTTGTGTTTGTTGTCCTGAAGATCGATTGCGGCTGCGGTTAAATGCACTTCCATTTTCGAATACTTTTATACGAAATTGATGTTCACACAGTCAGTTATGTTTTTAGAGCAGGACAAAACATCTGATATATCGAAATAGATTCGTGTATTAGTGCGAATACAGTCGGTTAAAGCTGCCACTGTCACTGCCACTGGCAATAATGGTGAGGAAAAAAGAAAACCCATAACTATTGTCTGAAAACTTTTGGATACTCAAAGAACACTAATAAAAAATTAAGCTTCTACAAAAAAAAAATTGCTACAAAATGTATATGAAAATGTAGCCAAACTGAGAATGTGCTGCATAGTGATAATGAGTTGATAATGAAAACTGTAACTGAATTGAATCTGAAACCAGTGACGATTCACACCACTACTTTTAAGATGGTGGTACTGACATACAGAGATTCCAAATGTAAACAAAAAAGCAAAGAAACTGCAATTTTGGTTAAAATGTATGGTTGTAAAGATGTATTTGCAAGACTTAATTGGTGAAAAATGTAGATCAAGAATCGTTTTAGAATCGGATTGTGACTCCCAGAATCGGAATCGGATCGGACCGTGAAGTGCCTGAAGATTCCCACCCCTAATTTCAATAGTCAAAGTCTTAATGAAGTGAGACACTGACTCCTTCACTGAATGCTTTTTAGTTTTTTTTTTTGTTTAAATGAATATATGTTTTTAAAAGACTTGAACAGCAATGAACAGTTTGTCAGAACCATAAGTAAATTACGTTATTTTGTTTCATTTTCTAATCTTTTTTCTTCAGAATCGTGAGAAAATCATGGTCTCCAATGTATTAAAAACAACTGGGATTCTCAATTTATCCAGGATCGTGAAGCTCTTGTTTAAATGTTGTTTATTACTGCATATAATTCATTAAAATGGACGTTTAATTTCAAAGTTCAAAATGCACCTACATTTTTTTGCATTTTGTCTTTTTCAATAAATGACTGTTTCCCCTATGTATTTCATCATTAAGGATTTCTTAAGAAAAGTTTAATAATCTCGTCTCGTCTTGTTCTTGTGAACCCAGTCTCGTGTCTTGTCTCGTCCTGTGGGATAAGTGTCTCATCACACCCCTACCTTTTATGTGAACTATGTGTCATCAGAGATATCTGATTTGAATATACTTTGCAAAATTCCTGGTAATTCATTCACTGTAGTGTAGCAGATGGCTTGAAATTGCCTTCAGAATGTTCTCCATTGTAGTGGCTATCAGTGACTGTCTAGTTTGTCTATATTTGAAAGGTGCTTTTTGAGGAAGTCTGTGCATCATGTAACCCATTGATAGTTTTCAATAGCCTTGTTTGCTGCTGTGACACAGTATCTAAGGTTTGCTTAAAAGTCACGTCTCTTTCTCTGACAGATCTTTATTAAAGTTTGATGAGCTGTGGAGAGAGGAGAAATTCGATCCTTATGGTTACATGTAATACCTCCCGCTGTGGACAACAGCGCATACTGCTGGCCTGGAAAGGAACTTCTCTATTGCTGGGATAACGACTGTCATTGCGGTGTTGTGCCATCTTGAGGCCCAGCAGAATACTGAATTACAGGATGTTTCCCTCATCAGTGTGAGCAAACAAAAATGTTTACATCGTGGCCCATGAAGGTTTTGTGTGATTTATTAATTTCGTCTAAATTATTTTATTTAAATTATTTTGTGTTGCAAAACTAACTCGAAGGGACCACAGTTACAGCATTTGACAATGTTTTATATTATACTGAATTACTGAAAATATTTGACTTCTTGTCAAAAAGTCAGTACATGGCAGTAATACAAACTGTTTACAACTTGTCATGACATTGTTGTGTTCTTTTTTTGCTCATATTGTATTTTTTTTATTTCTTCATTACTAGCATCACAAAGTGGAATTGCTGAATTAATTTTAAAGTGATAGTTCACCCAAAAATGAAAATTTTGTAATTAATTATTCACCCTAAAGTCATATTTTAACAACGTCCTTATTACCTTTCTGGGCCTGGGAACATTGCAGTTGCATTGCTGCCTATGCAGGGTCAGAAAGCTCTTGGAATTCGAAGGTCTTACAGGTTTGGAACGACATGAGAATGAGCAATTAATGACAGAATTTTAATTTTTTGGGTGAACTATTCCTTTAGTAATAAAACAAAAACCAATTAACCCTCCACGTCTTCCATTGGTCACACACACAGATAGTCTTGCTCAGTGCTACCGTATCAGACTTGATTACACTTTAATTTTCACACATTTAGGCCACGTTCACACAGCAGCAGAATAGGGTTGTCAATGCCTTGTTCCATTCACGCAATAAACGCATGTCAACTTCTGCTCTGTGGGCTGACTAATTTCATGTGCAATGCAGACAAAATTACAATTTAAATACAGATATGTATCATCATTTTTTTAAATATTATGATAAGGCTACTTTCTAAGACCTTTATATCCTCCACTCTAAAATAAAATAAAAAAAAAAAACAAGAATCGAAAACAACAGTGAGGAATCGATTCTTGGAATCGAATTTCATCGATTCCAGAACCAGGAATCGGAATCGATTCCAAAATTTTCGGAATCTGCCGCACAAATGTGCTTTGATGTGTGGTGAAAATGTTGAAACGTACAGTGACGAAGAAATGAGCTGCGTGTCATCTTAAAGTTTTATATCCAGTCTCCACCGAAGCCGCTCCCTCCCGTGAGTTTTGTCGTCTGCACTCCACTCCAATTTAAAATCTGCTGTCGGTTAATGATGATTTGATGGATGAACTCGAAGCTCCATTGAACTCTTGTCGTGTCAGAAGGCGATAAGACTTTCAGTTTTACGGACGTCGCCATCTTTGATATTTGGTCATTGTTGTATTTGAGTCCTTAATACGGTTACGTTCACACACAGTACGGTTATTTAAGGTTCTGTAACCGAACTCACACCCGTAAATTTTCAGGACTCACAACCGCATTCTTGAAACGCGCGCTGTGTGAACGGAACAGGACTCGACTACTAGTTGGCTGTAATGTTATATAGTAGGGCTGGGAATCGATTCCAAAAAGAATCGAATCCGAGGCTTTGGGAATCGAGAGTCAAAACGAAGTTATTTTACGGTGAAACGGCCTTATATTGTCAACAGTTTTGAGCACCGCACGACAGAATAGATCATGACGTGATCGAGGGTCTTGATCCTATTTCCATCTTAAATAAAATCTGCTGTCGGTTAATGATGATTTAATGGATGAACTCGCGGCTCCATTGAACTCTTGTGGTGTCAGAAAGTGATAAGACGTTCAGGTTTACGGACGTCGCCATCTTTGATATTACTTTGGTCATTGTTGTATTTGAGTCCTTAATATGGTTACGTTCACACACAGTACGATTATTTAATAGGGGTGCTCCGATTGATCGGCTCCGATCACTATCCGCCGATAATCGCTTGGGGATGTTTGATCGGCGGTCTCTAAAAAGGCCGATCTCATAAACCGATCTAAAACTGATTAGGCGCCTGCCGTGAAAGGTTTGGTACGACATGCAACGGCACCATCTCAGGCGCTTTTCGGAGCGGGTAAAACAATTAGTAATGCTGAAGGTGAGGTACCTCTCTTTCACACAAAAGTGCGCAAATGGCTGCCAACTGTGCAGCCATGTGGTGATTGGAAAAGGAATTGTTACTTGCACAATAGAATCAGTGTCGCATCATCGCTAAAGTTTGTAAACTGCTTTTCTTTTTAATTCTTTCCAGTGTTTAACCATTCAGCGCTCGCGCGCTCTCCTGGAGACTGGGCGCTCATGCACACTTGAAGCGTAAACACATAACGCCACGTTCACATACCTCCGTTTGCACTGCGTATGTTTTCCCGTTCTCATGCTAACGGATTAAAGCGTTCAGGCTGCACACGGTTGCAGTCTAGTAGTGCGTTCCAGGAGCGGTGTATCTGCAGCAGTGTACAGATCGTTTCGGCATGGAGTCTGTGCCGCGCGCGCAGAATTAAAGTGACAGCGCATTGTTTGCGGTAAACATGCTGAAAATGTATTTTCAATAACAATGTTTGGATCTGAAATCAAAATAATGGATAAATATGTTTGTGGAAATAGATTTGTGATGTGTGCAAGCTATTGTGCAATAAATGCACAATTCTAAAAATATATATATATATATATATATATATATATATATATATATATTTTAAGTCTCCTCTCCGCCCCTCAAATTAAAAAAACTCCCCTCTCTCTCAAAATAAAAGAAAAACAAAAACACCAGGCCCTGAATAAGTGTCTAAAAATCCTGATTGGAGCATCTCTATAAATAATTTTACATGATTAATAGGAGGCTTTAAAAAGATCGGTATCGGTGATCGGATCGGCAGATACAGCTTCCTGTGATCGGCAATCGGTGATCGGCCTCAAAAATCCTGATCGGAGCACCTCTATTATTTAAGGTTCTGTAACCGAACTCACACCCGTAAATTTTCAGGACTCACAACCGCATTCTTGAAAGGCGCGCTGTGTGAACGGAACAGGACTGGACAACTAGTTGGCTGTAATGTTATATAGTAGGGCTGGGAATCGATTCCAAAAAGAATCGAATCCGAGGCTTTGGGAATCGAGAGTCAAAACGAAGTTATTTTACGGTGAAACGGCCTTATATTGTCAACAGTTTTGAGCACCGCACGACATAATAGATCATGACGTGATCGAGGGTCTTGATCCTATTTCCATCTTAAATAAAATCTGCTGTCGGTTAATGATGATTTAATGGATGAACTCGCGGCTCCATTGAACTCTTGTCGTGTCAGAAAGTGATAAGACGTTCAGTTTTACGGGCGTCGCCATCTTTGATATTACTTTGGTCATTGCTGCTATGGTTACTCGTAAGGAATACGGGCTTGACTCCTGTTGCAGGTTCATACAAACAGTATTCGAAAAGCGACTGTAAGCTGCTGTGTGTAAACGGGATATTTCGAGACTCATACCTGTAAGTAAATGCGGTTGTCAATCTCAAAAACTGAGCGTGTGAACGTAGCCTATTTTAATTTAAGAACATCAACCTGAAAATTAATTCAGCTAGAATAGGAAGCTTTAATCTTTGGTTTGCGTACTCCAACATATTGGTTACTGCATATTTAAGCACTAGTTGTTTTGTCCTTCCGAACACCTTTGGTAACCCTGTGAAAGAGGGAGATACATTCAGATGAAGATTCACAGTTTAAAGCAAGGGTTGAGAAGAGGAAGGCAACGCTACTCTATGAGACTCAGTTCCTCACTCCTCTGATGAGAGCAGAGATTCTGATATAATCCGTAAACTCGGGTGGAATATGTGTAGACTTGAATCCCAGATGAAGTGAGGCGACTGAATGAGAAGCAAACCACCACAGGGACCTAAAGACTCGCTCACAGCACAGCAAATGATATTCGTTTTAATTAAAACAGGCATTTGCAATGCCACACCATATAGTAAGATTCTACACATCCAAACACAACAAATACATTAAGATAGTCAGAGGCACAGATGTGACGCATGCCAGGGAACTCCCTTCTGTTGATAGCACCAAGGAAAGGGTTGAAATTTCATTCCCTGATCAGAATGACCTGAAATGTTTTCTCTCAGCTTGAGTATAGTCAATGCTGATACAGACAAACAGCTCAGCGGGAGAGAGCAACTGTCACAGCATCACAGCTGTACCCTTGTCTACAAAGCAAAAATTACATAAAATACATATTACGGTTTTAAACAACATTACAAATAATATTAAATTAAAAAAACTACAAAACAACATATAAAGTCTTAGTTTAACATCTTAATATCTTATAAAATGATTTTAGTGTAATATGTATAACAAAGTTGTTGAAGATGAAACATCAATACTGATAAAATAAATGTAAACATTTTACGATTTTAGTGGCAAAGGAATTTTAAATGCGCTGATATGGCAAGGGTTTCTCTGCATGGGGGTGTCGTCTACACAAGGGATGCTGGGAAAGAGGATGCTCTCTTACTTCCGTTTGCTCTTAGAGTCAGTGGTCTGAAACACGCTAGATGCTGACATTAGGTTCTCAATGTACTGCCCAAGAACCTGGTTCTCTGATTTTAGCTTCAAATTTTCTTCTTTAACTGCGTCCACCCGAGCTGAGAGATCTGAGAGAACAAGAAAGAGAAAGACAGAACTTAATTCTTGTTGTGTAATATAATAAAAGGTTTAAGAACCCATCGTTAGTTAACATTATGTGACAACCCATGCAGTGTGGGTTATTTACCCTCAAGGGTATTCTGCAACTCAAGGACCTGGTTTATAAGTCTGGTCTTCTCCTCCAACTCCACCTGATTTTCTATGTCACCTGGAAGATAAAGTAAGAATTATACACTTTGCAAACTTGGAGTCACTGAAAAAGTCCTTAACGCTTATTATTAATAAAAAAAGGTAATAAATAAATTAATAAAGTCTGAAAAGGCTTATGTTTAGAAGAGGCGAAAAACATTATGCATTTATTTTGGTATTGCATTTTTGTTGTTGCCTGTTGACTGAACATAGCAAAATGAACATACTTGGCATTAAAAGATATTTTAAACATTATTTATTACAAAAAACTGTCGAGGGTTGAACTGGTAAAAGAGAAATATGAAAAAAGATGTTTTTTTATTTTTTTATTTACTGAAGTAAATTGATTTTGTATATACACGTGACAAAGTATATAATTACATATATATTCTAAAATAAACTATCATTTATTGATTATACTACTGTTCAAGAGTTTAGGATCAGAATGATTTTTAAGGTTTTTTAAAGATGTCTCTTATACTCATTAAAGTTGCATCTATTTGTTAAAAAATACAGAAAAAAAAAACAGTAATATTATTAAATATTACTGCAATTTAAAATAACGGTTTACTATTTTAATATACTTTAAAACATAATTTATTCCTGTGATGCAAAGCTGAATTTTCAGCATCATTACTCCAGCCTTCAGTGTCACATGATCCTTCAGAAATCATTCTGATATGCTGATTTATTATCAATGTTGGAAACCGTTTTTGCTGCTTAATATTTTTTTAGAACCTGTGATACTTTTTTTCAGGATTCTTTGATTAATAAAAAGTAAAAAAGAACAGCATTTATTTAAAAAAAAATAATAATAATAATAATTTTTTTATAATAATACACACTACTGTTCAAATGTTTGGGGTCAGGATTTTTTAAGAAATTAAAAAAAAAAAACATTTCAGCAAGGATGTGTTAAATTAATAAAAAGCGATGGTGATATTGCTAGAAAAGATTTATATTTTGAACAGAAAGATTTATATTTTCTGGATTATTGATAAAATAAATGCAGCCTTTATGAACATAAGAAACGCCTTTAAAAACAGTAAAAATCTTACTGACCTCAAACGCAGTTTATATATAATTTTAGCAGTTTATTATATAATTTATATATGAACCGTAAATATGTACATGTGTATTTATAGTATGTATGCATATTTGTAGACTATGTATGTGTATGAATATGTACAGCATGTATATTGTCTGTATATGTTGGGTTATTGAAATTTTTTAAACATTTATGGAGACATTCTTTACAATGTAATGCTATACATTCCAAAATATTATGCATCTAAAGCTTGATTTTGAAAGGAAAAGGAAGATGTTTTCCCCCAAATGTTATTTAGTATGTTAAATAATGTATTTTTTAATCAGTCTGCACTGTCAATTTCAACTTGATAACCTTTAAATATAACACTAATAAGAAAATCATAACAAAAACATTTGACAATCTACTGCTGTGTGATGTACTCTAAAGCAAAAAACTAAAGAGTGCTGATGTGTCTCTCACCATCCATGTCAGAGTTCATGGCGAAACACTCGTCTTCTGTTTTGAAATGCAGGGCTGCGACTCAAGTGGACACACCTCGGGATGAGCGCAAGGCCTGATGGACACTGTAAAAACACAGACCGGGAGTTTGCAAAGAGGCTTTCAGTCATAATGTGTGGAGTCTTATTTATTGATGCTGCAATGCTAGGCGCTACATAATAGACTAAATAGCATGCGCATTGAAACAGTTTTACTGCACTGTGGTTGTACAGCTTATGTAACGTAAATAGTATTACGTAATTTTGTAGGTGGCCAAATATAGCAAAATAAAGCGCAAAATAGTTTAATATCTTGTCGTAAAACAGCTGCTACTCAGTTTAGCTAACGATACCGTTAGCTGCCACACAGCTGATGAGGTAAACAAACCAATACATTGTCCATTACAGTCCTATCTGAAGCACGGTTCATGTCGTTCGCTTAAAAGCATACACATGTAAATCCACAAAATAAAAATAGATTACGTAAATTACATCCAAACCTTTGCAATGTGATATTAAACCGGCAGAAGAGATCCCACACTACCACAGTGAAGTCTGAAGTCTGACGTCACGGATTATGTATTAACCCTTTAGATCCCACAAAAGAACCGTTTGTTTTGTTATACGTTTAATTATATTCCAAAGCTAATTTTACATTCACAATTGCAAAATTTACTTGAATTACTAAAAATATGATCTCAGTAAAAGATTCAATATGCTATGAGAACACTTTTTGTACTAAATTGGTCGATTTATTTGTTTTGTTTATTTATTTTTTCTTTTCATTTATTTTATTGTACTTTTTAAATGATTTCATTGACTGATTGAATACAAAAAGTGAACAAATCAATGCTTTTTAGGAAACGCAGCCCCAAAACTGTTGTGCATTGGTTCAGTTGATTAAATGAAATGATCAGACGCGTCGAATCGACATCAATACTTCATTTTTATAATGTATAGGTAGTTAATTATTTGACAACATAAAATCAACTAAATATCAACAAGTATTTACAAACGTCTTTTCATCGTTAATTTGTGAGAGCAGCACTATGTATTTTACCTCATTTATTCTCTTTACATGACTATCCACCACGTTTTTCTTCTAGGGGAAGTAAGCCTATGGGTGAGACTTCCGGTTCTTTATCCGAAAATAACGAGAAGAATAACAACGTGTTAAACTGTTTGCACTATGTGCTCATAATTAAGATAATACGTTAATATAATATGGTAAGACACACAAATTTGCCATATCAAGCAGCAGAACTAGCTGTTTTGTACAGCTAAAAATATCTGGAAGCAGATGAGACAGGAAGCCAGACCCATACAATTTACAAATGGCCACGCCCACTCTTACGGGAAGAAAAAGGTGGGTACAGCATATTTTTACTTGCTGCATACAGTTTTGTTTACAATTCAGTCTAAATTATGATAATTACAAGAAGTGAAAGTAATTTTAAACTTCAGTTTCTCGTAAACAAACATACAAGCAGTGTTGGGAAGGTTTACTTTGGAAATTAAATAGGTTATAGATTACAAGTTACTCTATTTAAAATGTAATAAGTAGTGTAACTTTTCGATTTCAACTTTAGTGAAGTAATGTAACTTATTACATTTGGTTACTTTTTGATTACTTTTCTAAATTTCTAATATTTTCATCTGTTAATCGTTTTGAAACATTTAAACCAGGCAGAGTGAACCTTACAGTAGCACTCAACACTTATTCCTGTCAGACTTTAAAAATCCTTTATCACTTGAATTAAGGTTATAAGTAAAGAATAATATACATCTTTATTTTGCGATAACAACTGGCTGGATGTACATTATCCCACTTTTTACACAGCTGCTTGCCACAAAAGAAAATAATTAGACATGAAACACTGATCTGAGCTGAAATATTTGAACGCAAAGCTTCCATGAAGAAATCACTTACAGTACTAGTTTGTTAGTTATCTTATAATCCATTACAGTTTACAAAAATAATGGCAGCAGCTGCTTTTGGATGAAACAATAGAGCAAGTCCACGATACCAGAATGACAGAATTAAGAAACTGTACACATAACATTGAATTTTAATATTTTATTATCTAACCAAAGGCAAAGCCCAGTTGAGTCTGTTATTAGCTTTAACCAGTTGTTATCAGGGAATAACATACCTTGGAATGTCACAACTGACCAGTCAGAATGAAGCTTTCCACAGAGCCGTGTAATAATTTGAATTTAAAGCACAGCCACCACAAATTCAGACTTAACACCACTTAAACAGACTTACTTACTTCGAGATCATTCTGAGATTAAATACAGATTTGAAATCGTAACAAGAAATGGTTTAATAGCTATGAGACTGGTTTTGAAATTAAATGTTTGCATAGTTGTGACAGGAAACACTGGCATCTAACAATGCCTTGGAAAAAACAATTAGTCTTAAAAAATAAAGTATATGCATAAACCCAAATAGGAAATAAAAGTTATCGAATGTGTCTTATTCTGTGTCCTAAACTCCTGAAACATTGGTGTCTCATTTTAGAACAGTCAATGCAATTTATGAAAGAAGTCAATTAAATCTGTGTTTGTGTGTGAAAAAATTCAGATGTAACCCCCTTTGTAATCATTATGATTTAACTGTAACTAATTACAATTACATTTATTTTGTAATTATGTAATTCCATTACATGCAACTTGTTACTCCCCAACACTGCATACAAGGTATAAAAACAAGCTATAGCAGTGTATACATTTGGAAGGGATTTATTAACATTTCCCGTATTGTTCAATACAGTATGAAATTGTTGAGCAAATAGAATACATGACAAAAAAGGAAACTCCGTTACAAGACCTTAAGCAATTCATCACAACAAGTATTTCATTTTTTGAGTATAAAAAAGTAGTGAAAACAACACATGGGTCCTATACGAGGAACAAAATTCTTAGGAATGCATGAATAAGCATTCTATTTGTTATTAATAAGAAACAACAAGCTTCTATAAATGTCTTTGTTCACAAAAAATATTTCACAGCCTGTTATAAGGAGCCTGACATAACAAAAATAGAGTTATCTGCATTTATAGACTGTTGGAATTACAACGGGGTGCTTAATATGTTGCTATATAATCACTGTAAATAATAAGTAGTTATTTAGTAGTTTCTAAATAACAATAAATAGGAAGTTTCACTTTAAAATTGCACTAGGTTAAATGTGCTTTGAGGTTGTGGGTGCAAGTCGATGATGAAATCACATTTTGTGGTCATTAAGGTAGAAGCATGTGATAAGATGCTAATAGAAGATATAAAAAATGAGAAGAATTATGAAGAGATGTGGATTTCTAGGTGTAGTAAATTCTCATGAACACTGAATAACATTATGTGTTGTACGGACATTGATGCTGCTTGAACTGCTCAGTATCACTAAATGTTTGGTTGCACTGAGAGCAGTGGTGGGAGTTTCGCAGCGGTGGGAGTTTCACCATTACATCGCTAATGTGGGTGTGCTGATGCCGTTTTAGGTATTCCACTCGACTGAAACGTTTCCCACACGTCCCGCACTCATACGGTCTTTCACCCGTGTGGATGCGCTGGTGCCTCTCCAAGTTCCCGAGACGACTGAAGCTGCGGCCGCACTGCGGGCACCTGTGAGGCCGCTCACCTGTGTGAACCAGCTGATGCCGCTCGAGGGACCGCGAATGCGTGAAGCGTTTGCCGCAGAGTTCGCAGTGGTGCGGCTGCTCTCCCGCCTGGACGCATTCGTGGCTCTTAAGACTCCAGGCGTGGCCGAATGCTCTCCCGCACACGGAGCACTGATATGGCCGCTCCTCGGCTGCGGGGCACGGGTGCTTCATGAGGTCAGACGAGGAACTGAAGCCGCTGCCGCACCGTGCGCAAAAATGCAGCATGTCCCCACTCTCTCCTCCTGATTCCTCTTCTTCTTCCTTGTTGGTAGGGGCTGATGGGAGTTGTAGTTCAGAGGGGTCTGCTCTGTGTGACGAGGATGACATTGCCTGCTGAGAGCTACATAAACCGTCTAGTCCGATGAACGCCACACCTTCGGATCCACACGTCTCTTGAGACGGGCTACCCAGGCCGGATTCCGCCTCCTCACGTTCGCGCTCCGCCTTGAGGGCCGTCTCAAGTCCACTGAGCTCATCTCCACCAGTCATTGGTTCCTCTGACAAGGCCGGCTGCTCCTCCCACACTTCAGCAGCAGAGGATTCAGGACCAGCAGAAGCAGGGCCCATTTCTCCTGCAGACAGAAATTAAACACGTTAAAGGGACAGTTCACCCAAAAATGAAAATGCTGTCATTAATTACTCACCCTCATGTCATTCCAAACCTGTAAGACCTTCATTAATCTTCAGAACACAAATTAAGATATTTTTTGATGAAATCCGAGCTTTCCAACCCTGCATAGACAGAGACGCAACTGACACATTCAAGGCCCAGGAAGATAGTAAGGACATTGTTAAAATAGTCCATGTGACATCAGTGGTTCAACCGTAATTTTATGAAGCTACGAGAATACTTTTTGTGCACAAAGAAAACAAAAAGAACGACTTTATTAAACAATTTCTTCTCCTCTGTGTTAGTCTTCATTGCACGTTCACGACACAAGACATAAAACCCAGATGCGCCTTGTTTACAAGCAGATGATGATGCACACTGTACATAAAACAGTTTTCGTAATCATGTCTGAAGATTTCAACAGAGGACTTGCAATGTTTTTGCCCAGCCTTACTTATTTGAACCAAAATATACAGACGATGAACTAAGAGAGACGGATGCTGCATTGCTGTCTATGCAGGGTCAGAAAGCTCTCCGATTTTAGCAAAAATATCTTAATTTGTGTTCCGAAGATGAACGAAGGTCTTATTGGTTTGGAACGACATGAGGGTGAGTGATTAACAGGCCACAGCTATCAAGCTCCAAAAACCACACATGCACATTTAAAACCATAAAAGTATCAGTACAATGGCTTTGTGTGCAAAATGAAGATGTAAGTTATTAAAGGGACAGTACACCCAAAAAGAAAAATTCTGTCACCCTTCTAAACCTGTTACAGTTTTCTTCTGCAGAACATAGAAGATATTTTGAAGAATGTTTTTAACCAAACAGTTTCAGTTCTCACTGTTTTCTAATGTATGAACAGAAATACAGAGGAAGTTAATGGGATTCAAAACTGTTTTGTTACTAACATTCTACACAATATTATCTTTCATGTTCCACAAAGGAAAACAAAGTCATACAGGGTTGGAACGATGTGACGGAGTAAATGTGAGTAAATGATAACAGAATTGTAATTTTTGTGTGAACTAGGGCCCTATGAAATATTTGCTCAACATAAATATGAAAAATTTATTTTTTCTCAAATTCCGTTTTAATTTTTCTGGATTCCGTTTAAAATTAAAACATGGAAGAAATGTTGTATGATTATACCCTAAAAAATAATGTTTGTTTAATTTTAGTAGTAGTAGTAATAGTAGTAATATATATCTGGCACAATGTCTTCAAGTTAAAATGGACTTTTATTTTGACGGGTTGCTGTGTCTACCTTTACGTTTCTGTGTGCATATCATATAACGCTAGTTTTTCTAAAATGGAATGGTAAAATGCTCATGAAGTGACTCTCAGCAGATATTGTTCATGTATTCATGTCCTCATTTAGTGAGACGACGCTGACGCTGAAATCACTGCAAGCATCACGCGCGCTCCAGTGTGTGTGTAGTAAACAAAACCGCTCGTCTGCTCCATTCATTAAAACACACAGAACATGCAGGATTCACATTTAAATGGTATTTTTGCAGCGTAATATTTAGATATACTAGTCCATATTGTGGTTTGATTTAAGTGTAATGACCTACTTTTGATTAATTAATTCAAACTCTGACAAATTCTGTGACGTTCTGCGTTATTCAGCAAATTCTGTTTTTATGATTGGATTCCGTGATTCCGTTCGCGTTTTCCGCATCGCGGAAATCATAGGGCCCTAGTGAACTAGTCACCTTTTCTGGAACTTAACAGTCATGGACCAAATACACAGTTAATCAGAGATGTAACAATATCACAATCTCACGATACGATAATATTGCGATATGAAGTCCACTTTACGATATTTATTGCAATATTTAAAAAAAAAAAAAAAGACAAATGAGGAACTGGGGAAAATTTTTTTTAAATTTGTACATTTTAAAGTTAAATTATTCTATCAAATGGACTTTGAGAGTTCAGAATTAAGAGCTCCAACCTATGTTCTTGACTAAGAAAACTTAAGTCAGAAAAAAGTTAGTGAATTAACTTGTACCTGAAATTTAAAGGGGACTCAACCCTCTTTTTCTTTGTGATATACTGTCTCAGTCTAACTTACATTCACACTGATGTTTTAGGAAGCCAAACAAATTAGAATATAATAATAACAACAACAATGACAGTAATAGCCATATGTTGTCAAACAACTGCATTGTAAAATAAATGAAAATGAATATTTCATAAGTATATTATTTTTGCTTTACACTATAGTAGGAAAATTACAATACTTGAAAATGATATTTTGAATTTGGACTGCAGTAATGTTTCCCATTTAAACCGGGAGCTGTCAGCAATTCATACTGCACTTTTAAGCTTTTATTTTGACGGAAAGTGCAGTAGAGCTTTTATTTTGACAGGAAACTCCAGCATCAGTAAAAATATGGTTACAAATATCTAGTGAAATCTAGTGAAATCCTGTGATTATCTGCTGCCTAAACTGGTGGCCGCTGCATTCCAAAATGTGCGCTAAACTCACAGCGCATGTAATAAACAAGTTCAATGCATTCACTGTGAACTGAGCCGTTCAGAGGCACGGAAAACACTGGATCATGAGCTGATGGCCTGAATGAAGTGTGCGATTCAATTTGAAATGTGTAGCGAGACTTGATGAAGGGATTGTGCTTTCAGTTTTAGTTTGTTTGACAGATACTGTGCCAATGCATAATGCCCCAAAACACAACTTTAAAGACCTTTTATGTTAGAATAAGAAGTTTAAATAATTTTAAAAATGACACTTTTTGCCAGGAAGACCTATTGTTTCATATCGTCTTGTGACCACGATAATATCGAGATTGGAATATCATGATATTAATAATATCATTACATCCCTACTGTTAATGTAAAATGTAAAAAAAAGTGTACAGATCCCTAAATTTCTCCTTGTGTGTCACTGAAAAAAACAACAACACACTGGTGAGTAACTAATGACAGAATTGTGTTCTTCAAGTGAACTATTCCTTTAACTGTTCATGCTCACAATCACAAAGAAATTATTAGCCGTTTTCCCAAACAAAGCACTGCAGCGCTCACCGTGGGTGGGACTGGGGGAGGGAGGGTTGGTTTCAGTTTGGTTCATCTGTAGAGCCTCTTGCAACAGCCTCAGGGAGTCTGATCTGTAGCCTTCCACCTTTATCCATCATCCCACAGAAACAGAAAGAACACATACAGTGTAAAATAACTTCACTTTGCTAACAATAAAACATTGTTTTATTAAGCATTGTTTATTTATTTTAAAACAGATAATAAACATTTCAGCCAGACCCAAGGCGACAGTAATCTTATGGTCTGTATGTGATGTTATTTTAACATGTAAACTTGTTTTAGTGCAATAAAAGGGTTTTATTTTGATTGACAGGTAAGTAGGCGGCCCTTTAGTGATGTGATCATGTGTGTATCTGACTACTTGTGATTTAAGCAACTAAATAATAAAATGCATTGACATTGTTTACACTGGTAATGAACACTGTCTACTTCTGATCTGATCACCATACAGATGTCAAAATCACATATAAATGTAGTTTCAGAGTATTAAAGTGATAGTTCACCCAAAAATGAAAATTCTGTCATTACTCACCTGACATGAGCTTTCTGGGCCTCCATAGACAGCAAGGGTCCTACCACAGTCAAGGCACAAAAACACAGTAAGGCTGTAGCTTGTAAAATTATGGTTGAACCACTGATGTCACATGGACTATTTTAAAGATGTCCTTACTACATTTCTGTGCCTTGACCGTGGTAGTACCCTTGCTGTGTATGGAAGGTCAGAAAGCTCTTGGATTTCATCAAAAATATCTTAATTTGTGTTCTGAAGATGAACGAAGGTCTTATGAGGAATGAAATGAGGGTGTGTAATTAATGCAAGAATTTTCATTTTTGGGTGAGCTAACCCTTTGAAAGTCAACAAGGACATGCATACTGTTGGAAATATAACCTCTTACAAATATTGTTCACTCAAATATAAAATTCGACTATCATCAATTATTCACCCTCAAGTTGTAGTTAAAGATATTTTGAAGCATGTAGGTAGCCAAACAGTTGATGGTAGCCACTGACTTCCATTGTATTTTTTCCATACTACAGATGTCAATGGCTACCGGCACCTACCTTCTGTCAAATATTGTCTTCGGTGTTAAGCAGAAGAAAGTAATTCACAACAGTTCGGAACAACTTAAGGGTGAGTAAATGATGACAGAATTTTTATTTTTGGGTAAAGAATCACTTTAAATAACATAAATCAATATACAGGGTGGGCCATTTATATGGATACACCTTAATAAAATGGGAATGGTTGGTGATATTAACGTCCTGTTTGTGGCACATTATAAGTGGTCAGAAACTTGTAAATAACTCATGAAAGAATAAAGTTACGTTAAAACCAAGCACACCATTGTTTTTCTTGTGAAATTCCCAATAAGTTTGATGTGTGATGTATCCATATAAATGGCCCACCCTGTAGAAGGAAAGACTGTGAATTACAGTAGCTGTAATTGTTGGGTGCAGTTTTTGCATTTGCAATACTGACCGAAATATACTTTTAAATCAGTTTGCATTTGCAGAAAGGATTTTTTTTTTATTCAAGTCTTTATCCTGTCCATAGCCCTCTGCATCTCCTCTCTCCCCTCCACTCCCTGCAGCTGTTTCCTCACATCCGATTGGCTACTCACCTCCTCTTTAATGCTGGCCACCTCCTTCCTCTCCCCAGAGACGCATATCCTTTCCTCCTCCTCCCCTCCACCTCCTCCAGTTGGCAGATGGACACGGAACACGTCCCTCCTCTCATCCCTCACTCCTCCAGTCCCCTCCTCCCACGCATCAGCACTCCACTCCTTCCCCTGCTTGCCTCCTGAGAGAGAAAAATGGGAGGGGGAGAGAGGAGAGAGGAGAACAGGAGGGGGAGGGAGGAATGCAAAAGAGGAGGAGAGGAAGGAGAAAGAAACCTGAGAACTGAGGAGCAGGTCGCCATTATGGTTTCCCACTCAAAGGCACGAAAAATGCACGACAAAACAACAGCATCACACAATGAAGCCGAGTTGGCCAGTGCGCTTACTTTGGAGATCCGTTCTGCGCGCTTTGCGCACGGTGTCGTCCGCGCCAAGCAGACCAGCTGCGCGCCGACTGGCCGCCCAGCCCATGCCATATTTGCGTTCGTTCCTCAGTTTATTCTCAGTCAGCCTCAGTCTCAGTTTCAACGCTTCGTTCTCTTTTCTGTTCAGCGAGATTTCCACCAGGTAGTCGTTCACCGTATCCTGGAAGAGTTTGGTGATCTCGCACACTGATGCGCGGACCAAACTGTCCATGACAGCAGTCAGGTGCGCTTGAAAGGTCTTGACCGATTCCGCCATGGTTTTACTAGTTTTCAGTCGCACAAATAATAAAGTAAGTTGCGTCCAACAAAACTATGTTACGCCATATATCAACACCAGTTATTCTACATGTTTTAAGCATCCGCTTTGCAATAACAACCTAAAATTTAATTGCGGATATGGAAAAAAATAATACAAATCAGACATCAACTATGGCAACGGCTGTCACCCGAAGTAACCCAACTTTGTACACAGCCAATGGAATGAACCCTCTTTCTCTATTTGCTATCTTTAAGATCGCGACCACACAAATCAAACCCTTAAAAGATGAAATTCCAGTTTAGATGACTGCACAAATATAGTCGACGACTAAAAAAGATCCGTGTTCATGTTTTATGGGTGTTTATGCGCTACCAGCGGCGCCGAGTCGCGACCACCCCTCTCAACTCAAGAGGTTTTAATTCTCGCCTACAATATTATTTCCGGATGTCTCGTTCTGCGCATGCGCAAAGCTACCGTAATTACCCGAAAAAGGAGAACATTTAAAAGTTTGGCTAGTTAGCTTTAGCTATCCTGCCGGTAGTATTGTTGAATAATTGTATATGCAAAATTATATAAGAACAACCTGTTAGAAAATAAGAAAAATAAGAATAACCTCTTTAGCTTGTTGGAAGATACAGAGGCAAAAAATATATTAACCTCCACTGATGGTTATTGAAGAGAATTCTGATGAAAACCAATGTTTTTGCAAGAAATACCAATATATAAAGAAATATAAATAAAATTGATTTTATTAAGATGCAGCCTTTGTCAATTTATGTCCTAAATCTATGGAACACATTACCAAAAGAATAAAGCCAGCTTGCCAAATATTTTTTTATGATTCTTCTAAAGTATTAAGTTGTCTTTTATTATTACTGTGTTATGTTTTTTATGTTCAAAACCAGTCAAAAGTTTTTAAACAGTAGGAGTTGATGATTTTTAAAGAATTCTCTTCTACCCACCAAGCCTGCATTTATTTGATCCAAAGTACAGTAATATTGTGAAATAATTTTACTATTTAAAACAACTACTTTATATCTGAATGTATTTTAAAATATAATTTATTCCTGTAATCAAAACTACATTGTCAGTCTGCAGTGTCACATGATCCTTCAGAAATCATTCTAATATGTTGATTTGCTGTTCAAGAAATGTGTTTTTTATTATTAATATTATTATAAATATTTAAAACAGTTGAGTACATTTTTTCAGGATTCTTTGATGAATAAAAAAGATCCAAAGATCAGCATTTATCTGAAATAAAAAGCTTTTGTAACATTTTATACACTACCATTCAAAACCTTGACAGAAATTATAGAAATTAATACTTTTATTTAGCAAGGATGCTTTAAATTGATCAAAAGTGATGTTAAAGACATGTATAATGTTACAAAAGATTTCTATTTCAGATAAATGCTGTTCTTCTGAACGTTCTATTCATCAAAGAAACCTGAAAAAATTCTACTATGTTTTTGAGCAGCAGATCAGAATGATTTCTGAAGGATCATGTGAAAGGAGTAATGATGCTAAAAATTCAGCTTTGAAATCACAGGAATAAATTACAATTTAAAATATATTCAGATAGAAAACTTATTTTAAATAGCAAAAACATTTCAAAATCAGTCTTAAGTCTACGGTATTACAGCCTTGTTTTTTTTTTCTCTTGGTTTTTATTTACTTATTGTTTTTGTATAATATTGTTTATTGTATTAATATTGTACTTTATTGAATATTACTGTTTACTGAATAAAATAATCGTAAAAAAAAAAACCAACAAATAAAATTAAAGTAATAAATAAACAATAATTAGAATTAATTTTTATTATTTTAAAATAATTAGTCACATACAATTTATGGCTGAGGTAACTGTTTTCGGGTGTGCACCAGACCTCTGCATCATGCACTTCTAGGACTGCATGCGCCAGCCGAGCAACTGTGGTATGCTAACGGGTCTGCACTGTCAAATTTTTAATTTGGGTCATATGGGTTTTACGGTAGACTAGAAGAAGTACTGGCATCGCGGTTTCTTACCTTATTCAACCCGGGCTCACATCTGGACACATTCCCTTAGGTGTTTGATCCTTCCACCGTGCACTATTTTACAGTAAGAGCTCTCTCTCCGTTGCCATCATGCCGATGTTCGTGGTGAACACAAACGTTGCAAAGGACGCGGTTCCTGCTGAGCTGCTGTCGGAGGCCACGCAGGAGCTCGCCAAAGCGATGGGAAAACCCGCACAGGTGCATTTTTCTTATTTCCTATAAATCGTATAACTTTTTATATTAACCTGCATAGAATGAGGAACTGTAACTCTGGGTAAATTTCGAGACAATTAAACATACAAGACACTTACTCAACAGTTATCCTTTTAGCTGTAACGTTAGCTAAAGACATGCTGGATTTTTAATTGTCTTAACCTTAAAGAGATCTAGGCAGAATATATGCGTTATCATTATTATTATTTGTCTCGATTTAAACTTAAGTAGTGATGGGAAGTCGGACACATTTCCATGAATCATGCTTTCGAACACATCTTTTCAAAGAACCAATTCGGAAAATGATTCAGTGATGCTTTTACGTCATGACGCAACTACGTGACCGCGTTATCCCAGATCCACCGTGTGACATTACACACCTTCAGTGTAAAACGTTACAAAAAATCCACATGCAAGCACATTTTGTTGTTACTAAGTATTAAAGTATTACATTTTTGTGTATTTCAGTTTAGTGTTTCCGAGCCTTGTATCGAGTCATAAAAACATAGTCATTTGGAAGCTTATAATAAACTAAATTTGCATTTACACTACATTATGCTCATATAGTTTTATTGTAAAAATTGAGTCAGAACGACTCGGTCAGATTAAATAATCTTAAAGAAAAGAAAAGAAATCCTGTTTAAAAGAACTGCATTATTAACTATATACCCTTGTGTGTCTCTGTTTGTATTCCTGTTACAGTACATCGCCGTACACATTATCCCGGATCAGATGATGATGTTCGGAGGCAAAGGAGATCCGTGCGCGCTCTGCTCTCTCACCAGCATCGGAAAGATTGGGGGCGCGCAAAATAAGCAATACTCCAAACTTCTTATGGGCATGCTCAGCAAACACCTTGGCATTTCACCTGACAGGTAAATCCATACATTGCAGCTGGCTGTCTTTTGCATTTGGAAATATTTTCCACAAATTCAATTTCAACTTAATTAATTTCAGTTGCTAATATTCATGCACTCTTCATGTTATGGGTCATTTTGTATGTTTTTCAGGATCTATATAAACTTTGTTGATATGGATGCAGCCAATGTGGCTTGGAACAGCACCACCTTTGGATAAAGCGTATGGATTTACAGCCTGATATAAAGCGGCGGTTTCTATTCCACCTCTGCTCTGAGAAAAGCTGTTGGGAGCATAATGCTATCAGTCGATTAGGGTCTTAACACACAGCACTTACTGCTTACAGCAGACAACGTCTTGCTTTGACAATAAAGCTTTCTTTAAACTGTACTGAGGTGTTGTGTTTTTGTTGTACATGCCTCTTTAAAGCACAAATGTGTAGGAAATCGTAATTTTGACAAAATATTGAATTGGTTTTGGCCTGTAAAATTAAATATTAGATATTAACACATAAATATCTAAAAAGAAAACAAGTGGTCCAGTATTAGACTCAACCTACTGAGGTGAATTTGCAGCATTTTTAAATCTTGTTTTAGCCATATCTTAGTATTCCAGTCTAAATTTGTCCGTTAATAAACGTTAAGTCATAACAAGGTTCAAATACTGTTTCTGTACTTCGATTTCATAACTAGCCTAGCAAAACCACCTATTTGAGAAATCGGCACAGAGAGGAAATACATGCTGCGAAAGAATGATTACAAAAGCCACAGTGGCAAAAATTTGGTATCTATCTACAGTTGAGGTCAAAAGTTTACATACACCTTGCAGAATCTGCAAAATGTTAATTATTTTACCAAAATATGAGGGATCATACAAAATGCATGTTGTTTTTTATTTAGTACTGACCTGAATAAGATATTTCACATAAAATACATTTACATATAGTCCACATGAGAAAATAATAGTTGAATTTATAAAAATGACTCTGTTTAAAAGTTTACATACACTTGTTTCCTAATACAGTGTTACCTGAATGATCCACAACTGTTTTTTTTTTAAGTGATAGTTGTTCATGAGTCCCTTGTTTGTCCTGAACAGTTAAACTGCCTGCTGTTCTTCAGAAAAATTCTTCAGGTCCCACAAATTCTTTGTTTTTTTAGCATGTTTGTGTATTTGAACCCTTTCAAAAAATGACTGTTTGATTTTGAGATCCATCTTTCACACTGAGGACAACCGAGGGACTCATATGCAACTATTACAGAAGGTTCAAACATTCACTGTTTGAAGGTTCAAACAATGAAGTTGCGTAAATTCTTCTTATTTTGCCTAAATATCTTTTTATTTTTGCATTTAGTACTGCCCTTCAGAAGCTACAGAAGATACTTACATGTTTCCTAGAGGACAAAATAAGTTAAATTAAATTAAAGTTCTTAATGCATTATGTTTCCTTCTAAAGCATCAGTGAGCATTTGAACCTTCTGTAATTGTTGCATATGAGATCCTCAGTGTGAAAAGATGGATCTCAAAATCATACAGAACAACTATCACTAAATGTGGATCATTCAGGTAACACAGTATTAAGAATCAAGGGTATGTAAACTTTTGAACTGTGTCATTTTTATAAATTCAACTATTATTTTCTCTTGTGGACTATAGGTAAATGTCTTTTATGTGAAATGTCTTATTCAGGTCAGTACTAAATAAACAATAATATGCATTTTTTTATGATCCTTCTTATTCTGGTAAAATAATTAACATTTTGCAGATTCTGCAAGGTGTATGTAAACTTTTGACCTCAAATATGGGCCATTCTATAGAACTGGTGCAAACTGCTGTCCCACAACCAAAAAACACATTTAAAAAGCATATAAGTATTCAAATCTTACATGTTTACCAAGATCCTTATATTATCTATTGAAACCAATAATATTTAAAATATCAGTAAGTTTATTTTAAATAAAATCATCATTTATTGGATTGGACATTTGCAATTGGAAAGTGAAAATGATATTGAAATAATTTTTGCATTTTAATCCATTGTTGTTTTTAAAAATATCTTTGATTTTTTTTTAAAAAATAAATAAATAAAGTTCAGATTTATATTTCCTTTGTAAATTATGAAACTTTATGTAAAAAATGTGTCCTGCATTTTTATGTCACTACCAACCGATTTTAACTACACCCCTACGATCAGGAAATATTCATGTGTCAATCTCTCTCATAGCTACATGGTGAGCAGATTCCATCATTTTGAGATAAATGTGTTCAAAGGTCTGAAAAATCTGTGTGTAACTGTCACTACCGAACACCATTTTTCTATAATTAAACACTTTTTTGGGAGTTGTTCCATAACATTTAGGTTTTTTATGTGTACAACTGTTCAGAACTGTGTTAGCTAACCATGTGCTGATTAGCATCTTTGAGCTGGGTTCAAAAGTATCTAAAATTGTCACTATTGAAACATTTGGTGAAGTTTCAGTAGAGACATCTTTGTATTTTGGGTGTTATCCCATAAAATTGACACTACAGTAACAGTCATGACCAAAACATTGCATTCATTATCGTTTCATTAGTGACAAAAGGGAGCACATAATCCTTTATTTGGGGGAAATAAACAAAATTTTAAGTTATGCAAATTTTTTGTGTTTTAGTAACACATGGGATGGGATGTTTTGTCAAAAAAAAGTATACTGAATTATTAACTAAGATGTTATGGTAGTGTTTGGTTCAACATATATTCAAACTAATTATATTCAAATTATTTAAGAAAATTTAGAAATCAGTATGATCAACTTTTTGCCTTTTACAAAGAAATATTGGATTCAGAATACAACAAATCTTATAAATCACACTTTAAATATTGTTAAACTTGTAATTGTTATTGTTTTACCTCTGAACACAAGAAAATAGAATATGAGAATTAACTGCACAATAACTAGAAATGTGTACCTTAAATATTACACAATTTGTACACATACAAAATTTGTGGAATACAACATTTAAGACATCTCCAACTCTGACTTTGAACGAATTCTGTCAAATGGCCCATCCATCCATCCATCTATCTATCTATCTATCTATCAGCAGTGAGTCCACACATCTCTGATGTGATGAGGGTTTAAAATATTTTAGCCACAACATGAGACTATACTCTAGACTAATCGTAACCAAGAATTAGCATAATAATAATGCAGATTAAAGGTAGATCACAGTAGCTTTATTTGTATCATTCAAACAGTTAAAAAAAAAAAAAAAAAAGCGATTGACAAAACATTACCACTGAGTATAGAGACAGGTAATATCAATCTAAAACTTGTCATGTCAAAACAGAACATAAACAAGGTTTGAGAATCAATCTTTGAGAGTTTAACAGAAGAAACAAGGCAAGGTCAATTATCAGGTCCGGAACAACAGAGCCGATCATCAGAAAACAGACGGGGAGATTTTCCCATTAGTCCATTTACATCATTATGCATCCAGTGTCCAGGAACAAAGATGACTGACTAGGGGGAGAAAATAAATGAGGAAAATTCATTTTATTGGCATTTACAAGCCATAATTCAGTAAAAAAGAGAAGAGCAGTAAACTCACCTGTCTCCTTATAACTTCTACTAGCTCTTCAACGCTTCCTTGAGAGCAGAAACCACTTCAGCAGGATCAGGAAACTTCAGTTTACGTGGAGGACCCTTCTTAATGCCAGTCCACAAAACAACCTCTACTCAGGAGAAAGAAATACAGAGGCAGCATGTGTAAACAATTCTTTGGACAGCCATTAAATGAAATCTTGTTACTCAGTGCAGGCATCTGAAATTGGCTGGGCTTCCATGGCAGTCTAACCTTTGTCTCCCTCCATCAGCGTGACCTCAAAGCTGTTCCGCCGAGGTTTCTGAGGATTGAGCACCACACAAATTTCAGGGTGCGAAGCTGCAAGTGCCTCACGCACACCTTCAGCATTCCGCCCATAGACCCGTCAGCTTTTGCTGCAAAACAGTCAGAACATGAACATAACTCAAATATAATAGCCTCACATGCATTTAATTTACTTTTTGTATGTTTTAATATTGTTATCAAATCAAAATAGCAAAAAAGCGTCTATAAATCACATTTTCAACAGCCATGTGTCCTCACCAATGCTCAATGACGACTCTTTGTCCTGTTTCTTCATCTTTCTTGTCAACTCCATCAAGCTTTTCTTTCTTCTCCTCCACTGCAGCTGTTTCTGCATCAGCGTCAGTTTTACGCTTCCGTCCACGACCTGAATATTAAAGTGTATCAGAGTTTTAGTTTTGCATATATACAGAGGGGAGAGGGGGCACCCAGATCGGACCCCAGTAGTATCACTTAAGCGTACCCTGTATATGTAGTTTTGGGGTTTTATTTATTAGGTTGTTGTTGTTGCATTTGAGGGATTTTGTAAAAGATACAGCTTAAAGTGAAATGCAAAATCACTGAGATTGTAAGGCGTGGCGTTACACAAGCAGATTAACTCCCACTGAAAACAACATAACGTGACAGATACGAAACCTCATAATGCAACATGTATATAACGGGCTACTAAGGATATTGCATAATAACTAGTTAACTCATAACTGGTTAACTCTTCACCTTATCGACTACTACAACATATAAGTTTCAAAACGTGTTACGCACCTGATTTGGCTCGAGTCGCCATTGCTACAATACATAAGACGTGCAGAGAGTTTGGCGGGTTATGTTGTAAAAACTAAGTGAGAGGGACAGTGCCACCTTTTGGTGTGGAAAGTTTCTTGTCTGTTATATGAAGCGTTATCTTTGCAGAATGTCACAAAAGCTATTTTTGAAGTTGGCGTGTAAAATATCGAAAACATTTATCCCGGATATCATGGATTATATTTATTTAAATATGATAGATAATGAGAAGAGTTACACCATAGCCTATAACAAAACTGGAAGAAAACAAAAGAAACTTATTTCTAATGCATAAGAATATTTATACTAACATGAATAAAAAAGAAAGCTGAAAATTATAAAACTAGCAATGGCTTTCCTGTATATATTTTATATATTATCTCTATTTAGAATACATACTGTACAGAAAAAAAGAAAAGAAAACAAGACAGAAAATGTGTTTCAACTTTTAATTTGTGGTAACAATACAGTACACAGTATACAAGTACAATACAATTATAAATGCTTGATGCCGCACAACATAGGACAGCAGAGGGGTCGGGAAATGACACAGGCCGGATTCGAACCTGAATCCCAGTCAGCCGACAGCTTTGATATGATTAGGCCATCATTCCTGTAATAAAGCACAAAAAGACAACACAATTAATAAATGTATATTTTTATTGGAAGACAAAAATTATACATACCTGATCATTTTTTACTTCAGTCACCGTCAGACAACAGCTCTGATATTATTAGGCCATCACTCCTGTAATAAACCATAAACAGAAACTACAATTAATAAAAGTATATTTTAATTATAAGACTAAAATTATACATACCTGATCATTTTTTAATTCAGTCCTCAACCATCAGCTCTGATATGATTAGGCCATCAGTCCTGCAATAAAACACAAACAGAAACTACAAATAATAAGTGTATATTTTAAAATTACACTTACTTGATCATTTTTGACTTCTGTCCTCATCAGCCGACAGCTCTGATATGATTATTTAATCAATCCTTTAATAAAACACAAAGAGACAACACAATTAATAAATGTATGTTTTATTTGGAATGGTAAAATTATACTTACCTGATCAACTCACCTCACCTGTTTACCTTTTTTGTGGCCTTGTTTTTTGGCCTTGGTTTTGGATAGGACAGTAGAGACAGACAGGAAAATGGGGGAAAGAGGGGGAATGGGGTCGGGAAGTGACTCAGGCCGGATTCGAACCTGAGTCAGCCAAAAGCTCTCATATGACTAGGCCATCAGTCCTGTAATAAAGCACAAGCAGAAACTACAAATAATACATTTATATTTTAAAATTATACTTACCTGATCATTTTTGAACTCAGTCCCTGTCAGACAACAGCTCTGATATGATAAAGCCATCATTCCTGTAATAAAGCATAAACAGAACCTTCTAATAATAAGAGTATGTTTTAAAATTATACTTACCTGATCATTTTTTAACTCAGCCCCCGTCAGACAGCTCTGATATTAGAATTAGGCCATCAGTCCTGTAAAATGATAGATGCATATTTTAAAATTATACTTACCTGTTCATTTTTTAACTTAGTCCTCATTAGCCATCAGCTCTATGATAATGCCATCAGTCCTGTAATAAAGCATAAACCGAAACTACAAATAATAAATGCATATTTTAAAATTATACTTACCTGTTCATTTTTGATCTCAGTCCTCAGCCATCAGCTCTGATATGATTAAGTCATCACTCCTGTAATAAAGCACAAAAAGAAACTACAATCAGTAAATGTATATTTTAATTGGAAGGCTAAAATTATACTTACCTGATCATTTTTGATCTCAGTCCTCATCAACCATCAGCTCTGACATGATTAAGCCATCACTCCTGTAATAAAACACAAACACAAACTACAAATAATAAGAGTATGTTTTAAAATTATACTTACCTGATCATTTTTTAACTTAATCCCCGTCAGACAACAGCTCTGATATGATTAGGCCATCATTCCTGTAATAAAGCACAACAAGACAACACAATAAATAAATGTATATTTTCATTGGAAGACTAAAATTATACTTACCTGATCATTTTTGAACTTAGTCCTCATCAGCCAACAGCTCTGACATGATTAGGCCATCAGTCCTGTAATAAAGCACAAACAGAAACTACAAATAATAAGTGTATATTTTAAAATTACACTTACCTGATGATTTTTGACACTTCTGTCCTCATCAGCCGACAGCTCTGATATGATTATTTAATCAATCCTTTAATAAAGCACAAAGAGACAACACAATTAATAAATGTATGTTTTATTTGGAATGCTAAAATTATACTTACCTGATCAACTCACCTCACCTGTTTACCTTTTTTTTTTTTGTGGTCTTGTTTTTGGCCCTTTATTTTGATAGGACAGTAGAGACAGACAGGAAAATGGGGGAAAGAGGGGAATGGGGTCGGGAAGTGACTCAGGCCTGATCTCGAACCTGAGTCAGCCAAAAGCTCTGATATGACTAGGCCATCAGTCCCAATAAAGCACAAGCAGAAACTACAAATAATACATTTATATTTTAAAATTATACTTACCTGATCATTTTTGAACTCAGTCCCTGTCAGACAACAGCTCTGATATGATAAAGCCATCATTCCTGTAATAAAGCATAAACAGAAACTACTAATAATAAGAGTATGTTTTAAAATTATACTTACCTGATCATTTTTTAACTCAGACCACGTCAGACAGCTCTGATATGATTAGGCCATCAGTCCTGTAATAAAGCATAAACAGAAACTACAAATAATAGATGCATATTTTAAAATTATACTTACCTGTTCATTTTTTAACTTAGTCCTCATTAGCCATCAGCTCTATGATAATGACATCAGTCCTGTAATAAAGCAAAAACAGAAACTACAAATAATAAATGCATATTTTAAAATTATACTTACCTGTTCATTTTTGATCTCAGTCCTCAGCCATCAGCTCTGATATGATTAAGCCATTAGTCCTGTAATAAAGCACAAACAGAAACTACAATTAATAAATGTATATTTTAATTGAAAGGCTAAAATTATACCTACCTGATCATTTTTTAACTCTGTCCCCATCAGCCACCAGCTCTGATATGATTAAGCCATCACTCCTGTAATAAAGCACAAACAGAAACTACAAATAATAAGTGTATATTTTAAAATTATACTTACCTGATCATTTGTGACCTCAGCCCCCTTCAGACAACAGCTCTGACATGATTATTTAATCAATCCTTTAATAAAACACAAAGAGACAACACAATTAATAAATGTATGTTTTATTTGAAATGTTAAAATTATACTTACCTGATCAACTCACCTCACCTGTTTACCATTTTTTTTGTGGCCTTGTTTTTTGGCCTTGGTTTTGGATAGGACAGTAGAGACAGACAGGAAAATGGGAGAAAGAGGGGGAATGGGGTCGGGAAGTGACTCAGGCCGGATTCGAACCTGAGTCAGCCAAAAGCTCTCATATGACTAGGCCATCAGTCCTGTAATAAAGCACAAGCAGAAACTACAAATAATAAACATATATTTTAATTGAAATACTAAAATCATACCTGATCACTCACGCACTGATGATTCAGTGCCATCCTTGCAGACCATCAGTACTGTAATGAAGAACAAACAGATAAACAGATAAACATCCTGTAATATGTCAGATTTGACAATAGAACACTTTAAATAAACTGTCACAAATTTCTATTATTGCTGCTCTAGTTTGTCAGCTTTGATCAGTATTCGTTTTTTGAAAGAAACCATCCACTATGTCAATGTTAATATACATTTTAAGCATTAGTTTTCCCTTTTTAAGAAACTCTAAATATAATGTTTATGTTTTAATAGTTGCATAAGATCACCACCAGAGGTCATTACCGCCCCATTAATGGTCTGAGAATTGATCAACTTTTCGCTACAATTCAGTCAAATATCACACTTCAAAGATTCAAAATTCATTTTAATTAATTTACCGTGTGTTTGCTAGATATTAACAAATTGCTAAATCGTGAATCATTATCTAAGGTGGGAGGTGTGTGATTTCGTACCTGCAAATATCCTATTGAGGTAAATCTTCAAATCCAGTTGTTGAATGATCCCGAATCGACGTAAATGAATATGTATATATAATTACAGATAAAGTAACAACGAACTAAAGAAAAGTAATAAGTGAAAAGAATCAAATTGTCGTTTGGGAGCAACGTAGCTGCAAGTATTGTTACTGTAGTACGCGCGATGGTTCTATTTTGAGCGCCATTCTCTGGCACGTCATAATGGAGCTGGAGCGCAAATAGAATTTTCATAACAGACTCCAAGCTTTTGAATGTCAATAATTGCATCTTTCTATTCATCAAAGAATCCTAAAAAATACTCAACAGTTTTAAATATTGATAATAATAATAATAATAATAATAATCAGAATCAGAATATTAGAATGATTTCTAAAAGGATCATGTGACACTGAAGACTGGAGTAATGATGCTGAAAATTTAGATTTGATCACACAAATAAAAACATTTTAAAATATATTCAAATAGAAAGCAGTTATTTTAAATAGCAAAAATATTTCAAAATTGTACTGTTTTTGCTCTACTTTGGATCAAATAAATGCAGGCTTAGTGAGCAGAAGAGACTAAAAAACATTAAAAATCTTACTGTTTAAAAACTAATATTAACAGTACAATACAAAAATATAACGTATACGTATAATATATACATATACGTATAAACCAACATTACACTGGAACACATCTTAACAGACTTTCCGTCTTCCTTGTTTCTTCCTGTTTTTTGTTTTAATTTTATTTTAAGGTTTATTTTTGACATTTTTATTATTTTGCTATTTTAATTCTTAAATGAGTGAATTTGAGGTTGACACTAGGCATATTTCTAATGAATATTTCAGCCATTTATTAACAAAATAGAAGACCTAATTCCTTAAATTTCTTTTTCAGTGCATCATCACATACATGTTCATCCACTCCAACAAAATGTTATAAATAGTAAGTGAAAACACTAGTTTTATACATTCAAACACTTTCATCTCAAAATTATGTTATTCACTGTAAACATGCACTATGATATGCTACAGCAAAATGAATAAGAATGACCATTTTTATATCTTAAATAAGAAAACACGTATGTTGACATGTCAAGAGAACGTGGTTAAATATAAAAGTTTATTTTTTACAGTAGCATTGAAAAACATTCCTTTGACAAGCAAACCCATGTTTTGGTTTTTTTTAACAGTACTCAAAGGTACTGTCGTACAATAAGGAATAGGGTTACAAACTCACACACACACACACACACACAAAAATAATAATAAATAAATACAGACGGGAAAAAAATCAGTAATATAAACGTGAACACATGCCAGATTTTTAGATTATTTATGTACATTAGATTTAGTAAACACAGTTACACAGTTCAAAAATTCACAGATACAACTAGGAGTAAACAACCATGTCTATGGATGTTGAGAGGAGCGTTGGTCAACCACTGGGTGACATCATCTAAACGCGACACGACATCATCAATGTGCTGTGGTGGTTTACCAGCAATCCTCGCTGCTGTGAAGAAAGAAGGGATAATTTCCAAATAATAAGGCGTAACGTTAGCTGAAACAGTGGATGTTTGGAAGAGTCTAAGTTAGACATGTTACGTATTAAATAATTTTATTTTCAAAAGCCCAACCTGTCAATTGAATTATATTCAACTGGCTAACGTCAACAAGCTAATACTAATTACCAACTTCTTTGAGATATTGTAAATAAAACACGAGATAAATCACGGAGGGGACGAGTTCAAAGAGGTATGTCACAAAAAGGGTTTATTTTCTCATCATATAAAACAAGTACCTGTCTATATAGCAGTTTTTGAACATCCTGGTTCTCTATCACAGCCATGACTGCAGAACCCTCAGAAAAGTCAGCGGAGGAGGGCCTGAGTTCGTCGGGCAGTGCTGGGACTTCAGGTACGCGATTCGACCTGGAAAAAGAGACAGAACTGCGTTTTGAGGTCGAAGCAGGAGAACGAGTCCAGCTCGAGCTGTTGTCTGGTTTGGCAGAGGTGTTTGGGTCCGAACTGAACCGTAATAAGAAGTACACTTTCGGGCCAGGCTCTAAGATTGCCGTGTTCACCTGGCAAGGCTGCAGTGTGTCGCTTTCAGGCAAAACGGAGGTGAGAGAGGTTGAAAGGATGTGAGTGGATGTCTTTATTGACTAAATCAATTCGAACATATCTGTCTTCCATAAATACAGGTGGCTTATATCTCCAAAGATACACCCATGCTGCTGTATCTCAACACCCATGCAGCTCTAGAGCAGATGAGACGTCAGGCAGAGAAAGAGAATGAGAGAGGCCCTCGGGTATGTAAACAGACATCACAAACAATTTGTTTCTAAAATTTGGGGTCGGTAAGATTTTTTTTTTTGAAAAAGAAATGAATGCTTTTACTCAGCAGGGATGCATTAAATTGATAAAAAATGACAGAAAAGACATTTATAAAGTTACAAAACATTTCTAGTTCAAATGCGGTTCTTTTGAATGTTCTATTCATAAAAGAATCCTGAAAAAATGTGTCTTGCTTTCAACAAAAACAAGCAGCACAGCTGTTTTCTATATTGATAATAAAGATTTTTTTTTTCTTGACCAACAAATAATCATTAGAATTATTTCTGAAGAATAATGTGACACTGACGACTGGAGTAATAGGTGGTAAAATGCAGCTTTGCCATAACAAGAATAATTTAAGTTTTAAAACGGAAACAATTACTTTAAATTGTACTCATATTTCACAATATTAAGATAAGTGCAGCCATGATGAATGTAAGATACTTTCTTAAACATAAAAAAATCTTACCAACCCCTTATGAACATTTGAATAGTAGTGTATATTTAACATAAAAACTGTTTTTGACATCTTTTTGGTTATGCTTTGTTGTCATAGGTAATGGTTGTCGGACCAACTGATGTGGGAAAGTCAACAGTATGTCGAGTGTTGCTGAACTATGCTGTGCGACTGGGACGAAGACCTACGCTGGTGGAGCTGGATGTCGGCCAGAGCAGCGTAAGTAAATGATGCCTGAACGATCAATGCAACATCTATGAAATGAAGCAATTATATGCATGCATGCATGTTTAATTGTTCTTGTCTTTAGGTCTCTGTGCCTGGAACTATGTCAGCTCTGTGCATTGAGCGTCCTGCTGATGTAGAAGAAGGCTTCTCTGTGCAGGCTCCGCTTGTCTTTCACTTTGGCTCTACCACACCGGGAACAAACATCAAACTTTACAACAAGGTAATGAGAAAATTGCACTTAAGGGAGTCTTGTCTTTACACTTTACAGTGATATACTGAGCTTTGGCCTATAAATTATTGGAACAGGGTGAGCTTGGCCACAAACAGAAAGTGGCAAACTATCCTGACACTGTTTAATCAATAATAAGATGTATTAATCTTTCTCTTAATGCAACTATAAAGTCTTGTTCTTCTGGAATTGGTAATACAAAAACAATAAAGCCAATTTCTGTAGCAGTAACTGAAGGTGACATAGTAGTCACCAGTTGCATGATGACACGCTGATGATGAATCACCTTTGCATTTTGTAAATCAATATTAGTATTACTAGAAAATACTACTAAAAGTGTTTTCTACACATTTACTTCATGTACACTACCAGTCAAAGGTTTTTGAACAGTAAGATTTTTTTATGTTTTTTAAAGAAGTCTCTTCTGCTCACCAAACCTGCATTTATTTGATCCAGAATACAGCAAAATACAGTTATGTATTTGAATATATTTTAAAATGTTATTTAATCTTGTGATTTCAAAGCTGATTTTTTAGCATTGTTACTCTAGTCACATGATCCTTCAGAAATCATTCTAATATTCTGATTTGCTGCTCAAAAAAGCCTTCTATTTCAGATAAATGCTGATATTTGGGTCTTTCTATAAATCAAAGAATCCTGAAAAAAATGTACTCGACTGTTTTAAATATTAATAATAATAATTAAAATAATAAATGTTTCTTGAACAGCAAATCAGCATTATTTGAATGATTTCTGAAGAATAATGTGACACTGAAGACAAGTAAAAATTTAGCTTTGATCACATGAATAAATTACATTTTAAAATATATTCAAATAGAAAACAGTTATTTTAAATAGTAAAAATATATTTGATCAAATAAATTCAGGCTTGTTGGGCAGAAGAGAATTCTTTAAAAAACACTAAAAATCATAAAAATTTAAATTATTGTAATGTTACTATTTCTATTGTGTGTTTTTTTTGTTTGTTTGTTTTTTGTTTTGTTTTTTGGTTTGTGGTCAATACTTTCTTACTTAAAGAGAAGATGGTCCTTTCCTACATATTTTTCCTTGTCAGATACTGTCAGATTGTAATACACTACCATTCAGTACATTTTTTTTAAATGGAATTGATACTTTGATTCAGCAAGGATGCATTAAATTGATCAAAACTGACTCTAAAGACTTACTGACTTACTGTTTAAAAATATATATATATTAAGCAGCACAACTGTTAAACATTGATAATAATAATAAATGTGTCTTGAGCACTAAATTATCATATTAAAATAATGGCTGCTAAAATCAGCTCATGCCATCACATGAATAAATATTTGATCAGTAGTAATTTGTATTAATATTAAACTATATTTCTGTTTTTACTGCATTTTTTTAAACAAATATGCATAAGAGACATTCAGACATTTATTTCAAACTTTTTAATGGTGGTTTATGTCAGAGGTAATATGGGTTATAAATGGAGTTTCATGTTGATTCAGTATGCATCATCCAGACATGTTAATAAAATGTGTTATAATGAATCTTTTTTTCTTTCTCTCTCTCTCTTTATATGTGTAGCTGACTTCAAGCCTTGCAGAAGTGTTTTCCCAGCGTTGTGAGGTGAACCGCAGGGCTAGTGTGGGAGGCTGTATAATCAACACCTGTGGCTGGGTCAAAGGTTCAGGCTACCAGGCTCTGGTTCACTGTGCTTCAGCTTTCCAGGTGGATGTTGTCCTAGTCCTGGACCAGGAGCGTCTCTACAATGAGCTCAAACGTGACCTGCCACACTTTGTACGTGTCGTCCTTCTGCCAAAGTCCGGTGGCGTGGTGGAGCGCTCCAAAGACTGCCGTCGAGAGTCCCGGGACGAAAAGATCCGGGAATACTTCTACGGCTTCCGCGGGACTTCTTTTTACCCTCATGCTTTTGATGTCCGCTTTTCAGATGTGCGTATTTACAAGATCGGTGCGCCCTCGATTCCAGACTCCTGTCTCCCTCTGGGTATGTCCCAGGACGACACCCAGCTCAAACTCGTCCCTGTCAGCCCTGGCAGGGATTTAACCCACCATGTGCTAAGTGTGAGTTCAGTGGATGATGATGCAGAGGTGGGTGCTGGACAGAGCAGAGGGATTTTAGAGAGTCCCGTGTGTGGCTTCATAGTTGTGACAGCGGTGGACACACAAGCTCAAGTTATGACGGTACTCTCACCAGCGCCCAGACCGCTGCCGCGACACACTCTGCTCATCATGGACATTCGTTTCATCGACCTTAAATAGAAGCATTTAAGACTAGCAGAGATCTGTATTCAAACGGGACACTGTTATCACATCTGTTAAGTTCCTACAAAAATATTTATAGCTGTGTTTAATTTCCGAAAATTAAATTTTAATAATTTTGTACATAAGTAAAGGCAGCTGTATTTTTAATCAAATAAATTCAATTGCAGTTTCATCTGTCCTTCTAAACAAACAATAAAACCATAACCTGTGTGACTACATGTTATTCTGCTATTTTTTTTCTAAAATGAAATTACACCCTTGAGCAAACAAACTGAGCAATTATTTATTTGACATGCTATTTATTGTGTAGACTAGAATCTCTTCCGGATCTTTTACCACATGTCCTATACCGGTGTCCTTAAATGATGCTGGGACCAAAGATGATGATGATGATGATGATGATGATGATGATGCCGCCTTGTTAAGGGTTTTATTTTTGGCTTATCAGACTCTGTATCGGATAAACGACTTGGGGAGTTTTCAGCCCCGGGCGTACACAGATCAAAAGCCGTTTCCCAGGCCGTAGAAAGGCTCGGAGATTAAGGGAGAGAGAGGACAGAGAGAGCTGAAGCTCCTCTACCATCAGATAATACCGCTGCCCCGGGCCGGGATGCAGAAGAGAAACCAAGTCTCCAAATCGCAGGATGTGTGAATAAACGCCAGGCATTTAAAGTACGTAAACATTCGGGATATCCGCGACTGAGTGAGTATGTAAGTGGAAGACATTCATAATAGATGTGTTGTTGTTTAAAAGAGTTTAGGCAGGTCGCTATTTGTATTTGCTCCGTTTCGACATCGGATCGATATCGCCGCATTTGAGCTTCCTTCATGATGCCTTTAACAACTCGAGTCCCGAGGCTTCACTTTCCGGCCTAGTTAAGCGGAACGCAAAACACGAAGCGAAAAGTTAAATTGTCGTATTTTGGTGTGGTTTATAAGTTAAATGTGCTACTATTTAATATATATGAATTCTTCTTGCGTTTGGTAAAACAAACTGTCTTGTTTTACTGTGTAAGGTAGTATTTTGGAGGACGATGTTATTAGCTGAGTTGGTAACGTTAAGCTAACCAAAACGGGACGCAAACGTAGTGTTTGTGACTCGCTTTTTTGCTCTTAAATTGTTTGTACTCTGATATTTTATTAACATCTGGACTCAGTTAACCCATTTGTTTTGTGTTTTACTGTAGTGAATGACTGTCACCTAATGAGTTACCTACCTAGACAGCATTTTTGGGCATTATGGTTCTATTCATATATGTGCAATGCCTTAAAATGCTTTATATGTAGATAGGCAGCTCACTAAAGACTTTTAAATATAGATTTATTATTATTCTGCACTGCAGCCATCTATAGTAAACTGGGTTTGACTTATAAACATCACAGTTAGACTTTTTCATTTAAAAAAAAAAAAAAACAAGTGACTTTTATAAGACTGTTAAACTGTTAAAATGACCATTGTGGGTCAGTAACATCCTAACACAATTTTCCAGTTTGTTATTGATTATGTGGTCCAATCAGATATCATCTGACACCCATCGTCCAGTTCATTATTGATTAAAAAGTTGATGGTCAGATATGATTTAACATGTTTATGAATTAATCAACTCAGTATATAATTCCCATGTGAAGTGAATCGGTTTTCAAGTGGTACTGTGAATGAAGAGAGCAGGAGTAGCAGCAAGAAAAGAAGATTATGAGTGGTGTAATAAGGCTTGTGTATGCTAGACTCAAGGTCACTGCGTGGTCAGTGTGACAGCAAACCAAAGGAGAAAAAGGAGATTGTAAATGGGGGATGGGGGTGAATTGTATACAAAAAAACCTGGTGAAGAATACAGAAAAAAAACGAGGCACACCCTTTCCTGGTGAGTCAGAAGTTGTGACACAGGGCAGCAAAAGCGTGATCAGGTTTCAACATGATGTGTGTGTACACAGATGTAGGTTTCACAATTCATTGCTTTATGTTTCGTCCAGTTCATGTGATCATTTGTATGATATGGGCTGCTCGAAACGGGTATTGAGAACTTCAAGAATGTGTAAGATCATGTCACAAGTTCATACCTATGTGTTTAATTATCTTCTCTTCTTATAGATACTGCTCAGGCCTGTTAAGGATTCAGAAAGGAGGAGGACAGCATTTTAGACTCATCTTTTTGAGGAAGAAGGGCCTCATGGGACGCTATGCGGGGTTAAAATGGTTTTGCACGCTCATGTTTTACTACAACCTGGAGATTTCAACACTGGACGCATACGGATCGTGTGCAGTTGCGATGGTGGACGTGCACTCTGGTGTGGGTGTACGTTTTTTGCATGTGGACCTCTGAAAAACAGCTTATCATGTGGATATCTGCACTTGCAAGATTCATGTGACCTGGCAAACCGTGTTTCTCTTCTCACTTTTCGACCAGTTTGTCTCTCATTGGAGTGTGAGCATAGATCACCTCAGAGTGAAGAATGAGTTCTCATTTAGGGCACAAGACATCAAGAGCTCTGTTTCATATTTTGTACTCGTAATTACGGTCTTTTCTTAGACGGACTGTTCCGGAGGGAATCCAGACTCCATTGAGATTGTAGAAAAAAAAGTCATATTTGTCTCATATTTTCTTTTTTTCCCTCATACTTTTAGTTTCACTGTATACCTCTATCCAAAACAGTTTTTTTTTCCTTGTTGTAGTCTGACGTCATGCTCACATGCACTCATCTGCTGTGATGCTTTAAGCGATATGAGATTGGTCTCAGAGCGAGTACTGTATGAATGCCTGAACTCAAGTTGCTGCTTCCTTTGAGCTCTTTTTGGTGTAATATGGGGCTTACCAGAGATTTGCACTAAAAGAGCTTTGCTGTCACTTGATTTTCCTTTTATTGACCAAATCTTGTTACATTCAAGCCATAAGAACTTATTTTTGATGAAACTAGAGCTATTTTTGTATTACCGGAAAGTCATAGTATCGCATATTCCGTGTATATGAATTTAGTCTGTTTTTTATGTATCAACACAGACGTATACAAAAAGACATCTGCACTATTTTATGTTACCGTTTGTTTTCTTTTTAGAAAGAAATGCACCTTGACTTATGAGAACATAATCTGTTTCACTAAATTTATTGTTACGGCCATGGCTGCACACCATCCTCACTCAGGTGGGAGACGAGATTCCTTCACTCTCTGACGTCTCTCCCTGTTCCTCAGTTTTTTTGACGCCTTCAAATGCCTGTGGGTCTCAGTGTGGGCGGGGCTCTCGGAGACCCCTCCCCATCCCGCCCATTCCGGCCCAGTCGCTATGTGCCTGTGTCCGCAGCAACCGCCTTCCTTGTGGGGGCCACGACGCTGTTTCTCTGTTTCACGTGAGTAGAATCTAAATCCATGAATATAGAAATTGAATGTATCAGCATTGCTGTAAGTGTAACGTGAGGCATCTCTATGCAGATGTCCGTGGCTGTCAGAGCAGTTCTCCTCTTCCATTCCGCTCTATAATGCTGTGGTCTTCCTCTTCACACTGGCCAATTTCTGTATGGCCACATTCATGGACCCCGGCATCTTTCCTCGAGGTACACACTTATGTTTTTACACAATTTACTTGGGATAAACGCGAGTAAATTCTACACAATCCAATGTCACAATTAGAGAAATGTCTGAGATATTTTTCACCCCAATTATTATGAACGACTTGGGGAGTTTTCAGCCCCGATTTATGACATTTTTTTAATGATACACTACCAGTCAAAAGTTTTTGAACAGTAAGACTTTTAATGTTTTTTTAGAGAATTCTTTTCTGCTCACCAAGCCTGCATTTATTTGATCCAAAATACAGCAAAAGCAGTAACGCTGTAAAATATTTTACTAATTAAATATTTAAACTTATCATTTAAAATGTAGTTTATTCCTGTAATCAAAGCTAAATTTTCAGCATCATTACTCCAGTCACATCCTTTAGGAATCATTCTAATATGCTGATTTGCTGTTCAAGAAACATTATTATTATTATTATTATTATTATTATTAATATTTAAAACAGCTGAGTACATTTTTTTCAGGATTCTTTGATGAATAGAAAGATCCAAAGATCAGCATTTATCTGAAATAAAAAGCTTTTGTAACATACACATTGTAACATACATTTTTTATTAAGGAAATGATAGAAATTAGTACTTTTATTTAGCAAGGATGCTTTAAATTGATCAGAAGTGATGATAGAGACATTTATAATGTTACAAAGATTTTCTATTTCAGATAAATGCTGTTCTTATGAACTATCTATTCATTGAAGAAACCTTAAAAGCTGTTTTCGACATAATAATAATAATAATAATAATAATAATAAATGTGTTTTGAGCAGCAAAACAGAATTTTAGGATGATTTTTGAAGGATCATGTGACTGTAATGATGCTAAAAATTCAGCTTTGAGATCACAGGAATAAATTACATTTCAAAACATATTCACATAGAAAGCAGTTATTTTAAATAGTAAAAATATTTCACAATATTACTGATTTTGGATCAAATAAATGCAGTCTTGTGTGGTGTGATGAAGAGACCTATTAAGAAAAAAAAAACATCACTGGTAGTGTTATTATTTTTCCATTGATACATCTTATTATTATAGTTACCTTATCAAATATACTAATAACAGTTACCACAGTATTACCATACCAAAAGTGTTTTCTTGTACTTCAGTAAAACAAATATGATAGATACTTACAAATGTACACCACTGTTCAAAAGTTTAGAGTCAGACAATTTTAAAGAAATTAATATTTTTATTCAGCAAGGAAGATTAAATTGATCAGAAGTGACAGACAAGAGCTTTAATGTTACTAAAGATTGCAATTTCATATAGATGCTGATCTTCCAACTTTATATTTATTAAGATATTTATTAAGAATCTTGAAAAATGTATCATGGTTTCCAGAGAAATATTAAGCAGCACAACTGTTTTCAACACCAATAATAAGAAATCTTGGTAACACTTTACAATAAAGGTCATTAGGTAATATTAGTTAACTACTTTAGTTAACATGAACTAAGAATGGACAATACTTCTACAGCATTTATTAATCTCAATGTTCATTTAAACATTTACTAATTCCTTATTAAAGTCACAAGTTGTGTTTGTTAACAGTAGTTAATACACTATAAAATAACATGAACTAACAATGAATGACAGTATTTTTATTAACTAACATTAATAAATGTATTGTTCATTGTTCATTCATGTTAGTTAATACATTACCTAATGCTTACAAATGACACCTTATTGTAAAGAGTTACCAAAATCTTTATTGAGCTACAAATCAGCATATTGATTTCTGAAGGATCATGTGACACTGAAGAATTCAGCTTTTCCATAACATAAATGCATTACATAAAGAAACAACGTTACAAAATTGTAATAATATTTACACAATAACCGTTTTACTGTATTTTTGATCAAATAAATGCATCCTTGATGAGCGTAAGAGACTTTTTAAATTTTACTGACCCCAAACTTTTGATCTTTTGAGCGTATTTTACAATCATTTTAAATCATTTTTTTTTTTGCATATGTAAAAATATTCATTTAAATATTCATACTTTTTTTTTCATGTGTCATCAGACTAATATAAAAGAAACCTTAGTGGTCTTTAAATTAGGCTTACCTTTTTTAATGCAAAATATATTTTTCTTATATTTTTGTGTAGATTTTGTAAAGTATGACCTAGACACTGAAAGCAACAGATCTTATAAGATTGTATGTTTTGCAGCTGAAGAAGATGAGGATAAAGAGGATGATTTCCGGGCTCCACTTTATAAGACAGTGGAGGTGAGGGGCATTCAGGTGCGGATGAAGTGGTGCTCCACATGTCGCTTTTACAGACCGCCGCGCTGTTCACACTGCTCCGTGTGTGACAACTGTGTGGAGGTACATGCACATTCATCGCAGTTTCACGCTAAACAAAGTCTTAAAGTGATAGTTCACCCAAAAATGAAAATTCACCCTCAGGTTATTCCAAACCTATATGAGTTTGTTTTTTTTCTGTCGAACACAAAAGAAGGTATTTTGAACAATATGGATAACCAAACAGTTGATGGTCCCCACTGAACTCCATAGTATGGACAAAAACACTATGGAAGTACATGGGGACCATCAACTTCTTTTCTTCTTTTCTTTTTTTTTTTTCCAAAATATCTTCTTTTGTGTTTATCAGAAGGGTTTAAACAACTTGAGGGTGAATAAATGATGACAGGATTTTCATTTTGGGGTGAACTGTCCCTTTAAGTGCTTCAGTGTAAAGGGGTCATCGGATGCCCATTTTCCACAAGTTGATATGATTCTTTAGGGTCTTAATGAAAAGTCTATAATATACTTTGGTTAAAAATTCTCAATGGTAGTGTAAAACAACACCCTTTTTACCTTGCCAAAATCAGCTCTGCAAAAATCATCCCATTCTGGTCGAGGCTGCTTTAAATGCAAATTAGCTCTCTGTGGAGTGACAAGCCTGTTTACTTTAGCCGCATTTAGCTGCGTTTAGCCACTAAACTTGCTAACCTGCACATTATTAGGAAAGGCGATCGCAAAGATTCATAAAAAAAAATTATACCCACTTCTGCTGTAAGTGAAGCTGGATCACGAATGATTCGCGTGAACATAGACAGATATATGTAGATCAGGAGGCGCATTCCCTTCACAAACAAACGTAATCCACTGCATCTTCAGCTGCTCAGATGTCGGGAGTAAATGACGACTACTACGTTCATTATTACATCCAGCAACACAACACCTCAATCGCTCAATTCTTGTCTAACTTACATCCCTGCTCCGGCATCGAAACAAAGAGGGCGGACTGGTTACAGCTGGTATGAGGTAAAACGCTCATGTCAATCAACTATCGTGGGAGCGGCCTCTGTGGGTGTGACGCCACAATGACAGGTATCTGAGAATGGCTTGATTTGAAAAAGGGAATATTATTTTTACAGATTAATTAAAAACCACTGCATGGATTTTTATCATTATAGGGTAGATTTGTACATACACTGCCAACACACATTAATGTTCAAACAGCATGTAAAAGTGAACTTAGCATCCAGTGACCCCTTTAAGTCTTGCCTTTCTTCTTTGGAATTTTATTGTCTAAACGCATATGTTTGTGTGTCTGTGTTTAGGAGTTTGACCATCACTGCCCATGGGTGAACAACTGCATTGGGAGGCGGAATTATCGTTATTTCTTTTTGTTCCTGCTCTCGCTGACTACTCACATTATGGATGTGTTTGGTTTCAGCCTGCTATACATCCTCCATCACACTAAACAACTGGACCAGGTCCACACTGGAGTCACGTATCCTTTACACATAACACGCATGTGCATTGTGCACATAACATAATCTCATAAATGGACATCAACCTCTTCAGTGTTTTTTGGTATCCTTAACATGCTACTCAGTATGGCGGTGATGTGCGTAGCAGGTTTGTTTTTCGTCCCGGTTGCGGGACTCACTGGGTTCCACGTTGTCCTTGTTGCCAGAGGGAGAACAACCAACGAACAGGTGTGTTTGTGTTCGGGTGTGTCCTTTGTCCATATTGTATGTGTTTGGTCAAATAGAATGATGTTATTTTTCTGCCTGATTTCTAAGGGCGTGTTCTCAAGTTTCCTCTCTTTATCCTCAGGTGACTGGGAAGTTCAGAGGCGGCGTTAACCCCTTCACACACGGGTGCTTAAAAAACATTGCACACGTGCTGTGTAGTTCACAAGCTCCCAGGTTCACAAATCTTATTTTCTAACAAATTAAGATGTGTTTTGCAGATTGTGCCGCATTTAAAGTTCTAATTTTATGTGCATGGTTTTTGTACAGGTATCTTGGTCGCTTGCGAAAGCCTCAATCTGTTCAGGTCCAGCCACCATTTCTCCGACCACCTCTATCTGAAGCCCAACTAGCAGCTAAAGTCCTGGATAATGGTATCCAACAGGTACAAACTCAATATCATACACTGTTTTCTGTTTTTTATGCTAATATTGGTTCTGCTTTTCTTACATCTAAACAAAAAATATTCACATTGGTTGTAAAACTCAATATCAGTCAATCTTTTCCATCCTTAAAGGGACAGTTCAGCTATAAATGAAAATTACCCCATGGTTTACTCACCCTCAAGCCATCCTAGGTGTATATGACTTTCTTCTTTAAGATAAATACAGTCAGAGTTATATTAACCCTCTGGTTGTGTTCAGATTCCTGTCACACTTGTGGTGTTCCCGGTCAAAAATGACTGGACTCCAAACAAGTGCTTATAAATCTCTCATGCTAAATTATCACCAAATATTGCATTCAGTCTTTCTGTCAACTTGTTTTTCATTTAGGACTGGTGTTGTGTATCATTTTTGGAGTGAAAAACACATTTTTATGAATAATTTTCACAGTATGAGATAAATTTTTTTTTGAAAATTTGCACCGTTTCTCACACTAGTGTGCTTTAATGATTAATCAGGAAGTTCTAAATGCTTTTAATAAATAACAAAAAATGTTGAAAATTAGAAAACAAATTCTGAGAAGTACTTATACCCTGTGTGAACAAACTCAGTAAGTGTGAGTTCATTGCAATAACGTTAACTAGTATTTTCAGGAAAAAGAAAATCTTCTCCAGGTCAATTTGACCAGAACACAACCAGAGGGTTAAAAAATGTCCTGTTTTGCCAAACTTTTTAATGGCAGTGAATGGGTGTCAAGATTTTAAAAGTCCAAAAAAGTGTGTCCATCCATCATAAAAAGTACTCCACACGACTTCCGGGGGTTAATAAAGGCCTTCTGAAGTCAGTCAATGTGTTTTTGTTAGAAAATATTCATATTTAAAATTTTATAAACCATAATCTCTAGCTTCCGCTAACCGTTGTATGTGTGTACAAGTAAGTGGCGTTCCAGCAGATGACGTAGGATGTAGGCTTAACGTAAGCTCCGGTGAGAAGTGACAAACGCAGAAGTACAGAGGGGAGAGCAAAACTTTTTTATTATGCATGGATGCACTTTATTGGACTTCAAAATCTCAACGCCCATTCACTGCCATTATAAAGTTCGGAAGAGCCAGGACATTTTTAAACATAACTCAGATTATATTTGTCTGAAAGAAAAAAAGTCATATACACCTAGGATGGCTTGAGGGTGAGTAAATCATTGGGTAATTTTAATTTTTGGGTGAACTATCCCACTATCTAATATTTCTCATGTTCTTGTTTTGTCTATGTAGAGAGCTGAAATTAGCAATTGACATGTGAAAGATCTCAGATAAGAGTAGGTTCATAAAATCCCTTTAGATGAGTAGGCTATTTTTGTTAAGAGTTGCTCTGTGTGTGTGTACGTCAGTCTAAAAGTAGTTTGGAGATAATGGAGAGTCAGTCCACTGATGCCGATCCCCCTCCACCACCTAAACCAGAGCACAGATACCCTGGGCTGCCTCACACACAAAATGAAGGTTAGTGCACACACAGGTGTATCATAACCACAGGTGTATCAGATCATTTAAAGCGTCACTACAGCATTGGTTTGACTATTAGATCTATTTCTTAAATGGAATAAGAACCTGTTTTTCAGGATAAACCAGTGTTTTCTGTTAACTCTACGTGAGCCATGACATTTTTATTGGGATCAAGAAAAGATAAACAGAAAAAAATATATTCTTTTATAACTTTTTTTAATATCTTTTCTTCCGATCAGAGTGCAGCCTGCTGACTGAAGCTCCACCCACACCTTCATTGTATAAATACAGGCCGGCCTATAGCAGTCCAGGAAAAAACCACACAGCCTCAACACATTCCAGCAAGGTAAGTCTAAATGCAGTACACACAAATACAGGCAAGTTCAGGTACTGAAACTTCGTAAAATGTATTTTTTTGTTTGTTTGAGACAACCATGATCTGCTGCACTTGTGGTTTGCATTGCATTTTTTTCTTTTTTGTTTTTGTTAATACATTGAATCCTTTCTTTTATTATTTTTCTTGAATATCTGAAATCACTGGCAGTCAGTGAGCGAGTAAGTTTAGATGTGAGCTGTCCGTTGTTATGGTGTGTTTTGCACCTTGCTCTTGTGTTTCGTCATTTTGACTCTGCAATTGTTGCGTTTGATTCAAGCTGGACTCTCTCCTGTTGCTGTTTTCCTCTCGTTCTGAAGCATAACTTGAATCCTTTCCTTTCCTTCATCCATTCTGTAAAAATGGCATGATTTTAGTGTCAAATCCTCCTTGATGTTTTAAACATAATTCTTGTGCATTCATACGTTCCTACAGGGCCCCTAAAGGGACATGGTGATGTAAAAAATGTGAGATGGAAAGAAATATTGTTTCAAAGCTTTTACATTCATTGATGAAACTCTTGAATTTAATCGCAAAGTGTTTGCATTTTCTCACAGTTTTTACACTCCAGTGAGAAACTTTACACTCGCCTGCAAAGCTTTTGCATTCCCCTAAGAAACTGTTCCCTCGCAAAACCGTTGCATTTGTTCGCAAAACGTTCCATTTTTTGGGAGGTTTGTGAGGTATAGGGGAAAAAAAGTATGACTGATATTGATTTTTTTACAAACTATATTAAAATATTTTTTTTAAATGTCAGAAAAAAAATGTAAATAGTAGGAAAAATTACATTTCAGTGTTAATGCGTTCACTTGCAAAACTTTTGCTTTCCAAACTTTTGCACACAAATGTTTTGCGCTCCTCTAAGAAACGTTATGTCCGCTCACAAAATAAATAAGAATTATTGATATTTATTTATTTTTTTTTTTTTTTTACAAACAATATCAACCATTTTTAGTGTTTAAATGTGTGAAAACTAGTGTTTTGTGTTCACTCGCAATTTTTTTTGCCACGTTATTTCCATGAGAATTTTTGCGAGCAAACACATGCAAAAGCTTTGAAATTACACTATTATCAGTCAAAAGTTTTTTGAACAGTAAGATTTTTCATGTTTTTTCTTATTATCAATATTTAAAACAGTTGAGCACATTTTTTAGGATTCTTTGATGAATGGAAAGATCCAAAGATCACACTTTTGTAACATTATACACTATCCCATTCAAAGAAATTATATAAATTAATACTTCTACTAAGCAAGGATGCTTTAAATTGATCAAAAGTGATGATAAAGACATTTATAATGCTACAAAAAATTCTATTTCAGAAAAATGCTGTTCTTCTGAACTTTCTACTCATCAAAGAAACCTGAAAAAATTCTACTCTGGTGTTTTCAACATAATAATAATAGTAAATGTTTTTTTAACAGCAAATCAGAATATTATAATGATTTCTGAAGGATCATGTGACTGGAGTAATGATGCTGAAAATTCAGCTTTGAAATCACAGGAATAAATTACATTTTAAAATGAGTTATTTTAAATAGTAAAATATTTCAAAATGAGCAAAAGAGTTTTTTTTTTAAACATTAAAAATTTTACAATTTAAAAAACTTTTGACTGGTAGTGTAATTTGTCCTCCAATCTCATATTTTGTCCATCACCATGTCCCCTTAGGAACTCTGTACGTCCCTTTATACGGTGTGGTTTGCTCAAACTCAGTTGTGTGCCATCTTTCATCTCTTTGGCGATGCGTCAGCTGCTGGGAACGTTTGGTGTACCTTTTCTGTCTTTCTTTTTTCCTCTCAGATGAGTCGAGGGAACAGTATGACCGAGTCTCCCTCTGTCCCCGTCACCACTGGGCAGCCCAGCTACCGCTCAGACCCCAGTTTGTCAAGCCGAGGGGGTGCAGGGTGCCGTGGGGGAGGGGAGGGAGGTAGAGCAGGCTCGGGGGGCCTGGGCGGGGCCTCTGCGTTCGGTGGGCGATCTTACCCTTCTTTTACCGACACCCTACTCCAATCAGCAGCAGCCTCTTGCTCCTCAAGCCTTCGCTCGGCCCATACGGCCCACAACGCCCTCGGGCCCCTCATCTCTGAGGGTACGACCTCCACTAGCTATAAGAGTTTAGCCAATCAGACACGCAACGGCAGCTTGTCGTACGAAAGTCTGCTGACGCCCTCCGAAAGCCCAGAGTTTGAGTCTGCTGCTCACGAGCTGTCCCCGCCCAGACCGCACCCTCCGCACTCTCTTAGCACAGCACCGGGGCCCCCGCCTATTTTGGGGTACACGTCCCCTTTCCTGTCTGCTCAGCAGAGGGAGGGCTCTCTCCAGGCCTGCCCTGCCCCCCTAAGACCCTCCCCCAACAGAGCTTTCCTGCGCCCAACGAGCTCACCCCCTTCTCGGGCTCCGCCCCTTTCTCCTCGCGCTCGCTCATTGGGCTCCCCTCCTCCTGGCCCCGCCCCTGGCCATACACCTCTGGGCAAATCACTGTCCTATGGAGGTGGCGCCGAATTACAGCACCGCCCCTCTAGCTCAGGGGGCGGGACTCCGATGCCCAAGTGAGTAACGCCTGCAGATTTTAGCCGTCTCTCTCTTTCCCCCCTCAGAAAAAACCTGCACGCCTGTGTGTGTGTGATGGTCAAGTAGAGCATTGAGGTCCAGTGTTCGTGTTTGTATTCATTTGGTTTGGTCTCTCTTCTTCTCTTTGTTCAGTAACACTGTCTCTTTCTTCCTGCAACCCATGGCCACTCTACTGTCCCTCGAATTTCTGTACACACCCTCCATCTTTCTCTGTCCTTTTTCCTTCTCTGTTCTCTTTCTTTACGTTCGTCTGCTCTCTTCTGCCCTCCCCTCCTCCTGCCTTGTGGCCATAAGGATGACTCTGTCTCTGTGCTAAGGTTTGTCTCATTTTGCTTTTGTAATTTTTTTATGTCTTAAAAGTCAACATGAAACTAAAATATACATTATTTTCATTGCATTGCTAGTTTTACATTGGTGCACAAGACTAAACTAATAAGACAAAAAAAATTCTGTAACAAAAAAAGTTCTGAAACCATTTCCATTTGCCATTGATTATTTATTATAATAAGTATTTAACCATTTAGGCTACTGTTATAGTTCATATGGCCTTTTGAGTTACGTCTGAGTTAAGTCTGGAATACGCAACACTTCTTTTGATTTTTGCCCTGATTTTTCCTCTCTAATTCCACCTACACTCTTAAAAATAAAGCTGTTTCACGATGCCATAGAAGAACCTTTTTTGTCTAAATGGTTCCATAAAGAACCTTTAACATCTGAAGAACCTTTCTGTTTCACAAAAGGTTCTTTGTGGCGAAAGATTATAAAAAAGGTAAGAAAGAGATGGGTCTTTAAAGAACTTTTCACTGAATGGTTCTTTATGGAACCAAAAATAGTTCTATGTCATCGCTGTGAAGAACCTTTTAAAGCACCTTTATTTTTAGGAGGGTAGCCGGAGGATATCAAACATCAAACCAATTTTAGATCACTTAGGGCCATTTTTACAAACAGCTTGCGTCAGTGCAAACCGTCTTCTGGCGTTAAAATTATACTGTCCGGTTTTACTAAAGATGCACAGTGATGAATTAGCGTTGAAAAGGCGTGGAAAGTTATTTTTGTGCCTGACCTTATTAAATATGCATTGGTAGGAGTTTCCCTTTCAGACGCAAAATTTATGGGAGGAGAGTATTAAAATGAATCATGCAACGCATTTACTAACATTTGTGCTTGTCAAATCACTGGCATTTGCGCCATTATTTAACGCCCAAAAAAAGAATGCCTCAAACTATTTTGAGCTTGAAATGGCTGCAATTATTATTATTGCTAGGAGGAGGCACCGCAGAGAACAGAGAGCCCGTGGTAGAAGAGAGAGAATTTTTTCCACATATATTAATTTATTTGGAATCCCAAAAGAACATATTATCTGAACATATCGTTTACCAAGCCATGTTATTTTTAATTTGCTTTAGGAAATAAAAGACAACTTAGAACCCTCAACTAGGAGTCACGCAATAGCAGGTCTATCAAAACTTATAGCAAACCTTAATTTTTTGGCCTCCGGTTCTTTTCAACGTACTGTGGCTTCTTTATTTCTTTATTTTGTGCTGCGCTCAGTAATATTGCGTTAGTTGATATGCAAATGAGATGTTGCATCTGTGTTCTTTAATTTAAGCATTGTTAATAAATCACCCGCAGAAATTTCCCCTACCATTGGTGCTGTTTTGGAATTGCGCTCTCGTGCCCTTTTTTGGTAAAATCGGCCCATATGTGACCCTGGACCACAAAACCAGTCATAAGTAGCACAGGTATATTTGTAGCAATAGCCAACAATACACTGTATAGGTCAAAATGATCAATTTTTCTTTCATGCCAAAAATCATATTAAGGATATTAAGTAAAGATCATGTTCCATGAAGATATTTTGTACATTTCCCACCGTAAATATATCAAAACTTAATTTTTGATTCGTAATATGCATTGCTAACTTCATTTGGACAACTTTAAAAGCAATCTTCTCAATATTTAGTTTTTTTTTTTTTGCATACTCAGATTCCAGATTTTTAAATAGTTGTATCTTGGCCAAATATTGTCATATACTAACAAACAATACATCAATGGAAAGCTTATTTATTCAGATTTCTGATTATGTGACTTAATGACTTATGGCTTTGTGGTCCTGGGTGACATATTGTTTTAATTTGTCAAATGTCTCATAGCAACAAGGCGCATGTTTCTGCATAAGTCTGTTGTGATCGGAACAATTTTAAGGTCTGGTAGCGTACGATCCTCAGTCATGTAGTGTATGACAGCTAGTTTTCCTTTTTCACTATTTAGAGAGTCAGTAAGTGTATGATGCCTAGTGTTTTAAAAATCTGTTCAAATTTTAAACGTTGTGTAGTGTATTCCAGCCTTTAGAATAGTTTGCAGACACAAGTCTATAAACCAAAACAAGTGTAAAAATGAGTTTGCCTATTCAGTGTGATGACATTTAATGTCCCTGACAACCTCTGTAACTGACTTTTTGAGCCTTAATGATTTTTATTAAAAAAAAGGTTGCAAAAATAATAGAATACAGTATGCCAACATGCTCTTAAAAGAGAATTTCACTTCCAGAACATAAATTTACAGATAGTTTACTCACCCCCTTGTCATTTAAGATGTTCATGCCTTTCTTGTTTCAGTCGTAAATGAATCTTGATAAATGATAATTTCAGGAATTATCTCCATATAATAGACTTCTTTGGTGCCTGTGATTTTGACCTTTCAAAATGCAGTTTAATGCAGCTTCAAAGGACTCCAAACGATCCCAGCCTAGGAAGAAGAGTCTTATCTAGCCAAACAATTGGTCAAATCGGACAAATCGATATGTGTATTCCGGTTCAAGACAGTTAGGGTAGGTAAAAAAAAACTCCCATCTTATTTTCTTCCCCAACTTCAAAATCGTCCTACAAATCTATTTTTTATTTCTTTGCACATTCACTGTGCAAACACTGGGTCGATACTTCTGCAGCGATGTAGGACGATTTTGAAGTTGGAGGAGAAAATTAGATGGGAGTTTTTTGACATACCCTAACTGTTATGACCTGGAATACATAGAGTTTACGCAGAGCTAGACATGACGAGCATTTGAGGTTAAAAAGTATATAAATTGTGAACTTGTTTAGAAAATGACACTATATAAGACCCATTTTTTCTTCGGCTGGGATCGTTTAGAGCCCTTTGAAGCTGCATTTAAACTGCATTTTGGAAGTTTGGGTGAATAAATGATCTGTAAATTTTTGTTCTGGAAATAAACTTCTCCTTAAACAGTGAAACTGACTTTACATTTCCGAAAATGTGCGAAAAGTCATTTCATAATGTTACGGTAATAAAGTGGCTTGTGAATGTCGATTCATGTTGACTTCAAACCTAGTTTGCGAATGTCTTGCTTGCGTTGTCTCTGTTACATTTAATACACATATGCTTACAACACTTACAAAGCATCCAAAAAGTTTTAGGTTAAATTACTACCTTTTTTCCCCTGCATCCTTTTTAGGCTAACTGATTTCTCTCTCTCTCTCTCTTTTTTTGTCCACCAATCATTCAGCTCGACTATTAAACAAAATGTGGCCAATCATAACACCCACTCACACAAACCTGCAGGAGGGGTGAAGAAAGTGACTGGTGTTGGAGGAACAACCTATGAGATTTCAGTGTGACTGACGCAAAAGAATCAGAATTCACTCCGCAGTTTTTCAGTCAGATGGATGTAAAGCTGCTCAACCACACATGCAAAAAAAGCATACAAGACTACAAAGAAAAATCATAAGTGTTTCCCAGTCTTGTGGAGGACATACAGTGAGAACATGGACAAGTGAAGACGAATCTACAGCGTTTGGTTTTCCGAATATCAGTATGGTACACAGATCCCACAGACTTTCTTAGTTATTTAACAAATCATTTGGTACTTAAGTGTATTACCTACCGATTTGTATGCAAGACTGTCCAATAATCATTGGACATTCAGCCTTAGTAGGCGGGACCATGTGAGACACACTGATGCCTCATTCAGAATGACGTCAACAGAAACCACAAGCCTCTCAGCAGTCAGTCAATAAGTGTTTGAAACACTGACGGCGTAAATCACTGTTCAGTCTTGCTATTCCACAGCGCTCTGTTTCAATCCCTTAAAGAGACAGTTCACCAAAAATGAAAATTCTGTCATTCCAAACCCATATGACTGACTTTCTTTGAAATGTAGTGAACAATGGGGGCTTTGAAATCAAAAAAGGTCAAAAAAATGCTGATGGCTGATCACAGAACTGTCATTTTTGGGTGAACTATTTTTTTTTTTTCATTAATATTATTATTTTATACAGGTACAGATGTATATTCTAAGTATTAAGTTTGATAAAGAAGATTATATTAAGATGCAGGCATATATGATGTATGATTGTTTGTTTTCGGTTGGATGGTGTTTGTTAGATTTATACGGCTGCATCAGCCAGATTGAAATCCTCAGCCAAAGAGACTCGGTCTGTTTGACGGATAGCACACTCGGCAAATAGGAGTGAATGTATCTAAAGACACACAAGTTACTAGAGCACAAAATATTAAGCGAAAGATTATTTACGTTAAGTACTGAAGATATCGTATGCAAAATGTAACTGTGTCGGCGTGTGCACCAATCGAGAGCTATACTCTTTTGACGCATGGTCAGCCAATCACAAGAGAGTTTATTTATTTAGCCAGAGGAGGCCAGTGCAAGTACATGCTGGATGCACCATCGTATAGATGGGGACGTTGATTTTAAAACTCATTATTTTATGTTATTTTAACTTGTTTTTTAAACTGGACATTGGTTGAACAGCCAGAGTACAGTGATTATCTCCTCATAGATATATAAGTTTGATTGTATTCGTTTATGTGAAAGAATGAGTGTGAAATTAGATTTTTTTTTTACCTGACTGTTGTACAAAAGCACATTCCAACTCTCCTTTCGGTTCAGATCAGAGGTCGTTCACGTCTTTTGTCAGCTTTTTCAGGTCTGTGGACCAGTGACCGGTCAGAGTAAGATAGAAACCGCTTATGCAGAGACACGTGAGGTTTTTTTAATCTTTTGTCATTTCCACCATGGCCTTATGATGCCTTTTTAACTGTTATCAAGGGTATTTCAGTCTGCGTTATTGGCGCTGAGAGATGACAGATTGTTGGGGATTGTTGTGTTGAGTTTTGGGTGAGAATGCAGACTCGTTTAACCCTTCTGTATTCCTTTAATGCCGCTGACTCTGAGTCACATGAGCAACACATTTTCAACAGAACAATAAACAACAGAATGAACACATGCTCAGTTTCCTCGTTTTATACGTGTCTGATAATCAGCGGCTGGTTTAAGCGTAAATTAAGCATTTCTTTAAAAAGACTGTAAAACATTACATCACTAATAACAAGCGCCATCTGCAAACGCTCTTGCTAAGGAGAATTCAGCAGCAACTTGTGGTTTAAGTACTTTTGGGATTTGGTTAAGTACATGTGGTAATCCTTTGGCAAAAGCCACTAAGGCTGATACAAATCTTCTAGTTCAATACCTTTCTGAGGTCAAGGAATATGCAGATGGAAGCTTCCAGAAGCTACAAAATAAATTAAATCCAAACTTTGAGGTGGCAGCAGGCATTGGTTTCAACAGGAATTATTTTTCTTTCAAAGCAAATTCTTGTAGTACGCTCTTAACTGAATTGGTTGTGAATAAAATAAAACATTTTGCCATTCATTATCGAGTGGTTCTTGTGCAGTTGAAGTCAAAATTATTTATTAATTGTTAATTATTTTACCAAAATAAGAAGGTTTATACAAAATGCGTGTTGTTTATTTAGTACTGACCTGAATAAGATATTTATATATACATAAAAGACATTTATATATAGTCTACAATAGTATATAATAGATTCATTTATAAAAATGACCTTGTTCAATAGTTTACATATACTTGATTCTTAATACGGTGTTGTTACGTGAATGATCCACAGCTGTGTTTTTTGTTTCGTTCACAAGTCCCTTGTTTGTCCTGAGCAGTTAAACTGTCCGCTGTTCTTCAAAAAAATCTTCCAGGTCCCAAAATTCTGTTTTTTCAGCGTTTTTGTGTATTTGAACCCTTTCCTACTGAGGGACTCATATGCAACTATTAAAGAAGGTTCAAACGCTTACTGATGCTTCAGAAGGAAAAACGAAGCATTAAAGGAGAAGCCCACTTTCAGAGCAACAATTTACAAATAATTTACTCACCCCCTTGTCATCCAAGATGTTCATGTCTTTTTGTCTTCAGTCGTGAAGAAATTATGGTATTTGAAGAAAACATTTCAGTATTTTTCTTCATATAATGGATGTCATTGATGCCCTGATTTTGAACTTCCAAAATGTAGTTTAAATGCAGCTTCAAAGGGCTCTAAATGATCCCAGCTGAGGAAGAAGGGTCTTATCTAGCAAAACAATCATCATTTTTTTCGGAAAATATTTTTTTTTTTATACTTTTTAAGCACAAAAGCTTGTGTAGCACAGGCTCTGGGATACGCGTTCACGACGTTACGTACTATTGAATCATGACGAAAGGTCATGCGGAACTACAGACCCAGTGTTTACAAAGCAAACGCGCAAAGACTAAGGAAGTGCAAGTAAGTTTGTAAACGCTGGTTACAAACAAAAAGGTACAACGATGTCCTCCTCTCAAGTTGTAGGAGAAAATAAGATGGAGTTTTTCGCCATACAGGATCAAAAAACCCGAAGACTCGAAACAGGTGAACTAATTCCAGTACAGAACCTAATAGGATGTTGCGCATGCGTGACTTAACGAATCACTCCCCGAGATGACTCGTTCTTCCCGAGTCACATTAAAGATCCGTTCAAAATGAAAGAATCAGGCAAGAACGACCCATTACTGATTCGTAGCATCGTGGACGCGCATCCCAGAGCCTGTGCTACATGAGCTTTTGTGCTTAAAAAGTATGCAAATTTTTATTTTTCGAAAAAAATGACAAGATTATTTCGCTAGATAAGACCCTTCTTCCTCAGCTGGGATCGTTTAGAGCCCTTTGAAGCTGCATTTAAACTACATTTGAAGTCCATAAACTACACCACTGAAGTCCATTATATGGAGAAAAATCCTGAAATGTTTTCCTCAAAACTATACATAATATCTTTACGACTGAAGACAAAAAGACATCAACATCTTGCATGACAAGGGGGTGAGTAAATTATTTGTAAATTGTTGTTCTGGAAGTGGACTTCTCCTTTAAGAGCCAGGGGTTGAAAACTTTTTTAATTTGAAGATCAGTGTAAATTGAACTTATTTTGTCTTCTGGGAAACATGTAAGTATCTTCTGTAGCTTCTGAAGGGCAGTAATAAATAAAACAAATATATGCTATTTAGGCAAAATAAGAAAAATCTTCATTCTGTTCAACTATCACTAAAAAAAACTATGTGGATCATTAAGGTAACAACACAATATTAAGAATCAAGCGTAAACTTTTGAATGGGGTCATTTTTATAAATACTCATTTTCTTGTGTATATGTAAATGTTTTTTTTTATGTGAAATATCTTATTCAGGTCAGTACTAAATAAAAAATAACATGTATTTTGTATAATCCCTCTTATTTTGGTAAAATAATTAACATTTTGCAGAAACTTTTGACCTCAACTGTATTTTTGATTATTTACTTTTAATTTATGCATTCAATCTCCATACTTAGAGAAAAGTGAGTAATACAAAGAACAAAATAAACTGGAAAAGTATTTTTATTTTAAACTGAAAAATGTACAGTTGTATTTGTGTAGCAGAGATATGCAATAACATCAGAGATATTTAACCTTTAAAAATATAATTATTTTGGTTAATATAAAACAGTTCATTTTGTACAATACTTTTCAGTCTGGTAAAACTGTTTAGAGGAAATATATATTCATGTCCAAAAATCTAAATTATATGTTAACAGTCCAGTTATCACAGCCAAGTTCTGTATTAATACAAGATAATGACAAAATTAACTAGTTTTAATCCAACCAATACAACATTAAACAGAACTTCATGTTTACTTAAAAAGACAATTCACCCAAAGATGAAAATGCTGTCATAATTTATTCACCCACATGTCATTTTAAACCTTTATTTTGGGACAGTCTTATCTTATGTTCCACAAAACAAAGAAGGTAATGCGAGTTTGGAACAACATGAGGGTGAAAAAATTCTGACAGGATTTAAAGGGATAGTTCGCCTGAAAATGAAAATTAAACCATGATTTACTCACCCTCAAGCTATCCTAGGTGTATATGACTTTCGTCTTTCAGATGAATACAGTCAGAGTTATATTAAAAAATGTCCTGGCTCTTCCAAGCTTTATAATGGCAGTGAATGGCTGTTGAGATTTTGAAGTCCAATACAGTGCATCCATCCATCTATGATAAAAAGTACTCCGCACCACTCTAATCGATTTAACGCATTTGTGTAAGAAAAATACCGATATTTAAAACTTTGTAAACTGTGGATATTACAGTATATAAAGTTTTAAATATGGGTATTTTTCTTACACAAATGCATTTAAGTTAGCTTTTGTTAACTGTAATACGCACGTTCACAAGAGAGTGGTGTTCCAGAGGATGACAGAGGACGAAGCCGTAGCGTGAGCTCCGGTGAGAATATGCTACTCTCACGTCGGCGCCAATAGCCTCGCGGTTAGTACAGTGACCTGAGTTCGAATCCCGGCTCGTGGTCCTTTGCCGATCCCATTCCCCTCTCTCTTCACCCAATGCTTTCCTGTCTTATCTACACTGTCCTGTCCAAATAAAGGCATAAAAAGACCAAAAATAAATCTTAAAAAAAAGAATATGCTACTCTCCCAAGAGCCAAGTTTTGTTTACAGCAAAGGAAAACCAGTCTCTGCTTGGCTTATACTGAAATCCTCCAACATTTTTCTTTACAAATCTTTTTGTACTTTGAATTGGTGACCAATGTTTTGTTTTGCTTTCTCCTCTGCACTTTCACGTTCATCACAATGTTCGCCTACATCCTACGTCATCCGCTGGAACGCCACTCTGAAGGAAAAGCAGAAACTAGAGATTATGGGTTATAGTTTATAGTTAAGTTTTAAATACATATATTTTGCTTTCACAAACGCATTAATTTGCTTCAGAAGGCCCCCAGAACCGTGTGTAGTACATTTATGATGGATGGGCGCACTTTATTCTGATTGTATTGGTTTGAAAGAAGAAAGTCATATACACCTAGAATGGCTTGAGGGTGAGTAAATCGTGGTAATTTAAATTTTTGGGTGAACTATCCCCTTAATAAAAATGTAAATCCAGGAAAATCAAGTACACATCAGTGGATCATCACTGTCTAGTGTCACGTCTGATACGTACTGCATTACAAGCTGAATTGTGTGGTAGGCAGGAGCTTGTTTTGCATATAATCATCACCTGAAAGCGTGACAAGCGTAAAATTGCTGAGTAGTTACTAATGCTGATGCTTCCTTGGGTCCCCAATTAACTGAAAAGCAAATGTTTAACAGGCATAAATAAAATCAGCTAGATTTAAAAAAAATACTGTTATCCAACCACCGTCAACCAATCACATATTTTAAGCAATCTAACACTTGTTTTATTCAAAGTGAGTGTAAAAAAATGGCAAACGCACTTCATCAGGGGGTGTAATACGCATGCTGATCTGGCAGCTGGCAGTACCAGGCAACTAGTGTCATCATCTATCACTTTATCCTTAAACATGCCAAGATCCTGTCTGCCAGTGTGCTCTAATATTACAGCGTTGAAGCTCTTCTATCCCAGTATCCTCTGCCCTGGCATCAGAGCCCAGAAGAAGCAAAGACGGTCAGCCAACTCAGACAAACAAAAAGACCTCAGACGCTTGTGAATGCAGACACAGATCAGTCTCATTCACAGACGGTGACTACCAGAGACGGGAACAGATAGTCTCAGAGGTTGAAATGGGAAAGAAAGGGAGGAGGAGGAGGCTTACGTTTTCTTCTCTTTGTCTTTTTTGCCTTGAAGAGACTGTAGGGTCTCGGCAGCCACTTTCCTCCTGTTGAAGGTGTTCATCTCCTCTTCTAAATCTCTACGTTTCTCCTCCAGGTTCCTCTTCTCCTCCTGATGTGTACGTTTCAGCATCTCAAATCTCTCATGCAGCTGGGAATACAGAACAAGAGCTTATTTTACTGAAAATTAATTTAATTTAATTTAAATTAATAATTTAATTTAATAATTTAATTGAACAAATTATTTTTATTTCATTTTATTATTTTATTAATTTAATTCCAATGTTATTTAACCAAATAACACCCCAGTTTATAGTGCTGAAATACTTGCAATTGTATTCGCTTTAATTTAATTTAATTTTATTTGAGTTCCGTTATTATTTAACCAATTAATACCCCATTTTATAGTGCTAAAATACTTGCAATTGTATTGTATTTAATTTGATCATTTAATTTACATTTATTTAATTTAATTTTATTATTTTATTTAAATTCTGTTATTCTTTAACCAACACTCCAGTTTATAGTGTTGAAATACTTGCAAATGTAATGTATTCACTTTAATTGAGAAGAGTTTATTTTATTGCATATTTTTAGCTTATTTTAAAAAATTGTGAAAATTTTGTTTAGAATTTGTTTACTAAAATGTGAAAAGTATTTAAATATTTTATTTTTTAATAAAATGTGACAAACATTCAAAGTTTTTATTTTATTTAATGAAAAAAACTGTTTTGTATGTTAGTGTTTTTATTTTAAATTTTAATAAAAATGACAAGTATATATATATATATATATATATATATATATATACACATACATACACACACACACACTGCTGCTCAAAAAAAATAAAGGGAACACTAAAATAACACATCCTAAATCTGAATGAATGAAATATTCTTATTAAATACTTTGTTCTTTACATAGTTGAATGTGCTGACAACAAAAATCACACAAAAATTATCAATGAAAATCAAATTTATTAACCCATGGAGGTCTGGATTTGGAGTCACACTCAAAATTGAAGTGGAAAAACACACTATAGGCTGATCCAACTTTGATGTAATGTCCTTAAAACAAGACAAAATGAGGCTCATGTAGTGTGTGTGGCCTCCACGTGCCTGTATGACCTCCCTACAACGCCTGGGCATGCTCCTGATGAGGTGGCGGATGGTCTCTTGAGGGATCTCCTCCCAGACCTGGACTAAAGCATCCGCCAACTCCCGGACAGTCTGTGGTGCAACGTGGCGTTGGTGGATGGAGCGAGACATGATGTCCCAGATGTGCTCAGTTGGATTCAGGTCTGGGGAACGGGCGGGCCAGTGCATAGCATCAATGCCTTCGTCTTGCAGGAACTGCTGACACAATCCAGCCACATGAGGTCTAGCATTGTCTTGCATTAGGAGGAACCCAGGGCCAACCGCACCGGCATATGGTCTCACAAGGAGTCTGAGGATCTCATCTCAGTACCTAATGGCAGTCAGGCTACCTCTGGCGAGCACATGGAGGGCTGTGCGGCCCTCTAAAGAAATGCCACCCCACACCATTACTGACCCACTGCCAAACCGGTCATGCTGGAGGATGTTGCAGGCAGCAGAACGTTCTCCACGGCGTGTCCAGACTCTTTCACGTCTGTCACATGTGCTCAGTGTGAACCTGCTTTCATCTGTGAAGAGCACAGGGTGCCAGTGGCGAATTTGCCAATCTTGGTGTTCTCTGGCAAATGCCAAACGTCCTGCACGGTGTTGGGCTGTAAGCACAACCCCCACCTGTGGACGTTGGCCCTCATACCACCCTCATGGAGTCTGTTTCTGACCGTTTGAGCAGACACATGCACATTTGTGGCCTGCTGGAGGTCATTTTGCAGGGCTCTGGCAGTGCTCCTCCTGTTCCTCCTTGCACAAAGGCGGAGGTAGCGGTCCTGCTGCTGGGTTGTTGCCCTCCTACGGCCTCCTCCACATCTCCTGATGTACTGGCCTGTCTCCTGGTAGCGCCTCCATGCTCTGGACACTACGCTGACAGACACAGCAAACCTTCTTGCCACAGCTTGCATTGATGTGCCATCCTGGATGAGCTGCACTACCTGAGCCACTTGTGTGGGTTGTAGACTCCGTCTCATGCTACCACTAGAGTGAAAGCACCGCCAGCATTCAAAAGTGACCAAAACATCAGCCAGAAAGCATAGGAACTGAGAAGTGGTCTGTGGTCACCACCTGCAGAACCACTCCTTTATTGGGGGTGTCTTGCTAATTGCCTATAATTTCCACCTGTTGTCTATTCCATTTGCACAACAGCATGTGAAATTGATTGTCAATTAGTGTTGCTTCCTAAGTGGGCAGTTTGATTTCACAGAAGTGTGATTGACTTGGAGTCTTGGAGTTACATTATGTTGTTTAAGTGTTCCCTTTATTTTTTTTGAGCAGTGTATATATATATTATATTGACAAGTATTTAAATATTTTATTTTTTAACAAAAACTGACAGGTATTTATTTTTTATTATTTAATTGTTATTTAAGATTTTTTTTCTTCTATTATTATTATTTTACTCTAAAGCCATGTCTGCACTAAAAGCGGTTATAATGTAGTTTTACATGACCACTTACATTAAAGTAAAGCTTGTGCAAATATAACATTATCTTGAGTTAATGCCAAATATAATGGTTTGAAATTGTGTCATTTCTGTCTGAAAAACAGTGGTTCTTACCTCTCTCTCCTTCTCTTTTAATTCTGCTTCTGTCTCCTTCACCTTGTTGACAAACATCTGTCTCATCTGTTCCTCCTTGAGTTGTAGCTCACCGATAAATTCTCTCCTCTTGGCCACATATGTTTCCTGCAGACTGTATGTGAGGACATATGCTTCAGTTCACTTGACACCATGACTATACAATTTAAAATTATTCTACTGCCTCTTTTATTACATGATCTTCCTGAGAAGAATAGCAGAAAGGAAGTGTGTTGCAGTACCTGAAGGGTTCGCTGTCAGGGTCGGTGTCTTTGAAGCCCATCTCCTCCAGTTTGCAGCGGCGGTACAGCTCATAGTGTCTGGCGTGGGTCTGTTCCCTCAGGTCCAACATGTTGACACGAATTAGCATCTCTCTCAGCTTTACAAAGTCACAGTGACTCTCGTTCTCCACTGAGGACAAAGCCCAGATGTCATAACTTCACTAATAATCTGGTGTAGTCCTCCTTATGATGCTTTTTTGTCTAATTTGAAGTAAAACAATGTACTATTAGCAGCAATACCTACCCTGTACCACTCCCCATGGGTACTGTCTGGCTCGCACCATTTTGTTCCCAATTTTAACCTCTTCGCTGCTACCAATCACAGCGAAAGGGAGATGTGCCTGCAACACAAGTCACTGGCTCAACATTAAAGATGCCCAAATAGGAGCATATAGTGTGTATCAGGGTCGGAAATGAACTTTTCCATTAAGGGGCAATAAAAAATGTGCACATTTACATTCTTAAAGGCAATTTATAATCACCTTTTTATTATAAATACCATACTATGTTGCCAAATACTTTACCCAATTACTTAAATCAATATTTTAACTGTCAAGACTGTTTAAAATTATATCTAAATTACACATGTAAAAAAACAGGAGTTCATAGGATTGCATTATTATGACAAAAATCATTATTGTGGATTATTGCTGTTTATATTGTAATAATGATTATTAATATCGATAAAGAAAGTGTCTTTTTGAGCACGTCACATTTTGGCTTCACAAACAAACATGTCGGCCCATGACGTTAGCCTAGTATAGCACAAGTTATGCAAAAACTCGCGTTATAATGACTGAAGCTACGAAATTAATCTTTTATTTACATCGTACCTGCACTGTGTTGTTTATGCTGAGGGAATTCGCAAATGCCCGCACTCAACAACAGCTCCAACGTTTGACTAATCTAAGCACCTCTGATTGGCGCGTTTTCAGCGCTGACTAATCTAAGCGCCTCTGATTGGCCAGTGCATTCCAAAGTTCCAGCAGAAACGCGTTTGATTGGTTATAAGCCTAAACGCTGCACAAAATAGCGCGTAGAAGCGAATGTGAGCGAATCTAAGGGTGCTTTTACACCTGCCTCATTTAGTTCGGTTGAATCGCACTAGAGTTCGTTTTCCCTCTTGGTGCGGTTCGTTTGGGCAGGTGTGAATGTAGCAATCGCACTGGAGTGCGCACCAAAAGCGGACCAAAAAAGCGTACCGAGACCTCCTTGACGAGGTGGTCTCGGTACGCTTTCAAACGAACTCTGGAGCGGTTCGTTTGTGGTGAGAACATGATCCGAACTCGAACAGACCCAACTGCAAAAAGTACTGCACCTTTTTGGACTAATCCAGCTGCCGTAATCAGCTGCGCTGTGCATTATGTGATGAGGACAAGTATTTGTTGACAGTTAGCGCTTTAGCAACATAGCCCCATGCCAGCTCGCGGTCAAGCTGAGATGGAGTTGTGAGAAGGTGCGGAGCCTCATAGAAATTACAGGGATACAATCAGCCAGCACAGTCGTCTCTCCATACTAAAAAGCGGCGTGTTGTCTGCCGGCTTTTTTCCTCCTCTCTTTGTTTACTTCCGGGAGTTCCATTGGAATTTTCCCGCACGTTAATTCTGACCAATCGAAAAGCAGTTTAGGAAATACGTTCAATGACACATCTGGCCAACGAGTGATGTGGATCTTGTCACATGACTGCATTTTGGTTCGTTTCAACTGGTTCGGACCAGAGCAATCAGTGTGGTGTGAAAAGGACCCAAAACGGGAGAAAAATGCTACAATGTATCATTTGCTGCCCTTGGTCCGGACCAAATGAACCGAACCACAGATGTGAGAGCACCCTAAATGTAATTCCTCGAATTGACACGTTTTATTCATTTTTCACATTTCATTTTTGTTCATTTTGGTGGCATTTTTGCAACAACCCCTCGTTAACTTCCGACCCTGGTGTGTGTCTGTTCTGACCAATAGCAAAATTGTTATAAAAACATCATATCTGATATTATGATATCATATATTTTTACTCGAGCGTCTCTTACATTCATAGAAGAGTTTATTTCAGCCACAGCTTCATCATCTGTTGGGAACTGGTAGATCTGAACGCCATTGCTGACCAGTTCACTCATGATCTTGATCTTAAATTTTTGAAGCTCACTTTTGGATATAGTGTCTGCCTTCGATATGATGGGAATAATGTTGACCTGGTTGGGATGGAAAAATATTGATATACATTAATTCGACAAGTCTATGTATATAAATTAAAGGGGTAGTTTATCCAAAAATGAAACTTATGTCATTAAATACTCACCCTCATGACGTTCCAAACACATAAGACGTTCATTTATCTCCAGAACACAAATTAAGATATTTTTGAAGAAATCTGAGAGCTTTCTGACCCTGCAGCAACACAACTACCACACTCAAGGCCAGAAAGGTAGTAAGAACATTGTTAAAATAGTCCATGTGACATCAGTGGTTCATCCGTAATTTTATGAAGCTACAAGAATACTTTTTGTGTGCAAAGAAAACGAAAATAACAACTTTATTCAACAATTTCTTCTCTTCAGTGTCAGTTTTTGACACACGTTCATGAGAATACCACAAAATTGTTGAATAAAGCTGTTATTTTTGTTTCCTTTGCACGCAAAAAGTATTATTTTATCAATGTCCTTTTCTACCTTTCTGGGTCTTGAACTTGGTAGTTGCATTGCTGTCCATGCAGGGTCAGAAAGCGCTCAGATTTCATCAAAAATATCTTAATTTGTGTTCTGAAGATGAACAAAGATCTTTCGGGTTTGGAACGACACGAGGGTGAGTAATTAATGACAGAATTTTAGAAGATATATAACAAACACTTTGTGAACACTGCACCTTGCTGTCCAGTTTCTTCATAGTGACTAAGTCCAGAGATTTCAGTGAGTGACCGGTGGGAGCAATAAAATAGAGGCAGATGTGGATGCGTGAATCGTGATAGTCGTAAAGGGAACGTTTAATTTTAAGCTCTTCCTCAAGGAAGTTTTCAAACTGGGCATCAATGTAGTTCACAATAGGTTTATAACTGCAAAGAAACAAGAAAAAGTTTAGGATTTCGACCCTGGTACTTCATTATCAGTGTCACTGAACTGTAATAAAAGTCTTAAGCATTACCTCTCTTCTTTATTAACCTGATCGCCGAACCCCACGGTGTCTACAATGGTTAGTTGTAAATCCACGTTGCTTTCTTGCAGGCTGTACGTTCTGGGGCGTAAATGCACCCCGTTTTGAAAGTGGCTGGCCTCTTCATTCTCAAACGTTGTGTTGAATAGTGTGTTCATTAATGTAGATTTGCCTATGCCGGTTTCACCTGTAAAAGAGGGCACATTCGTGCAATCTTTTGCAAAAATTGTACTATTTACATACTAGGTCTGCACTTAAAAGCACTTCCTCCTCACCTACACAGAGAATGTTGAAGCTGAACCCTTGGCTCACTGATTTGCTGACCAGCTGATCAGGAAGACTGTCAAAACCGACATGACCGCTGAGAGAGAGAGTCCTCATCTCCTGCTGAGAAATTACAGCATCAGAAAAGTTATACATACCAGGAAAGTTTGATAGTGTCATTTTGTTTCCTTTCCTGAGCATCAAATCAGCATATTAGAATGGTTTTTTGAAGGAACATGTGATACTAAAGAGTGGTGTAAAGGCTTCGGAAAATTCAGCATTGCATCCCAGAAATAAATTACATTTTAAAATATATCGAAATGAAAACAGTTGTTTTAAATTGTCATAATATTTAAAAATATTATCACAAATATATAGTCCACCCTAATGTATCTATTCATATATGGGAGATCAAAGCGCAGAAGCTGACCCATGTCAGTTTGTAAGTAACTGAGCATATTGGTATGCATGAACCCGGGTTTGCGTCTCGATCACAGAGAAAAGCAGCATGCTGAGGTATTCAGAGCTCCTCACTCTGTACAAACACAAGGAAGTGTTTCACACAGCCTTCATCTGTTCCACTGCCCCAGTATTCTTAACACACACACTGGGGCACAAAGGACTCTTTATGCAGCCTGTGTTTCTCAGTAACTGCTTTTGCCCTAAGAAACATCCTTCAAGTGTAACAAATTAAAGGGTGTTTTAGAATCATAAATGAACAGACTTAGGATGATACTACTGCACCAATGTAAAAACGTTACAGACTTGAAATGCACGTTGGCTGAAGCTGCAACCAGAAGAACCAAAGCTGATCTACTTACAAGAACTAATCAGCTTGAAATGACTTTGACAGTGGATTTAACCAGAGAAAGACCCCAATGTTAAACTATAAATATAAACTACAAGCGCATCTAGAAATTGTTTCATGAAACTATGAAGCATTACTAACAGTGACTTACCACAGAGCTAAATAAAATGCTTAAATTAAACTCTTTTGTTTCTTGAATTAAAGTCAAGCACACTAAATGTTTTTCCCTCCATTGCAACCAACAAACTAGTTGCACATATTAGCACATAAATACAGGAAAAGCTTAAAATATGAAAAAGTTTAAACCATCTTTGACTAACTACTCCAGATAACTCTCGCTGCACACATTGCAACTTTATCAAGAATATGCATACTTAATATTGTGCAGTAAATATAAAAGGCAAATAACTTACAGGATATATGTTTACATCTGTGGCAGCCATGCAGATAAATGCGTTAGCACTGACAGTATGCTTTCATTTATTGCGCTGACGTTCTCTCTCTCTCTCTCTCCCATTCTAATATGGCCACTTGATGGAAACACCCTCTGGCTGAATTAAAATTCTGTCCGTGCTGCCCACGGTCACTCCTCCTACTGCACTTACAGACACACTTGTTTCGGAGAAGACTTGTTTATTTGGTTTGAGTGTCTTTCTCAAGCAAGTAGTGTCAAATCAAGTACGTCTCAGTGCTGGGTAAGATTCTCAGCAGATATAGTTACCTAAACTAACAGCTTCTTCATTGTAATAAACAAATATTATATACACTACCAGTCAAAGTTTTTGAACAGAAAAGTCTCTTCTGCTCACCAAGACTGCATTTCTTTAATCCAAAGTACAATAAAAACAGTAAAATAAATAATGTAGTATTTAAAATAATTGTTTTCTATTTGAGTATATTTTAAAATGTAATTTATTCCTGTGATTTAAATGCTAAATTTTTAGCATCATTACTCCAGTGACATGATTCTTCAGAAACCATTCTAATATTCTGATTCTGATTTAAATATATATATATATATATATATATATATACTGAAAGCTTTTTATTTAAGATAAATGCTGATCTTTGGATCTTTCTATTCATCAAAGAATCCTAAAAAATGTACTTAGCTGTTTTAAATATTGATAATAATAATAATAATAATAATAATAAATGTTTCTTGGATCAAATAAATGCAGGCTTGGTGAGCAGAAGAGACTTCTTTAAAAAGAGACATTAAAAATCTTACTGTTCAAAAACTTCTTTTGACTGGTGTAATCATTTATTATATAACCTCTTGTCTTATTGTTTCAAAATTTATGTTATTGATTACATAATATGAAACAACATGCTGTGTTTAATGCACAAGGGAATGTATTCTTGTCTAGGAAAACAGTGTATTTCCTTTAGTATACAATTATTTACTAATATTAAAATACAATTAGTTTACAATTAATAATGCTGCAAATTTCTGTCGAAACATCCTCACAATGCTGTTGTGATTCTCCTGAACAAACCAGCAGCTGTTATGGTTGCAGCAGTTATGAATGAATTAATTTTTTTTTACAAGATCTGTAAGTATCAGCTTTCAAATGGAATAAAAAAATATCAAAGATCTGAACACCTGCGGCCATCAGGGGGACAAACTTTTTTTTTTTGTCCTGGGCCCTGTAAATATTAGTGACGCTGGCGACCCTGATCTGGCCACAAAATAATCTTATCAAAAAATGAGTATCTACAGATTATCAAATTCTGTATTATTGTGTAATGTTGTGTCTACAGTAAACCGCTAGAAGGCTAATGCTGAGTTCCACACTGAGATGTCCAGTATGTGTCGCCCTTTACCCGTTTTATTTACACCTCTTACCTACAGTCAGCAACAGAAGACATATTTAGACACTTGCCACATTTATGACACCTTCAGACACCTTCAGATAGATGGTTTTATAGCTATTCGCAGAACTTACTTTTTTCACAGAAATGTCTGAGAATAAGAAGAGGCGCGGTCGGTTTCCCTCATTTAACACAGGCGCGGTTTCTCACGTTAACTATGAATTTGTTCCACTAACATTCGAAGCCAAATGCTTATTTTCCATCAGTATATAATTTAATAATTTCATTTAGAAACTATTTTTGATATTTAGTTATTTATTGCGAAGACATTTAGACATTTTTAAGCGTGACGTAAGCGAATACTGATGAACAGCACAACATCGAGTTGAAGGTAAGTGAACCCTGCTGAGAAAAACAATAAAAACCATCAGGAATTCCAGTGGTTTCCACTACAAATATCATTACAAACATTACAAACCATCAACAATTAACCATTAAAACGATTAAAAATGGTTTCCTATGGTGTGTTTTGGGACATATTCCATTCTGATTTAGTAACAAGGTGACAAATTAGACCAACAGGGACCATTACAGTTTCCACTGTAACCAGTAAAACCATTACAAATTCAGTGTATGCTGAACAAATTTCTGTTCATTCATGCTGAAGAACTCAAAGTGCACAGCCCTAAAATCTACTGTGATGCACTAAAAACAGAGGACAGGTCACAAAATCGATCCATTGCTCAATACTCTTTATTTCATTTAGGTAATCCACACAGTACAGTGTAATCTACACAGTACAATATCCCCATTCACTGTAAAATAAGAAACACTTTTAAAATATTCATCTTGAAAATCGTACTCCCATCTCATTAACTGTAAACAAATTATTGTACGAATCAGAGCGGCTTGTTCATTTTAAGAGCAGACCATTGAGTCACACCAGTCACTTCAGAGTATTCCCATTTTGTTCCAAGTATGCAGATGTCTTGAGTTATTGAATACATAATATGGGATCAGGAAACAAACAGTATTATGCTGTGTTCAATGCACAAGGGAATGTATTCTTGTCCAGGAAAACACTGCGTTTCACTTAGTATACAGTTACAGTTAAGGTCAAAAAGAACAGGTGTACTGTAAATTCCTGTCAAAACATACTCATGGCTACAATGCTGTTGTGATTCTCCTGAACAAACCAGCAGCTGTTAGGTTGCAGCAGTTATGAATTCATTTCATTTATATTTCAAATGGAATAGAAAATATCTGAGCACCTAGGGCCATCGTTGAGGGGGGACAAAGAAAATTTTGAACATTTTGTCCCGGGCCCTGTGAATATTAGTGTTGCTGGCGACCCTGATCTAGCCACAAAATAATATTAAACAAATTATAAACACCAAAAAGTCCCTACCCATCATCTTTCACAGAGATACATGATGCATAATGCTAAAAACCTTCAGGGAATCTTGAAGAACAAGAACTGTTGTGCTTTCATCACAATTAAAACAAAAACAAAGAGTGGCTACCAACATAACCAGCAGTATATCCACAGAAATGTACATGCTCTCAGTTTGATTTCATTACTGCCAACACTACATTCAGAAACTGAATACATGTGGCACATCTCACAACAACAAAGATCAGAGCGCTCAACACACAACTGAGAGCTATCGTGCTCTCTTAGTAAGTTACATATTAAACATTAAAGATATTAAAGTACCTCAACACATGGAGACTTAGTCAAGATTAACATCATTAAATCTAAAAATACATAACATAGCCAAAAATACATGGACACCCAAACACTGTACTCATTTTGAACTCCTAATTTGAAACAGTAAGCATTAATTGATTCATTTGCTCCAAACTCTTCTAGGAAGGCTTTCCACAAACGTGTGCAGTGATGGGAACTGGTTCACAGTCTGCGTTACAATTCATCCTAAAGGACAGGGCTTTGTGTAAGCCAGTCATCTCGTTTCAAAAAGGTGGTAAGTCAGTTCGTTATGGATCTTGGGCATAAAGTTTAACATACAGTTCTATAGAGTGTCATTATATGCAGTTGCATTAAAGGAATTGTTCACTCAAATTAAATTTGGGCACCTTTGTTTTTTCATCAGTACAGATTTAGAGAAATTTAGCATTACTGCACTTGCTCACCAATGAATCCTAGGCAGTGAATGGGTGCCGTCAGAATGAGAGTTCAAACAGCTGATAAAAACATCACAATAATTCACAAGTAATCCACACGACTCCAGTCTTGTGAAGCAAAAACCAGTGTGTAATAGCTGTGTTTCCATGTCTTTATCCATAATTTTGCATACTCAAGTGAAAAAGTCCTGTCTGAAGCATCTTAATGATGGATTTGTTCCTTAGAAACATACAGCTTTTCACTTCACAAGATGATAATTGATGGATTGGAGTTGTGTGAATTGCTTATGGATTATTGTGTTGTTTTTTGGGGGGAATGAAATTCTCTAGTATTCACTCTTTATGCAGTTGCATTAATACTTGTCATCATAAATGACTGAAATAGCCAAACCTGTTAATTCAAAGAAACTGTCCATGTACTCTGGCCATGTAGTGTCGATGGCAAACGGGAAAAGGCAATGTTGCACTTCATAAAAGGAAGTCACACTACTTTAAAATAAAAAATACTATTCGGACTGTGTCTTTTCTTTAAAAGATGCAGAAAGTGACACATTAGCTTCCATTAGTCATTAACCTCTATATTGTTAGATCTAGTTATTCTGGTATGTCTAATGTTGTAGACCGCTGTGTGTTACCTTAAAAGGAACAAAATATGGCACATGAAAATAGTTTTTGTGATGGACTGAAGTAAATGAGTTTTCATTAAATAGAAAACCGATGCAGGTTTGATAAGTTTGTATTGAAAAACAGTATGTGTTACCTTGAACTGCTAGAGGACTGAACTTTGGAACAGTCAATGAGAACACGTTGAACTTTAACTCACACTATTTCATTTACAAAAAAGTTTGTTCATGCACTGTCGGCAGGCAGAAGAAATTATATGAACATGTGCGATATTCTTGTACAACGTTCTAGTTAAACTCAAATACTGAGAATAGTAAAATAGATAAAACTCTTTTTAAAACCCATGCTGTATTTTATCGGTTTATTAAACCTGCATCTAAGGAAATGTGCAGCAGAGGTTTGTATTTGGCAACTTTTTCAACGGATTGCACTATTGTCATTAAGAGGTCCCTTGATTTGTCTTGAAGTGAAATTTGGCAGTAACGTATAAACTGCAATCGTCATGAAGAGATAAAAACAAAACACTGACAACAACGATGCAATACAGATCAACGGAAAAGAAAAACAAGGTCAACACCAGCCATCTTTGATCCTTACTGAAAACGACATTGAATGGCACATGGAATAATCTGGCAGCAAACAAAGTAATTTTAGACATTAAAAAAAAAAAAAAAAAACTACATGTAAATAGAGTAGTATGCACCGTCATACACATGCCAGACAAAAGTTTGGCAAAGATCAGCAAAGACAATGAGGATTGAGCTTAAAATCAATTAAAATGTAAAAACATCTTACAAAATGACTGAGTCAGGATGTCCTGGAGAGGAACGGGTGAACTTTGGCACACAAAGAGATGTTTAAGATGGTACGTGAAACCATTACAGTAGAGAGCAGATTCACCGACGTTTGTCTTTACAGTCCTTTGTTAAAGTAGACAGTTTCTACTCCAGGATGACTGGCTCGAATCTTCTCCTGCAGCTCTGGTTCCAAACGGCTCACTGCCATAGAGCTGCATGATTTTAATTAGACAAAGTAGAATGATTCATAAAACAAAAAGATTCAAAAGATTACAAAATTGGTAAATCCAAAACATTTTGAAAACATTCTTACCTCTTTTGTGGGAACAGCGCACAGCACAATGGGGTTGCAAACACGAGGCTAAGAAGAAGAAAGAATGTACAAAAGAATGGGTCACAAATTTGTGAATGCCTTTCAGGAAATAACCATTTATTAGACCATCAATCTATCTTTGGCAACTCACCAGAACCCAACCAAGCCAACTTGAATGGGTGCACTCATCCACGGAAACCTCTGAAAAAATACAGCGGGGGAGAAAAATCAACCTTGTGACAAAGCCCATGATCTATGGGGCCATTTTAAGGGCTAATGCATTCAAGCAGACCGGACACTGTAGTAGGGTGTGTACGTGCTCTGCTAGTGCTAAACAGTTTTCATTAAGATTTTCAGTCGTGTACACAAAATGTAAGTTTGAAATTACCTTGAGGAAGGCCTTCTTTTCCAAAGAGTTCATTAAAAATGGAGGGATGGCTATAGGAAGATTTAAGATTTGTAGGTTAAATAAGATTACAGATTTTCAGTGTGCTCTCAGATGTTTTGGATGTCATTGTATGTGCATACTTGTATAAACGCAGTTGCAAAGTTCACTCTATTGTAATCAGCTTAATAAAAGACTTTAGATTTAGATTTAGAGTAAACAAACCCATTCCCGGAGAGGCCATGAGGATTCTGGAAACCACCACTTGTGTGATGGCCTGTTGAGCTGCCTTTGAAGATTCTCCTAACCGATTGTCGTTCTCATCTGTTATTGGAATGCCGTGTTTAAGTTCCCTGATTGAAACACAAAAGGAGCGACACACTTCACATCACTTCATGTTGTTAAATGAACAGCGATGCACTAAATACACTAGCGGTCAAATGTTTGGGATCAGTAGATTTTTTTTTTTTTCCCATAGGTATAACTTACATTTTTAAGGGTTTAGGAAACTAGCCATTGTTAGAGTGTCCTAGGATCAGCATTCTCCAGTTAAAACTAATCATTCAGACCAAACTGAAAGTCGTAGAGACTTGAAACTTGGGGGGATGGTAGTACTCACACCATTTACAACACGGATAGGCAACGTCGGTCCTAGAGTGCCGCTGTCCTGCAGAGGTCAATTGGATTTGATTGTCTCAAAATTTTCAGGTGTTTTGGAATTTTTTAGATACCTACTTTTGCAAACTAGTCCTAGGTTTTTCACTTGATTGGAACCAAACCAGTACAGAAAGATTCTGTGGAGAGTGAATATCAAAAATGATCAAAAAAAAGTTGAACTTTCAACTCACTGTTGCAACAGGTCACCAAAACATTCGTAAGGGGCAGTGCAGCTTATACTATAATGCCTATAACTCCTAAACGGAATGAGATATCTGTGCCAAACTAGTGATGGGCGCTTTCGAAGCACTGCTTCATGAAGCTTTAAAACTTTTGTGAATCAATTGTTTCGTAACAGTGGTTCGGTGCGCGTATTAAACTACTAAAGTCACGTGATTTCAGTAAATGAGGCTTTGCCTTTGGGGGGCAATCTCTGTAAACCGGTAAATCATGCGAGTTCACTTGGATCGCCTCCCAGTAGCGAACCACTGAACCAGTGTCTATGGTTTTTACCTGATCTCGGATCAGTTTCTTATTTGTAGACATTTTTATGGAGACATTTGTGTAATTAAAGAATTAGAAGTAGTTAATAGTTACTGGCCTTTATACAGAAGCTGTCCATAAAACAAAAAGCAAGCTCTGCAAATTAATTTTAAATATTTAAAAAAACAACATATTATACAGACACTTAACATTTAATGGTATTTTATTATTTTAATTGCATTTAATGTATTATAGTTTCAATAAAACATTTGCAGTGGGTTTTTAAAAGCTGTTTTTATGCATGTTTTAACTTGAGTTTTTGTTGCATTTACACGCTTTTGTCCAGCAGGCATCACTAGCTTGTGGTGTTGAGCGCTTCGAAACCGTAAATCCTTTTGCAAAGCAATTGGTTTAATTAATTCGAAGTTTCGAAAAGGTTAGTTTCTCCCAAATTCTGATCACGCGTGTAAGAGCTCAATCTGAGGTCACAGAAAGAAATCATGGAGATTGGCCACTTGGTGGTGCTGTAACGGAAAAAATATTTATAATAATAAAAAACAAAAATGGCTATAACTATGTGCCCATCAGTCCAATTGACCTGGTATGCCGTGTCTTTGTCCAAAGTGCTGCAAGTGCCTATAAGGACATTTGCGTATATAAAAAAAATATGGCCGCCATCGGCTACTGAATTTTGAGCACCTGTTAGACAAGGTTAACATAGGCAGATTGGTGGGCCAAAAGCCCAAAGACTGTATTGGCTGTAAACGGTCTTGTCTATCTATGATCCAAGTGGTTACATCCTTACTAAATTTACAGGCTTTAAAAGCCCTTTAACCTTGATAATTGCTGCTTGTAGCTATATTAAAATATGTATTTAAATAAAAATAATTATTTAAATTATAGTAATATTTCACAATATTATGTTGTACTGTTTTTTTGATCAAATAAATGCAGTCTTGGTGAACAGATTTCTTTAAAAAAAAAAATCGTACCAACCCCAAACTTTTGACCTGTATGTATAAAATACATTGAGAGAACGTGTTTGTGATTCCAGTATTTCATGAGTACCGAACAACCAATTCTGAGCAACCCTAGTAAAATTAGTTTAACGCTCTTTATGCAAAAGATTTGTTTTAGATAATTATTTACCGTTGTCTCATGAGTGGAATATTAATACAGTTAGCAGCAGCTACAGCAGCAAAAGGAACAAAGCGTCCTATGAGTGGAGACACATGCTGGAAGACAGTAAAATTAATTCATTTTTAGTTAAACATAAATATTGATTAATACATAAACACAAAGAGTGAGCACTAAGCAGTAAAAACTAATATTTATTACATTGCGGTGAAAGAGTTATAGCCCTTAAACATAAAAAAGCAAGACTATTACCTTTGCTAATGCATTTAATCCTAAAGCAGTAGCCACGGCTCCTGTGGTGGCAGATACATATGCTGTACCAAGCTGGCTGCAAGAACACACATTAAGAGTTTAGAGATATAAACAGAACATAATTAAATGCATAAAGTGAAACAAATGTTCATATGCATGATCTAAAGTCCTCTCACTTTACTGTGATGGGAGCGTCTCCGCTCCTGTTGGTATAATTGACTATTGCATTAAAAGACTGATTGATCCACTGCCAGAACAGAACTGCTGGAGTTGTTCTAAAAAGCAAGAAAGAATATAAATATTCAGCATAATTTATGGGTAAATCATTCTTCATCCAGAAATATCCACCAAGTCCCATAGCTACAATACAAAAAAGATTAAACAGCATAAACCAGCATGATTCACCTGTAGAACGTCATCATGCATCCAGTGATGGTCATGTTCATGGGGACCTGAGCAGACATGCGACCAATCAGGAGCATTTTCTCGCCTGTGTCTGGATGGAATGCTGAGTCAAAAACATATTTTGCCCTCCATAGCTCATCTTCTGTCAGACCTGGTGTTACCACCCCTTTTCTTAATGGAGAAAAAAATGGAAGTTGATGATACTGTAATCGTTATCTAAAAAACTATGAAGCATTTGTAGAATGAAATGCAATGCAAAAGCACATAAATACAGTTGAGGTCAAAATTTATCATACACCTTGCAGAATCATTAAAAATGTTAATTATTTTACCAAAATAAGAGGGATCATACAAAATGCATGTTATTTTTTATTTACTACTGACCTGAATAAGATATTTCACATAAAAGACGTTTACATACAGTCCACAAGAGGAAATATTAGTTGAATTTATAAAAATGACCCATTTTACAAATTTACATATGCTTTTTTTTATATATATTTTATTTTGCTTTTGAACTATAACATAAACAAGAATTACAAAACACAAATCTTACATAACTTGTTACACAATACAAGACAATACAAGAAAAAAAAAAAAAAAAGAATGGAATGATACAGGATGTCATAGTTATTACAGTGCAAAACCTTACTCGAAAAGAGAGTCTATCCGGTCTATATCCGGTCTAGTTAAAGTTTCTTCTGTATGACGGAAAAGGGGTTGCCAAATTTTATGAAATACGTTACTTTTATTTCTTAACCAGCATGTTAATTTTTCCAGGGGTACACAGTTATTAACCTCCGTTAACCATAGACTTATGGGGATAACAGTATCTGATTTCCACTTCATTGAACTTCCTGAACTAGAAAAAGTTTACATATGCTTGATTCCTAATACTGTGTTGTTAGCTGAATGATCCATAGCTGTGATTTTTTTTTTTTTTGTGAATGTTGTTCTTGTGTCCCTTGTTTGTCCTGAATAGTTTCTGAATAGAAACTGCCTGCTGTTCAGAAAAATCTTTCAGGTCCCACAAATTGAATGCTTCAGAAGGAAACACAATGCATTATGAGCCGGGGGTGAAAACTTTGAATTTTAAGATGAGGGTAAATTTAACTTATTTTGTCTTCTGGGAAACATGTAAGTATCCTCTGTAGCTTCTGAAGGGCAATACTAAATGAAAAAATAAGATCTATAGGAAAAATAAGGAAAAATGTACTCATCTTCATTCTGTTCAAAAGTTTACACCGCTGCCTCTTAATGCATCATTTTTCCTTCTGGAGCATCAGTGAATGTTTGAACCTTCGGTAATAGTTGCATTTCAGCTATTATTTTCTCTTGTGGACTATATGTTAACACTTGTGAAATATTTTATTCAGATCAGTACTAAATAATAAAAATAACATGCATTTTGTATTACCCCTCTTATTTTGGCAAAATAATTAACATTTTGCAGATTCTGCAAGGTGTATGTAAACTTTTGACCTCAACTGTAAATGCAGAGTAGAATCTTACTTGTAATCCAGAATAATCTGACGTGCTTTTTCTAATTGTTCATTTGACAGGAGGATGTTTCTCGGGTCTGTGACAGTGAAGAAATGCTTTGCTCGACCCACAAATGTTCCCTGATCCCAGCGTGGCTCTTTAATGTTTATGGAGGTGGAGAGCTCAGCTGCCATGGTACACTGTGAAAATATTACACTGTTAAAAACACTTTATCTTTACAGAACAGTAGGTTTTACTAGATTTCCTTCATGGAGAAAACAATGTAGCAAAAATAACATCTAGTGAATCCTTTTTAAAAAAAAATTCCTAGAAACCAAACCAAATAATGCTTGCACATGACATTCCTCTCCTGATTAAGCCACCGCTGAATCAGCATGTAGCTGCTAAAGACACAGTTGACCAGCCAACCAAAGAAAGGCTTGAACATCAGTCACACTGAAAACAACATTAGGTGCTGTTAGTTCCCATATAAAGCAGTGTCTCTGTATACATCCTCTGTGTTTCTATCCATCTTTTTTTAATGCATTATTCATTAGCAGCTATAGGGAAATAACAAGAAGGATAACAATGTGCAGTAAATGGTAAAACTGGTTGCACTACAAACCAGTGTGCTCATAATGAAGATAGTACATTAAAATAATATGGTAAGACACACCAATTTGCAATATTAAGCAGCAAAGCAAGCTGTTTTGTACAGCTAAAATAGCTGGACGTGGATGAGACCAAAAGCCAGACCCATAAAATTTACAAATGGCCATGCCTGCTCATATGGTCTTACAGGAAGAAAAATGTGGATATAAAACCAGGAAAAGCACCAGATTAGAAATTGAGTCTCAGGGTGGGGGATTGATTAAAAGGACAGTTATCTCAAAAACACGTCATCAGTTAATTCACTCGTTCTCATTAATTCTCATCTTTCCTTTGTAAAAGATGACTACAGATATTACTCAAAATGTGACAGACTTTAAGTCAGCATTCACATTCATTGCACCATTTTGCATGCAGTGAAAGTCAAGGTTATGGAGTTGTTTTCCACTGAAGAAAGAAAGCCGTGTGGGTTTTAAATTATATGTGGTTACTATTTTTGGGTTAACCACGCCATGGGTGAGCCAGTGTCATTATCAAATGTTTTCAAGGTTGAGTTCAGATAAAACTTTAAGAATAAACAGGAATTTAACCATTTATTTGCATTCTCAATGGCAGAATTGAATAAATAAAATCATTCACACTCTTAAATGTGCAAGTTGGTGGAATTTTATCCTCACAATGCACCAGAGACGGCTAAAGGGAGAGAAATAATTCAAGTGTTCACTGCTGACAGCTACAAAAGTGGGCCCTGTCTGTTTAAATCAAATCATGTTCATGTGTTTTGCACGAGATCACTTAATGCTTTAGCTTGAGCTGCATCCTGTTTGGAACGCGTTTCAATCCGGCACACTTGCGCCAAACGATTCGTTCAAACAGTTCGATTCAAAGAACCGGTTCGGAACGAATTCAGAGATTCAGTCATACATCCCAGTGTGGCATATTAAATGCTTGGAAACGTTTCAGTGTGTAGGTGTGTTATCAGTTATTCATTCTCATTTATTCTCATCTTTCTTCTGTGAAAGACAAAAGATATTAGACAGAATATGAAGGACTGAATGTCTTAGTCAACATTCACTTTCGTTGCATCATTTTCATGCAGTGAAAGTCAAGATTACTAAAGATCATACCAGACTCCAAGTTTTGCTTTTCCACTTAAGTGGGTTTTAAAATGATATGAGGTTATTATTTTGGAGTATCTTTTGGTGAACCATGCATTGGCTGAGCCAACTTTATTATCGTGTCCCGTTTTTAACACGTTTCAATCGCGATGGGACGTCCGACTTACTTGCGCCAATCGATTCTTTTGAACAGTTCGATTCAAAAGAACCGGTTCGAAAAGAATTCAGGGATTCATACACTGCACTGTGGCATATCATATTAAATGCTTAGAAACGTTTCAATATATAGGCATTGCTTTTTTAAAAAAATAACGTTGTAATTCGATTGTGTTTTACTAATAATGGTCTTTATGTAATTTAATGTGCCCAGATCAGCTATAACCCAAACAAATGTTTAAAACTTACAATTTATATTTACATTAAATACATTTAAATATCGCAGAATGTTTTTATAACAAGCAATTCAGTAAAATCAACTCAACTTTATATGCGTACGTACAAAACTTATGTAACATGTTTTTCTATTTACCAATAAGTTTAATTTAGCTTTATTTGACGAGATGATTCTCGGTTTAATGAGTCAATTGTTGATTCTGTCTGACTCAGATCGTTTAGTCATTTTGTGAACTGTCGTTATGAACTGTTGTTCATAAAAATGTGTGCAAATGCTCAACCGGTTCGCCAAACAAAGATCCGACTCAAAAGAACAACTGATTCACGATTCGGACATCGCAACAAAGCAACTACACATTACGTTGTCCAACAATGAAAACACTAGAAGAGCGCTTACACAGTATGGATTGCAGTGATAAGATACTGACCGATGCACGGGCCTTTTGATCAGAACTGAACTTTGAACAGAGACGCCGTGTGTTCATGACACTTTCCCCAAACAGCCCATTTCTTGCCCAATAGTATGCATTCATGACTATATATATATATATATATATATATATATTAATATGTATTCTTTCAATATGCATGCACACATATTAATTCATAGGCTGTATTTTGTGTGTTAAAACATTGATGCTTTTCACAGAGCAAAACACTGTATGATAAATGACATTAATTATGTGGTGTCTCCTTGAAATCATTTGTTAGAATTTCATCATTGTAGCCCAATGGCAAAGAATGGTTCAAAACCAGTCAGTACCGGTTAGGTGGCTTCCATTGGGCTTTTCAATATGTCATAAATCCAGATATGAATTATATAATGCTTAAATATCATGTAAAAAAAATACTGCAGGGATGCTCCATATGATAAACATCATAATCAATGTTAGTTTAAATTTTTAAAACCATCTGTACAACTCCAGCTGTGCACCGCTTTATCAACCTCTGGATGCCACATCACAAATCCACTTATTGGCAACATAAGGTTTTACACTCTAATGCAGCCAGTATAAAAGAACATATCTTGACAATGGCATCCGTAAAAATCTATAAAGATAGGTCATGTTACTTACAGTGCAACAGTGCAAAGCTCGCCGTCAGACCAAATCACAGCACTCCGCAGCAGATATCAGTCTCGGACACTGAGGCTAATTTGGTATTTACGAATGAATGTGAAGTGAGCTGCAGTAAACCCCACCCTCTGGCCCAACCAACCAAAGACGCTGTTGATAATTCAAAATAAAAGTTTTCAATATCTTGGGGAATATTTGTAACATGGTAACAATAGATTTATATTGCGAATATGATATTGGAAAAACTGTAAACAGGTAGCAACGGAATTTTAGTTGCGTACGCTCAGCGAGTAAGATAAAGTAGATTAGCCAACCAACCAAAAGACTTTTGTTATGAAATCGAAAGAATGCAAATATTTTGATTATGAAATTTAATGAGCTTTAAAGATGCCAAATCCGTTCCAAGTCGTCAGTTTTTATGGCATTCATTTTTAACTGTTGATTGTCTACCTGAAACGTGAAGCTTTAAACTTTTGTGTGAATTTTCTTATTGTGTGAGTCTATTTTTTCTTAAATTAAATGTCATTTGTATGCTAGAAGGATCGCAGTGAACACTTTAACCTTTTTTATTTTAATTTGTATCTACAGAAAGAGATGAATATGCTAATTATAGTTGTTGTAGTAATTATGATAATTATAGTTAGCAGTTATTTCTTAAAGCTAAGTAAACTATACTTGAAGCTGGTTAGTAATATATTCATCCACAGAGCTGCTTAAAAATGTATTCAAAAGTACAGTTAATTACAGTTAGATAACTGGTCTAAGCAAAAAGCTCCATCTAGTGGATATTTTAAACACCGACCAACTGATTCCTGTTGTGCATTACATTATGTCCGCACTTACGTGTAAAATATTCTCATAATTCGCCAAAAATGACAATCATATTATTTTACTCAATATCACAAGTGAACATAGGAGTGAATTTTAAGTGACACTTTGGTTTAAAGGAGTTCCAGAATTAATGTACTCACCCCTATGTCATCTGAGATGTTCATGTCTTTCTTTCTTCAGTCGAACAGAAATTAAGGTTTTTGAGAAAAACCTTCCAGGATTTTTTTTTCATATAGTGGGGATCAATCGATTGAAGGTTCAGACTGCCGTTTCAATTCAGCTTCAAGGGCTCTACATGATCCCAGCCGAGAAATAAGGGTCTTATCTATCAAAACGAGTGGTCATTTTCTAAAAAAAAAAAAAACCCACAAATGCAACTCTTGCGCTAGCTCGACCTCACACATTACGTAATCACGCATGTGTGACATAGGCGGAAGTATTTACCCAGTGTTTACTAAGTGAACATGCAAAGAAAGTCAATCCCCTTTACAAACAAAAGGCGACAATGATGTAAGACGATTTTGAAGTTGGAGGAGAAAATGAGATGTTTTTTAGCCCTACCCTACCTTTTTGAACCGACGTACACAGATCACAAACCACGCATGACTTTTCCAATGTGATTACGTAGTGCATCGCAGAGCTAGTGCAAGATGAGCATTTGTGGTTAAAAAGTATATACTCTTTAATTTTTTTTTTTTTTAGAAAATGATTTATCATTTCGCTAGACGACCCTTATTCGTCAATTAGGATCGTGTAGAGCCCTTTGTAGCTGCACTCAAACTGCAATTTGGACCTTTAACCCATTAGCCACCATTGAAGTCCACTATGTGGAGAAAAATCCTGGAATGTTTTCCTCAAAAACCTTCATTTCTTTTCGACTGAAGAAAGACGTGAACATCTTGGATGACATGGGGGTGAGTAAATGATCAAGATTTTTTTTTTTTTTAATTCTGGCAGTGAACTGAAATCCTTTAAATGGTTGTTGGACATGTTTCCTTAACATTTGCTAAGGAATATTTTTAATAAAATAACCTTTTTAGATATTTCCTCTTTTCATTTTATTTCCCTAATTCAAAAATGTAAAACAAAACATTACATCATGAGCAAGCGTTGGATTTTATGATCTTTTCATTGTTAGATAAAACGAAAGAAAACAGCATAATGATTAATATACTATTAATATATATAGTGTAAATAGTTGCCTGAACTTGACCGATCATATTTTTCAAACCGTAAGTCTGCTGTACTGTAACTATTAAGAAATAATTCCTTAAATTCCAATAAAGGCATATTTACTTTTTATAGTTACAGTGGCTCAGGACATTTTACTGCATAACAACAGTGACCCAATTTGACAGTTAAAATCAATCAGCAACACTGCTAACATTCTGCAGCATCCTACAGCAGAGGAAGTATAGAGCTTTACAGCTGCTGTCTAAAAAGAAACAGACTTTACATAGATAAATAGCATGAGTCTTTATTGCCGTTCAAATCCCTATTTAATTGTGCTCTGATTTACAAATCATTGGGAAATAACGCAGTAACATACAAAAGCGAAAACAAACAAAACCACTGCTCTTTAAACTAAGAACAATAACAAATACTGCATTGAAAAAGTGCTTAAAAGACATCAAAAAGGGATTCAAACTAAAGTGTCTCATACCCACCTGTAACAAACACTGCATTAGGCAATCGTTTAAAACAGCAGTCGGAAATTTGCCAGATGACAGCTCATTGTGTACCCGAGGCCATGCAGCATGAAAATGCAGCTATAATACACAGCACTATTTTAAGCTCATCATAACTTGTACATTATCCAGTCATAAGCATTAGAGTGTATATTCAAAATGATATTCCAAAACACAGCGTTTCAGAAGAATGCACATAAACCCAGTAGTTGGAAAAAACCCTTATTCTGATCAAAAACACAACAGCTTTTTTAATACAGAAGAGAGAAAAGTACATGATGCAGATGAGAGAGTACTGTTACATTTGTGTGTTTGTTGACTGCATCTATCTTATTGCAGTATAGATATGGCACATGTTTTGGTCCAAGGACAAGGGTTTGTGTTGGAAAATTTGAACAGATGAGCATGTCTCCTATGAATAATCATTGTCCACTGGCCAGATAGTGCTGCAGTACTGTAATTACAAAAAAATAGATTCCCCATCTTACAGGAAATAATCTGGAGTGCGACGAGTGACATGAGGCTCTCCTCTGCGTGGTGCAGGGTCAAACTGTAAACTAAAGGAAGTCATTCTGTTAATATTCATATTTAAAACAGCAAAAAAAATACTAATATATAACACAGGAAAAGGGGAGATATCAACGCTTAATGTCATATACGTACAAGGAGTACTTGAGTGTGTCATCGAGTTCCATGATCGCCGCCTGGTTACCACATCGGTAGCAATAATTAGGTGCACTGAAGATTGTTACAACATTACGTTCATGACACCAGTTGTAACCCTGTAGAAGTGTTTTAAAAATATATTAGTCAGTAATCAACAGTCGGTAGGTGTATTATTATCCACGTTACAAATTCAAAACAGAAAGTTATTTGAATATTTTTAGAATTTCATATTTCTGTTAAATTTTTTATTTCAAATATGCTGCATTTTTTTCATGTTACAGTTGAATTTATTCATGTAACAAATAACATTTAATCTGTCAGTCATCTGCAACAAAAATGATGTACAATACCAGTCAAAATATTTTTTGTGTTTTTTGAAGTAGTCTCTTCTGCTTACCAAGCCTGCATTTATTTGATCCAAAGTACAGCAAAAACAGTAAAATTTTGAAATAGTTTTACTTTTTAAAATAACTGTTTTCTATTTGAATATATGTTGTCAAAGCTGAAGTTTTAGCACTATTACTCCAGTCACAAGATCCTTCAGAAATTATTGTAATATGCTGATTTGCTGCTCAAAAAACATTTATTATTATTATTATGTTGAAAATAGCTGAGTAGAATTTTTTCAAGTTTCTTTGATGAATAGAAAGTTCAGAAAAACAGCATTTATCAAGCTTTTGAATGGTATAGCGTATAATGTTACAAAAGCTTTTTATTTCAGATAAATGCTGATATTTTGATCTTTCTATTCATCAAAGAATCCTGAAAAAATTATTCAACTGTTTTAAATATTGATGATAATAATAATAAATGTTTCTTGAACAGCAAATTAGCATATTAGAATGATTTCTAAAGGATCATGTGACACTAAAGACTGGAGTAATGATGCTGAAAGTTTAGTTTTGATCACAGGAATAAATTACATTTTAAAATATATTCAAACAGAAAACAGTTATTTTAAATAGTAAAAATATTTCACAATGTTACTACTTTTGCTGTATTTTGGATCAAATAAATGCAGGCTTGGTGAGTGGAAGAGAATTCTTTTAAAAACATTAAAAATCTTACTGTTCAAAAACCTTTGACTGGTCGTGTATATCATTTTTGTTGCAGATATTAAATGTTGTTTGTTACATGAGTAAATTCAATGTCATTAGTTACAATTATTCAGCCAAACTGTCAAAATACAATTTTTATGATATTAATGATGTCAAAGTTTAATTCAAAAACTTGTATTAATATTTTTAGGGCTGTCAAATGATTAATCGCGATTAATAGCGCACAAAATAAAGTTTGAGTTATTCTGTATGTGATTAATCACGATTAATTGCTTGACAGTCCTAATATTTTATATTCTTTAAATTGCTATTATTGTGAAATACTAAATCAACTATTCTACTTAAAAACAATGTGAGACAATCCCAGTAGAAAAGATTCATCTGAAAGGTAAATTTACTCCATGACTTTTATATATAGGCATATGAATATGTACATATAAATTACCCCTACTGCAATTGAAGATATGTCATATAACAACAACACTATGAATGCAAATTTAATGATTTTACTCATTTATCCTACAGGTTTTAAAAAAAAGTAAAGATGTCTGAAATGTACATCTAATTCATGGAAGTACTGAATAATAGTAACCCTGTTAATTACAATAAGTATTATCAATACATATTGTGAAATGTGTAATATCACTAATAACAACATGGCACTTGGGGCCTTCTGTGTCAATTCTGAGGAGCCCATCTTACCCCAAGGGGCTAATTTTAGCTTTTTATTTCTAAAAATGAAACCTACTTTTACTCCAAAAATCTAAAAACATTCATGTGTCCAAAAATCCCTCATTTAGAAATATTTATAATATTAACCGTATATTTATAAATGATGATCAATTTTCTTTTACCTCCATCACTAACTGGTGAGCTCGTGAGACCAGAGTCAAGCAGTTGGCATGGTTAAATGTTTCTGAGATGTCCTGACCAAATGTGTACCCAGCCCCCCTGGGGGAAATCCCCCAGCCTCCGCGGTCATCTGGATCTGACCACAGCAAATCACACATGGGACCCTGCCAATAAGATTTCATAAGGTCCTGTGAGTAATATTCACAGCTGAGATTCTTAATGATTTTGATTATAGTAACACTATACATCGTTCTGATATTCACAGGTGGAGTTTATACCTCATGGGGAACTTCTTGAATGCGGTCCAACGCGCGAATGTGATCCAGCGTGTCAATTGAAGGTGACAATCCTCCATGGAGACAGAAAATCTGTCCAGACAGAACAAAGCTTAAGCTGTACGTGCACTCAAATTACTATGCAACGAATTGAGAACGGTTACGACGGATAAAATGCCGTCAGGCACAAAACAGTTTACCTGTGTGTCTACAAGGGCTGTAAGAGGAAGGTAGTCAAAGAGGTCTGTGAAATATTTCCAAACATTCGCATTTCCGTATTTTCTCAGGCACTCGTCATAAAAGCCATAAACTTGTGTGATCTGTCTACTTTCGTGATTTCCACGAAGGATGGTGATTCTCTCTCGATATCGAACCTAGACAAGGACAAAACAAGCTGTTAACAATGCAAATAAACATTTTCTCATATTAACAACTTAAAAATTAAATATTAAAGCTGTATCTACTCACATACCTTTAAAGACACCAGTAGTGTGACTGTCTCTACTGAATAGTAACCTCTATCCACATAGTCTCCCATGAATAGGTAATTAGTATCCGGTGATTTACCCCCAATCTTAAACAGTTCCATAAGATCGTGAAATTGGCCGTGTACATCTCCGCATACTGTGACCGGGCAACGCACCTCCTGAACGTTTGACTCTTTGGATAAAATTTCTTTAGCCTGCAATAAATAAAACAGGCAGGTTAGACAACAAAAGCACGCTAACGATGGTCTCAACTACTAACCTAAATTGCATTTAAAATGGCTATAATGGCATATGCTTAAAGGTCCACTGAAGTGCTTTCAAACACACAGCGTTATTCTATGTGTTGATGTCCCACTCTCTTTTTTTAAATAGCCAATAGTGTTTAGTTTATATAACAGTTTGGGCAGAGCCATTAAGACGCATTTGACAGCGTATGGCAGCCACAATCTCATCCATATCGCTATAAAATATACCTTTCGATGTAGAATTCAATGTGAAATTACGATCCGCTCGTGCTCTGGCGGTTTGCAAAACACCAGACTTCTTTCACCCCAATGGAAAGTATATTTACACTGTCTGAATCGTTCCCTATCTGTACTATATACTGCACTACACCCACTCACTGTACAGACAATACTAATTCTGTAAACAAGTGATGATTTCAACCGCAGCTTCAGCGTCTATTTATAGTGTGGGGGTGGGACTTTTCAGATTTTAGAGAGCATTTCATTGGACAGAAAGCTTGATGAGAAGCTGAAGTGCAGGGTGATGTCATCAAAATCATTGATCCATATTGGTGGAAGTTAGAGACTGTAAGTTTTGAATGCTTATATTTTGTAAATGCGAATATTTACAATCAGTCAATGACTTTGCAGGCAGCGTTTTTGCATGAAGGCACCTCATGAAACTTGTTTTTTTAGTTTAACTGTCACGGAATGGAACGCACAGCATTTTGGGATATCAAAGGCAGCATACATCTATGCTGCCTTCAGAATTCGATCAGAAGAAGGTACCTCCGGAGACAGGAAGTGAAACCAAATTTGTATTCGGACGTGCCTTGATGCCTTCCTGCCTTGGAATGCTGCCTCCGAAGGCAGCATTTTAGAGCTTTCGGACGCAACCATTGTTTTGGAGCAAACTAGCTTATAGGCTAATATATTCATACTAAAATCCAAAAAACTTAAATTTTGATTTCATGGGGACATTAATGGGTCTTTGCTCTTGGAAATGGATTAAGAGGGACCAAATGTGCTGTAAAAATGTGTCAGATCACCTAAAAATGTGGTAACATCTGTCATAATAAAATAAAAATAAATTAACAATACTAATTATTATTTTTATATATATTATAAATGATGTACAGCTTTCCTAATACAAACTCTCCTTTTGTGGTCCACAAAAGAAAGTCAGTCATGCATGCAGGTTTGGAACAACATGTGGGTGAGTACCATGATGACAGAATTTTTAGGTCAGCTATTTTAAGGCAAGAACAGAACATTTTCACTTTTACATTGGGAAGCTAAAGTTATAGGACATTGATTATTTTTGGTTTAACAGAATAAGGTCATAGTGATTAATGCAGGTGGACTAATTCTACATGCGCCACTTGAATTAATCTGGGTAGTTTTAATATTACTAAGCAATTTACATTAAAAAATTATCTTTTTGGCACATTAAACGAACATAGATTATACATAACGCTAAAAATTGGGTTGTTAAGGGTTTTAAAACAGATGCTGGTGGTTCTGAACATTTACAGTCCCGTAAGCAAAAGGCAAACCCAAAACTCTGCCTGACAACGAATAACAGTAAAGTGGGCATAACCTGACGAGCTCTGGTTGCTAACTGCGCTGCACAGCCATCAACCAATAGTCAGATTCATGGCGCACAGACGGCCAATAATAGAATAATTCGGCACCGCCATCTTCGGATAAGCGGCCAGTGGGAAGGGCGCACTGCAACTGTATCTGAGCCGATAACAAATTTAGACAGTCTGCTGCTGCTGCGCCCACGGGCCGCCTGACATAACACGTGTTTTAACATACAATGCAACACTGACACGGGTCATGCGGAACTTACCTTCTCGCATAAAATTTTCACTTGGTTTTCCGATAGTTGCTTGCACTCGTTCAGTTGCTCGATCCATTGGTCCAGTTCTTTCGTGAAAACCTTCTCGTCCATTCTCGATAATTCCTTAAATCATTCAAGTACTGTTAAAAACAAGGTAAAATGACTCAGAATGCTTTATTTGGGTTTGGCGTCATGCGTCAAAGTAATCAATCCCAGTTTAAAATAAAGCTGTTGAGTCCTAGATTAACTTGAAATACTTAAAGGCCGCAAAATGAACTCAAACGCTGTTAGTTTTTACTCTCTCAAGAATAAATCGATGAATTACTGTTTTTTGTAAGCAGTAAACGATTAAAACTACAGCCCAAAGCTCCTTTGATTTCGGTCAGAGTCTGGTTATGATGCGCAGCACAGACGAAGAATCCACTCATGTAGGTTGACGTCACCTAATCCGCATTCAAAATAACGAATCCTACTACTGCGAAGGCGTCATTTTTAATATTCAGGAGCCAGGCCTTGTCCATTGGTGGATTACTATACTGAATCTTTATTACCTAATTAATATTTAGAAGCCAGGCGTTCGCAATAGGACAGCTGTCAATGAACGTCAGCACGACTTTATTAATATTTACCAGTCAAGTCTTCGCCATAGTAGCATTTGTCGCAGATATATTGCTTTGTCTCCTGTGCGTTTAGCGCCGCCAACTGATGAACAAGGGGAATAAATGTTTTAATTTGAGAACCGCTACATTGTTCGGTTTAATAAACAAATAAAGCAGTAATAATAATAATGACATTATGATCATTACTATTGCTACTTTATTACTACTTTATATCACTGTACTCAGTGTCTATTGTTGGTAAAGTTTTTATCTATTTATTTATTTTTTCTCTTTAAGTCATATTTCCAAGGAGAGTTTTAATGAAAAGCTTCCAGCAACAGAGCTGGGCGATAAAAGTACAATGATAAAACAACAACAATAATGTTATTTAATAATAATAATAATAATAATGTTATTTAATAATAATAATATTATCATATTTATTATTATTGTTGTTGTTGTTGTTGTTGTTGTTATTTCCCCTGTGTTTCTGTATATATAATAATAATCATAATCACAATAATAATAATAATAATGTTCTTTATTATTAATAATAATGTTGTTATTTAATAATATTTTTTATTATTCATATTAAATAACATTATTATTATTATTATTATTATTATTATTTCCCCTGTGTTTCTGTGTATCTTATGTGAAGGAGCAGCATTCATATGGTCTTTAACGGCTTTATTTAATTATTGTTATTCATATACTTTAAATAATTTTTAAATAATTAATATTTCTCTTAAGTCATATTTTTGGGGACAGTGTTCGATGACAAGCTTCCAGTAACAGAGCTGGACAGTAAAAGTACTTAAACATAACAATAATAATAATTATTATTATTATTATTATTATGTTAAAGAAACACAGGGGAAATAATAATAACAATAATAACAATTTTATCATGTTATATAATAATAATAATAAATATCATCATTATTATTATTATCATTATTATCATTATTATTTCCCGTATGTTTCTGTGTATCTTATGTGAAGGATCAGCATTCATATGATCTTTAACATCTTTATTTGATTATTGTTATTTATTCACTTTATTTATTTTTTTTTATCCATACATTGTTTTTATGTTCATATGTAATTTCATGTAGTTTATTCTTTATTTTATCTATGTGATGGCGAACATATCTGTGATTTTTCCCTGTGAGCTCTCATAATCTTAATCTTTTATTAAACACTCTTCTCAGAAATGTGACATAAATAAAGAGAAAAGTTAATAATAATAAAAAATATCCCAACAATACACACTGAGTATAGACGCAGTGACATGGTGACATTTTCAAATGTCAGCAACAAATAAAAAATATAAAAGAATAAATATCGAGGACAAAAAGTGGCGTGTGAGCCTACACCAGGGCCTTCTGGTATTTGCTAAAGAATAGTATAAATTCCCACCAGCAGCTGACGCATGCGTATTAGCTATTCTTACTATTTTATTATTTTTTCTAGTGAAAATGGCTGCCTTTCAGCTTTAAAGCTCAGCGGTTCACGGGAAAAAATATCCATCCCGTAAACCAGAATTAGCACGATCGTTTAGGTAGAAACCATCTTGCGCTATAGGAATGTCCATATTCCTGCGTAAATAACATTATGCTTTTGCTTTCAAGAATGGAAGATAGATCTGTTTCATATTTAACCCATTACATTCCGTGATCCGCGTTCCAGATGAGGTAAAGTACTTTCTTTATTGCATTATTTAACGCCAAACTACATCTCTTTTGATATTAAATTTTATTTGCAGGAATTAAAAGAATAATCCATATTAACGATCGAATAGCGCAGGAAAAAAAGATACAGAATGACAGGACAACGATGGACTTGCATAAGCGATATCAAGCAGCCGTTGTACATTTTGTGACCAGACATTGTGTTTATCTAACTGTAAAGTGACGCGACATACTTAAAGTGTGAATATTTCCATAGTTTGTATAGCTACGACTTCTTCTGCATTAACTTTCAGAGGTTAATTGCACAGGCCTGTTGTTTTCTTTTTGATTGACGTCGTCAATCAATCACTTTTAGTGGACGCGGTCGATGTTGGAAAAGTATTGCAATGTCTCAATTCAGTTGTTATTTCACCATACCGATGTACTTTTTATTAACCACTTTATTTTATAACACAGCAAATGTATTAAATCTATTTCATTTTAACAGAAAATGATGCACCAAGTAGCCAGCAACAGCAACGACTATGGTCTGGGTAGCATTGGGGATGATGGGCAACACCCTGCCAGTCACTTTGAGTTGTGCAGTTCACCATCCAACAAATTTTACCCCACCGCCCCACCTCCCTCCCTACAACTGCCACTCCCAAACTTGCCCCCCTTGCCACAGAGCATGATCAAGCCCATGTCCTGCCAGATGCAGGACTCCCAGAATGAATTTCACTCGCAAACCGTTCGAATGAGGGCGGCAGATGCTCCAGAGGGCTCCAAGAAAAAGAAGGGCCTCGGAAAGTCCGGACGCCGAGGCAGGCCCTCGGGTACCACTAAGTCTGCAGGCTACAGGACAAGTACGGGACGACCGCCCGGCACCACCAGAGCGGCAGGTTTTAAAACCAGCCCAGGACGGCCACTGGGCACCACCAAAGCTGCAGGCTACAAGGTGAGCCCAGGTAGGCCTCCAGGCAGCATCAAAACTCTGGCAAGGCTTAACAAACTAGACTTTGGCACCTGCAATGGTGCACCGTTCCCTTACACCATGATGCAGAAGAGGGCCTTGTGCGAAGCCACTGTGAAAGAGAAAGACAATACTACCGAGTGAAAACCGTTTTTTATTTATTGCAAAGGGGGGACTCGGGATGTGGGTGCATGTCCAAAGTCACAGTGAATTGTGTTTGAGATGTCAAACTCTTGCAAGGAGGAAAAAAAGATGGATTTTGATACTTCAACTCACGTGTATGTGCCAGTGTTATCCTTTTGTGTATCTTTTTCCAAAGACCATTAGCATTACCTTTCTCGCTATGACGTATGTTAACCTATTGTACAGATGTGCATGACGGTAGTATTGTGAAATAAAGTTACAGTATTGAACACTTATTAATCTTTTCAGTCCCTTAGAAATGTAGAGAGAACTGCAGTTGTGTTGTTTTACATTTACCTTTACCTTTTACTTAATACTTTTCGATGTAAAGTTACTGCTGGGAACTGTCTTCATCACACACAGTTTAGATTTTAGGACATTGCATTTGACTTGAAAAAGCTGATTACCAGTAATAACTCCTCTGTTCCACTGATGTGTATGTGAAAGTGCTCTGTTTGTAATGTCCAATGATATGTTTATCTTTTTGTTGTTGTTGTATTTATGAATTATCTGGTGCCCTTTTCAGACACAGGATGATGTGCATTTTTGATAAAACGTCAAGTCACAGATTTCAGCAATTGTGTAATCTTTACACATGCTCTTGTAAATATAACTGTGAGTTTATATCAGCCAGTGTGTTCTGTTCAACCTAAAATTGTTTTGCTGATCGACGATCCACTCTAAAATACCATGTTACTTTTTTTGTTTTTAACCACTGGACTAAAAGAAGTCTCAGTTTTGTGTAATTGAATACACCTGATCTGATAAAAAAAAATAAACAGTTATCACTCCAGAAAAGTAAGTTGTGTGGGAAAACTGTTGAAATAATTTTTTGTACAAATTATTTATGACAAAAAAATTCTAGTTCCCATTATGTTGCTATAAAAATATCTTTATTATGAAGTAGTAATATATAGAATGCATGTAGTAAAAATATTTAAAATAACTTAATTTGCATAGGCTGAAAAGGAAATACTATATTTCATGTTGTAAACGTCAATATTTTAAGACAAAATCTATTAAGACATGGCGCTATGAACGTTAACGACATAAAATGCAACATAAAGCGCTCTATTAGGCATAATTCAATATAATAATGTGACTTACAAGTTTTATAATTTAGAATTTTTACATTCTTTTCAAAAAAGAATGGTTCAAAATTACTAAGATTTTAATAGAAACAGCGGGCAATTCATAGTTCCGCTCATACTGTCTTTGTTGTTATCTTAAATTAGTTTCTATACACAAACAATAAAAGCGGATAAGCTGACATGACTCAATTCTCAAAAAAGGAAAGTTGACAGACTAGAATATCTTTTATTGCAAACGTATTGCCGCTTCTATATTTATTTCGTATGGCTAGTCTTAAGATAGGCCGATAAACAAGTTACATTTTATCCCTTGACACAATGGACGTTGACGCATGGCTGTGGCAAGCCATTTTAACATTTAACCTTACGGCCATCTGTTTCTGTTATTAACACACAGTGGTTTTTTAATGACTATTCCAATAATGATTCATATCCATTTGATAATTTTTTATTTATACGTTTTAAATTGGTTTATTTTAATCTGAATGTTAATAATACTTAGCCACTGGATATTAGCATTTATTTTTCTGCTACTACCCCAATAGTGACAATTTTGTTGGTATCCATTCTAGTTTTAAAAATTAATTAATAAACTTAATTATTACATACTAGTACCTTTTTAGGAGACACTAGTTTCTATCAAAATTGTAATATGTCTTATTTTACTGTTTACTTGCTTTTTTAATTGTCATGTCAGCATAATTTACACAAACCCTGCAACATTTGGGCAATTTTTTCCTCTATATTTCCTATATTCCACATGGCAATTTTATGATTTCTTTATATACTACACATTTTATTTAACATTTAAATATTTGATCTTTTCTATAAGCTACTGTATTAAATGCTGTGTAAGCGCTGCATCATCCAGATTACCTGGAGATGACTTGAAAAACACACATGTACCATTTATTGTCGCTATTGTGCATGTTTTGTCTTCACATTTTTTTATTAAGCTTAAGCAATAGCAATAACTGGATGCCTTTGTTCATATTGGAGATTTCTTGGTAGGTCATAAATTATGACTGTTTTGGACTTTCTGCATGAGTGCGCCCTCTGGCTTCGAGTATGATAATTAAATACGCCCAGTTGGATTTTTTTTTTTAATAAAAGATTAAAAATACGGGATATACTGGAAATATTTAAACAGGATAGCGGGATGGCAAAATGCCAGATTCCCAGGAAAAACTGAAGGGTTGACATGTATGAATTTATAGGAATTAAAAATCTTACTAGTAAGAATAAAAATGATAACAACTGGAGTACAACCTAGTGTTGAACACCAGTAACTGTGAGTAGTAACATAAAAGGTACCAGTTAGCTCCAAGTAAGGTATAAATGTTAAACAAGCTTGCCATAACTGTCTGACATATTACACTTATGCTTGGCATGGCCTAATTTTCAACCACTCACAAAATGCGCAAAGAAAACTTAGAAAATAAAGCATGCCGGAGCATGTGTCTGCTGATCGAGACCAATAAATTGTGTTTTCTGCCCATATGAGTTATTGTGGTCGGCTACCTTTCAAAGCACGAGCGGTGGCTCTAAAATGGAGGAAGTTACGCCATTGTTAGGACAAGGAAACAAATGGCGTGAGGGTTTAAAGCAAAGGCTCACTGTAGTGTGTTTCCATGCGCCCAACGCGCAACGCGTCGACTGTGACTGTATGCACGACGCGTTTGGGACAAGTTAAACTTGCATTTGCTTGCACATTGTCCACATGCATTTAGCGCAACTGAGAGATGTACCTGGCAAATAGTGAATCGGGTTAAGTGGATGTGAATGTTACACTGACTGGGGGGTTGGGTGTGCTGTGCCGATTGGTCGCTCTCACCAGCACACACACACACACAGGCAGTCAGTCAGGGCTTGTTTTAACACACACACACACACATACATAGAACCAGGGGTACTCGGCAAGCGGGGCAAACAATCATGTATTTCAATAGAAATCGTGGCCGCTGAAAAACGTGGTTTCGATGCATTGACGTAGTGCTTCGGGGGAAAGTGACAGGCGCTCAGTTTCATTCTCGTTTATTTATTAATCTCCATTTTTGATGTTGGAGAGAGAAATGAGTGCCGAGGCCGGGCCTACTGTTGCAAATGCTGCTGGGATTTTGCAGATCCGCTTTCAAAAATTGACAAAAAGTAACGCTACATGCTCGAATTTCAAGGGCTTTCCGGTGGTTTTGTCGTGACCGAGTCATAAATGGTAAGAAACCGGCGATTTCTCTCCTGTACCTTTTGTATTTGGTGCGGTTTTTTTTTTATCTCACCGTCGTGGATGACTTTACTGCTGTACGACTGTATGAGAACTGTTGATGCACATGATGATAATGTAACATACTTTACCAGCGTTTTCACACTGAAATCGCGGCAGAGGTCATCTTTAAACAGTCCAGTAGGGGCATATCAAAGTGTCTTTGACATAGCGATTCATGTTGACTTTTTCAAGCTCTTTTATCTTTGTCTTGATGGATTCTTGATAAGACGGCCTACGAGGGTTGCGACTTAAACCCGAGTAGCCACACTGTTACAAAGCCAGTTTAAGATGCTAGCTATATTTTGGAACCTGGTAGCTGGTTTCTAGCCGGTTTACGATGGTCATTAGCTGGTCGACCGGTTTCCATGCTCCAAACAACATTATGACCACCTTAAGCTGGCATCTGGTTAGCTGGTCAAAGATGGTCATCCAACTCGCACCAGTTAAAAACCAGCTAGCGGTTTAATCTGGGCTTTCAGCATGGATGTTGGATGTGCATGCTGGTGTTTTGCAACATGACAGTGTTTTGCTGTTAAAATGTCATGCTAATGTGGAATCATCTTGTCTGCTGCATAATTGTTTTGAATTAGATTGCAGTGTTTGGTTTAATGCACAACTCATTAGTGTTTTGTGCAGCAAACCCCTTAGTTTTAGAGTTGTAATTCCATATGTCTTCTTAAAAGGACATGATCTAAAAGCATTTCCCTGTATTTTGTCGCAGGATGGAGCCAGGACAACATGAATCAGTCCTACAAAGTGGCTGGCAGGGATGGCTCGGAGTATCGTGGTGATCCACAGGAGACCAAGGCGCTTAATAGCCGCATCAGCTCCTGTGGACACCAGAGCACAAAGCGACAGGGGGACCAGGGGTCTGCCATGCATATCTTAAACTCTGGCTACAAACTCCCTGCATCGCCGTTCGTGTACAATCAGAGAGAATCCACCTCCAACTACAGCCCGCTGAGGAGACTTCAGCACCTGACCACTATGGTGAACCATGCCGACATGAGCTTGCAGGACAAGGACTTTCACGGACGAAGTAAATTGCTCATGCACAATCCCATTGGCGGAAGTGAGTTTGGAATAAGCCTTTATCACACAGTTCAGTCCAGTTCGCAAGGAAACACTGACAGGACTACTATTCAGGATCTGGACAAAAATGGCTTCTCGCCAGTAAGCTCTGATAGCTTGGAACATTTTCCACCCATCCAAAGTAGATTTTTGCATTTTGAGTCAACGCTGTTTGATAGTGGGGACAGCAAGGATAATGACGAGGAGGAGCATGATGCGGTGCAACCGTTTAAAGACGCGTCAAAGAAATGCCAGAAACGAAATCTGGCAAATGCAAAGGCTCCTAGCAGCCACAGGCTGGACCTAAGTACAAACAAACATGGAAGTAGTAACCTTGTTTCTAAAAATACAGTGAAGTCTGACCCTCCTGCTAGTCCCTCGCATTTGCCTGTCGAGGTCATGATGGAGGATTTTGACAGTATGGATGATTATTCAGACAGTGACTGTGATCTGCCCAGCACTGAAAACAGTGCTTTACTATTCAGTCCTGTTTTCTTACCCAGTGACTCCCATTCGAATCCTGTAAGAGGCTTTTATGTTCATTAGATTTATTATTTTGTTGTCTTCATTGTTTTTTCCCCAAACAGGTGTACAAGTTATTGTTAAAGCGTTTTCACCTAAGAACGCGCTGTTGTCCAGGAAGGAAAATCCATTATTTTTTATATGCAGTAGATAAATGTATATAAGTACATACAGACCAATTTTGAGTAGACGTCACAGTTACGTCACTTGCAGCTGTGCACACATAGCGGTTGCAGAAAACTGGTAACAAGTGGAGGTAAACAGGTAAAATCCATGGAATAAGAGAAACAACAATTTTTGCGCCTTCTAATATCAAAATCGAAATGCAAATCATTTTTATAGAATATTGTCATCAAAGACGCCATTTAAAGCTAAACACATACGTTTAAACGTACATACTTTTAAAGCATAAATTTGATTTGAACAATAGGTCTACATAATATTTACATATGTTGTTCATAGGGGACGTATTGTATTAGCCCTACAGATATAGCAAGAAATATTATTTAAACCTGTTACTATTAACTTTTTTACATAACATTTTCTTTTATCTCACAATTTTGACTTTTTTCTTGGAAATGCAAGTTTATTTCTCCTATTGCGGACTTTATAACTCGATTTAACGATTTTTTAAATTCTTTTATTCCATGGCTCCATAGACTGCCACTTGAAAACCGTCATTTTCTGCCACAAGATAGGCCCCGCCCACACAAAAAACATCATCCCTGTTTTGGATCTGTAAGACTATCCCAGTGTCTAACATCAATTTTGTTAAATAACAGTGCTTATCGCTGGATGACAAGCTCTTGTAATATGCAGAGAACATTTTGAAGATGACATCTAATCAGTATAATCTATATTCTTTTTAAATTGAACTATTTTATTCCGTATCCGTGTAATTCTCTAGCTTTACTGCAACCATGATGTGCGCGCATCCCGAATGTTTACAAACTGAAAGTTGGTCTATACATATACACTGCATATACAGTGGTGGCCAGAATTATTAGAATGCTCGTATTTTCACCAGCTAAAAATGGTTTTAAGTCAGTTATTTGTATCTTTTGCTGTAGTATGTCAGTAGAAAATATCATTTTACATTTCCAAACATTAATTTTGCCATTAATTGTAATTGTCCAGTGATATTTTTGTTTGCACATAGAGTCTGACAACAGCCAGTGCTCCACACAGAGATATGATCTCATCATCATTCAGTCTGTCTGGAATAACATGAAAAAACACAACAAACTGAGACAGACTACATCCAGAAAAACTGTGGCAACATCTCCAATGACGCAAGCGCACCTAGGGCAAAAGGCTGCTTTAAACGCAAAGGATGGTCACACCAAATGTTGATTTGAGTTCATAGATATAATCTATTGACCGCATCCTCTTTTTACAGTATTTTTACACAATGGCCTAAGACTTTTAACAGTACTTTAGCTGTCTCTTGAAGCATCTTGGAAATATTGCCACAGTTCTTCTGGATTTAGTCTGTCTCAGTTTGTTCTGTTTCTTCATGTCATTTCAGACGGACTGGATAATGAGATCAGATCTCTGTGTGGAGCAAACAAAAACCTCACTGGATTACTACAATTAATGGCAAAATGAATGTTTTGAGAATATAAAGTGATATTTCCTACTGACACACTACAGCAAAATATAGAAATAACTGACTTAAAACCATGTTTAGCTGCTGAAAATACTAGTGTTCTAATAATTTTGGCCACCACTGTATATGTATTAATTGTGCGTACACACAGTGGGGTCCAAAGATTCAAAACACATTGAAAATCTGTGATTCAAACCTTATAATAAACTTAAGTTTAAAGAAATGTTACGACTTTAAGATTCTGAACAATTTCTAAGTCACTAATCTGGTAACCAAATTTGTGACGTTGATCATGTGAACTCGTTTTTGTTTCCACTGAAGCACTGAAGGTGCTCTTTGGGACTTTTCAATTCATGCTGGATAACTGAATGATCAGGTTTTACTCAAATATATAGAGCAGTTCAAGTGCTTCATTGATTAAAGTAAAGTTGTTTTGTTTTGGGGAAAAAAATGCAATCAGAAAAATGCTAAATATAAGCATTTTCACTAGCAGAATTTTGGACTCCACTGTATGTATTATTCATTTAAATGTTTAAGTGCACGTTTATTTTACACACTCTTTACACAGAAATTAAGAAATATTAGTGAAAGTCAAGATTCACCTGCACAATTCATAGCAAATTTACAAAAAGGCTAATAGAAATGTGTAAAAAAAATGCTTGACAGTTTGACAACTAGATTAGCCATTTTGCATTTAATGACTTACACGATAAACTAATTGCACAGAGAACTATATAATACATTTTGAGCAACATGACATTAGCAACTGATGTACAAATGTACATAATCAATTGCATGAATGTACTAAAGCAATCACAACTTGTTCAAAAGAATGAGAAACTTATTACTATCAGCGCAAGTGATTAGATGTGGTCTTATCTGATGTGGAGGTTGAAGAAGTAGTTGAGAATTTCATTTCTCATCTGAAAAATGCACCAAAGCAACTGAGAAAAACTTTAAAATCAAGCAGCTAACTGACAGAGGAATCACTTCTGTCAGTTGACCACAGTGACTGGCTAATATCAAAGATAATATAATAATATCAAAATTAAATGTTGGTTTATCACTGTAAAAGACCAGTTCTATAAACAGTGCAGCAAAAATATGCATTGTGTTTGACATATGTGCTAATAAGTAGCACAGTATTTATATGACAACATAGTAATTGCATGGTTCCTTAGTTAAAGGTGTGTAATTAATATGCAGAAACTTGACCCATTCATAATTTGATTTGGTTAAAAAGTGTAAACACTGACACCATCAAAATATAGCTTTGCCACAACAACATTGGCTTAACCAGTATTTTGCTTTTTTTTTTTTTTGGACCAGTAGCGCATGGGGGGTGTCTGGGTAATTGGTTTGAAAACTGTCACTGCAATTCAATATGGGACATATGTGGTGTAGAAATTACACACTTTACTAACTACTCGACTTCACCAACATATTTACTACTTGTAGGCTGAGTTATGTTTATTTATAGTTGGTGTTGCCCAGTCGTTTTTAAATTACAAGCTGTCATAGGCAAAGTAATTTGTATTACCCTCCCTCAAGCTGAACACCTCTTCGTTGAGCAGGAGCTTGACTTCATTTTTTTTTTTCAGTGGAGCAGAGGTGTACGCTAAGTGCTTGTTAGTTAATACTTTTATTGTGAAACTTAGCTGACCATGATCTTTGTCACTGTAAGGATCGTAGTATTGTGGGTTTAGTTAGATTGTCACCCACAAATGGCTTTTGGCAAGGTGAGAGTATCTGAAATGTATGTGAAAAGAGTAGCCTAAACAACACAAGTTGTCTTGACTCATGTTATTGATGTTTAATGAATGATGATTAAACTGACAACTTTTTATTTTAACCCAAAGTCCAACAGCCCAAAGAAAAAGCAGCTCCCAGGTATAAAGTACTCTGTTGAAGATGTCGTCTGGGCCAAATTCAACCGCAGACCCTGGTGGCCCTGTCATATAACCACTGACCCACAGATTGAAGTCCACACCAAAATGAAAGGTGATATCTTTTGTTTTGATCACCTTTTGTATGACAGAAACCACTTCATGAGGTAAAACCTTTCTTAAAACCCATTGGTGCCATATAACTTTTTTTTTCCAGATCCCAGTCGTCGGCCGTGCCGTCTCTATTTTGTCAGGATGTTTGGGGAGATCCTAGACCAAGCGTGGGTCCCGGCTAAAGCCACTTTTCCTTTTGAAGGAGGTCATCAGTTTGAAAAACTGCCTGTACTTAGACGGAGAGGAAGACAGAAAGACAAAGATTACAAATACACGGTAATGCTAACTTGCAACTGTTTTGTTATTGTATTTTTAAAAATAAATGCTTATAATCAAATGACATTAAAGGAGAAGTTCACTTTCAGAACAAAAATGTACAGATAATGTACTCACCCCCTTGCCATCTTGTTCATGCCTTTCTTTTTGCAGTCGTAATGAAATTATGTTTTTTGAGGAAAACATTTCAGGAATTATCTCCTAAATACTAAATCCATATAGTCGGCTTGTGTGGTGGCCATGAGTTTAAACATCCAAAATGCACTTTAAATGCATCTTCAAATGGCTCTAAACAATCCCAGCCGAGGAATAAGGGTCTTATCTAGTGAAACAATCTGTAATTTTCTTATTTATAAGAAATTTATATACTTTTTTTATTAATGTATTTTTTAACCTCAAATGCTCACATTGTCTAGCTCTGCAATCCACATACGCACTGTGTAATCCGGGTCAATACAGTTAGGGTATGTTGAAAAACTCCTATCTCATTTTCTCCTCCAACTTTAAAATTGTCCTACATTCCTTTTTTGTAAAGGGCGTTTGACCTTCTCTGGATGTTCACTTTGTGAACATTGGGTCGGTACTTTTGCAGCAATGTAGGATGATTTTAAAGTTGGAGGAGAAAATGAGATGGGAGTTTTTTGACATACCCTAACTGTATTGACCCGGAATGCACAGAGTGCATGCACATGGCAGAGCTAGACAAGGCGAGCATTTGGGGTTAAAAAATGTATACATTTTTAATTTTTTTAGAAAATGACCAATCGTTTTGGTAGATAAAACTCTTATTCCTTGGCTAGGATCATTTAGAGCCCTTAGAAGCTGCATTTAAACTGCATTTTGCAAGGATGCGGTGCGCCATTGAAGTGCACTATATGGAGAGAAATCCTTGTTTTCCTCAAAAAACATAATTTCTTTACGACTGAAGAAAGAAAGGCATGAACATCTTAGATGACAACAGTAAGTACATTATCTGTAAATTTTTGTTCTGGAAGTAAACTTCTCCTTTAAAGCTTTTAATAGAAAGTTAACGAGTTTTGTTCGTTCTTCAGGTTCCTAAGCGACTAATGCCATCATGGAAAGCTAGTGTCTTGGAGGCAGAGGCAGCACTGACCAAACGGTTAAACAGCGAACCTCCATTGACGTTAATTCGGGATGTGCACATGCCTATTACAGAAGAAAAGGCACCAAAAAGTCCTGCTTGCCCAACATCTACTACACAGTCCACATCATCAAGCTCACTTTTGTCCAATGGACTTAATGCATTCATTAAGAACAGAGGAAAACCTGCCACTGTAAGCAAAAAGAAGGCAACTAAGAAGAACGGCTCAACTGTAAAATGTCCTGTGAAACTAACTGAAAACTCTTTATCATCTAAACCTTCATCAAACCCTTCATCAGACAGCTACAAATCTTCCACAGCACCTGAAAAACACAAACCAGACCCCCTAGATAGTCCGTATTCAGATATTGACTCTGTCCCGAGGATTCTGTGCCCCAAACGTTCAGGGGACTTGCCGAAGTTGGAGGCTGCGAAAGAATTGAGCACTAAACCTAAGAAAGAACAGCCAAGTAAAAAGGTTAAAAAAGCCAACGTGGATAAGCCGGTGAAGAAAACAGAGGCTGGTTTAAAATGCACAACAAACAGTAAGCTAAAAAAGTCAACGCCCAAAGAAAAAACACTTAGGGCTACGAACTCCAGACAGAAGGAAAGCAGTTCCCCAGGGTCCTCTGATGGGTCTTTTGCCATGCACTCTTTCTATTTGCCTGCCAGCAGTGGCTTAATGTCAAGAGCACTTGCCGCCAGAGAAGAAACCAAGGAGAAAGATTCAAGTCAGGAGCCAAAATCTCCCTCACCATGTGCTGGCGATGAACACTCAGAGTTTTACAACAAGTCCTCATCCCCCACAGAGCGTTCGGAGTTGTCAAAACAACAATGGCAGGTAAAAACAGAGGCCAGTGAAGAGTCTACAGATGCCTCTATCTCCCACACACCCCCAAACCCAACTCTTAAGTTCACAAGAGTCCGAAATGAGAAAAATGGCATTCATAATGGACCTCGACATAAAGGTTCCAAGTCAGATGTGACTGAATCCTCCCTCAATTCCATTAAAAACAAAAACGAGAGCATGATCTCAGACGCTTCGTCTTCGTCCTTCCCGTCTCCCTCGATCTCTCCCATGGATGCTTTCCAGGATGTGAAGGAGCTTTCATTCAGGTCTCTTGTCAAAGAGGAATGCAGCTCAGGAGAACCTTCGCTCCGTGCAGATTCGAACTACAAATTCAGCACTTTCCTAATGCTCCTGAAGGATCTGCACGACAGCCGGGAGAAGGAAGGAAAGCCATTAACCCTTCCTCCCACATCTCCATCCTCTCTCATCAGGGAAGAACCTTCTCTTATCCCACCTGGAGAAGAAACAACAAATGAGGTGCTTTGCAAAAAGGACTGGAAGGCAGTTGCGGAACAGAACAGTCGGCAGGGAAAAACATCAACGCCAAACAGCTCAAAACAGAGCAAGGCCAAGCCAAAATCATTAGTGAAAAAGGAGACGCAAAAACACGATGGTGGGAACAATTTAGCTTCACCACTGAAAAACCAGAACTCATCAGAAGGCTTGGATGCACTTGAAAAGAGTTTGCCTTTGTTAGGGGAACTTTCCAACTCTCACCATGATCCTGTTCCTGATGTCTGTAGCAAAGGCACCATCTCCAAGGTTGCTCCTAAAAAGCGATGGCAAACATTTCAGTCTGGCGTTGGGAAAAGCACCAAGCCAAAGAGCGATCCGGTTGGTTTGAATCAAGATGTAGGGAAGGAGTCCACAGAGCTAAATGGAGTATTCAAAGACAGTCTTGAAGAAACGGCTCCTTCGGACATCCCCGATAAAAAAGATGCTTCAGGTAACTTCAGGAAATGTTTAATTAGAGAGATAGTTTACCCAAAAATTAAACTTCTGTCATTTATTAATCACCCTCATGTCGTTTCAAACTCATGAGACCTTTGTTCATCTTCAGAACACAACTGACACATTCAAAACCCAGAAAGGTATTAAAGACATCATTAAAATAGTCCAAGTGACAGCAGTGGTTCAAGCGTAATTTTATGAAGCTATGAGAATACATTTTGTGCGCAAAGAAAGCAAAAATAAAGATTCATGATGTATGCAGGCTCTGGTACTGTCGTGAATGTGCCTCGAAGGCTGACACGAAAGAGAGGAAATTGAATTGAAAATTGAATAAAGCAGTTATTTTTTCTAAAAGTTTTCTCGTAGCTTCATAAAATTAAGGTTGAACCACTGATGTCACATGGACTATTTTAATGATGTCCTTACTACCGTTCTGAGCCTTGAACACGTCAATTTTGTTGCTGTCTATGCAGGGTCGGAAAGCTCTCGGATTTTATCAAAAATAGCTTCACTTTTTTTTCCCGAAGATGAACGAAGGTCTTATAAGTTTGGAACAACATGATGATGAGAGAGAGTGACAGAATTTTCATTTTTGAGTGTACTATCCCTTTAAGTCTCAAAAGTTAAAAACCTCATAAATGTTTTGTGCTAAATTCAATTAATTTTGAATGATCTGTTCTCAGAAAACAAAAGGCTCAGAAAACCAAGCAAGAGGCTGATTGAATGCAGTGAAGAATATGAGCAAATATTTTCCATCAAGAAGAAAACAAAGAAAACTCCTGAGTCCTGTAAAACAGTAAGCTAATTCTGCAACAATTTACATCGTTTCTGTCGAACCAATGGACTTTAACCTACAGGAATTAATTTTTTTTTGTAATTAATTCATTTTCAGTTCTTCACAGAACAATGAACGTTCTTCATTATACTTACCCTCATGTCAGTTAAAGCATTTTACTTTCTTCCATAGACACAAGCAGATTTTTAGATAATATAATATTTTGCTCTTTTCCATACAACAAAGTGGATACTTTAGACCAATTTAAAGTAGACGTCACAGTTACGGTACTTGCAACCGTGCGCGCATTGTGGTGGCAAAGTAAACAAGTGGAGGAAAACGGGTAAAATCCGTGGAATAAAAGAAAAAAATGTATTATTGTGCCTTTGGATGTCAGAATCGGAATGCAAATCATTTTTATAGAATACTGTTGCCAAAGACGCATTTGAAGCTAAACGTAGACATTTAAATAGACAAATTAATGGTGATTTGATTTAAACGTTAGGTCTACGTAATATTCACATATGCGGTTCATAATAATAATTATAATAATAATAATTTGTTACATTTATATAGTTACAGCATGAAATGCTATTTAAACCTATAACATTTTACATTTACCTATTTTATGTTACAATTCTGAATTTTTTTGTGCAAATGCAAGTTTATATCTCGTATTTCAGACTTTATGACTTGATTTATCTCAACAATAGCAAGTTTGCCAATTCTGAGGGGAAAAAAAAAACAAAAATGTGGGATATAAATTATTGATTCTGAGCTGAGGGGAAAAGAGAGAATGACGAGTTTTTTTTTTTTATCAGAACTGAGAGATATAACCTTGGAATTGTGAGAATAAAGTCAGAATTTTTAAATATAAACTCAAATTTTCCTTTGTTCTTTTATTCCATGGCTTTCATAGACTGCCACATGAGAACTGTTGTTTTCTGCCACCACAAAAAAAACTTCATGTCGGCACCAAATAGCCTCATGGTTAGTGCGTCGACATATGGCGCAGCTGCGCTCACAGCGACTCAAGTTCAATTCCCGTCTCGAGGTCCTTTGCCGATCCCGCTCCCCTCTCTCCTCCCAGCTCTTTCTTGTCATCTCTCTACTGTCCTATCACAATAAAAGGCATAAAAAGCCCAAAAAAATAAGTTTAAAAAAAAAGCATCACTGTTTGCAAACACTGAATTGGTCCATTTGCCATTTACCAAATATTTACCAAAAAACCCTATATAAGTTGCAGTTTCTTTCGTAGTCTCATTTATGCTTGCGTTTGATTCAAAACATTAAAATGCATGCAAGAACCAATGATGTTTGGTGTCATTGACATTGACTTGTGGCATAACATACAACATGAGGTGCCATATTTGAATATACAAATGAGATTTGAGAGTATTGGCCATAGTCTAAGGGTGCAATTTTCCTTACAAAAAAGTACTAAAATGTGACCCTGGACCACAAAACCAGTCATAAGGGTCCATTTTTTTAAAAATGAGATTTATACATAATCTGAAAGCTGTATAAATAAAGACAATATTTGGCATAATGAGATACAACTATTTGAAAATCTGTAATCTGAGGGTGCAAAAAAATAAAAGTATTGAGAAAATCTCCTTTAAAGTTGTCCAAATTAAGTTCTTAGCAGTGCATATTACTAATCAAAAATAAAGTTTTGATATTTTTTTTTTACAAAAATTTACAAAATATCTTCATGGAACATGACTTCATATCCTAATGATTTTTGGCATAAAAGAAAAATCGATAAATTTGACCCATACAATGTATTTTTGGCTATTGCTACAAATATACCCCTGCTACTTAAGACTGGTTTTGTGGTCCAGGGTCACAAATGATGTCATAATTCAGCGAGGTATTCATAACTTGTGCAAACTGTATTGCTGTATGTGAATAATGTTATTTCATGCCTTTCCTGAAGGCTTCTCTGATAACCAACACTAACGCTGACCAGCCGGCACCTGAACAAATCGTACCCGATGCTTTAAGCTCCTCACCTGAAAAACCGTCTGAGCAGGCCACACCAGAGGAGCAGAAAGAGCCAGCAGATGGTCTCGGATCACAAAACACTTCAACACCGTTATCGCCATCCTGTGGAGACCCATCGCCAAACAAAGAGTCATGCGAGAAGAAATCTGGTAAGAATGTGCAGTTGAAAGCACTTTACTTTGCTTGTAAATGTCAGCCGTTGGTATAAATATTTTTTTATATTGCTGTTGCAGCGCCCTCAGATAGAAAGAGACCACGTAAGACTGTGCATAAAATTCTAGACGGCACCACCGAGGGGGATTCTGCGAAGATCCCAAAGAAAGAGGTTAGTGTTGAATTTGTCTTCATATGATTTCTGAAAAATTATATCTTTTATATTTGTTTTTACTGGTTTGTTTTCTTTTTACCTCTGTTAAAGCAGCAGAGTAAACAAGAGAATCAGGAGAGTAAACAAGAAAACAGTCCAGATGAATCAGATGTCAAAGATTTGCAGGTAATGTTTTGGGGTGTGTTTTATATGAAATCTATTTTTAGTAATTTTAAGAAATCGGTAACACTTTATAATAAGTATACAGTAACTTTCAAATCATTTTCAAACTATTAAAAACATTTATTATTTTAAACAGAAACAGGAAAAGCCTGAACCTAAGCCTTCAAGCCCATGTGCTCCATCAGGTTTGTTTTCTCACGTGTGACTCTTGTCATTATATTATGTATTTGTTGTATTTCATTGAGAATATTGAAATTGATCCACCTCCAAAAATTTGCAATGATATTTATTTCTATCATCCATAGCAGCAGCACAAAGTGAGGATGAAATAAGAACATCTTCCCCAATCCACCAGGACACACCCAGCATCTGCCAGATCCAGCTTGAAGGAGAACAGGGTAGCCCGTCAAAGCCTGAGGCAAAGGAGTCACACGCAAATGGCGAGGACTCTCTGATCTCTGAGGTCATTATTATTAGCTGCACATTTTTCATCAGCCTAAAATTAATATGACAACATCACTGACTCACCCTCGTGATTCAGACCTTAAGATATAACTTCTTGAGTGTTTTGATTCATTGATTCATCATGCTGATATATCGCTGTTTATGGAGTTGTATAATGTTTTTTGTTTAATTTTCAGGTTTTTGGTGCAGGACTCAATGACAGTGCTTTTTCAAGCAGAGATTCTTTATCAGGTGACTTATCAGGACTCTCAACCAATAGAAAATCAGGGGAAAAAGGTGGAGGTGCGTCGTTGAAGGAGAATGTTTGCCAGGTAAAAATCTTTTTTTAACAGTAAGATTTTTTTTTTTTAAGAAATCTCTTCTACTCACCAAGCCAGCATTTATTCTATCTGAAGTATAGCAAAAACTGTAAGATTTTGAAATATTTTACTATTTAAAATAACTTTTCTATCTGAATATATTTTAAAATGTCATTTATTCCTGTGATTTCAAAGCTGAATTTTTAGCATCATTACTCCAGTCACATGATCATTCAGAAAGCATTCTAATATTCTGATTTGCTGCTCAAAAACATTTATTATTATTATGAAGACTGGAGTAATGATGCTGAACTAAAAAAAACCTTACCAACCCTGAACTTTTGAATGGTAGTGTTAGTCCTGAAAATTATCATAGTGTTCAGTGTATAACTGTTTTGGGATTGTGTTGTAGGTATGTGAGAAAACAGGTGAACTGCTCCTCTGTGAGGGGCAGTGCTGTGGTGCCTTCCATCTGCAGTGCATCGGCCTCACTGAGACCCCTAAAGGCCGGTTTATCTGCCAAGAGTGTAAGACAGGTGAGTAACCAGTCCATAATCAATATATCAGCCAGGCTGGTTAATTGGCCCATATTTGGCCATTTTGAAACTGTCAGGATTGGTTGATAACAGTAACAGAAAAACTATTGACGGCAGTGCCAGTGATTAAAATTGTTTTCTGTTTTTAGAATATTCTACTGAAGTTTGTGTAAATAAAAACTAATTTCGTTTTAGCAATTTGTTTGTTTTATTCTTAATTATGATTCTAAGTATGTACAATTGAAGTCAAAAGTTTACAAACACCTTGTGGAATCTGCAAAATGTGAATTATTTTACAAAAATAAGAGGGATCATACAAAATGCATGTTGAGTTTACATTTACATATAGTCCACAAGAGAAAATAATAGTTGAATTTATAAAAATGACTGTTCAAAAGTTTACACTTGATTCTTAATACTGTGTTACCTGAATGATCCACAGTTGTGTTTTATTTATTTTTTTGTTTTAGTTATAGTTGTTTATGACTTTGTCCTGAACCATTAAACTGCTCGCTGTTCTTCAAAAAAATAATTTAGGTCCCACAGACTCATATGCAACTATTACAGAAAGTTCAAACGCTCACTGATGCTTCAGAAGGAAAAACGATCCATTAAGAGCCAGGGGTGAAAACTTTTGAACAGAATGAAGATGTGTACATTTTTCTTATTTTGCCTAAATATCATATTTTTTTCAATTAGTACTGCCCTTCAGAAGCAATAGAAGATACTTACATATTCCCCAGAAGACAAAATAAGTTCAATTTACCCTGATCATCAAATACAAAAAGTTTTCACCCCCCTTAATGCGTCATGTTTCCTTCTGGAGCATCAGTGAGCGTTTGAACTTTCTGTAATAGTTGCATATGAGTTCCTCAGTTGTCCTCAGTGTGAAAGATGGGTCTCAGAATCAAACAGTCATTTTTGGAAAGGGTTCAAATACACGAACATGCTAAAAAAACAAAGAATTTGTGAAACCTGAAGGATTTTTCTGAAGAACAGCAGGCAGTTTAACTGTTCAGGACAAACAAAAAAAAACACACAGCTGTGGATTATTCAGGTAACAACACATTATTTACAATCATGTGTATGTAAAATTTCAAACTGGGTCATTTTTATAAATTCAATTATTATTTTCTCTTGTGGACTATATGTAAATGTCTTTTATGTGAAAGATCTTATTCAGGTCAGTACTGAATAAAAAATAACGTGCATTTTGTATGATCCCTCTTATGTTGGTAAAATAATTAACATTTAGCAGATTCTGCAAGGTGTATATAAACTTCTGACTTCAACTGTATAGTCCAAGATATACAAGTGAACACTTTAATTTATTTGTGTGTGTTTCTTGTTCTTCCTTCCTATAGGTGTACATACATGTTTTGTGTGTAAAAAGCCTGACAAGGAGGTCAGGAGGTGTATGATCCCTGTGTGTGGGAAGTTTTATCACATGGATTGCATACTGAAACATTCCCCCACCGTCGCTCAGAACCGTGGCTTCCGCTGCTCCCTCCACGTCTGTCTGGCCTGCTTCATCACCAACCCCGCCAACCCTGGTATCTCCAAAGGTGATGAAATATTACATTTGCGAATCAGTTGTTTCAGCGTATTAAAAAGAATGATTTTGAGTTAGTAATCGTAACTTGTTGACCTCACAGGCCGTTTGACCCGCTGTGTCCGTTGCCCTGTGGCCTACCACGCCAATGACTACTGTATGGCTGCCGGCAGCGTCCCATTGGCCAATAACAGCTTCCTGTGCCCCAACCACTTCATGCCACGCAAAGGTCGCAAAAACCATGAGCACATCAACGTCAGCTGGTGTTTTGTGTGTTCGGAAGGTATGTAGTTATGTAGTAACCGTAATTGTAGTGAGAACGTAGTAAACATTTTACTGTGGTTGTTTATTACAAATTACATTTGTTTTCTGTCTCTCCCTATAGGAGGAAGTCTGCTCTGCTGTGAATCTTGCCCTGCTGCCTTTCACCGTGAGTGTCTGAACATTGACATGCCCCAGGGAAGCTGGTTCTGTAACGACTGTCGAGCGGGAAAGAAACCCCACTACAAGGACATCCTGTGGGTCAAAGTGGGCCGCTACAGGTTTGTGTTGTTTCACCAATACCGTTTTTTTCCTGAAAATTAGTGCAATATTGATAATGTTTACTGATGCATTTCCACTGACCTTTTGTGGCAGGTGGTGGCCCGCTGAAGTGACTCAACCAAAAAACGTTCCTGAAAACATCTATCGCATGAGGCATGAGGTGGGAGAGTTTCCTGTGCACTTCTTTGGCTCCAAAGACTACGTGTGGACATATCAGGCTCGCTGTTTTCCCTACATGGAAGGGGATGCCAACAATAAGGAAAAAATGGGAAAGGGTGCAGATGCCGTCTATAAGAAAGGTAGTATTGCATCCTAGCAGTTATTTAAAATAATTAATTACCACAATTAAAAACAAATATGTTCTATACTAACAAGCGATTTGTCTATTCACACTGAGTATCAAAACATATTTGCTATCTAAAAAATAGCTATGTGGAGCGGGATATAGGACAAATAAATCACATATGAAATTTTGAAGATGATTTGGACAAACTTGACATGGGCTTTTTAACATTGAGGAATCTAATTAATCTGGTGTATTAGAATTAAAAGATTTTTTTTTTTTTTTACCTAAAACTTAGTCAATGTAGAAATGTGAGGTAGTAATAGATGTATATTGATCAAAAGCTGAATGAAAATATTCATTCCTTAAAAAAAAAAAAAAGCAAAAAAAAAAAATTACTGACACTGAAGACTGGAGTAATGGCTGGTGAAAATTCAGCTTTGTTCTACAGGAATAAATTATATTTCAAAGTATATTAAAATAGAAACTTTTATTTTAAATTCCAATAATATTTTACAAAATTACAGGGTTTTTAAATAAAAACAGCCCTGATGAGCATAAGAAACTTTAAAACATAAAAAATATAAAAAAACAAACTGATCCCAAACTTTTAATTAATATAATAATTTTTCTTTTTCTCAGCTTTAAATGAAGCAGCCGAAAGATTCAGGGAACTGCAGGCAGAGAAGGAGATGAGACAGCTTCAAGAAGACCGGAAGAATGACAAGAAACCTCCGCCATACAAACACATCAAGGTAATAATATCAAATGATTTGTTAACACTCTGATAATTTGACAATTTTTGATTATTTACTCTCTAGACATTTTAATATTGTCCTTGGAATACAAAATGCCTCTCTTTACCTCAAAACATCTATTCTATTCTGATAATAAAAAATCCACATTACTCAAATTCTCCTCTTGAGTTCCTTGAAAAAATAACACATTTTAACATTGTGAAGCTTCAGTGTTGTTGATTTGTCTCTCATTCTTAAAATTTGCCTAATGCTTGCTTCTCATATAGTGACGCTGATCTAATGTTGATATCACTCATGTACACTGATCGATTTTCACTCAGGTGAACAAACCGATAGGGAAGGTGCAAATCATCACGGCAGATCTGTCTGAGATCCCACGCTGCAACTGCAAAAAGACAGACGAGAACCCGTGCGGCATTGACTCGGAGTGCATCAACCGCATGCTAATGTACGAGTGTCATCCTCAAGTGTGTCCAGCAGGGGACAGCTGTCAGAACCAATCCTTCACCAAACGCCAGTACACCGAGGTGGAGATCTTCAGGACGCTGTCACGGGGTTGGGGTTTACGCAGTATTTCTGACATCAAGAAGGTGGGTTGATGATTTATTGGAGAGATATAACATACACGCATATTAGACATATTACGTCTCTCTTTCCCATATAATTACATTACATTACTCTACCATAGGGAGCTTTTGTCAACGAGTACGTTGGAGAGGTCATTGACGAAGAGGAGTGTCGAGCCAGGATCAAACATGCACAGGAAAACAACATCTGTAACTTCTACATGCTCACACTGGATAAGGTCAGTTACCTGATGTGATTCTCAAACCAGATTATCCTGATAGCATGTTCTCCACTTACCTTGACACTGGGCTCTGTTTTCGGTGTATGTGCAGGATCGGATTATAGATGCCGGGCCGAAGGGAAACCAATCACGTTTTATGAACCACAGCTGCCAGCCAAACTGTGAGACACAGAAGTGGACGGTGAATGGAGACACCAGAGTTGGGCTGTTTGCGTTAGAAGACATTCCTACAGGTGAGTTTGACTCTGAACCAGATGATATGCTACTAGAAAGCTGGTGAATGTTTGTTTAATAGGTTTGTTGGCTGTTCTCAGGTGTTGAACTCACTTTTAACTATAACTTGGAGTGTCTTGGTAATGGGAAGACGGTGTGTAAATGTGGAGCATCCAACTGCAGTGGATTCCTTGGTGTCAGACCAAAGGTATGGCATGAGTTGTTTTTAAAGGAATGTTTAGAGTTGTTATATGTTGTTATACATGACAAAACTTTTTCTTTAGAATCAGTCCTCATCTGACGACAAGGTGCGGAAACTAAAGAAGAAGGTTGCGGGGAAGCGTAAGAGCCAGTTGGAGGTCACCAAGGAGCGGGAGGATGATTGTTTCTTCTGTGGTGATGGAGGTCAAATTGTGTCTTGTAAGAAGCCTGGCTGCCCCAAGGTCTACCATGCTGACTGTCTGAATCTGTCTAAGAGACCTGCAGGTGAGTGACTCAAGAACGTGTCTCTTGTATCTGATTTGTTTCAACATGTTTCATCCTCTTAAGCTATTTTACCTTGCACTGAAATTTGATTATGATGCTCTTGGTATTACTTTACAGTAAGGGTCATTAGTTAACATTAGTTAATGACATTAGTTAACATGAACTACTGCATTTATTAATCTAATGTTCAGCATTTACTAATGCATTATTAAAATCACAAGTTGTGTTTGTTAACATTAGTTAATGCACTGTGAACTAATATGAACAAACAAGGAACGACTGTATTTTTAATTAATTTAACAAAGATTATTAAATATTAAGGCTGCCCTTAACTAAAGATTTTTCTGGTCGACTAATAGTTGTGTATTTTAAGCATTAGTCGACTATTAGTCCCACATTTACTAATAAACCATGTCAATCATAATAATGAGCCTTTAATTGCCTACATAGCCTAATAAGCGCACAGGCACACAGAAAAGCTTGCCACAGGGCACCGGCAGAAGTAATGATTATGTATGTGTCAGGGAAAAACAGTAAGGAGGCTGCAATAACATTTTAATAATTTATTGGTAAACTAGTGCTTTCTTTGTTTTCATCTTAAGAGTCGGCGACACTGACTCGTCATCTCCGCAGTAGTGATTCGCCTGTATGCATGTTTCATACGGATGACATAATCTGTGAATTTTTTTTTTTTTATTATTTGAATTGGTTCATTTAAAAGTAGACATTCCGCTCTCTAGAGATAGAGCTATTTGCTCACTATAGATATCTAGAGATTTTTTTCATACCTGTAAGGCAAGTTTATACAGAGCTTGTGCTCGAGAGACCGAGATGGCAGAAAGCACATCCTGTTTATTTTATTTTACAAAAGCGCAACGTTTCGTTGTTATTCTAAGTGCACACAAATGAACGTAGAGTCTTTACAGATTCAAAATATGTATTACTTTTAAATGTATGAGCAAAAATGACGTAGTATTTTAAGAGCAAGTGATCACACCAGAGCCTCCATCTGTCACGCAGTGAACTTCCACAGACACTTGAATAGCGCACATTGTTCTACGTTAACATTTGATTGAGTGGCCATGTAAAGCTGCTACTACTTACATATTTCCGGTGAAAAGCCATATTTGAGGTTAATGGTAGGTGAGCATATGGGTGTCCACCCTGATTTACTGTATTGCCACATCGACTAGCCATTAACAATCAGTCAGTAACAGACTGTGTGACTTTGCCACTTACTGCAGATTTTTTTTTCTGCAACTAAGCGACTAATACAATTTTGGTCGACCAAGCCTCTTCACGTCGATGGTTAGTCGACTATTATGGGGCAGCCCTAATAAATAGTGTGATAAATGTATTGCGTATTGTTTTTTGTTGTTGTTCATGTTAGTTAATACATTAACTAATGTTAACAAATGACACCTTATTGTAAGTTTTACCATGTGTTTCTTTCCTGGTGAGCTCTATTGAAACAGGAAGTTGAGCTGTACTCAAAAAAAAGAAGTAAGTAAGTAAAAAGAAAATATAAAAGCCTTTAGTTTACACTAATGTTTAACAGTTTAGGAGAAATTTTGGTTGCAGTTTATGTTACAGTACATGTACTTACAGTGTACTTAGAGTGTACCTATGTAAAAAATTTCTGTAATATAAGGTAACTACATGGGTTGGTAGGGTTAGGTTTAGGGGTAGTTCTGGGTTAGTACCTAGTTATAAAAATTGTAAAGTACTGTTACAATTTAAAACCGTTTAAAATCATTTTTAATTATCTTATAAAGTTTTATTTATTCCTGTGATGGCAAAGTTGAAAGTTGAAAATCCATTACTCCAGTCACATGATCTTTCAGAAATCATTCTAATATGTTGATTTAGTGATAATGAAACATTTATTATTATTACTATCAGTGTTGTTTTGCTTAATATTTTTGTGGAAGTAGAAAGTTCAAATGAACAACATTTGTGTGAAACAGAATCTTATGTAATATACATTTTAACAAATATTTTGCTGAATAGAAGTAAAAATTTCTTACTGACTTCAAAACTTGCTATTACCAGTTTGTGACAGGAAATATTATGCATATTTGTTATTTTTCTTTCCGGTTAAAACTGTGGCTATCAATAGAGGACAATCACAATTAATCTACTGATTTCTGGTCTGTTTATAGAAAGCAGCATTAAACGGTAATATAAAACTTGAACTATACTAAAATATATTTAAATATATTAAAACGTTGAAGCGTTAGTTCACCCCAAAATAAAAATTCTCTCAATAATTACTCACCCTAATGCCGTTCCAAACCCGTAAGACCTTCGTTCATCTTTAAAACACAAATTAAGATATTTTTGATTAAATCCAAGAGCTTTCTTGACCCTACATAGACAGCAACACAACTGACAAGGCCCAGAAAGGTAGTAAGGACATTGTTAAAATAGTCCATGTGACATCAGTGGTTCACTTTTCATTCATTATGAATGCTTTTTGTGTGGAAAGAAAACAAAAATAACTTTATTCAACAATTTCTTCTCTTAAAGTATTCAAATTTCAGCACTTTTCTTGCTTTTGTAATGTTAAATAATAGAAAAACCTTCCCACTATTGGCTGTTTGGTCAACTCAGGAATTTATTCAAGCTGAATCCTGACTCAGTCTGCCTTGCATGTGTTTTTCAGGCCGCTGGGAGTGTCCATGGCATCAGTGTAATGTGTGTAGTAGGGAGGCGGCGTCCTACTGCGAGATGTGTCCCAACTCCTACTGCAAACAGCACCGCGAGGGAATGCTGTTCATATCCAAACTTGACGGCAAGCTGTCCTGCAGCGATCACGACCCGTGCGGCCCCGATCCTCTAGAACCGGGAGAAATTCGAGAGTACGTGCCCGGTACGCCTATCCTACCCCCTCCGCCCAATATGGCAGTGTCAGGCAGGATACCCCTGCCTGCCCTACCGCCTGCCGCTCCGCTCTTCATTCCCGCCCCTAACAGACCCGCGTTCCAAGCCCAAAGAGACCCGTATGCAGACGAGGTGGTGGACAACGTGGTTTTGCCACCCTCTTCTCCTTCTAAGGACATCAAGGAGGAAGATATGAGCGATGAAGGCGAGGTGTTTGAAGGGGTGATTGGAGATGAAGGGGAAGATGAAGGGGAAGATGAAGGTCTCGAGGTTGTGGATGATGATGATGATGAAATGGACTACGAAGGGATAGGATTTGAAGACGAGGAGGAGGAAAAGGTGGCCCGAGGCGAGTCTGAGGAGGACTGGGGAGAGGATGATGACTTCGAAGACACTGAGGACTTAGGGGAAGTGGAGGGGGACGACCAGGAATCATCATGGGATGAGTTTGTCGAAGGAGAAAAGTGAGCTCTCTCGCACACAAGTTCTCTCTCTAATGGGTACAGCAGGTGACCTGTAGGTAAAGTCAACTGCCATTTTTCCGGTCAGTGCCAGCTGAATGCAAAGCAGCTGTTGAGAATGATGAACATGTGCTACACTCTTAAGTTGATGTCGGAATCAGCTTGCCTTCTCAACCCAAGTCCTCTTGGAAAAGTCCATAAAGAGGGTTGGACCTGGTGCTGTAGGACTGTGATTATTTTTTTTTCTTTCAGTCCTTTTGTTGGTATATAATTAGTGTCTGGTGCTCTTTTGTGCTTTTTTTTTTACATTCTCCTCCTCAACTTGTTTACATTCTCTGATCTGAACAGAAGGATGACCACACGGAGGGTTGAAATGGGGCACCACAAACCATACAGTTGTGTCTTACTTACAAAATCTGCATAGATTTTGCTAACAAATACACTGATAGAGAAAAGAGAAAGCAACAAAGCAGCAGATAACTAATGTTTAGTCCCTTCACCGGGTTATTACAATGACATAGCCTCAACATTAGGCCAAAAATGGCTTTAAGCTCCACGGGTCACTGTACTTGAAATGATTTCTTCAGGTATGTCTGTTAGTATCAAAGTGTGGCTACATGAGAATGAATAATAGGAGTCCTAGTATACCTTTTCAGATGTTTTGTGAATAAAAAAAGAGTGCTACTATCAAAAAAAGTCAAGGAAGTATGACATTCCCAGCATCATCCTGCTTGATTTCAAACATGCACTTTGTGTTGCATTTGTCTTTGTCGTTTTACGGCACTTCTCAGCAAACACAGTGTGTCGAGACACAGAAACTTAGTGGTTAAGTTTTTGTAAAGTATAGAGGAGTGATTGTATCACCTTTTATTGTCCATGCTTTGTGGCCTTTGAGTCTTTTAGGAAAGATGAGTTTGTGCTTCTTAGATAAGGCCTGTTTGTACTTTTCGATAGTTGCTTAAATTCCCGTCTCAAAATACTGTTCAGAAATTTCCAGATGCCTCATTGCAATAACTATTCAGAATGTCAGAAAAGTTCTCCCTCTATAAATCTGCGGGTTATGTTTTCCTGCTATCTCTGTTCGTATGTTTATGAGCAGGTTAAAGGTGCCTCTGAATGTTTTGCACTCTTTCAGAGATCAGGAGAAATTTCAAAGCGTCTTTTATATTCATGATTCCAAACTGTTTATTGAACGTACTGTGTAGATCTGCCTGATAAAACCTATGGCAGTTCATTGTGGATGCTTTGTCATCCACCATTAAGATTCAAGCAATCATATTTGCATTTATGACCCCTTAAAAATGCATATTTGAACAAATGCGGTCTTGCCCTGAATGATTTGTATTTTCGTTACAAATATCATACTGGAGTACATTTTTGTTTTCCAGTAGTCATATTGTGGTTTAATTTAGCAACATTATGACTTATGATTCTATATTAAAATTTCTCTCACCGTCACTTATGAAAGCACCTTTTGTTTGCAACATCATTGTGCACCAGGTACAATCCCTGACTGAAAAACTGCCTCATGTAATGAAGTAACGTTCATATTCACAGAACCTGTTTCCATCACTGATATTGTACAATGTTTTCAATGCCTTTAGGCCTTACACTTACTTCTGGTTCTGTAACTCTTTGCAACCTTATCACACTGATGCTTTTTTAAAAAGCTTTTTTTTCTTCATCATCATCAACCTTTGTACTTTCTTTTCTTAGCTCTCTGTTTCTTTAAAAGTCATGCTTTTTGTCTCTTTGTATTTGTGGTCATTGTATAATCTTTTTCACTCGTTTTTGTGTTCCCTGTTTCTTGTATGTTTGTTAAATCTGCTGCTGTGTTTCACAGCATGGCCCCATGACACCATGAAGAGGACGAAATGCAGATGACAGTTTCCCGAGAACATTTGGGCAAAAGTTTGCTGTCATGTTAGAGACCCCGTGGTTTTATACTGTATCTTGTGCATAATAAATATTCTAAGTAAAATTTTACAATAGACAGCAGTCTTCTGTTTTTTTGTTTTTTTTTTTAACTGTCATCTGTCCTTATGAGGTATATGTGAATCAAACCAGATCTAGTTAATAAATGCTGAGCTTTTGTGATTTAAAATGCCCAACAATAATAGCTGACAAAGGGTTAGTTCACCCCAAAAATAAAAATTCTATCATGAATTACTCAGCCTCATGTGGTTCCAAACCTGTAAGACCATCATTCATCTTCAGAACACAAATTAAGTTATATTTGATGAAATCTGAGAGCTTTCTGATCCTCCATAGACAGCAACGCAACTGACACGTTCAAGGCCCAGAAAGATAATCGTGTCAGGCTCTCATGAATGCACGTCGAAAACTTTAAATAAATTGTTAAATAAAGTCATTATTTTGGTTTTCTTTGCACACAAAAAGTATTCCTGTACCTTCATAACATGACAGTCGAACCGTTGCTGTCACATGGACTATTTTAATAATATCCTTACTTATTTTCTGGGCCTTGAACGTGGTAGTTGTGTTGCTGTCTCTGTAGGGTCAAAAAGCTTTCGGATTTTATCAAAAATATCTTAATTTGTGTTTTGAAGATAAACAAGGTCTGGAACGATAGGAGGGTGAGCAATTAATGACGGAATTTTCCATTTTTGGTTAACTATACCTTTAATGTTTCTTTAACCAAAAAAATTAGAGCATTAAATATTTGTGTATGAATGCTATCTTAGACATTTTCATAGTTTTTATCGTGACATGTTTTTGGAAACCACATTAAAACTTGTTATATAGTTTTAAAAATGATTATATTCAATATTTCAATATTTTGCTGTGAATCCTGCATAAAACTCTATACTAGTTCGTTCCCCTGTGTTTATATATCTAAAATTCGTCTAGTTTGCTGGTTCACAGCCTGTTGACTGGTTTTATAGAGACTTTAAACCAGCTAAGAGCATTAAAACTAGCCCACGTGTCATTTGTACTTACGAATCGTAAGTGTTTGTGCTTTGTTTACCTTACCATTGAGGTAAAACCATTTACACCTCCCAACCGCAGGTGGCAGTAAAGCGTCAAAACACACACGTCACTCCAGAAGAACAGATTCACTGCATCGCTTCAGGGACGTCTGCTGGTGAAGTGGTGTCAAAACAGGCAAGAACATCATGTATTATTTAATTTACGCGTTTCATATAACCTTCTTAAATTCGTTCGATGTCAGTACTAGACTGACATGACTTTAATAGCACCGTTAGTATCAAAGTACGTATTGATTTTGCGAGTTTTGGACTCGTTCTTATAGCTAGATGTATTCCCGGTTATGCTAACAAGCTAACTGATTGTTTTGATCACACAGTTTCTCATTTCAACGCAGAATTTTAGTTGTTTTTACCATTTTCTTTAATCAGACATGAATGTCATTGCTGTATATTATTTAAACAGTTGAAACAAATTGAGAATAAGAGCTGTTGACTATTTTAGCTCATAATTTTGCTCTGTTTGGGCTGCATAGCTTTGACCCTGGCAGAGGCTTTTTATATATTTGTTTTAAACTGAAAAATTCAAAGATGTTTATTTATGTTTATTTTCATTCAGGCTTCTTTATGACTAATTAATTATGCGTTTATACATTATTGCTTTTTAGAGTGACATTTCATTCCAGTTAAGGTTGGTTGGGTACAAAGCATTTCAGTATTTTTAGGCTGTTTATTTTTATGACAACAGGCCTGTTAACCTAAATCCTTTGGAATTATATCCTCTGAGTGATCTGCTTTCTTTAAAATGATATATTGATGGGTATTGTATGTCTAAAATCTAGGAATCCTAAACTAAATTGTGTAAACTCTTTATTTTTTGAGCCAGTGTTTGAGTTTGACTTTTGGCCCAGATTTTTGGTCAGATCTTGGTTTCCCTGGAAAGCATTTACTGACCCATTGGCTTGATTTAATCAGCACTCAGTCATGCAAACAAGTTGTTAGCTGTGAAGACTATTTAGAAATGGTTTGAACATATGTCATTAACAAATCAATTTGACAATTGTGCTTTCTGAAGAGTTTGATCAAATCTAGATATTTATAATAACATAGTTAAACTACTGTTCTGATGCAATTTATTTGTGTCATGATTCACCAAACCATACTAAAATGACAATATTTGCACGGTTTGCACATTTTAATTTTAATTTTAATTTTTAATTTTTTTTTACTAATACCTAGATGGACAAACTGAAAATCATAGGTCTATGCGGGGTTTATAATTTAGTAGTTTTGCAATCTGTATATGATTTTTATTTTTTAAAATATTTCATAGGACGTGTGTTTGTGTAAGCTGTAACGCTGTGCTGATGGAGCAGTGTGCATGTGTGGAACGGGAGCTCGAGAAGGTGCTACATAGGTTTGTCACATATGGACATCAGTCAGAAGAAAGGCTGGATGAACTCTTGAGGAACGTCTGTGAACTCAGGAGTCGATTGGTTGCCTATGGTGAGCTCAGAATCCACTTTGATGCCATACAAATTTGGGCTTTGGGACAACATGAATATCTGGTAGTTCAGTTTCTGTGCCAATAAAGGCAATAAAACAGCCATGGGTAACTGATGAAACGAAGGCTTGGTGATTTATTTGAATGACACGCATGGCAGAATATTTGAATAAAGGCATTAGATAATATGAATTGTTTTTATCTCACAATTCTGACTTTTTTCTTTCAATTCTGAGTTTATATCTCAGAGTTCAGACATTTCTTCTCAGAATTGTACTTGCAAGTCAGAATTCTGAGATGGAAAGTTGCATAAAAAAAAAATTCCATGTTATCAACTTATGAGAGGGAGTGATTCATATGTCAGTGCTTGTACATGAAAACAAGTCTAACGAGGAGGAGGATGAGGAAGTCAACCAAGTGCTTTTACAGCTTTGAAAAAAGCCAATTCAGTGACATTAAGTCATGAACAATAGGTGTACTTTAGATGCCTGCATAAATAACAGCCTGCAGTGCAAACAAACATACAAAAACACAGGAAAAACTGCATTTAGCTGTATAACCTCTAGCCCACACAGTAGATTTGTAGATGGTTATATAAGCAGAACTCTGTTACAAAGATGAGTCACAGTAGCATATGTCTGTTTAGATCAAAGTTCACTGAGTTATGTTTCATCATACTCCGTTTTAACTCTAGGTGTTCAAGATGCAGATTTGTCAGTGCTCCATCAAACAATGGCCCAGTGCTGCAAGGAAATCAAAGAAACCGTGCAGATGCTTGCCTCAAGGCACAAAGACATCCATGGCAGTGTGTCGAAAGTGGGGAAAGCAATTGACCGAGTAAGAATTTGCAGTCTTAATTGTATATGCTGTTGTTCAATTTATTTTACTCAAATATTAAATGGACATTAAATTTAACAACATTTTATCTCAGTCCAGGGTTGTTTATGAAATGAATAAATATTTAAATTATGGAATTGCAAAATACAAATAAATACTAAAGAAAGATAAAATATATTATGGTATATAATATATATTACGGTTGACCCCACAAATAATTACTGGTGGCATTCCCAATCTTGTTATTCCTCTCTTTTCCCAGTAGTTAATGGTTGCTTTCTACATTTTCTGTCTGTTAAAAATGAAAAATCTATACCTATTTAATGATAAAATTAGATTTGCAGTTTTATCAAAAGTTTACATACACTGTGCCAAATGTGCAAAATGTTAATTATTTTACCAAAATAAGAGGGATCACACAAAATGCATGTTTTTTTTTTTTTAAATACTGACCTGAATAAGATATTTCACATAAAAGACGTCTACATATAGTCACCCCCTGGCTCTCCATACATGGTTTTTCCTTCTGGAGCATCAGTGAGCGTTTGAACCTTCTGTAATAGTTGCATATGAGTCCCTCAGTTGTCCTCAGTGTGAAAAGATGGATCTCACAGTCATACAGTCATTGTTGGAAAGGGTTCAAATACACAAATATGCTGAAAACCCAAAGAATTTGTGGGACCTGAAGAATTTTTCTGAGAAACAGCAGGCAGTTTAACTGTTCAGGACAAACAAGGGACTCATGAACAGCTAACAATAAACAAACAAAAAAAAAACAGCTGTGGATCATTCAGGGAACAACACAGTATTAAGAATCAAGTGTATGTAAACTTTTGAACAGGGTCATTTTTATAAATTCAGCTATTATTTTCTCTTGTGGACAATATGTAGACATCTTCTGTGTGAAATACCTTACTCAGGTCAGTACTAAATAAATAACATGCATTTTGTATGATCACTTTTATTTTGGTAAAATTAACTTTGTTCAGATTCTTCAAGGTGTATGTTAACTTTTCAACTGTCTGTAAGTAACAAGTGTTGTGTTATGTGGTTTAATATGTTTCTTTTAAATGCTCTTCTCTTATGCAGAATTTTGATGCAGAGGTGAGTGCAGTTGTAGCTGAGAATGTCTGGGACTCTCCAGAGAGGCAGAAATACCTCAGTGAAACCATCGTAGAACATCTTTATCGACAAGGCATGTTGAGTGTTGCAGAGGACCTCTGCCAGGTATGGTTTTCTTTTGTATTATTATTAAATACTGTAAAAATGAGTGTGCATTTCTGTAAACATTGCTGTAATTTACATTTATGTTATTTTTTTGTTAAACTTTTTCAGCTCTTGTATTTTGTTGACAATTTGATCCAGCACTGACATTTAGTGTTTTAATCTGACCTTACAGGAGTCTGGTGTAGTAATCGACATGAGCATGAAACAGCCGTTTCTGGAGCTCAACCGCATTTTAGAGGCTTTAAGAACGCAAGATCTCAGACCAGCTTTAGAGTATGTGTCGCATCCTTCTGCTTTCTACTTCCCACTATTATTTTTCTATATTTGTCCTCATGTACACTGCCTTTCAAAAGTGTGGGGTCAGTAAAAGTTTTTTACTTTTACTTTTTTACTTTTTTTTAATAATTTTATTTAGCAAGGATGCTTTAAATTGATCAAAAGTTATGATAAAGCAAATCAGAATATTAGAATGATTTCTGAAGGATCATGTGACTGGAGTAATGATGCAAAAAATTCAGCTTTGAAATCACAGAAATAAATTACATTTTAAAATATATTCAAATAGAAAACAATTATTTCAAATAGTAAAAATATCACAATATTTTACTGTTTTTGCTGTAATGTGAATCAAATAAATGCAGGCTTGGTGAACAGTAGAGACTTCTTTGAAAAACATTAAAACGATTTTGACTGGTAGTGTATAACCACATTTGTAATGTTACAAAAGATTTCTGTAATAATAATAATAAGCAGCATAACTGTTTTCAACATTGATAAAAAGAAATGGTTCTTGAGCTCCAAATCAGTAAATTAGAATAATTTATAAAGGATCATGCTGCACTGAAGACTAGAGTAATGGCTACTGAAAATTCAGTAATTTATTCCTGCTTTCACTGCCTTCATTATTTACTCCAAAACAAATTATTTCAAATAAATACAGCCTTGATGAACATAATAGACTTTATTCATAAACATTAAAAATCATACTGACCCTAAATCTTTGGATGGTAGTGTATCTATCCTCTCAGTCTTTAAACATACCCTGGATTCTTTTAGAACGATGAATTGGATTGGGTGTGGCTTGAATAGGTGGACTGCAGATTTAAGATTACTAGTAATTGTTTGTTTGGTTGTATGATTGCTGTGGTAGGTGGGCGGTGACAAACCGTCAGCGGCTGCTGGATCTGAACAGCACTCTTGAGTTCAAGCTCCACAGACTCTATTTTATCAGCCTGCTCAATGGGGGCATCAGCAAACAGCAGGAAGCTTTACAGTATGCACGGCATTTCCAACCGTTTGCCTCACAACATCAGAGAGGTGAGGAAAGGTTCAGTCCAGAATTCATGGAAAAAAACACTCTTGAACCACCATTAGGCTTTAGTTTTGTAAACACATGCGTGGAACTGAAGAACAATTAAGGCTGTTTTACCAATAACGTCACTGTTGCAATTATTTAGTTCTGTATTACACTACCTGACTCTGTGTTATGATCAAAGTCTAAAATGGCATCTGAGCCTTGTTTGTGTGTGCTTTCTAGATATTCAGATCTTAATGGGTAGTCTAGTGTACCTGCGCCATGGGATCGAAAACTCTCCGTACCGCAGTCTGCTGGAGACGGATCAGTGGGCAGAGATCTGTAACATCTTCACACGGGATGCTTGCGCCCTGCTTGGACTCTCTGTGGAGTCCCCACTAAGTGTCAGGTCAGAAAAAAAAAATAGTCAGTCTGCTTTCACAAGTCCTAAAATTTCTACTCATCCTGTAGAATTTGGTCCCTAACTAATAATTAAATAAATGTCAGCCCTATTTTAGGAACTGCTGAATTCATTAATGTTTTAAAGTTTTAACATAAAAATGCCACTTTTTTGTAATGCCTATTCAGTGCTTTACTCATCTGCATAATGTGCTGTTAAAAAATGGCATGAATGATTCATGTTTTATTACTAAATCCTGTTTTGATTCTTTGACTCTCCATCAGTTTTGCGTCTGGTTGTATGGCGTTGCCTGTGCTTATGAACATCAAACAGGTTATTGAACAGAGACAGTGCAGCGGTGTTTGGACACATAAGGATGAGCTGCCAGTAGGTCTCTCTCTTTCCCTTTAATGAATTTATACAGTGATATTCCTTTTTTCTGAAGGTTTCAAAAGTCTAAAAGGTTTTGTTGAAATCTGTTACTTACTTAATTGTTTTACATATGCATTATATTAAGGCAGTGGTTCCCAAACTGGGGGGCGCGGCAAGGCTAGTGCACAGCCGATTTTTATAGAAATTCGAAAGAGATAAACAGCCGAAAATATCTGCCGCGCAGTCCGGCAGTATTCAGCGTGCTCCGCTCAATATTCCGCTCTATGAATGTGCGTTACGTTGAGTTGCTCACAGCCCGTATGAATGCTCCACTGGTGTACAGCTTATGCTCAACAGAAATACAAAGACCGCTCAAATATCGCGCCGACAAAAAATTATGTATACTTGTTCCTGTTTGCAATAGTGTCGCATACTGTGCTGTAACATGCTGTAGTACTGCTGTACTGGACAACTCTGGTAAAATGACGCTACCCTCTCGTGATGGTATGCTCTGCTCACATGCTCTGATAATCAGAATCAGAAAGAGCTTTATTGCCAAGTGTGCTTACACACACAAGGAATTTGTTTTGGTGACAGAAGCTTCCAGTGCACAGACAGGATCACAAGTGACAAGACACAGATAACAGAAATAAACAAGTGATTAGAGTAAATATATGAAAAGACACAAACAATAGACAAAAAAAATGAGTGATTAGAATAAATATGTAAAAGACAATACACAAGACAATATAATGTAACTACAGACGTTCTATATACAAATTATACAAAGGAATTGAGTGTATGGAATCTATAATAAATATAAGTAATAATAGCTTTGTAGGACTATGCATTATTTTGATAATTAGTCAAAAAAAAGTTAGATCTGTGGCTTATAAAAGTTGGCTTGTGTTTTTTTTTTCAGTATCATTAATATTATTGAGTTAAATTAAAAAGTCTTACAAAATTACTATATTAATTAATAAAATAATAAATAATGATTACAAAGCAGTTTCAGTTTCAGCCAAGAATTTTCATTTTGGTACGTCCCTAGATTTTTATGTAAAAAGAAACTTTTTCAGGGTGATACAAGACACCACTGCGAAAATATCTTGCTTATTATATGGCTACTTGCCACATGTGTAAATAATTTAACACTAAATATGAATTTCATCATATTTTATTACCTCAAGACGACTCGCAGTACCCGCTGCACCTGTCTGTTATCAGTTGTAGCGATTTTTGTCGTAAAATAACAGACCACTAGATGGTGTAATTGATATCAGAAATGAGAATTGCCATTAGCAGAGTAAAATTATGAATGAATGACGCATAGTAGTTCTGCTCTAAGCATGGACAAGTTTTTGAAAAGACAAGTGCCAGGTAAACGTAAAGTAGATGATGAATGTACTTCAAAGATTGCAACTACAACAAAGAGAAGAAAATATGAGAAAATCTGTTTAAAGAACAATGAATGCTGTTACAAAGTACAAAACATAGTACATAGTAAAGCTGCATGCTTTACTTTTAATGTTTCTACTCTAAAAGTGACTAGTTCCTTGTTTAGTTTTTTACCGTAAGTTGTCACACAGTGAATTTTAATTATTACAAAATCCTTCTGAAGTTGTGTTTATGTGTAAATGCGGGGGTGGGGCTTGAATTTTTTTATTCTGCAAAAGGGGGGCCCGGCAGAAAAAGTTTGGGAACCACTGTATTAAGGGATGCACCAAATACTTACTAGAACTTTAAACTCTGGTAATTAATTGTGACCCTGGACCACAAAACCAGTCATGAAATATTTGTAGAAATATTTTGTAATATTTGTAGAAATATTTTTGAAATAAGCTTTCCACTGATGTATGGTTTGTTAGGATAGGACAATATTTGGCTGAAATACAACTATTTGAAAATCTGAAATGTAAGGGTTCAAAAAATCAAAATATTGAGAAAATCACCATTAAAGTTGTTCAAATTAAGTTCTCAGCAATACATATTACTAACCAAAAATTACGTTTTGATTTACGGTAGGAAATTTACAAAATATCTTCATGGAACATGATCTTTGCTTAATAAGCTAATGATTTTTGGCGTAAAAAAAAAAATTGATAATTTTGACTCATACAGTGTATTGTTGGCTATTGCTACAAATGTACCAGTGCTACTTGTGACTGGTTTTGTGGTCCAGAGTCACAATTATGGAATGCAAATATTTAATTACACAACAAAACAAGCAGAAGTATATCTATAACATGTTTTCATTAAAATTCAAAACCATCTAAGATGTGGAAAATAAAGTGCCTTTCATTTGTCAATGACAGACAAATTTAAACCAATGGATAACCAAAATTAGAAATGATAAATTACACTTTCTGTTTATCTCACTATTCAGACTGTTCTCAATTATTATAAAGAGAAAACACTGAAAAACAAATCAATCAAGATTTTGATTACAGCTGATTTGAATAATTGCTCTGTGTCTGATAGGTGCAAGATACTTTTATTGGCCAAGAACTGGCTGATAAATCTACTTACAGTTATTAATGAATAACTGTGGTCATTTCAAACACATTAATGCTTTATCTGTTCTTCCCTGCTCTGTGTGTGTGTTTAGATTGAAATAGATCTTGGGAAGAAGTGCTGGTATCACTCTGTGTTTGCCTGTCCTATCCTGAGGCAGCAGACATCAGAGAGCAATCCACCTATGAAGCTCATCTGTGGCCATGTCATATCCAGAGACGCGCTTAACAAACTCACCAATGCTGGAAAGTAAGACTCTGACATATGCAACACATTCTACATCGTGTTTAAAGTTTAATCAGTGATGGCAAACAGACCCCCAGACTTGATGACTGGTGATTATTTAACAAGGATTAAAGTGCAGTCTGCAGTTGTTGCTACCAGCAGTAGCACTAGTAACAATAGTGACTCAATTATTTTTTTAACTTGATTTAGTCTTAAGACAGGTACACACTGTATGATTTTTTTTTTAAGATTTATTTTGCCATTTTTGCCTTTTTGTTAGGACAGGACAGTATATGAGACAGGAAGTTAAGTGGGAGTGAGAGGGAAAGGGATCAGGAAAGGTCAGCGAGCTGGGACAGTGGCGCTATATGTTGTCACGCTGTCCACGAGGCTATTGGCGCTATCGACCATATAACTTACAATAGTTGTTCACAACCTTATCCCGGCTATTAGCCATGTCACACTGAGATCTGTCATTAATGTCAATGTATGTAAAAACTTAGATAAGCAAGAGCCAAAGTTTTACGTCACCAATCTGTGACACTGTCGGTGACATTGAGCCACATTCACATGCATAATTGAAATGGGCACTAGCAAACAAAAACAATCACTACTGTCAACTTTGGTCATGGCTTATCTTGAAAGGAAAAATACAACAAAGACAGTGTGTGGAGCAGTTGGTGGTTTGTTGTCACACTAATTGCATTATCACATTCTTTGTTCCTAATGGGTCTTGATTTCATGGTCATTGTATGAGAAAACCTCACAACTTCTGACACTGGCAGAATTTCACTGGAGGAAAAATTGTTTATGGACCTTTCCGGATCCCATCCCCGTCTCTCTTTCCTACTTCGCTTCCTGTCGACTTGCTGTCCTAACAAATAAAGGCATAAAACTCCAAATATAAATCTTAAAAAAAAGTGTCAGTTTAATGTACAGAGATAATTTGATGATTTCATATAATTTAGAAGTGGACCTTTTTGACTTGGGACATTTTATATTAAGGTGACTTTGTTACAGTGTAATTACACAAACAAGTACCGAGTTATTTTAATTCGAGGGATAGTTTACCCAATAATGAAAATTATGTCATTAAAGCCGTATAGTCTGTAACTTTTTTGGTTAAAAATGATCCAAAATCAATTCTTGCGCAAGTACATAACCAGCAAGTGTTCAGAACTATATCCTTACTTTAGCCCGATTCATAAGCCCGATTCGTAAGCTTGTAATAATGTATTATAATTTGAGTGGTACTGGTAGGAATTCACTGGAAATTTTAGCATGCTGCCGCGTCATTACGTGAAGTCTGTAAACATACAGCCGGCGTCCGAGGCTAGTAGGCCTGCGAGGATGCCACAGGTGCCGGATCGTTTATAGCCATTTCTCACAGCAGCTGGAATAATTAAATTTATCATTTTGATGGTGAATTGTAATCCAGAAAGGATTGTGTGTTTATGAAACACATGTGACTGAAATTAAATTATATACCTGTTTTAAATGTGCATTTAGTTAGCAAATACATACCTTATTGTAAGTGTTACTGTTTCTGGTATGATACGCATCACGATATAGGGGTTGCGATACGATGTGTTGCGATACATTGTGATACTGTAAACCGTAAGACGATATATTGGGATATTTTTTATTTTATGAATAGGACATAATTTTAGGAAAGCTGTAATTAAGAACACACAACCATATACAAACCATTCAATGTTATTGAATCACTTTTTGTGCAGTACGAGTAAAGGGGGAAAAGTGCTTGCAAGGTTCTTTAGTTATTAAATGTATAAAATGTAAGCTTTTATAAACAGACCATATATATTTTTAGACCTTGCTTTACAATTAAAGTTTACAGTTGTAACCATGTCAGATCGTTTTGATCTGAACTTAAAAATTACATCTGCTTAATATCAGTAAAAAATAAAGTTCTTACAGGACTCCTAAAGAAAACAAAAGAATTGTAAAACAATAAAATAAATACAGATATTGGACATTCTAAGAACCTTTTTGTTCTGAGAATATCGCAAGTTTTGGATTTTGCAAGTTTTTCAGTTTGTAATTATGCTCCGCATGGAATCGCTGAGACTGCGACGCGATTGCCTCAACTGCACAAAACAGCCCCACCACGAGAGAAAGCGGCTACCCCACCGGGCCCGGCACAAAGACCCTTTCGCGGAACCGCTGCTTGCCGCGTCCTCAAAATTTGAAATGACGGTACACTTTACACCGAGGCGGGAACAGGAACTATTCTTTCATCCTCAATTAACGCTAACATTAGTGGCGTGCCCATATGCTAGTATTTCCTGTCACTGTTTAAGTTCAGAGATAAGAAGACTACAATCTAGCGATCAGGATATACGCTCAAAATGAAGCAACTGTCATGAATCTTGTATGGATTTTTTTTTGTTAAATATCGATATTCCGTTTTTAAGAATAAACATCGTGATAAACATCAATATTTTCTTACACCCCTATTGGAATGGGCTGTGAGGCAAGGGGCACCAGGTAAAATCTTGCCTAGGGCGGCAAAATGGCCCTGGTTCTGGGCCTTGAACATGTTAGTTGCGTTGCTGTCTATTCAGGGTCAGAAAGCTCTCAGATTTCATCAAAAATATCTTAATTTGTGTTCTAAAGATGAACAAATATTTTACTGGTTTCAAACAAGAGGGTGAGTAATTAATGACAGAATTTTCATTTTTGCGTGAACTGTTCCTTTAACTACATGTGTTTCCTTTAGGGTTAGGGCTTGGTTTAGGGTTACTTGCAATTATGCATACTTTACCAAAGTACATTTATGAAAATGAATCTTTTATCCAGTATCGATGCTGATATTCTCTGCTTACATTGTTTTAAACTCTCTCTCCTCAGGCTTAAATGCCCATATTGTCCAATGGAGCAGAATCCCTCAGATGCCAAACAGATCTTCTTCTGATGTCTTTTGTCGGAGCGCAGCCGAATGTCGTGTCGAAGGCCTCTCGGAGCCGCTTTTTGAATGATCCTCATTCACAGGCATGACAAGCCTCCTGTGGCGGCTTCTCCCCCGCAACGCCACCTCCCTCTCCAAAGCTTTTAGTTTACAGAGGCCGGTGGCCACGGCAACATACCTGTAGAACCCGAGTCAGTAAGTGTACCTAACGAGGAAAACAATCTCTGCGGATCATTCATTTGTTAACACAGCCTAGTATAAACGGGCTTTTACGAGTACGTCTGTGTGTGCGCGTTTCGCTTCCTCTCCATTTGTTTTAATTGCAGAGTATTTTTAAGTTTCCATGGTATAACGCCTCTCTTTTTCTTTCTTTGTGACTTTTATTAAGCGAATGGGCGTGATGCATTTGTGTGGGTGACTTCTTGCAAGAATATATCCACAGTTTTGAGATCACATTTAAATAGACGAACGGGGATTCTTTGCACGTGTACATGATAGAAATGGCTTTTCAGTATGTATATTAAAGACTGGTGGACGGGTGCCTGTTGGTTAGAAATGAATCACGTCTCTCTTTCCAATATAATAAAGGTTGAATTGGAACGAATGGCGTTTTGATTAATGCATCAGTGTGAATATTCATCCGAAATTGGAGGATTTGTTTGTGCAGATTGTGATCTTGTTCCTCGCACCGGTCTGATGTCTGAGAAAACCTCTTTGTCCAAGCCATGCGTCTTTCTCTGTGTACTTTAAAAAAAAAAAAAAGTTGAATTGATATACAGCAGTGATTTGTGATGGTATAACTTTTCATTAGTATAATTACATATGTAATGTATTTAAATGCACACAAATTGTTTTATCACAGAGTTGACTGGATTTTGCTCTAGCAGCTCCAGGCTTCTCCGCTTACATAATCAAAACGGGTCTACGCGTTGATTTGGAGAAATGCGTCCTCTGCAGACAGTTGCATTAGCGGTTCAACCTTTGCCAGCGTAATGTACTGAAACTATATGCCCATTAATGTACAGTTGATGGTAGACTGACTGTGTTTTAATGTTCCCCATCAAGATGAGAGTTTCCAGGTGTTTCCCATCATCCCTTATTGTAAAGCTCACTCTGTTTATGTCTGTATAGGTGAAGGGAGACGTTGGAACAGTCTTTTATCCCTCAGGATGTTCTTCCTGGCTTTAACACAATGTAACTGCTAATTGTTCCGTTCCAATTTAGGAATCGATATCTCGAAATGTGCATGCCGAAGCGGAATGTGTGGTTTGTAGATTGCCCTTTTGCAGTGATTGAATGAAAATGAAACTCCCGCCACAAGCTTTTCTGACAGATGTGATCCAGACCTGAGACCCAGAGAGAGAAAACCTTTACCAGTGCTCTTTGACATTCTCGAAGGTCGGGCATGTACCAGCACAGCTATGTTCTTTAGCTAATGATGTCTGATTTTTCTTTGATTTTTTGCTCAAGGCAAAGGCTGTCTTCTTCAGCCATCAAGAGGTGTGTAGGAGTGCTGTGTGGCCACTGACATGTAGTGATAATAAACGTTGTCTGTTTTTCTTTTAGTAGACAATCATTTATTACCTCCCGGAAATTTGTAAGATCAAAGCAGAGTACTGTGAGTTATAACATGAGTTTAAGGACGTGCTTTTTTGTTTTAGTTTTCATTCAGTGATTGAGTAATGACTCTGCTTTCTCTACTAACGACTGCAAGGCAACTATTGTAAATATTTATCTTCTAACAGTACAATATGTTTATTATACTTGCATCTAAATAATAAAAAGATTTATACTCAACTTCTGAGTTTGATTTCTGCCTCTACACACACAATTCCCTCTACAAAAGGTGTTTTTAATTATTAAAAGTGTTGAAAATGGTGTCCTCAAAATATTTTCTACTGTGCAATATTATGCATGCAGTTTCAGTGCTTCCAAAACTGACAGTAAAGGTGTTATTTTTTTTTTTACAAAAGATAGCTATTTCAAATATATGCTGTTCTTTTCCTGTATATAAAAGAATCAAAAATAAGCAGCGCATCCGTTTTCAGTATTGATAATAATAAACACTAAAAACTGGAGTAACTTTTGCTGAAAAGTCAGCTATGAATCACTGGAAAAAAATGAAATTTTAAAGTATATGGATTGAAAACAGAGTTGAAGTCAAAAGTTTACATACACTTTGCAGAATCTGCACAATGTTAATTACCAAAATAAGAGAAATCATTTAAAAGACATGTTATTTTTTTTATTTAGTACTGACCTGAGTAAGATATTTCACATAAAAGACATTTACCTATAGTCCATAAGAGAAATAGCTGAATTTATAAAAATGACCCCGTTCAAAAGTTTACATACACTTCATTTTTAATACTGTGTTGTTACTTGAATAATCCACAGCTGTATTTTTTTGTTTAGTGATAGTTGTTCATGAGTCCCTTGTTTGTCTTGAGCAGTTAAACTGCCTGTTGTTCTTCAGGAAAATCCTTTAGGTCCCACAAATTCTTTGGGTTTTCAGCATTTTTTTGTATTTGAACCCTTTCCAACAATGACTGTATGATTTTGAGATCCATCATTTCACACAACTGAGGGACACATACGTAACTATTACAAAAGGTTCAAATGCTCACTGATGCTCCAGAAGGAAAAACAATTTGTATCATCCCTCATTTTAATTCCCTCTTTTTGCAGATTCTGCAAGGTGTATGTAAACTTTTGACTTTAACTTTATTTTAAATTCTAATACTATTTCACAATATTTCCTTTTTTTTTTTTTTGATCAAATGAAGTCTTGGTGAACATAAGAGACTTCTTTCAAAAACAATAAAAATCTTACCAACCGCAAACTTTTGAATGGTATTGTGTTGTAAATTGTAAATGATTTAGGACATATTCTTTGCTGTTTTGAAATTATGTTGACATAAAAAAATACCTCAGTACTGAAACTACTGAAAACAATAGTAAGCAAAATATTTTAAATGAGATGTTGACCCTTTACTCCCACAAGAGGGAAACCTCAGTTCACTGGGAAGCTGTAAGCGCTCAATCTGACACAGTGGTGCTATATATAAGTCAGAAACGTCTTGGGGGGAAAAAAAAGTGTCAAATTTTGTACGTATTGAAATTGTATAATATCCAAGGTACACATTTGTAGTAATTGTGCAGCTAATTCTCATACTGTGTTTTCAGAAAGTTTTGGAATATTTGTCCTCTCCCCAAATTTGTCGCTACCGAAACATAATTTAATAAGAAGGCTTATACTGACCTATTAAGATTTTGTTTAAATCTTCCTTGTAAAGTAATTTTTTTACTTTCAATTTTTAGCAAAATGTTTTTAGAGGTAAATCAATAACAATTATAATTTTAACAATATTTCAAGCATTATTTATGACATTTGTTGTATTTTGAATCCAATTTTTCTTTGTAAAAGGCAAAAAGGTGATCATACTGATTTTAATCTTATGGATTCATTAGTTTGAATATACGTTGAACCAAACACTATTACAACATCTTAGCTGATAATTCAGTATACTTTATTTTTGACAAAACATCACGTTTCAGTAGTGACTGCACATTTTCGGTACTGACAGTAATGTTTTTGGTAGTGACCACATCACATTACAGAATTTTAAAACCATATGCTAAAATAATAATAAAACATACTAAAATACTAAAAATTTTGTTTATTTCCCCCAAATGAAGGATTATGTGCTCTCTTTTGTCACTGCTGAAACAATGATGACATGTTTAGGTCATGACTGTCAATTTTATGGGATAATAGCACCCAAAAACAAAGATGTCACTATCAAAACATCACCAAATGTTTCGGTAGTGACAATTTCAGATATTTTTGAACCTAGCTCAAAGATGCTAATCAGCACATGGTTAATCAAAACAGTTGTACACACATAAAAACTAAATGTTATTTTAAAAAAATCCCTAAAAAGTGTTTAATTATAGAAAAATGGTGTTTGGTAGTGACATTCTTTAAAGTTACACACAGATTATTCATACGTTTGAACACATTTACCTTAAAATCAGTCTCAGCCAATGGACTAAAACATACACTGTTTTGATAGTAACACAAAAATGCTTACTGAAATTTAAAATATTATTGTGGGTTCCAATAGATAATAAAAGGATCTTAGTAAACATCTAATATTTGAATACTTAAATGCTTTTTAAATGTGTTTTTTGGTTGTGGGACAGCAGTTTGCACTAATTCTGTAGAATGGCCCATATATATATATATATATATATATTTCCTTGGTACTATTAAAGTTTTTTTTTTTTAGCTTTAATTATTAAAGTTAATGTTTCTTTCCATTAAGGGTCTCACTCTAAATCTCACAAACCTGTGTTAAAACTTTACAGGTTTTTGCCTGAAGGAGACGTCTGTTTGGCCACTGAGTTTCCATGAAAACAACTGTTTCTTGAATGAAACTGAGACCCTCCTATGTTTGCACACTAAGTTAGATGACCTCTGACCTGCTTTAAAAGGAGTTTGACTATATGGTGAACACTAGGGGGCAAAGCTATGCATTTAAGAACAAGATAAAACAGCACGCTTTTTTCTTTTTGAAAAGAAGGTCCATGTTTTATGTACGCTTAAAAATTAAATAAAAATCATTCCTTTCAGTTTTTTAAAAAGTTAGGTTTCTAATGTCTTGACCTCGTTGGCTTTTTCTCAAACTTGAGTTACTTCTTACTTCTAAGGAAGCAACTGAAGTCTCTACCTGGAGACAGAATAGACTCCTTATTGTCCCTTTGACAAAGGCCCATTCTGGTCTATCAAGCATAAAATTCCTCTCAGTAGAGCCGGATCTGATGTGCAGGTGTGCAGGGGCTTGAAGAGTCACATTCTTCCTCTAAAACGAGCAGACCCACATGTATTTGCAGAACTGTTCCTTACATGTTAATACTTTTATTTTCTTTTTGGTTAATTTTATACAGCAGCTACACTGCTAAATTAACCTTTCTTTGCTCAATAAAATATTTATGTTATTTTTGATTTTACATAAAGTCCATTTTTTTGAACGTTTTGAAGCACATCTGTTTGATGGAAAGCCGAACGCTCTTATTTCAGTGTTGTTTTAAAGGTTTGATAGAATAGAGATGGATATATTTTTATAGAATGATATGCATAAAAGTACCCCACTGCGCGAAAATAAATAAATACATAAAAAATTATTATACTGTGAACATAACTGTCCTGAGATATCTTTCTTAGCCAATCACAATGCGCTTCCTGCGTGTCAATCATTTTCCACGTTCTCAGTGGGCAGTCCATATATGGTAAGCCGGAAGCTGAGCCTTTAGATAAACTTGGAATAGTTTTTCGTGAGTTTGCAAAAGCCAAACGTCCTAAAAAGGATTAGGATAACATGTACAAACTAAAACTGACAGAACCAAACAAATACGCAAGACGAGAGTAACCATCGATAACAACTTTTCATCGCTGGAGGGAACTTAAAGTTTAAAGCCTGCGAAGCCTCCCGAACAGGTAAAAATACGCTAAAGCGGCGGGTTTGTTAAAAGAGGGGGAGTGGCTAAATCAGTAGAAGTATTGCCTAGTTTACAGATGTCTTTAAAAGTCAGGGTAAATGTAACTTATTTTCTCTTCTGTGAAACATGCAAGTATCTTCTGTAGCGTCTGAAGGGCAGTACTAAATGAAAATGTATGATATTTGGGCAAAATAAGAAAAATGTACACATCTTCATTCTGTTCAAAAGTTTACACCCCTGGCTCTTAAAGGAGAAGTCCACTTCCAAAACAAAGTTTTGCATATAATGTACTCACCCCCTTGTCATCCAAAATGTTCATGTCTTTCGTTCTTCAGTTGTAAAGAAATTATGTTTTTTGAGGAAAACACTTAAGGATTTTTCTCCATATAATGGACTGATATGGTGCCCTGATTCTGAACTTCCAAAATGCAGTTTAAAGGCGGCTTCAAATGATCCTAAATGCGGTTGTAAACGATCCCAGCCGAGGAAGAACGGTCTTATCTAGAGAATGATCGGTTATTTTCATTAAAAAAAAAACAATTTAAATACTTTTTATTCTCAAATGCTTGTCTTGCCTTGCTCTCCCTGAACTGTGTATTCTGGCTCAAGACAGTTAGGGTATGTCGAAAAACTTGAATTGTATTTTCTCCCTCAGCTTCAAAAATCATTTCAAAATCATCCTACATCACTGCAGAAGTTCCAACCCAATCTTTGCAAAGTGAACATGCAAAGAAGATCAAACACCCTTAACAAAAAATGTAAAACAACGATATAGGACGACTTTGAAGTTGAGGGAGAATATGAGATGGGAGTATTTCGACATACCCTAACTGTCATGAACTGGAAAAAAACAGTCCAGGCAGAGTAAGACAAGACAAGCATTTGACATTAAAAAGTATATATATAGTATTATTTTTGTGAAAATAACCTATCGTTATGCTTTCTCAGCTGGGATTGTTTACAACCGCATTTGGGATCGTTTACAACCTCATTTAAACTGCATTTTGGAAGTTCAAAATCGGATCACCATATCAGTCCATTATATGGAGAAAAATGCTAAAATGTTTTCCTCAAAAAACTATTTCTTTACCACTGAAGAAAGAAAGACATGAACATCTTGGATGGCAAGGGGGTGAGTACATTATATGTGAATCTTTGTTTTGGAAGTGGACTTCTCCTTTAATGCATTGTTTTTCCTTCTGGAGCATCAGTGAGTGTTTGAACCTTCTGTAATAGTTGCATATGAGTCCCTTAGTTGTCCTCAGTGTGAAAAGATGGATCTCACAGTCATACAGTCATTGTTGGAAAGGGTATAAATGCACAAAGATGTTGAAAAAACAAAGAATTTGTGGGACCTGAAGGATTTTTGTGAAGAACAGCATGCAGTTTTGTCTAACAAGACAAAAAATTACAGCTGTGGATCATTCAGGTAACAACACAGTATTAAAAATTAAGTGTATTTAAACTTTTGAACTGGGTCATTTTTTTTATAAATTCAGCTATTATTTTCTCTTGTGGACTATATGTAGATGTCTATTATGTGAAATATCTTATTCAGGTCAGTACTAAATAAAAAATAACATGCATTTTGTATGATCCCTCTATTTTGGTCAAATAATTAACATTTTGCAGATTCTGCAAGGTGTATGCAAACCGTTGACCTCAACTGTATATTAATCTATATCTACCAGGACTAAGACGAGTCCAGACCAATAAAAACACTCATTAAGGTTATAAAAGTATTAAAGTTAGGTAAGGTACAACTTTTATTAACTTAATAAAATATAGTGTATGTGAAAGAAAGCACTAATTGGAAGACACATTTTAAACTTTTATTTTACACTAACTGGAAGACACATTTTAGAGCTGTTTTTACAGAAAAGGGGAAACAATCTTAAGTCAACATAAGGGAAAATGGCAAGATTTATGCGACTTTGAGGTAAAGAACAACATACCTGTATAGTACAAATCTATACAATGAATACATGAAATAGAATATGAGATTCAGTAGTTTTTAACAACTCACAGTATAGTTTGCTATGTGAAGATATAATAACGTGGGATCTAACGTTACGATCAATGACTTTTCAACAGTTCTGTGTAATCACACTGGCATCAAACTCTCCAGAATTTTCATTTCACATTCATGCAGTTATAAACATCTTAGATCAAAAGAACAGAAAAGCCCACCAGAGCACATCAATACACATAGTAGCAGAAATGCTTCTATATGGATTAGCTGTTTACATTTTCTCCAAATTCAAAGGACAACTTAGAAGTTGTGTGCTTTTAAAGTGCAACATGCATTTTAAGTAATGCACACTTCTGATTTCAGTCTTTAAAGAATGGCAGCATAAAAATTATGATTTATCATGATGAACTTGAGCAATATTCAGTACCTAAAGCACAAAATATACCATAGAATCAATGAAAAAATAGTGCTAGAACACTCATTGCGAATCTAAAAACAAATATGTCTAAAATAAAATTTGGGATGAGTAGCTGTTTTGATAATTCATATTTATCAAAGCAAAATCCCTTCTGTGATGCAAAACAACCCATGATATTCAGCTCACTCCTCTTTTGGTACACTTTTTGGTCAAACTTAGTTTATTTATTCGGTTTAAAACATTGTCTTAGAAGAGGAACGCAGATTAAGGAGTCTGAGCTGTTGGCATCTAATCTCCAATGCCAAATAGTCAAATTTCAGAGGACTCAATCCTCTCTATCCAGGGCAGACCAATGGGTGGCTTTGCTTCTTGTAAAGCCCCGCCCTCGTCTCCGCCCCCTGACCCCACCTCTTCAACTCTTGCCCTGCCCCCTCTCAGCATTGCCAGTTCTCTCTCTAAGGCCTCGTTCTTGTGGTACATCTCCAGGTAGCTGGCCTGCAGTTCCTTCTGGTAGCGTATCACCTTCTCCTTCTCATTTTGCCACGTGCTCCTCTCGTTTTCAAAAGCAGAAGCCTGCGCCTCGTTCTGCCGCCTTTCCAGCATCAGTTCAGCTCTGAGACGCTCCTCCGTAGCACCGGCTCCTCCAGTCTCACCCGCATCCGCTCGATGGTCCTCGAAAGCAGGCAAGGGCCATTTCCGCCTTGCGCCCTGTAGGGCCATCTGTAGCATGTCGATCTGACTGTCCTTGCTTTGGATCTGATTGCGTGCTTCATGCAGCTGAGTCTTTAAGTGGAAGATTTCGCTCAGCTTCTGTGTGACCTCTGCTTGAGAGTCCCGAAACTGTTGCTTCAGTAAAGAGATTTCTCCAGACTTTTGGCAGACCTATCAGAGCAATACAATTTAGTTACGTATTACAGTTTATACAGTACACAAAGACAAAATATGATTTGAAACGAGGCTGACAGTGTGGACAGTCAGCCTTAAACACCTCATTTAGATTTATGTTCAGTGTGAACAAACTAAAAGTATGCATGATATGTTTGTCATGCAACTAAAATCTATTTCTTTCTTTTATCTCTTCCAAACTTTTCTGAAATCCCCAGAGCTCTGAATAGATAGCTCTGACTTAATGCATACCTCCCATTGGGTCTCTTCCAGTTGGGGATTAATGCTCTGGCTTTGTGCCGCTGGGCTTTGACTTTTCAGGGTCTGGCACTCCAGCCTGACAGAATCCAGCTCCTCCTGCAGCCGGTTTCGTTCCTGCTGCGCCTTATACAGCTGCAGCTGCAGGTTTCGTTGTGTACGCTGGGACTGCTGGGATACCTGGCGCAGTTTGGCATTGTACAGTTGTTTCAGTTCTGTTACTTCCTTCTCCCAGAGTCGCTGCTTCCCTTCAAAAACCTACAGGAGGACACAAACACAGAGTTTTGAATTTTAAATCAGTTTTTTCAGGTTCATTTTTTTTTCCAGTTGTAGTGTTTGTTTATAGTCTACATTGGCGTTCAAAAGTTTGGGATCAGTAAGATTTTTAAATGTTTTTTAAAGTGTCTTCTGCTAATCAAGGCATTTATTTGATTAAAAATACAAAAAAAACGTAATATTGTGAAATATTATTGCAATTTAAAATAGTGGTTTTCTTTTCTAATATACTTTAAAATATAATTTATTTCTGTGATGCAAAGCTGAATTTTCTTCAGTCATTACTCCAGCCTTCAGTGTCACATGATCATTAAAAAATCATTCTGATATGCTGATTTATTATTAACGTTGGAAAAAAATTTTTTTATTCTTTATGAATAAAAGCCTTTATTTAAAATAGAAATCTTTCTTTAACAATGTACACTACTGTTTTAAAGTTGGGGTCAGTAGTTTTTTTTTTGATAGAAATTAATACTTTTATTCAGCAAGGATGTGTTAAGTGCATAAAAAGTGATAGTAAAGACTTGTATTGTTAGAAAAGATGTCTATTTTCAATGAACACTGTATTTTTAAACTTTTTATTCATCAAAAAAATCCTAAAAGAAAAAGTATCACAGGTTGCCAACGTTGATAATAAATAAACACTGGAGACTGGAGTAAAGATGCAGAAAATTCAGCTTTGCATCACAGAAATAAATTATATTTTAAAGTATATTAAAATACAAAACCATCATTTTAAATTGTAATAATATTTCACAATATTACTGTGTTTTTTTGGTTTTTAGATCAAATAAATGCAGCCTTAATGAGCAGAAGAGATTCCTTTAAAAAAACATTACAAATCTTACAGATCCCAAACTTTTGAATAGCAGTGTGTTTAAAATTATTTAAATGTATTGTTTTATAAAGTATCAAACTTAAAAAAAAATAAAATAAAATAATAATAATAATAAAAACTCAATCTCTCAGTTAAAAAACTATATTAACTCTAATTTAAAAAAGAGAAAAATTAATACTTTTATTCAGCAAGGATGCATTAAATTGATCAAAAGTGGCAGTAAAGACATGTATAATGTTACAAAATATTTTTAATTAAAATAATGCTGTTCTTTTGAACTTTGTATTCATCAAAGAATCTTGGAAAAAGTACAACTATTCTCTACATTGTTAATAATAATAAATGTTTCTTGAGCAACAAATCAGCATATCTCTGAAGAATCATGTGACACTGAAGACTGAAGTAATGATGATTTTAAAATATATTCAAATAGAAAACTGTTATTTAAATTGTAATAACTTTTCACAATTTTACTGTTTTTTTTCTGTATTTTTGATCAAATAAGTGCAAAAAAAGGTGCCAAAAACAAAAATATACATATATAATGAATATTGTATAATATATTATAAATGATGTATTATGAAAATCTAATTTTATAATAATATTTCAGCATATTACTGTACATTTTTATCCCAAATATGCAGCACTGTTGAACATAAGAGATTAAAAACAATAAAAAATCATTCTTATAGAGGCTGACCTGTGCAATAGCATCCTCGCTCTCATCCAGGTTCCTCCTCATCTGACGTAGCTCGTGCTCTTTTTCCTGCAGACGGTCCTCCAGGTCCCTTACCACGTCCTCAAGAGAGTGTGACAATTCGTAGGGTGGCGGAGCCTCGCTTCCATAGCACTGCAGCCGGTTCAGCGTAGCCATACTCTGACAGGACACGTCTGTGACCGTGGAAGCAGCTCCCTTGGAGCCCAGCGAGGTGCGATCTAATGAGCCGATGTGGTTGATGTGACCCATAGAGGCACTAATTTGTCCCAAGTGAGGGCGGAACGGCGGCCGATAAGGTGGCAAGCTGTTCATTGAATTATGCCCCGAGTCGGACGTGTTCTCCTCTTCCTGGCTGAGGCCCCGGGCTGCTGCTAGCACGCCTTTGCTGACACTCGCGCCTGGCCGTGAAGGGGAGGAGGACGAGGAAGAGGTGGACATTGATTTGGACGCTGCTTTGGCGTAGGACGGATGCATGCCGTTGGTTAAGCCGCTGTCTGACTCCTCCGACTTGGAGGGGTAGAGGTTCTGCATCGAACTGAAGTTTTTCGGGGTGACCGGTTTAAAGGCGGAAGGCCTGAAACGTGGCTGTGAAATGAAAAGGATAAGTCAATTGCAGCATGTGCTTCAGGAGAATAGATCTACACTTAAATACTGGAGCTGTGCCAAACAACATAAAGTAATTTAATGTGGAGCACTTTTACTTCCATATTTCTTCGGTCGTGCTGAATTTCCTGCTCAATAACGTCACCTGAGGGGGACCATATTTGATTACAGAGATAAATTTAGCAAGCGGAGGCTAGTCAGTTAGTCTACACGCTGCTGGCCCGAACAGTTTATATGATTTATTTCTGTTTGAGGCTGTGGGGAGTAGCCCACGTATCAATAAATTACACTTGCCTTGAGAAGAAATATTGGCTTTATGGAAGCGGACTGGAAACATTGTCACGATTTCTGCATTTCACTGACAGGCTTTGAAACCACAACGTGGAACCTATTCATCTTGTTTAAATACAGTTGTCGTAAAGTGTGTTTTTAACACCTGCTCCTACCGAGATTTGTTGCATACTTACTGAAAGCAAATGTTGATGGCCAAACAAGCCAGTAACTATGATAAATTCATCCTTACTTTACTACAAAGTGGTGAACATCTACTGAACAGTGTTTATTTTTCTTTTATTTCTAATGAAATAATATTAATTTAAAATTAATAAAAATGCCACTTTCAGGTCATGTCTGAATTGCCGTATTATCATGATTTTTTTTTAAATGACAACTCTGTTGTTACAACATTAGTCTCAGAAATGATTAGTTTCCATGGCAAAGCTCATAATGCCAAAACTGACATTTTTATGTTTTAAGTTTATGAAAAAAAAAAACCCCACTTTATGGATCAAATATTACAGTTTTATTTTTCTAATTATATATATATATATATATATATACACACACACACATTTATTAATTTATTATATTACTGTGATTTAAAAAAAATTACAACTCCTAAATGTTACTATTTTATTTTACTAAATGTAAATTATTTTTGTTATTAATTTATTACTATACCATTTTAAATGAGAACTCTGTTGTCACATCTTTAGTCTCATAAATTATTTGTTTCCATGGAAAAGCTTTTAATGCCAAAATTGACCGTTTTTGTCCAGTTTATTAAAAGAAAAAAAACTTTATTAGTTATATATTACTATTTTATTTGACTAATTTTATATTTTTATTAATTTGTTACCATATCACCATTCTTTTTTTAAAATGACAACTCTAAAATATTACTATTTTATTTTACTACATTTTTTTATATATTTTTGTATTTAATGAAAACTCATTTTTTGTTTTTTGTCCAGTTTATTAAAAAACAAAACTTTATAAATTAAAATATTAATATTTTATTTTTCAAATTTAATATATATTTTTGAATTAACATATTATCATGATTTTTTTTAATGACAACTCTTAATTATTACTATTTTATTTTACTAAATTCATATTATTTTTTAAAATGTATTTATTACCACATTACATCACATCTGTAATCTCATTAATAAGTTTCCATGCAAAATGTTTTTTAATATATTTTATTAATAATAATATTTTTAACAACATATCTTTGTGGTGTTGACAACAACAAAATGCTTCATTAATTTCAGATTTTTAGTTGCTGGTTTTATATAAAATTTGAAGAAATTAATGCTGATTTGCATTTACAAATGAAGAGTTAATGTGCAAAAACAGATAACTGAGTTATTATTATTTAATCAAAACAACCCAATTGCTGTTTGATTGATATTACTTGGAATGCAGAATAAAAAACATGATTTTTGAAAATGTAAAAACGAAGTTATCTGTTTTTGCAAAAAACTTTTCAAATATTCCAAAAAAGAGATTTCACATAAAAATAGTACTTCGGTAGTCGCCCTGTCCTGCACACTGACAGTTTTAAAGTATATTAAAATATTTTAAAGGTAAATGTATATATATTACAATATGTAGTTTAACAAATCATCTGTGTGGTGCTTTGTTGATGTTGATGACATAAAAATACTGCTCCTGTAAAATATATAACGCTGAGGTGTGTAATTTCAGAACCACTAGATTCTTTAAACACAGTAGCAAAACTAATAACTGTTTTAAGCCAGATTTCCCAAACACTCCCTGCATCTGCCATTGGCCCGATGTTCAACCCTGTGATTTTAAGCTTGAAAAATATGGAAAATCACAATTGCAGTAATTCTGACATGACATGAATGAAGCATAACTCTACGACAGTTGTGTACCTTGTCAAACTTGCCACCTATAGGAAGTGAATTCTTTCCCAAATCGACCTCCTTTCCATCCCTGTGGTAGACCTTAGTGTAGACGTCGTCCTCCTCTCTCCTGTGCTCTCTCTTGATAGAGGATGTCCCGGAGATGATGTGTTTGCTGCCCTTTGCTTCCTTCTTGGTTATGTTGAGATAGTTAAGCAGCTCTCTCTGGTTGAAACCCTTCTTCAGCAGGCCGTGGTTCTGCCGTCCTGGTACTTGTGGAACTGCTCTGTTGCTCTTGGTCGGTGACACGTCTGGTTTCTCGATTAGGCTGCCGACACTTCCCATGACGCAGCGGCCCGATGCCAAAGTGGACGTTGGATAACCGGCACAGATGCTTTTGCTGGGGTCCTGGTTCAAGGACAGGGCCTGGACTGTTGCCATTGGTTACAGGATCAAATGGCTCCACTGGGATCTCTAAATTGAAAGAAGAGAAATGAAAAACAATATGAAACCTGAATCCTTCTTCTGAAGAATATCGGATATTTCAAGAAGCTCTGGTTGCATCCATTCAACTTATTTTCACTTGCTGGTTTCATACTAAGAAATAAGAAATTTAAAATTAAACAATAATTTGATGATGTCACATTGCAGGACATTGCTGGCACTGCTTCAGCTACTCATAAGCACATGTTCATATACGTAGCCTAAAAAACATTTCAAGTAAGACCACGATATGAAAGTAGGTCAAAAAGCTTCTGCTTTCCTTTTAGAAATGAGAACTACTGTACACACAGAAGTTCACAAGTCTGTTATATAACTGAGATGATACAATCTGGGAATCGTCTCATGAGCCGAATACCCTGAAAACGAGGGCAGATGCCTTTGGAACGCAGAAAAACCCACTTTTAATTTACACTGCAATACTGCTGCATTAATCAATGTCCTCTGGTAATCACTAATCTTTCCCTGCTAAAGAAAAAAGCTAAGTTGTGAACACTTCCTTTCCCTGAAAGTGAGGTTGATCTACTTATTCGCTCAGTGCTGCCCTGCTTCTCAATGGTCTTGGTTTTCAATATATCTGTTCAGTAGTGCCTCACTCTTTCTTTCTCTTTGTTTCTCTCTAACTCTTTCTCAATCAATTTTCTCTTTTCAGAGAACCTCATTAAGAGCCTGTATTGATTTCACCTCAACGACCTTCTCTCTCATTGCTATAAATGTAGGCTACTGGCCTCAAACGCCAGCGTAAAGACCAGTGCACTCAAGTGTTTCTGCTTGTGTGCACACTGATCTACAGGCACGTCTAGTGTAAATACTGTCTGTTTTATATACATGTAGGACTCATTTCTGTAACTAAGAATAAACAGATTGAAAAAGTCATAAATAATATAACAACCTTGTTTAAACAACACGTAGGCCTAATTCTGACTTGCGGTGAAGCTGATACAGAGAAACGGATCTGTTTGAGGGCCTAAAATACTCGAGCACTTCGCCATATTACTATTTAGCACCTCTGGGTCAAGCTGAGAGCACCTCTGAGTGTTCCTATTGTCTAGTGCATTTTCACCTTTGGCATCTCGCCCAAAGCAAACACATGCTCACTGTGACCTTTCACCTATGACGATGGATGTGGTGTTAAAGGAGAAGTTCACTTTGAGAATAATAATTTCCTGATAATTTACTAACCCCAATGTGATCCAAGATGTTCATGTCTTTCTGCCTTCAGTTGCAAAGAAATTATGGTTTTTGAGGAAAACATTCCAGGATTTTTCTCCATATAGTGGACTTCAATGGTGGCCAGCAGGTTGAAGGTCCAAACTGCAGTTTCAATGCAGCTTTAAAGGTCTCTACAGAATCCCAGCTGAGGAATAAAGGTCTTATCTAGTAAAACGATTGGTGACCTTCAACCCATTGGCCACCACTGAGGTCCACTATGGAGAAAAATCCTGGAATGTTTTCCTCAAAAACCTTAATTTCTTTTCAACTGAAGGACATGAACATCTTGGATTAGTGTTGTCACGATACCTAAAATGACTAAAATACCACGATACTACTATTGAACTGATACTACGAAAAAAAACATAGAACAACAGGAAAAGTAATTGAGTAACAGATGATCCAAATGGAGATCATAGTTATTTTATCTCTTAAAACAAAGCATTTCATCCCCCCTTTAAAAATAAATAAATAAATAAAATAATAATAATCGCATGCCAGTGCCACAAGACAGGATTATGGTGAACAACTGCCGAGCCTACAGGCATGTAGAGATCTTTGCTATATTGGTAAGTTAGCTTAAAGGATAAAGCCAAATCTTATTTCATTATACAGTAATTTCATTTCACAATAATTTATATCTGTAACGTAGTGAGGGAGACGTGAAGCAGGCGGATCCATATGCAGAGCTTTATTGGCTTTAGACAGAGACATCGTCATAAATCAGGCAGCGTCGAACAACGGCAAACAGGTATGTTAGGACAAAACACAAGAATAATCCATGGTACAGGCTGGGGTCGATCCATGGAGAACGTTACCCAAGGGGCCAGGCAAAAGGGTATTCCGTATAGACAGGCGAGAGTTCATACGAGGGGCAAAACAGAGTCCAAAAAACGACAAGACAATGGGTAATCCAAGGTGTAGAAACAAGACTAGAACAACAAGATAACTCAGAAAGGCTCTGTACGACTGCTAACACAATACAATACTCGGCGACTACTGAGAGGATGTCCGGGGCTTAAATAGAGTCTCTGATTGGATGCAGGTGATCAGCGCAGTGGCTGACGGGGGAACGTAGTCCGGGGTGTGGTGCAACAGTCAGTGTAATGTGAATGTGAGAGGCAACATCTGGTGGTGAGGGGACCGAAGGTCACCGGCCAGATTCCTGACAATATCATGACAGTCATTTTTTTTGTTATTTTATCTTTGTTAATAATAATAAGAACATAGATGCAAGTAACAAACTAAAACACAACTACAATAAAACAAAGACACAAATGAAATAAAGAGGGCCTTATTAAATCTGTTTAATTTTTCTAGACTCTATTTTAATGGTTACATAAAAAATACCCAAGTAGAGTTGGCAGTGAAAATTGTTTTTTGAAGCTCACAATTATCTCTTAGGCAGTCATTTTCAATGAGCGTTGAAGGACCATTAAAGTCCTGGTAATTAAAATTCAGAAAACAAATTTATTCCACTGATATTCCAGTATTACTATATACTGCAAAATCATTTTCTAAATCAATATTTTGCCTTGTTTTCAATTAAAAAAATATATTAACATCCTGAATCAATGTACTTTTTATAGACTTTTAACATACAGTTGAAGTCAAAAGTTTACATACACCTTGCAGAAGCTGCAAAATGTTAATCATTTGACCAAAATAAGAGGGAACATACAAAATGCATGTTATTTTTTATTTAGTACTGACCTGAATAAGATATACATAAAAGATGTTTACATATAATCAACAAGAGGAAATAATAGTTGCATTTATAAAAATGACTTCAAAAATTTACATACACATGATTTTGAGATCCATCTTTTCACACTGAGGACAACTGAGGGACTCATTTGCAACTATTACAGAAGGTTCAAATGCTCACTGATACTTCAGAAGGAAACATGATGCATTAAGGGAATGAGAATAAACAGAATGAAGATGTGTAAATTTTTCTTATTTTGCCTAAATATCATATTTTTTCATTTAGCACTGCCCTTCAGAAGCTACAAAAGATACTTACATGTTCCCCAGAAGACAAAATAAGTTAAATTTTCCCTGGTCTTTGAATCCTAATGCATCGTGCTTCCTTCTGAAGCATCAGTGAGCGTCTGAACCTTCTGTAATAGCTGCATATGAGTCCCTCAGTTGTCCTCAATGTGAAAAGATGGATCTCAAAATCACAGTCATTGTTGGAAAGGGTTCAAATACACAAAAAATGCTGAAAAATCAAAGAAATTGCGAGACCTGAAGGCTTTTTCTGAAGAACAGCGAGCAGTTTAACTGTTCAGGACAAAGGAGGGTATTAAAAATCAAGCATATGTAAACTTTTAAAAAAGGGGTCATTTTTATAAATTCAATAATTATTTTCTCTTGTGGACTATATGTAAATGTCTTTTATGTGAAATATCTTATTCAGGTTAGTACTAAATAAAAAAATAACATGCATTTTGTATGATCCCTCTTATTTTGGTAAAATAATTAACATTTAGCAAATTCTGCAAGGTGTATTTTGACTTCAGCTGTATCTTCAGGCTTTTTTCTCAGTTTTGAGCATAAACCTCACTTAATTTTGGTTTTACTAAATATTGTGTATACTTAATAAAACAGTGGAGAAAAAATACTTAAGATGTCTTTCATGACAAATTAGATAAAATACAGCTTTTAATTTTGTTTATATTTAATATTTGCGCCTAAAACGACGAAAAAACAATTTGCCTATGGAGAAAGAAAAATAAATATTTCAAGATACATTCTCTGAAAACAAATGGTGTTGATTTTCCTTAAAAGTTCTTTAAAAAATAGCTTAATTTGACATTTTTTACAATGTATTAACAGCTTCACCAGATGTCAGCACACTATGCCTACAAACGTTCACTTAAGCACAGCATCCCCTCCAGGCTCTTCCTTATATCAACAAAATGATCATTTACCAAATTCAGCCTTACGCTACTGGAGTGATTATGCAAATAGTTAGAGGCAAAAAAGTGCAGCACTTAAGTTCAGGCTTTTACCCATAGAGAGATCAAAATGGCACCTCATGATTTTATGCATGAGATGTGGCTGAGCTCTCCTCATATTTTCCGCCATCACAGCACTCAACTAACTACAACACTTACTGCCCAAGACCTGCGTCTGCGCAAGCGTCAATTATAAATATGCCATGACTTGGAGTGCCACTTTAGTTTATGATTGACAGTATGCATAGTGAAGTATTCTAATACAGGAACTAAGAGAAATAAGTGACTGCTCCCTGAATGTGAAAGGAAGTGGGCGTGTTGGGAAACAATTTTATGAGTAGATGCTGAGGTGAGGTCATTTCAGGGTTGATATGCATGATGGCACTTTGTGTCACAACATGAGTAAACACTGACTGTTACGCATAGAAGTGTAGGACTCTGTGGCCATGAATATGTTCAGAGACTTCCTCTTAAAATGCAGTCAGGTAAAGTGATGTTGACACACGGACAAACCAGGAAACTGATGTCTAGCTCGATAAGACAGAATTTCAAAGCTTACAGTCATATATACAACATATGAAGATTATGCTATGATATAATTCTTAGGGCTGTCGAGATAATTGAATAAGTGAAGAAAAAAAGAATGTATGTATAATGTATTAAAAAAGTGCAATTTATCATGCCTCCTGAAAAATGTGTATGAGAAATGTCTGTTGTCTGTTACGAAAAGCTTGAGATTTTATGAAGTAAGCTGAGGAATTGAGGGGGAAGGGTTAGCAAAGGTTCAAAACCGTTTTAAAAGTGGCCACAAATCTTGAAGGACAGCAAAAATGTTGCATCCAGTCTTTTTCCATAATTGCTTCAGACACTGAACAGACGGAGTGAGTTGAGAGACCAGGTTTGATTTACTGCCTAGTCGGGCCCTTCAGAGCCAGTGACCCTTACACACACATACACACACTCTCATTTACATCCCCCTCATGTAAAAAACTTAATTAGAGGCCTGTCTACCTCACAGCAGTTCAGTTTAGTTCATTTGTTTAAAGAGCACCTGAAACTTATCATTTTCTCCTTCTGATGCTGTTTTAAATGTCTTAAATATATTTACATTATATAATGATTGTAAATGTAGCAAAAGAGAAAAAAGAGTGTTTTTTTTACCTGGTGTTTGGATAAATGTTAAAACATTTTTCAATGAGAGGAAGTCAGAGTTCTCAATGTAATATATAAAGATTCTGCAACTCTCACTGATGTAACCATTTCTGAACACTTTCTTCTATTATTTGACCCAGATATTTATAGTAGAGTATAATGTCTCGGCCTAAGAACACATACATTGGCTAAATAGCTTGTATATAGAAGTGCACAAGTTAGGCACGTAAAGCTAAAGCTGGTCTCAAAGATCCTTCAAATTCCAAACATACTTTTAAAAATCAAGTTAAGACTTGCAGTCTCTCTCATCAAGACAGTTCCCTGTCTAACTTGATGTATCTCTAAAAATATCAGAAGCTTACTTCCTTCTTTGGCTGCGTTATTCATACCACCTTATTCTTGCTTTGTTGCACATTTTTGTGCACAGACCAGCACAACCTTGTTCCAGCACAGACAAGATGATGATGTTTGGAATAGCATACTACCATACTATTTTACTATTTCTGCACTATGCAGCATGGATTTTCTGCTTCCATTACCTGGGTAACTACACTGTAAAAAAACAACTTAAAAAAAGTTATTTCAACTTAAAGGGATAGTTCACCCAAAAATGAAAATTTGATGTTTATCAAATTGTTTCTTCGGTAGAACACAAACAAAGGTTTTTAACTCAAATCATTGCAGTCTGTGGCAGTCAATAGCATCCATGGCTTTGAGAGTCAAAAAAACATACACAGACAAACCCAAATTAAACCTTGCGGCTCGTGACGATACATTGAGGTGTGAAGACACAAAACAATCGGTCTGTGCAGAACACTGACCACTGCAATGATCCACTGCAATGTCCAACTGTCCTGTGCAAAAGCGATCAGGCTCAAAAGTTGGGAGTCGGTGAAAAGTCAACACTCCCGGATGAGTTTGCGCAAATATATGTAATCCTTTAGTTTTTAATTGGTTGCAACCATTAGGATAAGCACAAGTAGTTACCATTTTGAGTAGCTGTCGTACCCACAATCTCACTGTATAAACAATGAGTAACGAACGCTTGTGACAGATCCCTTCCGCGTATGCGCGGGCTATTGTGAACGCGCTCAGGACAGTTGGACATTGCGGTGGATCAGAGGTAAAAATTTTTATAAATACTGTTCAGTTCCCTGCACAGACCGACTGATCGTCTCTTCACAGCTCAATGTATTGTCACAAGCCATGAGGTTTAATTTGGGTTTGTCTGTGTATGTTTTTTTGACTCTCAAAGCCATGGATGCCATTGACTGCCATTAGATGACTGACAGACTGCAACAGTTTGAGTTAAAAATCTTCGTTTGTGTTCTACTGAAGAAACAAAGTCACCTACATCTTGGATGCCCTGGGGGTAAGCAGATAAACATCAAATTTTAATTTTTGGGTGAACTATCCCTTTAAAAAGGTAAATGTATGTGCTGCCTTAAAATTATACATTTACTCAACTCAAATGTCCACGTTTTCATGTAGTACCAATTCATGTTGACTAAACTTAAAATTTCAGGGCAGCATAAACACTTACTTTTATAAGTTAAAGCAACTTTTTAAGTTGTTTTTTTACAGTGTACATTTGTTAAACACTGGTGTACAGTGTACTGTGTCTAATGTATCCCACAATGCAGCTTAGAGTTGTCAAAAGGTACCAGGTTCGGTACTTTCGGTACTGAAATTTTTAAAACTGCGCTTCACAATCTTCCCCGAGTGCTCACAACGGGAGCGTTTGAAAGCCACGTGTGTCAGCGGATCCCTAGTACATTTGCATATAGACGGATCCGCTGACAGACGCGGCTTTCAGACACTCCCGTTGTGCTTATGTGTGAGCGCTCGGTGAGGATCGTGAAGCGCTTACCATTATAGCCAATCACAGTCATGTCTGTTGAGCGCGTGAACACTATGGCCAATCAGCGATGTTTAAAAATCAGCTCAACAGCGCTCAAATGTGAGCGGGAAATGGACGTTTTTAAAATTTCAGTACCGAAAGTACCAAACCCGGTACCTTTTGACAACCCTAATGCAGCTGGTTCAAAATATTATAAAAAGGTGATATATTATATTAATATTAAATAGTGTAATATTCTTATTAATATCGATATTAATATTTAAAGAAACAATATAAGTGTATACTGTTCATTAAGCAGTACACTATTCCATTCTGAACAATGAGTTCCTCTGAGGAGGCAAGGGAAGCAGTGCCTCCTCAAAATATTGGATGAGAAAAACATTTGTAGTACATAAATGCCAAAACAATGCCAATATTATAAAACATAACATTAAAAAGTGTATAAATCACTCATATTTCTAAAGAAACACTGTGACACCAGCAAGTAAAGTTACAGCGGGAGTCTCTCTCGCCTCCCCTGAGCCCATTGAGTTTTAACAGACCCCCTAAAATGTGCCGTACATTTGGTGGGGGGTATTTGAGAATGAATAGGGGAACTCAGGTGAGAGGAGACAATGCCTCCATCGCGATATGATTTGATATGACTGGTTATGATCGGCTGTGGTTCATATGATAAATCCCGCCTCTTGTGTTTATGCACGTTTTGTGTTCATGAATCAGTCTGAATGAACAATATAATGGCGTTAATGGGAAGACTAATTAAAAAAGTATGTAAACAACTCACTTAGATATAACTACTTTGTTACATCAAAATAAGACTTAAAATGGCCTGAAAACTGATCTGTGGGAGTTTTTAGTGAGTAATCAGCTTGGTGAAATTAAGTAAATCTCAGTGTCTGTGACAAATAATTACCGAGCTTTGATGACTGATGATCCAAAAAATTCAAAAATAGTTAATAGTTAACTATTAAAAAGAACAGCAGTATATATTATATATTATATAAATATATTGGTTAAATTGTTACTGCCTTGAGTTATTATTTTGGAATAAATGTAAACTGCTTAAAAACACTTACTCGATGAGATTCATACTCAGCTTTAATAAATAGAATATTTATTACATTGTTAAAAAACATAAAATAAAACTTTTTTCCTGATAGTGTAATGTTTCTTTAACCAAGACTGTGACATGAATTTCTATTTAATAAAAAAAAAAACAAAAAAAAAACACGACCACCGCATTTTACTGCTTTGGTGTCCCATTAACTGTTGAATTCAAGGACTGATCTGCTGGCACCTTCACAGGAAATGACACATTTCATTCCACGAGGCATTTCCAGTCAGCTGTCCTTTTTGTATCATTAGCCAAAAAACAACATGCAGAGCTATTTATTTACTCATAGCTTTCCGGTCAATGATTTCTGTTACATCATAGGCGCCATGTCGTGATTAGTATCATTTAGCCTGGGGCCATGGACAAACCTAGACATGAACCCTTCTGTATATCATCATCACATTAATGAACATGACCAGTTTGCCCCGAGGGCACAAACATTACACAAACTCTGTTCCAAAACCTAGTAAGCTGACTCAATGCCTACCAACTACCCTCCCAACTGGAAAGTGCTTTATAGAAAGCAACTCACATGGCAGGGACTGACACAGAAGAGAAGAAATTGTTGAATAAAATCATTATTTTGTTTTCTTTACGACCAAAAAGTATTCGCTATGTTATATCTTTATAACATTACAGTTGAACCACTGATGTCACATGGACTATTTTAACAATGTCCTTACTACCTTTCTGGGCCTTGAGACATGGATTGAGCTATCCTTTTAAAATGCTGCCTTTATTTGCAGCTCACTTAATTGTGGGAATATAACAACATTCTCTTTTATTGTGCACTAATTATAGACGTAAATAAAAGGTCTATTAAGGTAAAACTGCTGGAAATCATGACCAGAGTTTGTAGGACCCAAGGTGACACTGGGCCCCCTTTCATTATTCACCAATTTAGCACCAAACTACAGTCATTTGGTTGAATACGACTCTCTGTGAAATATGACAAGTCGAACGGTGGCGACTTCATTCATTGAAAAGGTCCTAACTTAACACTAGCTCTCTTTATAGGGATTGCATCACGTTCTTTAGAGGCCTTATTTTGGCATAGAAGCACCATTCATTTTTCACAGGCACGCACACTGGACACATTCTCTTTAGTGAGTACAGGGCCGTTCAGTCAAGCCATTGGGAAAGCACCATAAACTTGCCCCTTCAGGGTTAGAGGCTGAGGGTCAAACAGAGAGGGCAAAGAGGAAAGTGAATGTCTTATCACAAAATAATGACCTGAGGGCTCCACAGAGACCTTCAGCACACTGCAAGTTCTTTCTGGTGCTAACAATGGTTCTTATATTAAGAGTTAATGAGCTGAATAGCTGAATATATAAGCCAGACTGGTTTTGAACGATTGCTGATGACCATTGCTACTTGCATCAGTTTCTAAATAAAGATTCAAAGCAACTAAAGACAGAGTTCACCCAAAAATGAAAATTCTGTCATTAATTACTCACCCTCATGTTGTTCTAAACCCGTAAAACCTTCGTTCGTCTTCAGAACACAAATTAAGATATTTCTGATGAAATCCAAAAGCTTTCTGACCCTGCATAGACCGCAATGTAACTAACACGTTCAAGGCCCAGAAAGTTAGTACGAACATTGTTAAAATAGTCCATTTTATCAAAAATATCTTAATTTGTGTTCCAAAGATGAACGAAGGTGTTACGGGTCTGGAACGACATGAGGGTGAGTAATTAATGACAGAACGTTCAATTTTGAGTGAACTATCCCTTTAATATGTATTTATTTGAAAGATTTGAACTATTAAGAAACAAAATTGTTTTCACCTGTACTCATGTATGCAATAAAACTGTGTGGTTTGAAGCAGAACCAAGCCATGTGGAGGTGTTTTGAATCTTGCACGTGCGAAAATGTAGTGAAGATCAGCTTGCGAGGAGGCTTTGTGGAGGTCACTCTGAGAGTGTTAAATCGTATTAGCCCTAATGCTGTGAAGTGCCCAGCACGGACCTGAGCCGTTCAGGTTTGTTTTAACAGAGCAAATCCTTGTCCCCCGCCTGCTGAGTGCTGTCAATACTGACCTAAAGCACTTTTTCCAAATTGCTGCGTGAGGAATTAGTGCAACGAGAGATTCAGATGTTCCATTACTCAACTGCAACGTGCAACTTTAAGGGCACTTGTCTGTATTTTATGGACGCATTTTAAACAGTCGCTATGGAAACTGAATGGAAACTTCACACCTACCTTTAGAAACTTTCAGTAAATATAGCCAGGATGTGCTTTGCCTGTTAACACCTACAAAGCCTTTTATTCACGATACATTGCTTTTAAATTATGCAGCAGGGTTGATTAGCATTCAGAGGGCTGTGGAAAAAAGTAGCTACAAATATATTACACCAATCTGGCTTATGTAATTAATTGCCCTAAAAATAAAGGCAAATGTCCTTGTTTACAGTCGCATTAAAATTAATCGAACATAGGTCAGGGTTGCCACGCTTTTTCACTAATCAACTTCAATGACTTTTCCAGGTTGTGATTACTGGATAAGGATTTCAATGTTGTAGATATCATCAACAAAGAACAATTCATGAAATATTAGAATGGAAATATTTTATAGTTGAGTATAGTTTATATTCATAGAAATCATGGTGTTTATTTTAGACCTGGGATTCCCTAAATTCCCTAATCATTATTAGATTACCCTGACCATAGGAATCCTACGGAACCCTATTTTCCACCACTGAATAAGAAAATAAAAAAAGGTAACTGTGATTTTTGTCTTGCAATTGCGAGTGCATCTTTACATCTTTTTTGCTCAAAATTGCAAGATATAAATTCGCAACTGCATGTTTTAAAGTCAGAATGGCGACACATAAACTAACAATTTTTTTTTTAAAAAGTCAGAATTACAAGATATAAACTCGCAATTGCAAGTTATACAGTCAAAATTGTGAGATATAAACTTGCAATTCTGAATTTTTTTTTCTTGCAATTGCAAGTTTATATCTCACAATTCTGAATTTTTTCCTCAAAATTGCGAGATATAAACTTGCAATTGTGAGTTATAAAGTCAGAATTGGTGATTCCACCTTTTTTAAGAATTGTGATATAAACTCACAATTAGGAAAATAGAGTTGCGACTTTTTTTGCGCGTTTTATATCTAGAAACTCACTTTTTTTCTCGCTATTGTGAGTTTAAATCTCGCAGTGCTTACCTTTTTCTCACAATTCTGACTTTTTTCTCAGAGTTGTTAGATATGAACTCGCAATTGCGTGTTATAAAGTCAGAATTGCGAGATATAAATTCACAATTCTTGTTTTTTTCTCAGAATTGTGACATAAACAGACTTTTTTCCCGCAATTGCGTGTTCACAATGACAGTTCTTACTTTTTATATAAACTTGCAAATATGAGTTATGAAGTTCAATTTTGAGGGAAAAAAGACTGATATGTTCTCACAGTTGCAAGATATAAACTCACAATTCTGAGGAACAAAGTCAGAATTGTGAGTTTATATCTTGCATTTCTGACTTTATTTCTCATAATTGCAAGTTTATGTCTCACAGTTTTGACTTTATAACTTGCAATTCTAAGAAAAAAGTCATAATTGGAGATGCGAACTCGCTGGTCTTAAAGCAGTAAATAAGCCATACATTTTAAGCAGGCCTAGACTAAATCATTTTCTGCTCTTATTTTAAGCAAAATAACATAGTTTGAAAATTCAAATCTGGCTTCTGACAGCAGCCTACATTTTACAGGTAGCAAGTAACATTTGAAAATGAGCAACTAGTTACACAGTCCAGGTGTAATGTCGTAATAGGTCAGTGGTGAGGAGGGGCATCGGGTTCTATTGTTTAACCAGCTCTTTTTCTGTGTACTTTTCTCATTGAGTTCATACGAGCCAGTTCTTCTCTCTATCTGACCCTTTCCAGTGGGATGCCTGTGCCCTGAGCTGAATGGTACATTCTTTAGGGGAAGTAAGTTAGATAAGTGAGTAAAAAATGGACATTCCTCACATTTCTGTGGAGGTAATAATTAATATAAGAATTATAGCTGTCTTCACTAGGGTGCTGATATAAGACCAAAAGAAAGAGAAATTACAGAAAAAGATCAACCCAAATCTACACAAGAATTGGGAAATGGCACCTGCTGTTTTAGAAATAAACCTCAATGAATAAATTATTAGACTTAGAACTGGGCAGCAGCACAGCAATAGTAAAGCATTAGGAAATATATGATTTAGGAAACACAGTTTGAAACAGTCTGATTAAAGGAGAAGTCCACTTCCAAAACAAAGATTCACATATGATGTACTCACCCCCTTGTCATCCAAGATGTCTTTCTTTCTTTAGTCATAAAGAAATTACGTTTTTCAAGGAAAACATTTCTGCATTTTTCTCCATAAAATGGACTGATATGGTGCCCCGATTTTGAACTTCCAAAATGCAGTTAAATGCAGCTTCAAACGATCCCAAATGTGGTTGTAAATGATCCCAGCCAAGGAAGAAGGGTCTTATCTAGCGTAACAATCAGTTATTTTCATTTAAAAAATACAAATACTTTTTAATCTCAAACACTCATCTTGCCTTTCTCTCCCTGAACTGTGTATTCTGGTTCAAGACAGTTAGGGTATGTCGAAAAACTCCAATCGTATTTTCTCTCTCAACTTCAAAAATCATTTCAAAATCATCCTACATCACTGCAGAAGTACCGACACAGTCTTTGCAAAGTGAACATGCAAAGAAGATCAAACACCCTTAACAAAAAATGTAAAACAATGATATCGAAGTTGAGGGAAAACATGAGATTGGAGTTTTTCGACAAACTCTAACTGTCATGAACTGGAAAAAAAACTGTTCAGGCAGAGTAAGACAAGACAAGCATTTGGCATTAAAAAGTATAGAAATTGTATCATTTTTATTAAAAGAACCGTATTTGGGATCGTTTGAATTTAAACTGCATTTTGGAAGTTCAAAATCGGAGCACCATATCAGTCCATTATATGGAGAAGAATGCTGAAATATTTTCCTCAAAAAACATAATTTCTATACGACTGAAGAAAGAAAGACATGAACATCTTGGATGACAAGGGGGTGAGTACATTATATGTGAATCTTTGTTTTGGAAGTGGACTTCTCCTTTAAGAGAAACTCGATTTCTCAGAAAAAAGCACTCGAAGTAGTTTTTTTTCCACTGTACAGTTTAGTTTTGCTTACAAGGTCATGATATTATCTTGGATTACTATAAAAGGAATGTTCTGGCTTAAAAGTTAAGCTGTATTGTAAATAATAATTTCAATTTATCCCACAGCATGTGAAAATATCGCATTTAGAAAACAGTTACTTTGCAATATTACTATTTTTACTATAAGAGACTTTATTGAAAACATTTTAAGCATGCTGTGAGTTTGGTTTTCGGACCAATGATCCGAAAAATTCAAAAATAGTTAAAAGTTAACTATTAAAAGAATATATATATGCAAATTTTAACCAATTAGACTGTCATTACAGTTGCATCATTGTAAACATGTTTTTTGTTTGTTTTTAGGAACTGAAGGATGAGTCAGAATTATTTTATGTCACAACAGCATTTCAAAGAGCTTGCGTTTAGCCCTGAACTTTCCTCTAATTATGACATTACACATTTATCACACCATGAGATGAGATTTCAACCCTGTCAGTGGTCTCTGAACACAAAGCATGCATCTGAACAATGCCACCCTTGCGTAATAGTTTTTTTCGAATCACAATGTTGTCCCTGCAGGGAATGAGGATGTAACGTGCACTGGCAAAAAACAAAGCAGATCCTGTGTTTTCATTTGACGTCTGTATTAAAGAAATTGGTGCAGTGCATTTCAATTGCAAATAAGCTTCCCAAAGGCTACAAAGAGTCTCACTTCACAACTTTCTTGACAGTAAACAGAATGGAAGTTAATCAGCCGAACCATAATAGGTTTGTATGCTGAGAGGATCTTTTATGATGCAGAGAGCCTTCTGTGAGGCAAAGAGAGTTGAATGTCACAGTGAGGCAGTATTTGGAGACAAACGTCCCATTCGTTTCTTATTTAATGATGCTGCAAACACTAGAGAGAAGCGCACAAAGAAATACGGCTACATAAAATAAAATGCAAAACAAGATGTTCACCTGAGGAAAACTTGCTGCCGCCGCTCTCTTGTCTTCCAGTCAATGCACATATATTTGATTTCCTCCTAATGCCGCTGAGGAGAGAGAGATCCAAATTACCCATCAGCAGTTCAACATCTCTTCCTTCACTCCCACGGACCTGCTGCCAGACTACGGCCAGGAAAACCCCTGGGAATGTCTCTGGTTACTCTCTCCTGCCACCGGTACACTGATCACCCCTCTCTCCCTTTTGTAAATAAAGCGCGCCTTTCTATGGTGCCGGTGTGGAAGAACCTGTTCTTCTTGTTCTGTGACAAATGTGAAGGACACTACTTGTGCCATGGGCAGTGATATTGAATGTTGCTAATGCGGAACCAACGGAATACAGAAAGTGGAAATCGTTTGGTTTGCATTAGGCCAAAGAATGTTGTTTGCGATGGAGAAGAACCGCAGAATCTGGTGTCCAGTGGGAAACAAGCTGTGCTGTCATCTTGCAATGTGTCTAAACAATAGGTTTAGTCTTGCAGGCTACATCAGGCAGCCTTGGCAAACTCTCCACAGCATCAGATTACGTCATGCTGGTGGGAGACACTTGAAAAAAATAGGGGGCTTGTTCTACAGGAGAATTTTGGAGAGCAAATGAGTCAGTTTCTTGTGGTATCCACGTGATTCGATATATTCGTCCCATAAATGGTTTGACAGTATTTGAAAATATTTTAAAATATAATTTATTCCTTTGATCAAATTTTCAGCATCGTTACTCCAGTGTAACATGATCCTTCAGAAATCATTCTAGTATGCTGATTTGCTGTTCAAGAAACTTTTTTTTATTATTATCAATATTTAAAACAGTTGAGTACAGTTTTTTTCAGGATTCTTTGATAAATAGAAAGATCCAAAGATCAGCATTTTTCTAAAATAAAGCTTTTGTAACATTATACCATTCAAAACCTTTTTATGGGAAGGAAATTATAGAAATAAATACTTTTTATAAGCAAGGATGCTTTAAATTGATGAAAAGTGATGATAAAGACATTTTGTAATGTTACCAAAAATGTCTATTTCTGATAAATGCTGTTCTTCTGAACTTTCTATTCTTCAAAGAAACCTGAAAAAATTCTACTCAGCTGTTTTCAACATCATAATAATAATAGACATTATTCGGGCAGCAAATCAGAATATTAGAATGATTTCTGAAGGATCATGTGACTGGAGTAACGATGCTAAAAATTTGGTTTTGAAATCACAGGAATAAATTACATTTTTAAATACATTCAAATAGAAAACAGTTATTTTAAAAAGTAAAATATTTCAGAATTTAACTGTTTTTGCTGTAATTTGGATCAAATAAATGCAGGCTTGGTGAGCAGAAGAGACTTCTTTAAAAAACATTAACAATTTTACTGTTCAAAAACTTTTGACTGGTAGTGTATATTATATTAGTGTTAGTATTAGTATTAATTTCTTTATGAAACAACAAATTTTACTGACCCCAGACTTTTATATATATATGTTTATTCACAATGCATCTTTATATTGTTTTACTCTAATGATATTTGTGCCAAAAAGCTAACACAATGTATTAATTATTGCCATGTTGGTTATCTAACACTTCAAACAAAAGAATCTGGTATCGGTTGATACATCATCAGTCAATCTCTTCACATGATCATGAGGGAACTTGTTACAGGTGTGAGAAAGGGCCAGATATCACCTCTGGAATGCCTCAGCTGACTTTTATGATACACTTTAACCAAAGTACAGTACGTCACACTTGGCCCAAGATCAACCAGACAAGCACATTTTTTTCTGGGAGGGAGATTTTTGGAAAGGCCATATTTACATATGGGTTATTTCACTGGCAGAGAGATCAAACAGAAAAAATAAATAGCTACTGAAGGACGAAGCAGACTTTATAATGAGTGCCCCAGTCATGTTTCTTAAACACAGTGTTGCATATTCTCTCCCTGCAGGCAAGTCTAGAAGATTCCATAAATTCAGCTATTACCATAGCTGACAGGAGAAGGCTTTCCTGAGATGAACGAACAAGAAGAAAAAGAACAGAGGAAGGATGAGGATGTGTGGTAAGGTAGACAAGTTGAAGCCTGCTCTCAGTTATCTATCTGACTCCTGATGACAAACAGCTAACTGAGCCAGACCTGTTTCCTCAACCTCAGTCCATCATGAAATCAAATGATTGCGTTCCACAGAAGAAATTTTATCTTGAATAGCTATGAAAATACAAAACTAATTGCTTAGAAAAGTCATCAACAAACCAGGAGTTATTTTTCCATTGTGAGTGGAAAAACACTTTACCTAGACCAACTCTACTTTCTCTATAGTAGCAGCACGATCAGAAAAAAATCAACAACCCTGTACATTTCTGGAAAGCAGCCATTAGCCAGCTATAAAAAGAAACAATAAGTACAAGAGTTTGATCCTCTTCTATACCGCAGCCCAAAAGACCTTCAGAGAAAAACTGCAAACTGATTTCCAGGTAGTTTTGAATTACAACCTGTTTATTGCTATGAGAAATATTTGAGTGATGGAAACAAAGTGCTGTAATCGATATCACCCTGTTGCTTATGATTTGCTGGAAGTAAAATGAGGAGGAAATGAACCCATGTCAACTAAGGGTCAAACAAATTATTACTTTCTTCCTCATTGGTGTAGACATTTCATCCAAAACAACATGCATGATGCTAATTGTAGGGAAAGTCTCCCTAGAGTAACCTAGGGTTAAATGATTTGCATACAAGAAAAAATAAAACTAAAATTCAGGAATTGAATCTATGGTGTATCAACAATTTTCCCTCAGAAACTGCTAGTGAATTTCACAAAAAATAGCAAAGAAATTTTTAATAACACAGTAATTAAACGTGGCATTGTGAAGTAGAAAAACTGAAATAGTATTTTCTTATAAAATGTTATAAAAGTGTTATAAAAAATAAAAAAAAACACTTTTCTTATAAAACACTTTCTTATAAAACACAATCTTTGTTTTGTTACAACTTAAAAAAAATCACAGTGTAGATTTAAAAAAATTGACAGTGCTAGTATTTTAAAAGGATTGTTCACCCAAAAATGAAAATCACTCTGTGATTTACTCACCCTCAAGCTGTCTTAGGTGTGTATGGCTTTCTTCTTTGAGGCAAATACAATTGGAGTTGTATTTATAACAAGCTTTATAATGCCAGTGAATGGGTGTTGAGATTTTGCAGCAAAATAGAGTACATCCATCCATCATAAAAATACTCCACGCAGCTCAGGGGGGGTTAATAAGTCCTTCAGAAGCAGTGTTGCCAAGTGTGTGGTTTTTCCGCAGAAAACCTGCTGTTGCTGCAGGTTGTTTTTGATGTCCGCGGGTTGAAACGACCCCAAAAACGTCATATTTAGCCCCTGAAATATGAATTTATCTGGGGAACCCTGACGAAAAAATGTGTATTTTACCCCCCGGAATGCGATTTTTAACGGGGGACCCCTCTCGAAATGCAGTTGGGCTAGATTTGGGCTAGTCTTGAGTAGCAATTGGGCGGGTTTTGTTGTGAAAACATGGCAACCCTGTTCTGAATCGAATCAGTGCATTTGTGCAAAAAAAATATCCACATTTAAAAATTTATGAACCGTAATATCTTACTTTCGCTAACTGTCATGCACGTACACGAGAGTGGCGTTCCAGCGGATGACGTAGGACATAGGTGTATCGTAAGCTTGAAAACCAAGTTTTGTTTACAGCAAAGGAAAACCAGTCTCCTCTTGGCTTATATCGAAATCCTCTGACACTTTTCTTTACAAATCCTTGTTTTGTACTTTTCATTTGTGAAAAGTGTTTTGCTTTGCTCTCTCCTCTGCGCTTCCACGTTCGTCACTTCTCATCGGAGCTTACGCTACACCTACGACCTACATCATCCGCTGGAACGCCACTCTCTCGTGAATGTGAGTACGACAGTTAGCAGAAGCTAGAGATTACAGTTTATAAAGTTCTTTTACAAACACATCGATTCATTTCAGAAGGCCTTTATTAACCCCTGCTTTATTAGCCACGTGGAGTACTTTTAATGATGGATGGATGCACTTTATTGGACTTCTAAAACTCAACACCCACTCACTGCCATTATAAAGCTTGGAAGAGCCAGGATATTTTTAAATATAACCCCGACTGTATTTGTCTGAAAGAAGACACATATACACCTAGGATGGCCTGAGGGTGAGTAAATCGTAGGGTAATTTTCATTTTTGGGTGAACTATCCATTTAAATTGTATTTCTAAGCAATGTTTTATAGGTATAAAAATGAAGTCAAATTTAAATATTCAATAACAAATTATTTTGAGAGCCTTCTCTACTTGGGAATGAAACTGATCCTTTGTATTAGCAACCTAGTGCATTAGTAGCCTTAGCCTACCTCATTATGTCAATCCAACAGCCACAAAAAAAACTACCAGTGCATTCTTCATTCTCTTCAATACACAATAGACCCACATACAAATGTTCCCAAACTGAAACCTGATATAAACACTGGCTGTCAGGACTATTTTACACTGTTCTCTTTTGGCCATCAAACCTTAACAAAACCTCTAAGAAAAAATGTTAATGAAAGCAGTCTTGTAGTGAAAGATAAAAGACCAGTTCTCTAGACAGACATGATAGTGCCACTAGGAAATGTTTTATACTGTCAGCGAATCCAGAAGATTGTTGCTGAACCACTTTGTAAGAGCACAATCAGCATTTGGTTTGTTTAGTATGATATCAAAAGAATCACATGAATCAGCACAAAGCTACAGTATGTGCTTGAAGGCGAACACAGTCCAGTATACTTCTGGCCAAACGCAAAACACTGCTAAATTAGAAGAAACTTAAAAGACGTTCTGATTATTTTGAGGTAATGTTATAGGATCAGAGCATCTATTTGTTCTCCAACACCACAAATCTTTAATTACAACGACAGACGCGTCTCTCAACGGATAAAAGGATCTAAAGGCAGAAGGAGAATCTGAGTGGTGAGTGTGAGCGCGTGTGATGTTGTCCTGAGAAAGAAAGCTGACTAATCCTAATCCTACACAAGTCTTTCTATGCAGTGTCAGAAAGGGGTTCATGGGATAGAAGGCTAGCAAGCGGAGGTGAAGAGGAGGAATATATCAGCTGGATGTTTATAGCTATAGCTATGCTTAGCTTATCTTCCCTGGGTGCAGCTATGTTAAAAGCCCACTGTCTTCAATAAGGTCCTGTGATTAGGGTATCAACAGTTATGACATGTAGTTATGAGCAACCTGAAATACAGTTAGGAAAGCTACTTTGAAACTGTAGCTGTTAGTAATTAAAAGTAGTTTTTTTATATATATTTTTATTTGTTTATTTTTATTTATACAACAGGGCTGTTTAATGCTCAAATCTGATTGGCTGACGAACGTTCTAACATGTGCAATTATTTTCAGGGAAACGCTAGGCAAAAGTAGTTCTGGGCAGGTCTTGACCGAGTTACACGTCCATATCACTACGCCAAACGATTTCAATTAAGATCCTTGCAGCCTAAAAGAGCAAAAGAACCAAAACCCACAACTAGGGGTATACGATATATCAACTGCAGTTTTAAACAATTCATCAAGTATATCACAAAAAACAAACAAAAACACACCCAGAGAGTGCATGCATACACTGAGATATAGGTTAGATTACTGCGCATACATATTAGAGTTTACAATTTCACTGCGTGATTTAGTCTATTAAAATACATTTAGAATTCCCCAAAAATTCAAGACTTTCATATGTATTTTATATCCTCGGGAATAGTTAATACCACACGAAAAATGACGTTTTCCTCCAAATATCAGCACAATTCCAAGTTTGATATTGATTATAAACGATTTTTTTGGTAATCAAGTAATCTATCGATTATTCTGATGATTAATTGAGTAATTGGATAATTATAATTAATTTTGTAGTAATAAATAGACCTAAGTTAACAAAAGCCTTTGTAATGACTTAAAATACATATATAATAGCAATGACGCAATAATAATTAGTTAAAATAACTTATCAAAAGCAAGTAATCATGTTGTTTTATTGAACAAAACTGTTAAAATACATAATGTATTAAAAACAATAGAGCTTTGTATCAATACTTACGAATTATAACAAATGCCTGCAGAGGGCGCAATATAATCCTTGACTTTACTGCGCAATATAATCCGTGTTTAATATTGACTAAACAACATTTAATTCAAATGTCCACTTAATCTTTAATATTTGGCCATTTCTTTATAATAAAAAAGCTACAGCCAGTGTAATTTCTTGAATATGTGGACATCAAAACGTGTAAGTGGGGTTTAAACTTTTATTTTGAAATTGCGATGAACAGTTAGCATATTGAGAAAAATAATGATGTATTCTCCTGTGTTTGCATAAGTTTATAAATGATTTAGCTTACAAATCTGGTAGAATAGCTTACGTAGCATTCCCAGATAAACGTTTTAATAAACCCAAACTCACAACAACATGCAGAGATGGAGTTTAAGATGCTCCACACATGTAAATGATAACAGTTTGTGTAGCAGCATTTACTGTGAACAGAGCCGCTCTGAGATGCACATACGTAACCAACGCATATGTAAATAAAGCACATATATTAAATCTGCATTGCTTTTATTTATTTAATTGAATCGTAGCGTTTGTGAATCCTTAATAGCATTATGCTTTTTTAATGATTTTTAAATGGGTTTAATATGTGGAATGTGCCACTTCCGGTATTTTGACAATTACTCGACACAGGCAAAATCCAATTGAAGATTTTTTAAAATCGAATATTTGAATAGAAACAAGGAATCATTGCAGCCCTAGATGTGATAAACAGCTCAATAAACAAAAAGTTAATATTATGTGACTTACATTTTAGACACAACAGTTCTTGTTTTTGCAGCATTTCGACAACGAAAATAGTTCCATACAAAGCCACAGCAAAACTGTTTTGCATCTCAATGGTGTTTCGTTACTGAATCAATCAGCCATTTGAACGAATCGGCTGAATAAATGACGCAATGATACCAAGAAAATATCGAGATAAAATATTGTCCAAATATTGTCCTACAAACCATGCATCAATAGGAAGCTTATTCATTCAGCTTTCAAATATGACTGGTTTTGTGGTCCAAGGTCACTTATAGTACAGACCTACACGCACACACGAACAGAAACGTGTTGTTAGCACAACTATAAATAAAAAGTTTAGCAACTTAAATGGAACACGTCATTTCTCAATAGCAAGGTAATTACGGTGCTGTTGTTGGAGAAGATGAATTTACAGTTTAACTGTTAGTAGAAATGTACAGTTTCAGGTAATTCACACACGCTTAATTTCTCATCCTCTAATAATTTCATTATTAACAGCATTAGTCTGCTACCAATGACTCGAGCCTTAGTTATTAAATGACGTTTTGGAATTAACAAACCGAGGCGTGTAATGAGATGCGTGAGAAATTAATTCTACACACAAGAACATTTTACAGACAAAAACCTGATGGATGTCTTAAAATACATCATCTGAATAATATTTGAGGTGTGGTAACAATGTTATAAGCTGAATAATTGACTCCGGCCCATTGAATTATTAAAAATAATGCACACCCAAGGTGTAACAGCCACGCTTCACGTCATGGCTGCATCACCGTCTCATGTGTGCATTATATTCTAATATCTCATCTGCTCATTGTCAATTATTCCTTACTTACTAAGTACAACTAGCAAAAAAGTAAGTACATTCCAGCTACTTTTTCTGGCACAAAAACAAGGAAATACAGTATGTTTTTATTCAAGTTTATTGCTGTCATTCAAATGTCTTCCTTGTTTTTGAAATACTAGAATACACTGTAATCTATATAAATAAACACCCTACATTGCTAAAGGTAGCTTGAAACTGGATAAGCTATGGTATTTTAAAAATAGATAAACTGCTGTCACATCTGAAACCTGCTACTTTTATTTAGTTATTTCCCCAACGCTGCTAATGACTTGAGCAAAAGTTTATAAAAAGTTTTCAGGTTTCGGATACTCAAGGCAGGCATTAAGTGGCCTATAAAAACTACAGGGCTACAGGATAGAAGCGTAAACAGGTGAAGTGATTGCATGCTAATGCACGGTTCAGTTGCTGAGCCAAAGCCCTGCAGGGAGCAGCTTTAAAGGTGTAGTTTCTGATAACATTGAATGACGCCTTCCATGCCGCACACCTGCTCTCCTGATGCTAACACCAAATTAGTGTTAGTCACTGTTGGTTTGTCTCTCTTTTGGAAGTTAGCTAATAAATTATACATCAGTGTTATATAATATTGTTTGGAGTCTGTAAGTTTTTTTGTTTTTGTTTTTGAAGATTCTTACACTCACCAAGGCTGCATTTACTTGATAAAAAATACAGTAAATCAATAATATTTTAAAATATTATTACAATAACAGTTTTTAAATATATTTTAAAACGCAATTTATTCCTGTGATGGCAAAAGCTGAATTTTCAGCAGTCTTCAGTGTCACATGATCCTTCGGAAATCATTCTAATTTGTTGCTTTGCTACTCAAGAAACATTTATTTTCATCACCAATGTTGAAAACAGTCGTGCTGCTATTTTTGTAGAAACTGAGATACATTTTTTTCAGAGTTTTTTGATAAATAGAAGTTTCAAAAGAACTTTTTTGTGTGGAATATATATATTTGACTGATCAGATTGGTAGTTCCACCCCAAATTCACATCATTAGTTGATCTCAGTGCTATTATGTCTTGCCCAGAATAGTAGTGCAGTTACTTAACAATAGATATATTCAGCAGTCCAGGTCAAGGATGGCATGGCAGTTTGTGCCAGATCCTCCGCTCGTCTCATCTGACAGCTGTCATGTATGTTTCCTGCAAGGTGACAACCAATCAGAACTCTTGAAAAGCCTAAAAATGAAGCCCTACAGAACATTCAGCAATCCAGTCGTCCATCCAACTCCCTTGTCTAAAAGCCAACCTAAGTATAGTTTCATGTTGTTAGACACCCCCTTAATGCATTCTATGTGAGACCCACGGAGGTGCTTCACGCCCTTTGACCAGCTCCACTTGAGAGACACTCCCACAATGGGCCTTGACTCCATAGGTCAGGGGGTCTGTTTTGGCCCCTGGTTTCCAAGGTTACTGCCTAGCGGAAAAGAACGCTACTCAGTTCCCTTTTGTCCATAAAATCAGGGCATCAAAAGCAGAGTAGAGCTGGAGTCTAGAGTGAGGACTCCCACCAAAACATTTCACAACAGTCACCCGTAAATACATGTACACACTGGGCAGAATGAGTGAGATGGGGGTCCGAGCGCTCTGCGCCCACCAAGGCAGATGACAGGAACAGGCAGGCTGCAGTCCAACTATGCAAATTGCCTTTTTTATGGTTTGTGGCAACCTATTAAGTGCTGAGAAAACTTCTTAGTGACCTTACGTTAATGGAACTGACCTGCCAGGAATGCAATGCAATTGTTTTTAAAACAAAAGCGCACTAATCGACGCGCATAAAAGCAGTGTGAAGATAACAATATGCTACCATGACTATAAATGGGAGAAAAATGCTGTTGCAAGAAATTACAATATATATTCTGTCGCTATCCACTAGCTACTATTATATAGCATATATGTTCTGATGCATATATGTGAAATTATTTTGCAGCTCTTCAGTGTGTCAAACTGAAAGACACCTGTAAACGCAATTTTAGATCACATGCGGCAAAAATACAGTAAGTAAATAAATAAAAGTTAAATGATGTTCTCCGTTAAGCTATTCTCACAAACAGATCATACTTAACTCTGTATGTGGCGGTCTATATGGAGACACTGCAGCAAGTGCAAATAGACTGTAAAGTCACAGTAGACTCACCATTATTGCTCGCGTTCAATCACAATTTGAGATGAGACTGATGTCTGGATCGCGGGAGATTTTTTTATAGATTATTTTGGAAGAAAACAATAGCGAGATATTCCTCGACGCCGATTGCGATCTGTAGAGACGCGGTGGAGATGATCTGATGTCGGAGTCCTGCACAACGTAATGCTGAGCTTCGGTTTCCCTCTCTGAGATTTGAACTAATCTGCACTGGAGCGGCTTCAGTGATTTATCACGGTGACTGTACAGCGACACCTGGCGATTACATAGAGGAACTGCTGGATGTTCTTTCTTTCTTATAAATATTTATTACTACATTACATACTACATATGGGCCATTCTACAGAACTGTTTTAAAGTCAGAGTTGGAAACGTATTTTGAAAATGTGTCTTTTTCCATAAATGTGACCCTGGACCACAAAACCAGTCATAAGGGTCAATTTTTTGAAATTGAGATTTATACATCACATGACTGAATACATAAGCTTTCCATTGATATATGATTTGTTAGGATAGGACAATATTTGGTCAAGATACAACTATTTGAATATCTGGAATCTGAGGGTGCAAAAAAATCTAAATACTGACAAAATTTAAAGTTGTCCAAAAGAAGTTCTTAGCAAAGCATATTAAGTTTTGATATATTTGTGGTAGGAAATTTACAAAATATCTTCATGGAACATGATCTTTACTTAATATCCTAATGATTTTGACATAAAAGACACAAATTTTGTATGTATGCAAATTGTATAACATCCAATGTACATATTTCTAGTAATTGTGCAGTTAATGCTCATATTGTATTTTCAGAACGTTTTTGAATATTTGTCCTCTCCCCAGATTTGTCACTACCGCAACAACAGTAATGTATAATTTAATAAGAAGGGTTATATTGACTTATTAAGATTTTTCTTACATCTTCCTTTTAAATTTATATATTTTGTTCTGTTTTACTAAAATGTTTTCAGAGGTAAATCAATAACAACTACAATTTTACAATATTTCAAGTGTGATTTATGAGATTTGTTGTATTTTGAATCCAGTTTTTCTTTGTAAAAGGCAAAAAGTTGATCATACTGATCTTTATACTTAAGGATTCATTAGTTTGAATGTACACTGAACCAAACACTATTATAACATCTTAGTTGATAATTCAGTATACTTTATTTTTTACAAAACATCCAGTGTTTCAGTAGTGGCAGTAATGTTTTGGTAGCAACCACATCACATTACAGAATTTTAACCCACATACTACAACACTTCTATAACACAACGAATTTGCATAACTTTACTAAAATTTTGTTTATTTCCCCCAAATAATGGATTATGTGTTGCTTTTTGTCTGTTTCGGTAGTGGCAATTTTTATACTTTTGACAATTAAAATATACTTTTGAACCTAGCTCAAAGACGCTAATCGGCACATGGTTAGCTAGCACAGTTCTGAACAGTTGTACACATATAAAAACTAAAGTGTTATGGAATAACTCCCAAAAAAGTGTGTTTAATTATAGTATTAGTAATGGTATTTGATAGTGACATTCTTTAAAGTTACACACAGATTTTTCATACTTTTGAACACATTTACTTCAAAATGAACCATGTAGCTATGAGAGAGAGTGACACATAAATATTTTCTCAACATAAATGTAGGGGTGTAGTTGAAATTAGTCTCAGCCAATGGACTGTTTCAGTAGTGACATGAAAATGCAGGACACAAAGTTTCATAATCTACAAAGAAAATATAAAATAAATATAGATATTTTTAAAAACAACAATGGAATCAGATGCAACAGTTATTTCAACATCATTTTCATAAGTTGAAATTTAGGGGTTAGGGTTCGGGACAGCCACCTCCCAATTGCAAGTACCCACTAAATGATGATAAGCTTACTGATATTTTAAATAGGCCTATTATTGTGGGTTTCAATAGATAATAAAAGTATCTTAAATGTGTTTTTACGTTGTGAAATTTAAAGTAAATCTCTGTTTGTAATGAATATTTACCAGACTTTGATGACTGATGATTCGAAAAATTAAAAAATAGTTAAAAGTTAAATAGCTGAACATAAGTTCACAAATAAAATATATTGTTTAAATTGTTACTGGTTTGAGTCTCCTTCATTTCTGCTGTTTATCTGGATATGTCATTTGGAGCACAAATGAGACCTGAGGCTGTGCTGTGTAATAGCTGCATCAGCTTTATAAAATTTTTATACTGGTAATGCATTTCCGATGGGAGCGAACAGAATACAATGATCAAAGAGGTGTATCCTGAACTCTGACATATCCGGTTGTTATAATTATTCAGAGACTCTTACAAAATCAGATGCATCTAGTCACAGAGTCATATCTGGCCTCCAGACCTCCTTATACATGAGTATGAATGACAGCACCCTGTCATTACCGCTCCCCTCCACTAACTCTCTGATGACTGTAGCCTCTGGGCACACACCTGAGTGCACACTGCATACTTCCTGCCCTTTGAGGATAGAGGAGAGACATCCTGAATGGTTTCAGGAACAGTAAATGTGTGAAAACAAATCAGCTTCTGGAGAATCTGGTGCATTAAGATCTTTTAACCCTTAGAGCCCTACTGTAGCACAACTGCAACACGTTTAAAAAGTAGTAGTTAACCTAAAAATGAAAATATGCTGAAAATGTACTCACCCTCAGACCATCCAAGATGTATACGAGTTTGTTTCCTCATCAAAACAGATTGGAAAAATTGAGCATTACATCACGTGCTCACCAATGGATCCTTTGTAGTGAATGGGTGCACTCAGAAAGAAAATCCAAAGAGCTAAGAAAAACATCACCATACATAAAACCAATTCCTAACACATTATGAATGTCAGTGCTTAGTGTAATGGTGTCGCCCTCTGCTGGTAATGTTAAAGCTGTGGTATTTCTGGGATTCAGTGGGTCTCACAAACAATGGCTTAAATCGTTATAACAGTAGGGGTTTTAAATTGCCATAAAGAACAAGGATAACAGAAGCTGGCATTAATATAATGTTTTATTTGCACAGTATGAAAAAATAGCATGTAGGTAAAGGAAAGTGGACAGGTATTAGAAATTTGTAAATAGCCTAGTAAAACGATGTTACAGAGACTAAGATGGATACGTAACCCTCATTCCATTTTTGTTTATTCATTTTTGCCAGCATTTCTATAGTTGCATGTTTGATTGTCATATTTTAATTTTGTCTGTGCTAAAATGACATATTCTCACATATACTGTAAACAGTCCCCTTTGCTTTCTTGCCATAGGGGCAATGAAACAATAGTAATAGTAATCTAGTAATAGTAGATAATAGTAGATTACTATTATAGTAATAGTAATCTAAGCACTGTTTCTGTTTTGCTCGATTGCACATGACCTGTGTCTACTCAACGGGAAAAAACGATGTTCTGTGATCCTTCTGGTTATTTTACAGCCATTTAGTATAGTATGTTATAGCTGAGAAGCATGCTGAAAAGTTTTCAGGTTTCTGATATCTCTGAAGGACTTCATGGTTTCTTAGGGTTGGTGGTGGTTCTTGCTGACTGCACTTTGACAGTGGTTGATGCAGATCTTGAACCCTGTAGGTTCTGAGCTGTGCAGGTGTATGTTCCATGGTCATCCTCTCTGACCTCGTCCACCAGCAGAATCGTCTGAGTTCGCTGTCTGTTCTGCCCATCCACCTGCACAATCTGCACGCTGTCGTCGGTGTGCATCGGGCGTTCAATCTGATAATGGAAAATAACAATAATCATTAAAAACAAATATTTTAAATAATAGAAATATAATTCAATTAAATGTTATTTTTGTCTATTTATGTTCTGATATAAACAAAATCTTAAATATATTTAAATAGAACCCGGGGTAGACTTGTACGGCTTAATATAACATAAATGATGTCTCTTACTGAAATAGGTAGTCGAAAACCCATTAAAAATAAGCATTGTTTTATACATATTTCGGACTGTGGGGGGCGCCATTATTTCGATAACAGATTATTGTTGCACTTGGTGAATTAATGACGCTAACTGTTGCTATTTTTACCGCAAGACAACTCGGAAAATAAAATCCTGATACGACGCCCCATCGTTAGGCTTTTGGTTGTAATTTTCAGCTTATGGGCAACAATAGAAGAGTTTTAAGTGTTTACTGCTTTCCTAGCGATAAAAGGAGAAAAGAATGGAAAGATGCCTATGGACGAATAAAACTTCCTAAAAAACGGCATTTTTGCTCTCTCCACTTTAGCGCTGATGTCTCTTAGGCTTTTAGTAGAGCACAGCGACTGATAGAGCTTAGAAACGTCAGAGACAAGAAACGCTAGATGCCATCCTGGCAGGATGTAAACATACGGAGGCTTGTCATGACGCCTCAGCCACTAAAGGAGTTTCTCAGTGCATTTCACTCCATATTTGGGAGAGTTTAGACCACTTGTGGGGAAAATTCGAAGATATGGCATTTGGTTTAAGCCTACGCTTATATTCATCGCCACCTGCAAGCTCTTTCAGTATTTTATTTTCAGAGATGTTGTGTTGCGGTAAAAATAGTAAAAGGTGTGCTACTGAGTAGCTCACTGAGTGCAACCATTACGTCATCAAAATATTGTATAAAATGATGTCAGTTTTATAAATAACGTAAATCTTTCAGTATGAGACATAATTTACATTACATTAAGCCATACAGGTTCTATTGAAATATTGTGAGGTTGTGTCTTATTTCTGTCTCTCATCTAACCTTTTGTCCAGGATATTCCCAGGTAAAATCCACCACTACGCCCTTCTCTCCTATCACAGTGCATGTCACCTGGAGATTCTTTCCCACTCCTATAGTGTCGGAGGAGGCCTGGATTGCAGGAGATGGTGGAGCGGCTGGATCTGCCAGGGTATATAAAGATGAAACTTATGTAGTCTGATTTATATGGTCACATGCTTATGTAATGCTTCTAGTTTGCTGTTGTGTGTTAACTACAGGAACTAGGAAACTAGGAAATACGCACAGTTGACATAGATGAGCATGTATTTGGTTGAGCTCTGGCGAAGGTTCCCCAGGCTTGCCACACAATACAGAGATCCAGCATGATACTGCTTCGGTCTGTGGATGGTGAAGCCCTTTTTGACGTCAAAGGAGATTTCTCGTCCATCCACCTTCACCTCCATTGGAGGAAATTCCCGGTGTAAAGTCACCTTTGCTAACGGAGAAGTCACCTGACATGGCAGGACGGTGGGCCAGTTAGTGCGAAGCTGAATGACCTCATAATAGTCAGCAGAAGGTACAAACAACTCCTGAGGGTCTAAGAGAGAAATGCCAACCGGCAATTGTGTTTAAATTAAAATTAAAAATGGCAACTAGTACTTAATATATTGCAGAATAGGACAAATGTATTTCAACCCTAAACAGTTTAATTTTAGATTTACAGTTGAAATCAAAAGTTTACATACACCTTGTATAATCTGCAAAATGTTAATTATTTTACCAAAATAAGAGGGATCATACAAAATGTATGTTATTTTTTATTTAGTACTGACATAAATAAGATATTTCACCTAAAAGATATTTACATGTAGTACACAACAGAAAATTATAGTTGAATTTATAAAAATGACCCCCGTTCAAAAGTTTACATAAAGTTGATTTTTAATACTGTGTTGTTACCTGAATGATCCACAGCTGTTTTTGTGTTTGTTTGTTTGTTTAGTGATAGTTGTTTATGAGTCCCTTGTTTGTCCTGAACAGTTAAACTGCCTGCTGTTCTTCAGAACAATCCTTAAGGTCCCTTAAATTCTTTGGTTTTTCAGCATTTTTGTGTATTTGAACCCTTTCCAACAATGACTGCATAACTTGGAGATCCATCTTTTCACACTGAGGACAACTGAGGGACTCATATGCAACTATTACAGAAGGCACAAACGCTCACTGATGCTTCAGAAGGAAACACAATGCGTTAAGAGACGGGGTGAAAACTTTTTGAATTCGAAGACCAGGGTAAATTTGACTTATTTTGTCTTCTGGGAAACATGTAAGTATCTTCTGTAGCTTCTGAAAGGCAGTACTAAATGAAAAAATATGATATGTACACATCTTTATTCTGTTCAAAGGTTTTCACCCCTGGCTCTTAATGCATCTTGTTTCCTTCTGAAGCATCAGTGAGTGTTTAAACCTTCTTTAATAGTTGCATATGAGTCCATCAGTTCTCCTCAGTTTGAAAAGATGGATCTCAAAATCATACCTTCATTGTTGGAAAGGGTTCAAATACAAGGGTTTTACATACTTTTACAAATCTGAAGGATTTTTCTGAAGAACAGCAGGCAGTTTAACTGTTCAGGACAAACAAGGGACTCATGAACAACTATCACTAAACAAAAAAAGAAACAGCTATGGATCACTCAGGTAACAACACAGTATTAAGAATCAAGTGTATGTAAATTTTTGAACGGGGTTATTTTTTATAAATTCAGCTATTATTTTCTCTTGTGGTCTATATGTAAACGTCTTTTATGTAAAATGTCTTATTCAGGTCAGTGCTAAATAAAAAATAACACGCATTTTGTATGATGCCTCTTATTTTGGTAAAACAACTAACACTTTGCAGATTCTGCAAAGTGTATGTAAACTTTAGATTTCAACTGTACATGTCATATTTTTTTGTTATGTTTAGAATACTATAATTTGCACTCTGTTCATCACATTACATTCTCATATTACCTGAGAAAAAGATGAAGACTTTGACACCTTTGTCATACTGTTTTCTGCAGTCTTCGTCCTCACAGTACATGGGATAGCAGGTGAACTCCCCTGTATCTGCCGCTGTTGTATTTGCCAAAATCAGCGTGCCATAACGTTCATGCTGAACTGTCCTGAAAATACAGACAAAAAACAACTGATTAATTGAATGCAATCTAATGCAATAACAGTTTTATTGTCTTTATCAGCTCATACCTGAGTCGTCCTTCATCATCCTCTTCTAGATATGCAGGAACAGCCCACTGGACAGGATTTCCTTTACATCTCAGCTCTAACGTATCACCTGCTTGGACAGTCAGCGTGTCCCCCACTTTCTGGAACCTTCCCTTGTTTACCACCTGAGTGAGGTATGTCTGAGCTTCTGTAGGGGTCTCAGGGCTGGTTTTCACTTTAGGTTTGGAAGCGGGAGTCTTTCCTGATCCCTTCCCAGACTTGGACTTGCCATTTGGTTTCTTCTCAGCTTTGGTCTTTGGATCAGGTTCAGTCTTTTGGCACATGCCTGTTTTTTTATGTAACAAACCATTCTGATACACCATCGAAATTTAACTAGAAATTTTATTATGTTTTTAAAGACTTATCAAATAAATATAACTATGCTTAGTAATTTTTACATTTATGCATTTGTCAGTTCATGTAGTCCCTGAGAACTTAAGTGCAAAACAGAAGCGTTTTATATGCAACTTTTAATGAATGTTTTACATGCATTGCGTTAATATCTGCTTTGTACAGTTATATTGTTTTCTCCTATTTGTATTACTGAGAGAATTATATCTACATAGTGTACAATATGGCCTCTTAAGAGGTAAGATACTTACCGAACTGAATGATCAAAAGAAAAGCAAGAAGAGCAAATAGCACCACCCTCCACTTCATGGCAGAGAATATTCACAGCAACCACAAACAAACTTTAGTTCACTCTGGTATACCTTCTCAGGTCTTGAAGATACACGCACAGAAGGCAGAAATAGAAAAGTAGCAGGAGAGGAGTAACCGAGTGTGTAAAGTGAGGGGTCAGATGTTTACTAGAGTCACACGAACACCCTAAATTCCTCTGGTTACACTCAATGGATCCTTTCTGTGTTCATTCTACCAATCAGGGTCTGAGGAGAGCTGACCATCCAACTGAAAAAGCAGCCAGTGTTTATTTAGCTGTAAAAACTCAGAGGCATCGGTCTAGGGTCTGCTCTGTGAAAATATTTGTCTCAAAGCAATTTGTAATTACTAAAGACTAGATAAATGTAAAATTAATCCACAAATATGTACATGTCAGTGTTATGCATATTTGCATTATATTACATTACCTTTGGTTAAATGTAATATAAAGCAATAGAGTTAAAATTGCTAAACTAAGATACTAGCAGCCTGTGAACTCATTGCCTGGTATTTTCTGTGGAATGACTCGGTTTTCTGAGTTTCTGTTTGATTTAATAGTTCAGATCTGATTAGTGTAACACAGGTAGGATCTTGTGAATGGTACTATTGTTCTTTTGTGCCCTCACAGTTGAAAGTAAGATTAAAATCCTTTAAGGGCACATCAGTTCATTCAGCAGCTCTGAGGATCAGCTATTTTCTAGTTATGCAAGTCCTATATACCAAAACGCCCAAAACTTTTTTCCAAGCTTACATTTTGTTACATAAATATCAACAACTAACTAATTCAAATCTTGATATTTTTTTCCCATCCAGCTAATGCACACTTACAGTACTTTGAGCCTTTTATTGAAGCATTTTCTCCCAACATAAACTATTGTTCAAAAGTTTTGGTCAATATGCTGTTTTTTATACTTTTATTTAGAAAGAATTGATCAAAATAGTAACAGAACAGACATTTATAATGTTAGTTGTAGCATCAATTAAGACTGGGGTAATGGCTGCTGAAAATGTAACTTTGCCATTACAGGAATAAATTACAAATTTATTAAAATAGAAAACAAATATTTGAATTATAGTTTCACTGGTGTTTTGCTGTATGTTTTGATCAAATAAATGCAGTCTTTGTGAGTATAAGAGACTTCCTTCAAAAACATTTGAAAAATTTTACCAACCCGTCAACAGTAGTGTGTAATTTAATAAAAGATGTCATGGTCAACTTGAAAATTCAGTATTACTTATTTATTCATTTATTTATTATAAAAAGTATAAAATAACAGATTATTTCACTGCAAATGCGATGAAAGCTCTAGCAAAAAAAAAAAAAAAAAGCTAGAAAGAGCTTCTTGCTGAACTTGGTCCATCTTTATCAGATTTGGGTTCAATGGTTTCGATGGTGCACTGACTGCTGAGTAACCTTTGCCTCTGGACGCTGTTTCTCACTCCATATCCAAAATAGATAAGGAATCCTGAGCAGAAAAGACACGCATTTACATATTTTTAAATATGAGTTTGACTTTAAGCAACATTTCATATTTTGCATTGCATACCCCCAGCCATCCACACAGCATAGCGAATCCAGGTGTCTCCTCCCAGTTGAACCATCAAGTAAATGTTGATGAACACACTCACCACAGGGAGTAAAGGCAAGAACGGTACCTGTGGTTACAGAAAATATGAAAGAAGTATAACTTTTATTATTGTTATTGCAAGAAAATGAAGTTGCTTTGGTAAAAGTCCTATGCTCACCATGAAGGAGGCTTTGGTTGGGTTCTGGGGTTGCCTCCAGATAATGAAGACCGTGAGTAACATTGTGACCAGGAGCAGAGTTACACTCACAACACTCCAGATCTCCAGTAACAACAAGGATCTGATGGCTTTGCTCATCAGCAGTGACAGAATAAGCACTAACACAACTGCAAAAGCAAAGATATTAAAGAAACGTACTGATATTGCTGTATAATGGTCCAAGTGGACATATTTTTCAGCATCTCTGTGGAATTTACCAAGGTTTTGTACTTACCAAGAAAAACTGTGCAGCTTGTAACAGTGTTTGAAGTTTCACTGGTAGGGTACGAAGGGGGTTTCAAAAACCCAAACGCTGAAGTTGTGGGTGTGCGCAAATCACTTCCCTCTGAAGCTGTCTCTTGATACCTTGAAAGAAACCACATTTAGCTTCAAAGATTTGCATCATGGTGTTAGAAGGGAAGTGTGGAGCTGGGAATACAACCTTAGTATGAGAATACAAATAGCCACAAGTGTGTAGGAGAAGAGAGTTCCAATCGACATCATATCAACCAATGCCTTCAGGTCAAATAAAAGAGCCATTATTGCTGGAATAAAGCAGAGCACATGATTTCCAGGGCTTTTGTATTTTGTACAAAAGCTGCAGACTACTGTACATCTTATAGAGAGAGAAAAACCCTAGTCTTATGATTCAGCTTAGTCTGTCATATGTAAGAGATGAAAAAGAGGCCCAAATTAATTGATCCGATTTGTAGATCTTTTTTTCTTTAAAGTACACTTACCCGCCACAGTGCCAGAGGATAGCGTGGCCACCACTGGACTCTGTCGTAAGCTGACTTTATGCAGTGATTTGAACATGAGTCCATCTCTGGCCATGGCAAACAGGACACGGGGCATTGGAAACATGGACCCCAAGAGACTGCAGATGAAATGAAATGTCTGTAACTGATACAATACATAACAGAGATTCAAATCTAAATCTGTGATTCTATTACCTTGTTGACAGAGCGCACAGGGACCCGACTGCCACAACGTACTTTGCAGCAGCCCAGCCAATGTAAGCAAAGGCCACAGGCAAAGGACTCTGAATGCTAAGTCGATAGTATGGCATCATCAAAGTGAGAGCAGCCGAAACGCCAAAGTACGCCAAGAAACAGATAAGTAGAGACGCCACAATACCCACAGGTATAGACTTCTGAGGGTTCTTTACCTCCTCGCCTGGAAAATGAGTTTAAAAGCATGACTATTGATGATAACATGCAACGACTTTAAAACGTTTGAGCACCAGATCATATTAGAATGATCTCTGAACAGTTATGTGACATTGAAACATTTTAAAGTATATTAAAATAGAAAACGAGTATTTTAAATTGTAGTAATAGTTCATAATATTACTATTACTGTATTTTGAGATACACAATATTTACTGTATTTTGAGCAAATAAATGCAGCTTAAGTGAACAAAAGACTACAAGAGAAAACATTAAAAACGCTCATTATTAAAATTTTCAGATTTACCTGTAGTTGCAATGCAATCAAAGCCAACAAATGCATAGAAACATGTAGCTGCCCCTGCAAGTGTTCCTTCAAATCCAAATGGGAAAAAGCCACCTACTCCATACTCAGTGGTGACGTTGGTGGATGTTAGGTTTCTATAATTAAATAAAAAACGGTAATTTTAGAAAAAAACTGAATATATGGCTGAATTTGGAGTAGCATGCTAGTATACTACTCCTGATGTTTTTGCCATAATAATAGAGTAGAAGGGTCTATTTTGGTATAGAATATATCAATTTTGCTTTTTATTTAAAAATGTTTTGTTAAACTTTTGGCAGCTGACTTTATTTTTTCCAAATGCAGTAGATTGTGTACTCTACTAAAATCTGCATACTGTATATGCACAGTATATGTACTATATACTGCATCAAGTATGCTAGTATTCTATAGTGAACATACACAGATCATTTTAAAGAGATAGTTCAATCAAAAATTTAAATTCTGTCATTAATTACTAGGGCTGCCCTCGACTAAAGATTTTTCTGGTCGACTAGTAGTCGTTCATTTTAAGCATTAGTCGACTAATCACATTTAAATCATAATAATGAGCCTTTAATTGCCTGCACAGACTAATTAGCGCTGAAGTGCATGCATAAAGCTTGCCAGAGCACAACGGCAGAAGTAATGATGATTATGAATGTGTCAGGGGAAAACAGTAAGGAGGTTGAATTAACTTTTTAACAATAAATTGATAAACTAGTGCTTTCTTTGTTTTGGGCTTAAGAGATAAAGATGGCGACACTAATTCATCATCTCTACACTAGTGATGCACCTGTATGCCTTTTTCATACAGATTACATAATCGGAGAATATTTGTTTTCCATTAGAATTGGTATTTATAAAAGTAGACATTTCACACTCTAAAGATACATTTTAATGTCTGTAAGGCAAGTATACACCGAGTTTCGGTAATTTTTTTTTTGTTTTGATGCGTACAACGTCAGAGACCGAGACGGCAGAAAGCGCATCCTGTTTGCTTTCACTATTTTACAAAAGCGCAGTGTTTGTAAAATAATGAAAGCAAACTCTACCTTTGTTTGAGTGCACACAAACAAAGGTACAGTCTTTACAGATTCGAAAGATGTACTACTCTTATATGACCTGTATGACCAAAAATGACAGAGTATTTTAAGAGTGTTTAAGAGTATTTAAGTGACTGCACTGGTGCCTCCATCTGTCATGCAGTGAGTGCGCTACTTTTCAGCTTCAACACTCTGCACAGACACTTGAATAGCGCACATTTTTTGGATAACATTAGACTGAACAGTCATGCAAAGTTGCTACTTAGATGATAAACCATATGAGATTGATGAATGATAAGCAAACATTTGGATGTCCTGCCCAATGTGCTGTATTTCCACATAGACCAGCCATGCGTGACTTTGCCACTTCCTGTGGATTTTTTTCCTCCGACTAAGCGACTAATAAAATTTTGGTCAACCCAACCTCTTCACGTCGACTAACAGTTAGTCCACTATTAGGGGGCAGCCCTATTAATTACTCACCTTCATGTCGTTCCAAACCCGTTCCAAAGAGTTTCGTTCATCTTCAGGACACAGATATTTTTGATGAAATCCGAGAGCTTTCTGACCCTGCTTAGACAGCAATACAACTGACATGCTCAAGGCCCAGAAAGATAGTAAGGACATCAATAAAATAGTCCATGTGACATCAGTGGTTCAACTGTACGCTATGAGAAAACTTTTTTTGCGTGCAAAGAAAACGAAAATAACCTAATTCAACAATTTCTTCTCTTCCTTCTCTTCAGTTGCATGGCTGTCTATGGAGGATCAGAAAGCTCTTGAATTTCATCAAAAATATATTAGTGTTCTGAAGATGAATGAAGGTCTTACATGTTTAGAAAGACATGAGGGTGAGTAATTAATGATAGAATTTAATTTTTTGTGAACTAACACTTTAATATGTTTCTAGACTGAAAGAATTACACTTAATATTATTACACTGAAAATTCCAATAAGATATGAATGCAAATATCCTTACTCATGCTTTGCTGTTGCATTGAGGATGATGTCTTCAGTGATAAACCAGTTCTGTAGGTTTCCCTTGATGAAGCCAGCAATGATGACAAATACCAACACCAGTATGTTAACACTTGTAAATACCTTGTTGACAGTGGTTGATTCTTTCACGCCATACGCAAGAAGACCTGTGAGAAAAATACAGTATGTAATGTAAATACAGTATAATGGTAAATACAGAATAATGAACACGACAGTGTATGATTAGTATAGTCAGATACCAGAGAGAATCATTATGAGAGCCGCTGCAAAGAAGTCTGGGTAGGCTGCCAGGCCAGGCAGGTTCATAGCTGCATATTTTCTAAAATAATTAGCCATCACATTTCCAATCAGATCATCGAATGTACCACTCCATGCCCTGGCCACACTCGATGTGCCTAAAATCAGTAGAAAGCTCTGTTAGTACTTGACCCTTGACTCCATTAATGGTGATCTATCTATCACCATTATGCTGTACATGCATTTTTATAGGCCTTTAATTTCTATTTACCAATGACGTAAGACAGTAGTAAATTCCATCCTGTGGTGAAGGCCCACACCTCTCCTACAGTCACATAGCTGTACAGATAGGCAGAGCCGGTCTTAGGAACCCTTGCACCAAACTCAGCATAGCAGAGCCCAGCAAAGATAGAAGCTAAAGCTGCAATGAAGAAGGAGATGATAATACTTGGTCCAGCCAAGGTCCGGGCCACCTCTCCAGAGAGCACGTAAACACCGGCCCCCAAGGTGCTGCCCACTCCCAAGGCCACCAGATCTAAAGTTGTAAGACAGCGACGAAAAGTGGAGACCTCTCCCTCTGGTTCCAGGGGCTTTCTACGGCACAGGCCCCTCATGAAAGACCGCATCGACTGCATTATTGGCTGTTTGAGGTGAGTGAGAATAACATTTTGAATATAGCTTATTTGTGAGGTTACAAATATATGAAAATTTAAAAAATGCCATATGTTAAGGTTAAGCTATATCCAAATATTTTAAAGGGAACCCCGGGTATTAAGACTTGTATGGCTTAATATAACGTAAATTATGTCTCTTCCTGAAATATGTAGAAGAAAACCCATGAAAGTATTGCGTTATTAAAAAAATCAACATGATTTTATACATATTTTGGACTATGGGGTGTGCCATTATTTATGACGTGAAATAGCTGTACCCGGTGAGCTACTGGTGCTACCTGATGCTATTTTACTGCGACACAACTTGGTTTGGTTGTAATTTTCAGTTGAAGGCCAACAAGAGAATGGAAGTGATGGAAGTCTTTTCCTAGCGATAACAAGAGGAGCAAAGAATGGGAAGATGACTGTGGACGAATAAAACTTCCTAAAGACCTGCATCTTTGTTCTCTCCACTTTATCCCTGATGCCTTTGAGGCTTTTAGTAGACCACAGCTTACAAACAGCAGAGACAAGAAACACTAGATGCAATCCTAGCAGGATGTAAACATGCCGACGCTTGTCATGATGCCACAGCCACTGAAAGAGTTTCTCAGCACTGATTTTACTCGACATCCAGGGCATTAGGACTCCTTGTGGGAAAAATTGACAGTATGGCATTTGGTTTAAGCCAAGGCTTACATCCATTGCCACCTGTAAGCTCTTTCAGTAGCTGTGGTCATTATATGAGTATTTTATTTGTGTTGAGTTGCATGGGCGTCGCTAGGCCATTTTTACTGACTACTCAGCCCCCCTAAAATTTCGTGATTAGCTCCATAAACTGTACACAAATTCATGATCGCCTCAGTCCCCTTTAAATTTCATATGAAAATTGCGGCAGACTTCGATCGGCTCCTCCCCGTCTTTCTTTCAGCGCATTTTTCAATTCGCAGACCGCTGTGGCGCAGAGCAAAAAAAACAAAGGACAAAGTCTGTGTTTATCGATAGATTGTTATAAAATCTGCATTTGTGCAGTTTAAATACAATATATAAAATATCATGGGGGAACAGTTGGTTAACCATCTACTGTAGCCTGTAGTTTTCGCTGTTCACCCCTCATCACACCACAGCTGTTTCACAGCGAAAATGAAGCACATAAACGCATACTTTATAAAACAATCATGTTGCCGTTTTCATTTGAAAATTTAACTTTAAATAGTTTCTAATACATGTGGCATAGAGGTTTGAATACTTCAGCTAAGGAGACTTGCACTAGAAATGCAAACAGTTAAAAAAAATTATTATTTTTATTTGTACAGTGAACAGGTGTGTGTGTGTGCGTGTGTGTGTGTGTGTGTGAGAGAGAGAGAGATCAGAAAGACTTGTATTTGGCTTATTCAGTAATTAAATGTTATACCTATGTATACAATACAGTGGAATATTGCAGTAAGTATAGTATACCACCCCTATTAGTCAAACGTTATTTATTTTATTTATTTATATATTTAATTATTTATTTTTTGTTATTATACCCTCATTGGGTATCCCCCCTAAAATGAAAATCCTAGAATGGCCCCTGTTGAGTTGTGGTAAAAATAGCAACAGGTAGCCCCAGTAGCTCACCGAGCGCAACCATTTCACATCATAATGGCACCCCCCATAGTCCAAAATATGTATAAAACGATGTGGATTTTTAAAATAACGTAAATCTTTCATGGGTTTTCTAGAATATATCAGTAAGAAAACTCATTTATGTTATATTAAGCCATACATGTCATAATACCAAAATAATTGTTCACCCAAAAATGAAAATTTGCTAAAAATATACTTAACACCAGGACATCCAAAATGTAGAGTTTGTTTGTTTGAAATTGTTTCTTACAAGCATGCAGCTTTTTGCTTCACAAGATGTTTATTGACAGACTGAAATCGTGTGGATTACTTTTGGAATTTTTACCAGCAGTTTTGACTCTCATTCTGACAGCACCCATTCACTGCAGAGAATTTATTGGTGAGCAAGTGATGTAATGCTGCATTTCTCTAAATCTCATCTACATCTTGTATTGCCCGAGGGGTGAGTACATTTTCAACAATTTTCATTATTGAATGAACTATTTCTTTAAACTAATGACTTTTTCTGCATCTTTTATTAAGCTAAAATTACTTTTATCATATCAAATGTCATTTTTAATATCATTTTCATGCTCTTGTGGCATTTGACAACTAATCTGGATTACGCTCAGTAATCGCCCTAAAAAATAAGCAGTTTTTAATCCTTTGAATGTTGGTCATTTATCTATCAATTCATTTTCCCTTCCATTTACCTTATCACAATGTCTTCATGTTTTCAATAGTACTGAGATGTTTTTCTTTGTATCTTTCTCTTGAAACCTTCAATAAAGAAAAAACAGATCTCTAATAAAGAATGAACACATCACTGATATCCATCACTTACTATCTTTGTGAGCCACAATTGATTTTTAATCAAATTAATTACATTAAGAGTAAAGACATAGCATAATGGATCCACTTTGAATTACTGAATAATTTCATTCAAGTGATTTTGAACTAAATTTCTCTTTTTTTTGGCAACTTTTGATGTATTGTTTCATACAACAGAAATGATGCAGTCAGGTGTCCTTCACTTTCTACTGCATCACTTATCCTCTTCTGAACTCTAGACAGAAGCCTGTTCTGTGGCTCCATGAGATAGTAGTGAAGAAAGATAGACAAATCTGCCTTCATGACTTGGCAGTGGTCAGCTGGCACTTGTTCTCTTTTTGTGGTAGCTTTCTAAAATCTGCCAACAGGAGATTTACAATCTATCCTAATCCTGTGAGGAATCTTAGCTGCGTATTGCGTTCTATAGCACTGATCACATGCCATATAGAATGCAGAGTTGCAAAAAACGTATGCTGTAATAACTTCACTTTTCTCTTGCAAATATGTTATGCAGTAATCTGTTAATTGTTAAATTGCATGCATTATGTTATGTTTTTTTAAAATCTTGTGAATTGAAGCAAGATATGTAATATTTTCCTTATTAATTAATTAATTTTCACATTTATTTACACCTGCTGTTGCACTGAAAATATGCACTGCATGCACTGAAGTAATGCACAATCCTAAAAATAATACCAAATTACTATAATGACTAAAGAGCTTGCAAAAACATTTCTTGATGCATTTAATTAGTAAGTGAATGTTTTTTTCTTTACCTTAATTGTGTCCGGAGAAGTTATCAGTCTGTTATCTTTGTAATAACCGTTTAAATATATCCGTCCCTTTCACACCAATGAAGCCAAATGATTTTTACAACAATATATACAAGAGTGGACTGTTTGACCCACCCACTCAATGGCATTAGCAACAAAGTAGCCTTTCTTTCTGCATTTCTCACTGGCCCCATAATGTGCTCATAATTGCAGCCAAGGCACAGGGTGAGGATAACATTCCATGTTGAAACCAAAGAAAGATTTGTTAACATTGCTGTGAGGTTACTCATCTCAGCAAATATCGTACAATAAAACAGGACATTGTTTCATACAAGAAAAAAATAGGACATTCTTATTTCTTAAACAATTTCAACATTTTGAGAAATTCACGGTCTGTACACTAGATGGCAGCCCAGCTTTGACGTATCTTGCTGTTTACTGACTGCAAAGAAATCAGGGCTTGTATAGTGAGCTTCATGATTTATAGTGCAAGAAGTTAACACTTTAATAATGCTTTTTGTGACTCTAGAAATTACCAATTTTTTTAAAAAAAAAAAAAAAAAGGGTTGGACAATACTTAAATCATTCTGTGCATCTAATGAAATGACAGTCTGCTTAGGTAAAAAAGTTTACTGTAAATTTGCACAGGCTGTATCAGCCCCCTCTCCCTCCGTTCTGCTCTACTATGCTGTTCTGATCTTGGATTCCTCACCCTCTTACCGGAATGACCGAAAGGCTCAGACCAAAATAGCCCTGTTACAATCTCACGCCAAGGCAGACATGAACGGTCACTGGATACTAAAAGCATTTTAGAAAACACGCTCTGCTTTTCTCTTAAAGTTTATTCATAAGACACTGTGTTTGACTTAGTTTGAACATGGCTGCATTTCAGAAAACATCTGAGTGCTTCTTTAACAGTTCATATAAACACTTTAAGTGTTTCTGCCTATATATGGGCCAGACTGCATTCCCAAGCATCTGTTTCCTCAAGTACTTTAATTTTTACTGATCTCCATTATACAATATATCATGAAGTCTGTACATATACACACACAGTCTGGTCAGCTATCCTTGTAAGGACTCTCCATAGGCGTAATGGTTTTTATACTGTACTATATTTTCTATCACCCTACTCCTAAACCTACCCATTACAGGAAACTTTCTGCATTTTTACTTAAAAAAAAAAAAACTCATTCTGTATGATTTATAAGCTTTTGTACTCATGGGGACCTCAATTTAGGTCCCCACCGTGACACATGACTTTGTATTCAGGTTTAAATCCTTACCAGGATATACAAACCAAACACACACTGTACAGACTGAAGATGAACCAGTTATAACAGTGTGTGTTATTGTGTGTGTGTGTGTGTGTGTGTGTGTGTGTGTGTGTCTTCACATATTTGATGAATGGCACACTTTTGTCATATCATCTGAATACCAACATTTGTGAGATTTAGTCAGTCAAATAATTATATTTTTTAGGTTAATCAAATTTTTTGTCTCTAGAAAATAGTGATCTGTGACATTTAATTATATTTAATATTAAAGGTTTTTAAGCCTATTTGTTAATGAGTGATTTGTGGAAACATTACATTAGATTGGTGTAAATTATTGTTTTTGTTTCAAAAAGCTTTTGATTTAGTGCCTTTTAAAATGTATTACTTAATATTTCATAATAATTACAATCATTGATGTACATTTCGGTCTCTGTTCATAAACACTGGAAAACACAACAGAACGGTTAATTTATTATACAGCAAAAATTTACATTTTGTGCTCTGACAACTAAATAAGCAAATATTACTAATTATTTACCATAATAATCCATTGGTTGATGCATCATAATTCTGTACATGCTAAATTTATAACTTCTATGTAAATATGTTAAAATGCACAAATTAAAGCACATTGTTTTTAAGAGAAGCACTTTACATTATCTTATATATATATTATGAAGATTTTGAAGCTTTCAGGCATTAGTTCACTTGAAAACGATTACCATGATTTATTAAATTATGCCAGTCCTGGTCCTGGAGATCGACTTTCCTGCAGAGTTCAGCTCCAACCCTGACCAAACACACCTGAACCAGCTAATTAGGATCTGAAGGAGCACTTAATAATTAAAGACAGGTGTGTTTGATTAGGGTTGGAACTAAACTCTGCAGGAAGGTCGATCTCCAGGAACAGGGATGGGCACCCCTGAATTATACTAATTATTCTGAAAAAGACATTAAATGTGCATTTACTAAGTATTTGTTTACTTTTAGCTGCCTTTTATTTGTCCCAGAAATTCATTAACAGTGGTTTTGAGACACTGGCACTTATTGGCTCAGCTCTTGATGTCCCAGCAATGTACTTTTAGGTCAATGTTTTTATAAAGAAGCTAAACTATTTGACTATATAAAGAAAACGTCTCGGTTACGTATGGTAACCCTCGTTCCCTGATGGAGGGAACGGAGACGTTGTGTCGAGTAGTGTACGACACTAGGGGTCGCTCTTGAGAGCCCAAACACCTCTGGCAGTTTTGAGAAAGGCCAATGAAAATTGGGTGTGCAGATTTGCACAGCTGGCCACGCCCCGGACATCCGGGTATAATAGGGCAGCGTGTGCATCTGCTCACTCGTTCTGATTCTGAGGAGCCGAGCGTCTCAGCTCACTCAGAGGCGGACCAGAGATGTGGCATGGGAGACACAACATCTCCGTTCCCTCCGTCAGTGAACGAGGGTTACCATACGTAACCGAGACGTTCCCTATCTGTCGTACACTCCGAGTTGTGTCGAGTAGTGTACAACACTAGGGGTCCCCGTAAAAACACGCCACATGTCTGACCGCGTCACGAGAGACAAGTGCAGAAGTAACAGGGCAACGTGTTAATGTAAGGGCACCTCACCTCCTCTGTGACCATCCAACGTCCAAGGACTGACCTGTACAGCGGGGTCCTGCAGCCGGGCCTCCCTCAAGGGCGGCTGAGTGTCTTGAGATCGTTGGGAAAAATGCCTGCTCCCGAAGGAAAGACATTACGGAGTTCACGACCTGCCCGACAGGGGTGGTTAGAGTGACATAGTTAGACATGGGACCTGAGGTGGGTCTCACACCCGGGAAGACAGCCAGACTCAGATCCTAGAGAACCTGTTCTCAGGGGAAAACACCGCACCACAAGAGTTATAGGTGGAAATACACATATGGGGCCACATAAGGGGCCACTACATATGGGGCACAATCCAATCAAAATAAGGGTATTCATACCTTGTGAAGGGATTCCATAGCGAGTTTCTCTGCTAAACTCTGCCATGCCAAAGATGGAGATGGTGTCCAGGGTTCGCATCAGGAAACCTACTGAAACTCAGAAGCGTAATCACCATTAGGGGAAGCGCTTTATGCAAGCTCTACACCAACCAGTGTGCTGAGTCAAGAGTTAGCAATCAAGACTCTAGCTGACACTGGTTCCGTGCGCAAATTATAAAATCTGGCAAATGTGTTAGGTGTAGCCCAACCAGCAGCTCTACAGATGTCTGTTAATGAGGCCCCATTCGCCAGGGCTGCTGAGGCAGCGATGCCCCTGGTTGAGTGGGCTCTTACCTCCAGAGGGCAGGGTAGGCCTCTGGCCAGGTAGGCCAAACGGATCGCGTTTACCAGCCAATGGGAGATCCTCTGTTTGGAGACAGCTTTCCCCTTCTGCTGTCCTCCATAACAAACAAAGAGCTGCTCCGAACGTCTGAAGGGCTGCGTTCGTTCCATGTAGATGCGCAGGGCACGGACTGGGCATAACAAGGTCAGGTTGGGGTCATCTTCCTGGGAAGAGAGAGCTTGCAAGGTCACTACCTGATCTCTGAAAGGAGTGGTGGGGACCTTGGGCACATATCCAGGCCGGGGTCTCAAGACAACGTGAGAATCCGCTGGTCCGAATTCCAGGCACGAACTGTTCACGGAGAGGGCTTGGAGGTCTCCCACTCTTTTGATGGAAGTGAGCGCAGTCAAAAGAGCCGTCTTGAAGGAGAGAGCATCGAGTTCGACTGACTGAAGGGGCTCGAATGGATCTTGTTGTAGACCTTGGAGAACCACAGCAAGATCCCAAGAGGGGATGAGATGCGACCGAGGAGGGTTCAGCCTCCGGGCTCCTCTAAGAAACCTGATTATCAAATCGTGTTTCCCCACCGAGCTGCCCCCCACCAAGTCATGATTAGCTGATATAGCTGCGACATGAACCTTGAGTGTTGAGGCAGACAGGTGCCCGTCCAGGCCTTCTTGAAGGAAGGATAACACTGATTTGATGCCACAACTCCGTGGGTCCTTCCCGTGGGAAGAACACCAGTTCACAAAGATGCGCCATCTTAGGTCATACAGCCGTCTGGTAGAGGGGGCTCTTGCCTGTAGAAGTGTGTTTACCACTGAAGGTGAAAGGTCTCTGAAGTCCTCCTGGTCACGTCCAGGGACCATAGGTGGAGGTTCCAAAGATCAGGGCGCGGGTGCCAAATTGTGCCCTTCCCCTGAGAAAGGAGGTCCTTCCTCAGAGGAATGCGCCAGGGAGGGGCTGATGCCAGGAGCACCAGGTCCGAGAACCAGGTTCTGTTGGGCCAGAAGGGGGCCACCAAGAGAATCTGTTCCTTGTCCTCCCTGACTTTGCACAAGGTTTGTGCGATGAGGCTCACTGGGGGAAACGCATACTTGAGCCGGCCCCTCGGCCAACTGTGTGCCAGTGCGTCTATACCGAGGGGGGCCTCGGTTAGACCGTACCACAGCTGGCAGTGGGTGGATTCCGGTGAGGCAAAGAGATCTACCTGTGCCTGGCCGAAATCAGTTGGACCGACTGGGGTTGGAGTCTCCACTTGCCTCCGAGCGAAACCTGTCGTGACAGGGAATCGGCCATACGATAGGCTTCGCCCGGAATGTGAGTGGCTCGTAGAGACTTGAGTCTGTGTTGACTCCAGAGCAGCAGGTGGCGGGCTAGTTGTGACATGCGAAAGGAGCGTACACCGCCCTGGTGGTTGATGTAGGCCACAGCCGCAGTGTTGTCGGACCTGACCAACACGTGCTTGCCCTGAATCATAGGTCGGAACCTCCTCAGGGCCAGGAGCACTGCCAACAACTCCAGACAATTTATGTGCCAAAACAGTCGGGGGCCTGTCCAGACCCCGGAAGCTGCCTGCCCGTTGCAGGTGGCACCCCAGCCTGTCTTGGAAGCATCTGTGGTGACAACGATGCGTCTGGACACCTGTTCCAGGGGAACTCCTGACCGTAGGAACATAATGTCTGTCCAAGGGCTGAGTGTCTGGCGACACGATGGTGTGATGTTCACTCGAAATGTGCCTCGATGCCACGCCCACCTGGGGACTCGAGTATGAAGCCAGTGCTGCAGCGGTCTCATGTGCATCAAACCCAACGGCGTGACCGCGGCTGAGGATGCCATGTGCCCTAGGAGCCTCTGAACCTGTTTTAGGGGGACCGCTGACCCGCATCTGAGTGTTGCCACACACCTCAGAACTGGCTGTGCACGCTCTGGGGAGAGACGCGCAGACATACTAACCGAGTCCAGCTCTACGCCGAGAAAAGAGATCCTCTGTGCCGGGGAGAGTTTGCTCTTTTCCCAGTTGACCCGAGGTCCCAACTGGGCCAATGGTTGAGAACCATGTCCCTGTGTACGCAACCCATATCCCACGAGTGAGCTAGGAATAGCCAGTCGTCAAGATAATTGAGAATGCGGATGCCCACTTCCCTGAGGGGGGCAAGGGCAGCCCCCGCTACCTTCGTAAAGGCGCAGGGCGGCAGGGATAGGCCGCAGGGGGAACCTTGTACTGATGAGCCTGATCTCGAAGACAGAGTCTTGGAGGATCAAGACATGATAGTACGTGTCGCTCAGGTCCAATGCCATCAACCAATCTTAAGCCCTGACACACAAGGAATGTGTGTTCAAGGGCTAATGTTTGAACGGGAGCTTGAGAAAGGGCCCGATTCAAAAACCTCTGTTTTAAGATTGGTATGAGTCAACCACCCATCTTGGTACAATGAAGTAGGGGTCGGCAAACCCTTTCCTTCATTTTGGCTGAGGGGATAGGATCTAATCGCACCCTTCCCAGGGGGGCTGCGATCTCCGCTTAAGGGACCATAGCATTCTTGCCCTGAGTCGATTTATAAGAGAATGCCGTAGACCTTAGCGGATGCCTTGCAACCTGAGTTGCATAGCCAAGTCAGGTAGTTCTGAGAAGCTTCAGGTCTCAGGGAACTATACCCGACGTACCTGGAATGGGAATGTCGTGGCTGAATAAGGCAGAGAACGCCGTGTTTGGAGATGAAGCCCCAAGAGCGCGGTGTGTCTTTGCCATTATGCAGAGTTTGTGCCGAATCCATCTCTCATCCCCGGGTCGAGAGTGGATCTGGACGGGTCAGCTAGCCCGCCTGCTCTGGATTGCTTGTCAGAAGAAAAACTAGAAGCCTAACGAGGGTTCTAGCAAGCCTACCGACAAGCTTGTGTTGCCACCTTCCCACAAGATCTCTGACCGCTGGGCGGTCAGGCCGGAGGCCCGGCTGTCGCGGGGCCTCAGGAGTTCTATAGGGGACCGTCCGTGGCGACGAACAGACAGGAGTAGTCGGGGGTAGAGGGCCGGAGCCCTGACCCGCGGCTCTGTCTGCTCCTACCGTGAAGGACTTTCGCTGCAAATTCTATCACGGTGTTGCCAGAAGGACCAACCTGGGAAATGGGGGGTAAGAAGCGGACTTCAAATTTCCCGCATTTCTGACAGGTGCAGCCACAGGTGGCGTTCCTGGACCAACAAGTAGACATCGCCCTTCCTAGAGCGTGTGCCACGACTCACAGCTCTAGGTTGGAACCACCCTCGTACTGAGCTCGCAATGCCACGGCCTGAACACCCAGAGGATGGCCGTGGTATGTAAGGCGGACGCAGCCTGTCCAGAAGCCATGTAAGCCTTGCCCGGAAGAACTTACAGGCCCTGAACGGGAGTTCTGGAAGGAATCTCACAAGCGGCGGCGATTAGCAGGGAGTACACTGCAATCGCCCCCTCCGCCTGGGGGAACCTCTGAAACCCCCTCGCTGGACCCCCATCGAGAGTGGTGAAGGAGGAGAAGTTGGTTTATCACGTTCTGACCATTTTTTTAAATGGGCTTTCCGCGATTTCACCAACTTCTCGTGCACTACCGGGAAACAGACACTGGAAACGAGCGTACAGGTCGTTACCCAGATGTCTATTAACCAGCCCCTTCTTGGCTGCCCGTTTCAGGCACGGCCGCCATTTTTTTGCATCCACCTCAAACTGAGAATCAGTCCCCCGTAGAGGCTTGCTCAGCTGAAGTTTCTGCTTCAAATAGTTCACGCCCTTCCTTAGCGATGCTGCCGCTAACCATTTCCGCCCAATTAGGAGTTCTGAATAAGAAAGTCAGCTGTACTGAGACAGACTAACAAACTTGTCCGGAAACTCAATCGAGGGACGCACGAAGCGAGGGGTTTGCGGGGTTTTCACCCGGCAAAACCTTCCTTGCTTTGTAATGCTCGTCACCAACGCACATCGCTACGGCCTCGTACCCGGAAGTAGAAGGACCGGAGCGGGTAGCAGTCGGGAACGTAAGCATACGACTCGTGCGCCCAGGTCATGTTTTCGCCGGCAAAACATGAATCAACAACAAGCGCTGCATCGGCGTGAGAATCTCAACACTGAATACAACGGTCGTGTTGATCGTTTTGATCGAGGGACGCGAGGAGCGAGAGGTTTGCGGGGTTTTCACCCGGCAGAGCCTTCCCTGCTTCCTAATGCTCGTTACCGACGCACATCGCAACGGCCTCGTACCCGAAAGTAGAAGGACCGGAGCGGGAAGCAGTCGGAGTGAGCCGCGGCTTCACGTAAAGCACGCGGCTGACGAGCAAGCGCGTCCATGATCGAGCTCTCGCAAGCAAAACATGAGTCAACAACAAGCGCTGCATCAGCGTGAGCATAACTCAACACTGAACACAACGGTCATGTCGATCGTTTGGGAAGGTAAGCCGCAACCAGGATGACACGGAGGGAAAGATATGTTAACCAACACACAATCCTACCGTGCCAGCTCTATCAGAGAAATCACCCATAGAAGGAAGATTGCTCTTCAAGATCGCCGTCGACGCACCCAGGGGACTCTCACAACACAGGCTGTGCTAGAGAGGGAGAGACCGCTGTCTGTGCTGCAGATCCAACGACGAGAGGTGAATGTTGCTACATCTCACGCAGAGACGCTGCATTCGGCTCCGAAGAACAGAACGAGTGAGCAGATGCACACGCTGCCCTATTTATACCCGGATGTCCGGGGCGTGGCCAGCTGTGCAAATCTGCACACCCAATTTTCATTGGCCTTTCTCAAAACTGTCAGAGGTGTTTGGGCTCTCAAGAGCGACCCCTAGTGTCGTACACTACTCGACACAACTCGGAGTGTACGACAGATAGGGAACTATGTAAACTGCATGCGACAGATGATCAGGTAATGCCAACATGGCCCCTGCCATGATAGGGCAACCCGTTTCATGTAGAATAACAATGTTTAATCCCAAAATTAATTCATTTTTTTCAGTGTAATACTTGAATATTTTTATTAATTAAATGTATTAAATGTAATATTTATTATATGATACATTTAATATTTATTACATTTAATATTAATATTTGTGTAAAACTTTGCCAAGTACATCTTAACCTCACAAATACTATGGATTTGTTTCTCGAATGCTCGTCTTGACTCAGGACTTTACAGGAATCCACAAAAGTGCTGCATATGCAAATCAGGAGGTGCACTGCAGATAGTAGCCTATACTGTCTGAAAAATAAACGGTGGATATCATAGTTACCCCAAACCCCACGTCATTTGTGAGAAGTGGTTATCACGACACGTCAGCCGTGGACATTACCTCATAGCTGGTTATCCTGAGCTAAAAACTGCGTGCAGTTTGCGCCGCATACGTTGCGTCAGAGAAGAGCATCTGATACTTGCGTGGACGTTTCTTACTAGCCAGACCACTGACAAGAGACGACGGACCACCGTCAACCGGAGCTCGAGACTCCTTGTGATTAAGGTAAAATGTCGCTTTTGCTGTCATTATTATTTGTAGCCATTCTTAACGTATGTATTAGCAAATAGCGGCACTTTGGGACACATATTGTAGCAGATAAACGCACGTTTCATAGGCAAATGCTACTACTTTAATAACTTTAGCGTTCACAGAAGCGTTTACATTCTTTCCTACTACTACAAAACTTTATATAGATAACAAAGTTTATAGAATAAACACGTGTGATGTTAGAAAATGTGAAAAGTTTAACATAAACCAAAGGGTTTACGTTATGACTGTAGTAAACGTCTTTCTATGACATATCAGATCAGCTGAGAATAGTTTTAATTTTTCATTAATTTCATTATAATTTGTGGTATTGCTGGCTGGGTGGGGCTGTGTGAATGTCTTTCTCAGACCTTGGATGTATTCCTGACGCAGAGCAGACAGAGGGACATGCCTATTTTTGGACTCCCCCTGACACACATTTACATTTTTAAACAGTATTGAAAAGTGCCTGTGATTTTTCTTTTTTTCCCCCTTTTATTTTGTTTTACCAAAGACTGCAGAGTCAAAGTACAAAATCAATAATGCTTATACAGCATATAAGAAAAAGAGAGAAATTTGATGAATTGTCATTGTGCAGTAACAGCTTGCATCCTCCGGATGTTTTGCCCACAAGTTTGGCATTATAACAGAGACCAAATATTCCACTGGTCCACTGCAGACTGGACGTTCTTCCATCACTGAGAGTTCCCTGTTCTTTATTTGCCTGTTCATGATGTAGTGAAAGAAAGCATAGTATAGTTTGCTGGGTGGAGCCAAGAGTATCCTGTGGAAAATGTGGGTTTACCCTCAGCATTTAAATCTATAGGGAGTAGAAATGGTTCGAATTAAAGGAAAATGTTAGTGCATTCCTATGTGATTAAACAAAAACCATAAAGATTCAACAGTGTTGGATACTTAGGAGTAAACTTATGGAAACATTCATAGACGATTTGCTTCAGAAGCAATGTATTTTGAAATACACTGCACATAGATGTCTCTGGAAAATGTATCATAGTTTGCATTGTATCTTATAGTAGACATAACTCAGAAACTCAGATTCTGAAAGTAACAAACTGCCATTTTAAAAAGCACATTACATTTGGTCTTTCATCATACACAAGCTAAGGAAAGGCTAACATGAATTTGTTTCTTCTTCTCTCTCTAGGTTCAAGACTATCATTCCACTGGCAACCAGCAACTGATCAAAAATGGTCAAAGTAAGCCAAAGCTTTTACATCATGCTTACATCATACATACTTGCTTAAAGTTAATGCAACATTTGCATTTTGATCATGTAGGTAGAAAAAATGGCCACAAAGAGGTAACCTCTGCCTCCTTTCTCACGTTAACGAATCTCGTTTTCCATCTATTGTCATTCAGGGAGTATAGGATATCACAGTTTTCTTTATGGAATCTCGGAGGTCAATGAATTGCTCATTAAAAAATTAGATCTGTTGAGAACACTACAATGCCACATGTAGACCTGTCCTGGCTCAGTTGTCTTATTTCTGAGTTATTTCATTTTGATATCACGAAATGTGCTTACATATCATTTTTTGAATAGGTAGTAGCAAAACACTGAGACCCTGCAGAGGATAAAACCATATCAAAAATGCATGGATGGATAACAGCAAAACTATTAAAGTAAAGCACACTAATAATTTATTATACAGTATGTGTTAGTGATGCTTGTAAAATGAAGCATCACTATTGCTATTGCTCTTATTAGGATTAGGGATTTGAATAAACCTCTAATCTTAAGTATTAAACCTGGTTTGTGCTATGCACATGAATAATACCTCAAATTATTGAGGAGAGATGAGCTATTACTCTCGTAAGTGCTCAAAATGTACAAAAGCATGATTATTGAACAGGAGAAAAAACTCATAGATTTAAATTTAAGGAGGGAGCATATAGTAAAACCATATAGTAATGGTTTCCATTTGCCACATTGGTGTACCAATCACATTTTCTGAAAGTAAAAAACTGCTTGTCACTACACTAAATGACATAAAGAATTTTTTATAATATTGTAGAAGTGTGCCGGATGTTTGTTTGCAGAGATCGGTGTTGCTAGGGGTCTGTTGCTGTAGACGTGGAAACCTACAGCTGCTGTGTTGAGCGATATCTGCTGGACAGGCCTTGAGCATGTGCACAGACGCATGAGGGGGAGGACGCTGGCTCTGTGCCTTACTAAGACACGCCAGCAAGCCCAATATAATGGGGAATAATTGTAGGGAGACAGTGAGTGCGGAGGAGCTTTGAAAATGCACAGTCATGTAGCATTTATGCCCTGTCAGATGTGAGGTCTGCAGCTCTCTGAAGGGGAACGATCCGTCTGTAGATTCAATAGGGTTGAAAGTGTAAGGTTACAGATATTTAAGTCCCATACAGGCTTTCTGTCTCTCTCTGTCATACTGCTGCTGACCATAACATACAGCTGCTGCACTGACAGGTGTCAGCTGTCCACTCTATAGTGCCGCCTGGGTTTGCACTAAAGGCCAGATGAGGGAGAGTCTGATTGTTGGTGTTAGGTTACATTTTGGGATTATATAAACACATGTAGCTTGTCCCACCCATGAGCAACTTAAAATATATTTTTGAGTTCAGAATAAAGTGTGAGACTGTAAATGTTCATCTACTGTAAATGCACTGCAAAAAAGGTCTTAATTAAAGACGTCCAACTCCAAAACAAAGATTTACATATAATGTACTCACCCCCTTGTCATCAAAGATCTTCGTGTCTTTCTTTCTTCAGTCGTAAAGAAATTATGTTTTTTGAAGAAAACATTTCTGCATTTTTCTTCATAAAATGGACTGATATGGTACCCCAATTTTGAACTTCCAAAATGCATTTTAAATGCGGCTTCAAACAGTCCCAAATGCGTTTGTAAATGATCCCAGCCGAGGAAGAAGGGTCTTATCTAGCGAAACGATCGGTTATTTTCATAAAAAAAAAAAAAAAAATTAAATGTAATTTAATTTAAATACTTCTTAATCTCAAACGCTCGATGGTAACAGTAAAGACTTACATTGTTGCAAAATATTACTATTTCAGAAAGATGTGAATCATTTAGCACAGTTTAAACAAAAAACTTTAACTGTTTCTAACTTTGATAATTAAAAGAAATGTTTCTTGAACAACAAATTAGTGTATTAGAATGATTTCTGAAGGATAATATGACACTGAAGTATTGACTGAAGTATGACTGAAGAATGATGCTGAAAATTCAGCATTGCCATTATCAGAATTTATTACATTATAAAATAAATTAAAATAGAAAACAGTTATTATCAACTGCAATAATGTTTCACAATAGTCCTGTTTATACTCCATTTTCTTAAGATACACTACCAGTCAAAAGTTTGTGAACAGTAAGATTTTTAATGTTTTTTAAAGAAGTCTCTTCTGCTCACCAAGCCTGCATTTATTTGATCCAAAGTACAGCAACATAACTGGTTTCTGTTTGAATATATTTTAAAATGTAATTTATTCCTGTGTCTTCAAAGCTGATTTTTTTTCAGGATCATTACTCCAGTCACATGATACTTTAGAAATCATTCTGATATTCTTATATGCTGCTTGTTGAAAACAGCCGAGTAGAATTTTTTCAGGTTTCCTTGATGAATAGAAAGTTCAAAAGAACAGCATTTATCTGAAATAGAAATCTTTTGTAACATTCAAAATGTTTTTATCATCACTTTTGATCATTTTAAAGCATCCTTGCTAAATAAAAGTATTAATTTCTATCATTTCTTTACCCCCAAGAAAAATACTGACTCTAAGCTTTTGAATGGTATAGTGTATAATGTTCCAAAACGTTTTAAAATTAGATAAATGCTGATCTTTGGATCTTTCTATTCATCAAAGAATCCTGAAAAAAATGCACTGAACTGTTTTAAATATTGATAATAATAATAAAAAAAATAATAAATGTTTCTTGAACAGCAAATCAGCATATTAGAATGATTTCTGAAAGATCATATGACACTAAAGACTGGAGTAATGATGCTGAAAATGTAGCTTTGATCACAGGAATAAATTACATTTTAAAAAATATATTTAATAGAAAGCAGTTATTTTAAATAGTAAAAATATTTCAAGATATTACGGCTTTTCCTGTATTTTGGATCAAATAAATGCAGGCTTGGTGAGCAGAAGAGACTTTTTTAAAACTTTTTTTGCAGTTCAAAAACCTTTGACTGGTATTGTAAATGCAAAATTATGTATATGTAAGATTTTTTTTCTTGTTTAAGCCTCACTAAATGAATGCTTAAAGGAAGAAAAAATTGGGGAAGAGCATTTAATTCAAGATATATTTTCTGAAATTAAGTCATATTGTATGCAGTTTTTGCTTTTGCAGTTTAATTTTGCAACTGTTAGTCTTCAACATTCAGTAAAAACAACAACTAAACATCTATATTTTTGACATAGGAATTCAGAGGTACGGTTGCAGATCACCCTGACTTTGATGCGGGCAGTGATGCTGAGGCCCTCTATAATGCCATGAAAGGCTTTGGTGAGTGTCATTTTAGTGACTACTCATCTATGTTTAATGTGAAGCCAGTGGCTGCTGGGATATGTCCATATGATCACTTAAATGTATTTTCTACTGTGTCACAGGAAGTGACAAGGAGGCCATCTTAGACCTGATTACCTCACGAAGCAATGCTCAGAGGCAGGAGATCCGTGCTGCATACAAATCACAATATGGGAAGGTACGGAAAAATCTCCAGCAAGCATTTAGTAAATGGATAAAAGACGTATAGAACAAAATGCACTTTATCAAAAACACATTATTTTACAGGATTTAATTGATGATCTGAAATACGAGCTGACAGGGAAGTTTGAACGTCTGATTGTGGGTTTGATGAGACCTCCAGCCTATCATGATGCCAAAGAAATCAAGGATGCCATTAAGGTATGTAAGAGAATTTAAGACTTTCAGTTCAGATGTGCTGTGCTTGGCTGATTGAATTGCACTGAAATGTACTATTCAAATGCATGGCTTGCACAGATTATTGTATTCAAATAGATGTGTTATGCTGCATTATTCTGTCTTAAATATCTTAGGAAAATATATTGAATTACGATTAGATTTTTTTCGATATAATGACGAAATGGCTACAAGATATAGGGTCTATACTAATCTGTTAATCATCTAAATAGAACAGAATCTCTAAGCAACATTCATTAAATGATTCATTAAAACATTCATAAAAATATCAGCTATATTCTCTGTTATTTACTGCATGTTTTGTCTTGTAAATCTATTTTGCTGTTGCTATCATTAGGATTCGGTAAGTGAGTTTCCTTAATTAACTGAATGATAAAAGTCCAATTCTTTCTTTAGGAAGTGTTAACCATTTCATGATCTGTATGGCTGTGAAAAATCAAAAAGTAGTCAGCCAATCAGGATTTCAATAATAGAAAACATGGAAAAAAATGTCTGACTGTACCTTTGAAAAAGAAATAGATTTTTACATATTTAATATTTATTAATCACAGATATAGAACCTGCTTTGTTTCCTTTAATGGGGAGTTTAAACCTAAATTGCTGTTTATTGGAAATTTTAAATGCTTCCAGCAAATGCTTTGTTACCATAAAAGACTGCATGGTTTGAAAAATGTTCGCAATACTAACACTATCCTGTATGACAAAATAATCTTTTATTTGAACACATGTATTCAGTGTTGTACAGTAATTTCTCTCTGTCAGTTAAGTAACTGCACTCATATCCCTCTGAATAATTATACTAACTGACTATATCCTTTACAAATACACCTTTAAATTAAAGAGACAGAGTGTGATTTGTGCTCAGTAACTGACCTTCTTGCTGTGCTTTGAAGGGAGCAGGAACAGATGAGAAATGTTTGATTGAAATTCTGGCTTCGAGAACCAATGAGCAGATTCATAATCTGGTGGCAGCATACAAAGATGGTGAGTTTTTACACAAGTTAACAAGAAACTAAAGATTCTTCTGAACCGAGGCAAAGCCTGACTCTGTGATTGTGTTCACAGCATATGGCAGAGACCTTGAAGAGGATGTTATCGGAGACACATCTGGACATTTTAAGAAGATGCTGGTTGTTTTGCTTCAGGTGTGTCAAATCTTGTTGATTTCTGCTTGTACACCAAACCTACAGCACACAGTTTAGACATGATTTTATGATTTAAAAACCTGTTTTTGCTCTTTGGAAAACCAGAAGCTGTGTAAATTAGTTGTAGATCAGTCATATTTGTATACAAAAATAATACAAACTCACAATTCTGAGAAATTCTAAGAATTGTGAGATATAAATTTACAATTCTCACTTTTTTTTATCAGAATTACGTGATATAAACTCGCAATTCTGTTTTTTTTCCTTGCAAATGCAAGTTTGTATCTTGCAATTCTGGCTTTTTTCCTTGCAATTCTGAGAATTGTGAGATATAAACTTGTAATTGAGTTATATGTTCTCAGAATTGCAAGTTTATATCTCTCAATTCTGACTTAATAACTCACAATTGCAAACAAAGTCAGAACTGTGATGTCAACTTGAAATTCTGACTTTTTTCCTCGCAAATGTGAGTTTGTATCTCGCAATTCAAAGTTTTTTTCTCACAGTTCTGGGAATTGGGAGATATAAACTTACAATTGTGAGTTATAAAGTCAGATTTTGAGGGGAAAAAAGACTGGTATGTTGTCAGAATTGTGACTTTATATCTCACAATTCTGACTTCATAACTTGCAATTGCGAGGTTATATCACAAAATTCTGAGAAAATGTCACAAGCCTAAGATATAAACTTGCAATTCTGAGAAAAAAGTCAGAATTGTGCCTTTATTTCTCAGAATTGCAAGTTTATATCACGCAGTTCTGACTTCATTTCTCGAAATTGTGAGTTTATATCTCACCGTTCTGAGAAAAAATTCAGAATTGCGAGATGTAAAATTGCGAGGAAAAAAAGTCAATTGTGAGATAAACGTCGCAATTGTCTTTTTTTAAATTTTTTGTTCAGTGGCGAACACATACACATACAAATTGAACACATACAAATTGAATGCCTTTATTGTGGTTTTCATTTTGTTTGTGTTTAATAACAGTGATTGTCTTGTTTCTTAGGGGACCAGAGAGGAAGATGATGTTGTTAGTGAAGACCTCGTGGAGCAAGATGCTCAAGTGAGTGTGAATATTAGACTTAGAATTAGCTATAAAATACAATCTGTTTTTGGATAAATTGTACTACAAATCAATATTATGTTGATTCTGATTGGTCAATTGTGGCCTTTTGTGGTCAAATGTTTGTTTACAGTAAGTGTATAACCCTGCAAACTCTTTCTTCCCACATGAAGAAAATAAAACTTAAATGAATGTTTTATGCCTGTTTATGTATGCATTTGACTCTTTATTGCATAAAGGCAATAGGAAAACCATACTCTACCATGCAACTTAGCAAGTGTGTTTTTGACCTGACTTGCATCATGAAAAAATGTTAATGTGTGATCCTACTTTAGGACCTGTATGACGCAGGAGAGGCACAGTGGGGCACAGACGAGGCCAAATTCATCATGCTGCTGGGAAACCGAAGTGTGACCCATTTGCAGTTGGGTATGAGAACCGCAGCCACACACTGAACACAGAGATTTCTGCTGACTAACACCCCTCCTCCACTACACAATCTCTCTTCTGTGTCTGTAGCACTCCTCACTGCACCGTCGATTAGATTTAACCATCAGGTTGCTGCTTTTAATAATCTGAAAAAGAGTGTGTAATGCAACAGACAAAACCACTGTGCAGTGACCTAAATGATGTATGATTATGCAAGATGCACCACTGTGCAATATTATGATTGTTAATGAATTTAGATTATTGATTTGTTGCAATATACAGATTACACAGTGTATCATGAATTAATTCTATATGATGTAGCAGCAAATATCTAAATGTGTTTTTCAGTATTTGATGAATACCAGAAAATTGCTGAGAAGTCCATTGAGGACAGTATTAAGAGTGAGCTCTCCGGAGACTTTGAAAGACTGATGTTGGCTGTCGGTAAGATTTGGCACCATGCAATTAATACCTGAAAGCTCACTGCTGCATTTTTGCTAAGATCTGCTTTTTTGTTCATCTCCCATAGTTCAGTGCATCAGAAGTAAGCCCATGTTCTTCGCCAGACGCCTTTACAAATCCATGAAGGTAGCGTTACTTGTTGTAATGAATCGTAATAGAGTAAAATTGCAATTCTCAAGGCTTGTGTTGATGCATTGTCATTTTTTCCATCTGTCTGCAGGGTCTGGGCACAGCTGATAACACGCTGATCCGCATAATGGTCTCCCGTTCTGAGATTGACATGCTGGACATCAGAGAGTGCTTTAGACTGCGCTATGAGAAATCTCTGTACAATATGATTCAGGTGCATATACACAAACACATCAGAATCCAGACTTTTCTGAATGCTCTCATCACATTCATGTGCATTACATTTATTACTATTTATTGTTGGAAATAATTTCCAATAGGAAAGTATCTCTCCTTGACCTTATAATTGCATTTGTCATTTGTTGTGTAGTTACATAGGAAATATGTAACCCTGGACCACAAAACTAGTCGTAAGGGTCAGGTTTTTTAAATTGAGATGTATACATCATTAACAATAATTGGCAAAGATATAACTATTTGAAAATCTGGAATCCGAGGATGCAAAAAATTTAAATATTGAGAAAGTTGTCCAAATGAAGTTCATAGCAATGTATATCACTAATCAAAAATTAAGTTTTGATATATTTAAGGTAGGAAATTTACTAAATATCTTAATGAAACATAATCTTTACTTAATATCCCAAAAACGTTTGGCATAAAAGAAAAATAATTTTGACCCATACAATGAATATTTGGCTATTGCTACATATATACCCGTGCTACCTGAGACTGGTTTTATAGTCCAGGGTCACATATGGTTTATTCACGTGGTAGGTATATTCTGAAACTGATGGTTCGTATTTTAAAACGTACCCACAGGGTACACATTGTGTGTGATTGTAAATTAAAAAATCAATAATATATTCTGCCACGCGTTAACTCAACAGGATGACACATCTGGGGAGTACAAGCGCACCCTGTTGAAACTGTGTGGAGGAGATGATGAGTAAGCTATTTTCAGAGTCTTAAAGTGTAATTTTTTTAAATGTTAAAAAATTCTAGCTTTATATGCAAACAGAACTAAAGGTGAGCTATTCAAAGGCGTTTCCTCTCAAAAACTTCCCTAGTGAAAAATAACTATACTAAAATGTATTTGAAATACATTTATTTCATGCTAAGTACATACTTTACATTTGTACTTAATACAAATACCCTGCAGTTGTACTTTTACTATACTAAACTGGTATACTTAAAGTCTGCTGCACTGGAACAACTAATTTTGAACTTAATGCACTTTAATTTTGCAGAAGTAGTGCTGAAATCCAACTAAAGATATACTGAAGTATATTTGATTGTGCTAAAGTGTAACTATTGCAAGTATACTTTAAATATATTGCTTTTAAATACTGATATTATTCAAAGATCATACAATCCAACATCAACAGTGACATTAAAACACATTTAGGCTTAATATTAAGAAATGTGCATTGTGCACAAGTAGTACTCCAAATAAAGTTTAATTATAATTAAGTCTCAAGCGATATGTCTGTGGATAAGTTAATAGATTTGAACAATACTTAATATGAAGTAAATGTATTTTAAATATATCACTTTTTTACTAGGGTTAAGTAATTCTTTTCTAAATTTGTGTTTAATGATTCTAGTGGTGCAGGAATCCCAAACATTACCTTTTATCTTTGTATCTTGGCTAAATCAGTTTTGCAGTAACTATGAACAATCAGTAGAGGGAGACAATGGTCTATCATAACATAGGACAACATGTGATATCAACAGTTTTGGATATTTAGAAGCAAGATATTAGTTTCTAGCGATACTTTCTTTAAATGTTCTTTTAATGCATGCAACCATTTAAAAGTTTGAGGTCAGTACATATTTTTTGATGTTTATCTTATGCTACTCTCTTATGTTCATCAAGGCCACATGCATTTGATGAAATATACAGTAAGAGAGTAATATTATAAAATATTATTACAATTTGATTTTCTGTTTGTATAGAAAATGTGATTTATTCCTTACGCAGCTGAATTTTCAGCATCATTACCCCAGTGTTCAGTGTCACATGATTAGAAATCATTAATATCCTGATTTAGTGCTTCATTTCTTATTATTATCAATGTTGAAAATAGTTGTGCTGCTTAATAAGTTTGTGGAAGCCATGATACATTTTTTTCAGGATTCTTTGATGAATAGGAAGTTCAAAAGAACAGCGATAATCTGAAATAGAAATCTTTTGTAACATTATAAATGTCTATTTTGATCAATTTAATGCATGCTTGCTGAAAAAGAAACTTACTGACCCAAACCAGTGGTGTATTTATACAACTCTATATTAAAATACTGTATTATATCATTTAGATGATCTTGCAAATTGCACTGAGCCAGGGCCAGAGACCAAGAATTGAAGCTATTTTGTTTTTGTCAAGCCCTCAATCCACACACTGTTATTCTGTCAGCATAAAAGACTAAAGAGCTGTTTGTTTCTCAGCATTGCAGGGGAGTTCTTCCCAGAGGCTGCACAGATTGCTTACAAGATGTGGGAAATCAGCGCCATGACCAAAGTCCAGGTTGGAGACCCCCACGTTTTCTCTCAGCGGCATGCATCATATTACCCTCTGCTCTGGCCAAGCTAGAGTTGATAACTGTGTCATGCACCCTGAACATACAGGGAAGCTTTTGTCTGTGCACGGATAGCATCCGAATGCCACTCAATTTGCTAATCAGAGTCTTGATTTGCTGCCAGTTCCTGTGACACTTTTCAAGTCACTCCATCCCACAGAATGTGTTCATATGTGTGCTTGTGCTGCTGACAAATACACACCAATAGATCAGTGTTAAAGAGTATGTATGTCTTTTTAAGTTCTAAGAGTATCATTTTGTTTTGTCTGTCCATCATTAGTCAAGAGGAACTGTGCGACCATATCAAAATTTTGACCCTGCGAGTGATGCTCACGCTCTGAGAAAAGCAATGAAGGGATTTGGTGCGTAAAAAGACAGTATGTTATGGTTAATAGCATGCATTAGCCAAAGATACTAAGAATATATATGATTTCCTGTTACTTTTCAGGCACTGATGAAGATACAATTATTGACATTTTGGCGCATAGGAGCAATGCACAGAGACAGGAGATCAGACAGACTTTTAAATCTCTTTTGGGACGGGTACGACACTATCCTACCTAGTTTTGTTCACAGTTGGACAGAGTGTATTACTGTGACAACTGTAAATGTGTATGCATTTGGTATTTTGCTGATTGTTTTCCATCAGGATCTCATGGCTGATCTAAAATCAGAACTCTCCAAAAACCTCGAAAGACTCATCCTGGGTCTCATGATGACTCCAGCAGAGTTTGACGCCAAGATGATGAAGAAAGCCATGGAGGTACAGAAAATAAAATTGTAACGGCATGATGGAATCAAACAAAAATCTTAGCTGAGTCATAGAAAGAGCTGTTTCATTATTTAAGCAGATCGACCTGCTTTTGCTATTCAGCCTGTGTTCATTTGTTCACTGTGGGTCAGTGGCCTGTCCAAACTAGAGCAGAGGTGATGGTCTCTTCTCTACAAGGACTGTTTGTTTGCAAATGTTGCTTTCATGTTGAGTTTCACTGGGTTAGTAAAGAAATGAGGTTAAAAGCAGTATTTTTTTGATATTACATAATAATCTAAAGCAAATTGGTAAGAAATACCATGTTTGTGCTTAAATAGATGTATTTTACATTTTTTAATAGGGCGCAGGGACTGATGAACATGCGTTGATTGAGATCCTGGTCACTAGGAGCAACCAGGAGATTCAGGAGATGTGTGCTGCCTTTCAGAATGGTAAATAAAAACCTTGCCATATATTTAATAATGTATTGCCCAGCAGGCGGCACCATTTACCTAGGCTAAACAGAGAAAAAAAGTCATTGTAGTGGGTATTTACTGCTGTTTGAAGAATCATTTATTTACAGATCTCTGTATCACTGTATGTCTACCCACCCACACACACCCACCCACACACACACATATATATATATATATATATATATATATATATACTTTTTTTTTTTCTACATAGCGTATAAAAAAAGTATGGAGGACGCCATTGCATCAGATACATCTGGGCATTTCAAACGAATCCTGATAGCTTTGGCACAGGTACATCTACACAGTTCTCACATCTAGACACATACTCACAGTTCATACTCTGAGCTTTAAAAACTTATAATTTACTTCAACCTGATGGTGTTTGTCAGGGAGCCCGTGAGGAGGATCCAGCAGACATGGCCAGGGCCTTGGAAGATGCCCAGGTATGTGTGAAATATTTATAAAACACTATGCCAACTGTCGTTTGTTTACAAAGTACAATCCCGGTTCGAGAAAAGTTGGGTCGTTTTGTGAAATGCCATAAAATCAAGAACATGTTATCTATTTATTCTCTTAAACCTTTATTTAATTGACTAAAGTACAAAGAAAAAAAAAACAGTGCTTTTAGTGGCCAACTTCTAATTTTATTTTGTAAATATAACCAAATTTTGATTATCATGGCTGCAATACACTTCAAAAAAGTTGGGACAGAGGCAAAATAAAAGTGAAAAGCTTCCAAATTAGTATCCAAATTAAACTGTTTTGAAACAGTTCACAGTAAGCAGGTGAAATGGAAATAGGTGAGGATATCATGTTTCTGTATAAAAGGACCATTTCAGTCTTTGCAAGCGAAGTTGGATCATGTCTCATCACTTGGTGCCAAATTTCATGACAAAAACAAATCAAAAATCAGATTTCTTAATAGAAAATCACAAAGAATTTAAATCTTTCACCAACTACCACACATAATATTGTGAAAAGATTTAGGGAATCCAGAGAAATGTCAGTTTGTGTAGGGCAAGGCACGACACCTCAGGTGAATGTGTATGACCTTTGAGGCCTCAGATGGCATTGCATAAGAAACCGTCATGCTGTGGTGTTAAATACAGCCACGTGGGCTCAGGAAAACTTCAGAAAATGCTGTCACTTAACACATTCTGCAGCTACATCAATAAATGCAACGTGAATTTCGGTTACTCTAGCGGAAAGATATACATCAATTCTATGCAGTGATGCCATGGGGTTCTCTGGGCCAGAACGCATCTCAGATAGTCAAAAAGACGATGGAAATGAGTGCTGTGGTCAGATGAGTTCACGTTTCAGCTTGTTTCTGGGAAAAATGGACGTTGAGTTCTCAGTACCAAAGACCAAAGGGACCGTCCAGACTTTCATCAGTGACAGATGCAAACGCAAATGATTGTCATGGTATGGGGGTGCAGCAGAGCAAATGTCATTGGTGGCCTGTTTGCATGTATGACCAGTCACGAAAAGGAGAATTGGACAACGGCGATCACAGACTGCTGAGCATCTGAAATTTTTTAACAAGCCAGATTGGATAACAGTTTTGCTTGTATTAGTATTAGTGTCCTCAATTCCTAAACAATAAACATTAATTAAAAGGAAAGTTAAACATGCCTCTGTCCCAACTTTTTTAGAGTGTGTTGTAGCCATGAAAGTCTAAATTTGGTTATCTTTACAAAATAAAATTAAAAGTTGGCCACTAAAAACATTGGAAATTTTTCTCTTTGTATTTTTGCCAATTAAATAAAGGTTAAAGAGAATCAACAGATAACATATTCTTGAATATATTTCACGAAACGTCCCAACTTTTCTGAAACTGGGATTGTATAAAGGTAATGACAGAGTATTATCATAAGATTTCATTTTTCTCTCCAATGTAAGGCGTTGGCTGATGCGTGCAATGCAGACTCCGGTGAAATGGAGGACAAGTTTATGAGTATTCTGTGCACGAGGAGTTTTCCTCACCTGAGGAGAGGTAATGCAAACACATGTTTGCCTCTGGTACACATGCTAATACATGTTTTCATCATGAATGCTCTAGCCAACATTCGCTTTATCCCCTCCAGTGTTCCAGGAGTTTGTGAGGTGCAGCAACAAAGATATCGAACAGATCATAAAGAAAGAGATGTCAGGAGATGTTAAAAATGCCATGTTTGCTATCGGTAAGAACAAGGACAATGACCAAGTGTCAGGATAATACTTATTTTATTACAAATAACAATTATCAGAATAAATTTTAATAATACAGGAGTCATATCATCATGAAAATAAACTTTGAGTTCATGTACTATCAACACAACTCATGATTGATTGATGAGGCTGTTAAATTATATTTTTTCTTAGATTTTTAAATTAAACTACATTGTACTCAATACCTAGTATTGTTATAGTATTATTAATATGCGACTATAGTATTTATTTATATTTTAAGTGAGCTTTTATTTTTACATTTTTATATTAATTGTATGTCAGTTATATTAATTAAATTTTGTTATGAGTTTTATCATTTTTATTAGGGCTGTCAAACGAGTTGTCGCGATTAATCACATACAAAATAAAAGTTAGAGTACGCCTAAGATATGTGTGTGTACTTTGTGTAATTATTATGTATATATTTAAATACAAACACATTTATGTATATTTTTAAGAAATATTTACAATATTTGTATTTATTATAATTTTTATTTAATTAATATTATGTATAAATAAAAATATTTAGTACATTAATAACATATTTCTCTTAAATATATACATGAATTTGTGTATTTATATATATATATATATATATATATATATATATATATATATATATATATATATATATATAATTACACACAGTACATACATATATTAGGCAAACTCAAACTTTTATTTTGTATGTGATTATATATATTCAATGTGAATATATTCTGTTCCAGCTTATTTCAGTTTTAGTAGTTTTTATACTTCATTATCCTGTAACTTAAAGGAGAAGTCCACTTCCAAAACAACAATTTACAGATAATTTACTCACTCCCTTGTCATCCAAGATGTTCATGTCTTTCTGTCTTCAGTCGTAAAGAAATTATGGTTTTTGAGGAAAGCATTTCAGGATTTTTCTTCATATAATGGACTTCAATTGTGCCCCCAATTTGAACTTTCAAAATGCAGCTTAAATGCAGCTTCAAAGGGCTGTAAATGATCCCAGCCGATAAAGAAGGATCTTATCTTGCGAAACAATCTGTAATTTTTTTCGAAAAAAAAACAAAACATTTGTATACTTCTTAAACACAAAATCTCGCATAGCACAGGCTCTCAGATGCACGTCTATGGTTCATTCTTAAACGATTCGACATTTTGAACAAATCTTTAATGTGACTCACGAAGAACGAGTCGTCTCGGGGAGTGATGCATGCGCAACATCCTTTTAGGTTCTGTACTGGAATTAGTTCACCTGTTTCGAGTCTTCAGGTTTTTCGAGTCATTCGTTCATCTTATGGGGCTGTCACATGATGCTGATTTTGCTAAAATTAACAAAATGACTCGAAAAAACATTTGTTCATTTTGCTGAACGAGATTCAAAGGTCCGAGTCGGTAAAATGATCCGAACTTCCCATCACTACTACGAATCACATCTAAGTTCCTTGTCTCTGTACTCCGGCTAAAAAAGGTAGAGTATGGCGAAAAAACTCTGTCTTATTTTCTCCTGCGACTTCAGAATCGTCCGACACGTTGTACCTTTTTGTTTGTAAACAGCGTTTGACTTACTTGCACTTTCTTAGTTTTTAAGCGTTCGCTTTGTAAACACGGTCTGTAGATCCAGCTACGTTCGGGGTGACCTTTCAACATGATTCAATAGTACGTCGTGAACACGCATGCCAGAACCTGTGCTACACCAGCTTTTGTGCTTAAAAAGTATACACATTTTTATTTTCCGAAAAAAAATGACCGATCGTTTCGCTAGATAAGACTGTTCTTCCTCGGTTGGGATCATTTAGAGCCCTTTGAAGCTGCATTTAAAATACATTTTAGAAGTTCAAAATCGGGGGCACAAATGAAGTCCATTATATGAAGAAAAATCCTGATATGTTTTCCTCAAAAACCATAATTTCTTTACGACTGAAGACAGAAAGACATGAACATCTTGGATGACAAGGGGGTGAGTAAATTATCTGTGAATTGTTACTCTGGAAGTGGACTTCTCCTTTAAACTTATTTCACTTAGTTGCCAAAACAACAATTCTACGTTTTTCATTTTTTAAATTTGATTTTAGCTTTATTTTAATAAAAAATTATTTAAAATGATAAAAAATGTAGTGTACTTATGGTTAACAATAGCAAAACTGCCAGTAGATCTTAGTCAGGGAGGCAAAATATTTAATTTAAGGCTGTGAGGGATAAAAATACAGTGCATTCAATAGATTGTACTGTTGTTTAACAACATACCAATTGTTTAGCTGGTGAAACATCTTTCTGAAAACAACAAAAACAGCTTAAAACAGTTTTGAAAGTTTTCTTCCACATTAAATTCAATGTGCTGTCTAACCTGGTTAAGTTTTAAAACAAAGACATTGAATGCTTGCAGTAAAACTGCTACTAATTTTATACGCAAGTTGTCCTGAAGTCTTAAAAATAATTAAATCAAGTCTCAGTTATTTCCTAGTACAAAATCTAAACGAATGAATGAATGATATGGCTCCTTTAACAATTATATCAGCAAGCAATGAGATTTATGATCACATGTTTTACGCACAAAAAGATCTTATGACTCCAGTCATATGTATATTTTCCAGTGCGGAGTGTGAAGAATCAGCCATCCTACTTTGCTGACCGATTGTACAAAGCCATGAAGGTAAAAGTGCATTGTAATGCAATACACTTCCTGTACACACATCTGTAATACACATCTGTCTCTGAGCAAGAGGAGCAAACTCAAGCAGCTGATTTAGGCCAAGAACATGATGTCAGAACAGTAAAAAATCACTTGTGTCTCTTTAATATCTAAACTCTTTCTCTTAGACAAGTAGTGAAAGACATTTCAATAATGTCTTAAACTCTGCTCAAATTTGATATGATACAAACAAGTCAGAGATCTCAAATCTCACACGTCTGACCTATACTATCCACATTCATTTTTTAGCTCTTACTACTCCCACTCTTGCTGTTTCATAAGTTGATACTGAAATAAAACACAACTAAGGGGTCAATTAAGTCTCTCAAGTGACCTCTGAGCAATATCTTTACTCTGAGTTGATGAATAACAGACACTGATTAAAATCGTGCTTTACTGAGTATGTGGCTCACCATGAACTGAAAGATGTTTTATGGTCTTAGTTTTTACACACTTATGTAAAGCAACAGTCATGTAGAGCTCATCTGATGACGGCATATCTGTGCCAGCGATGGTTCTCAGGCTTGATTATGAGTCACAGGCCCTGTGATGAGCATCTGCACTATTGCTGATGCCTTGCTTCGTAAGCATCGCACACATCAGCGGTCAGGCCAAAGTTTCCTAAGCGCTGTGACTTTCCCTGCAGGGTCTGGGAACAGACGACAGGGCTCTCATTCGTATCATGGTGTCCCGCTCCGAGATTGACCTCTTCAACATCCGCAAAGAGTTCAAGGAGACCCATGACGCCTCTTTGCACGAATTCATCCAGGTAGAGACTCTCGTTGTAAGTTGTGTGCTCCTTCTCATACATACTGCATGCATTTGTGCATGGTGGGATTGGACGTTAGTGAATTCAAAAGAGTTGTGTAGATATTGTGTTTTGTCTTACTGTAGGCGTTGCACATCCTCTTTTGGTTAAGTCGAGGGGAACAGAGTGTTTGACAGGTTCCTGCGGTGTACTCGCTCGACTCAGCTGTTTAGGAATTTCCCCTGCATGCTTGACTTCCTCTCAGTGTGCTGATTCTGATTGGTGGAGAGAATAGAGACAGGAAGTGTTTAATAACAGGTCTATACTGGCCCTGTAGTCAAAACTCCCTTTAGAGATCAATAACAACACTAAATTATACATTTTATGCTTTGTTTTTTAGGTTTAGTATGCTATTAGTTGGGCCAGTATGCAAATAAACCAACCAAACCAACAAACTAATGCATCATTTAAATTCAAAGCATACATAAAAAAAATCAAAATTAACAGCATGATTTATTTTTAGATGCTTGCAGATAAAGCATGCTGAGAACAAGTCTGTGTGCGTGTTTGTTTTTAAGGTGTATGTTTGAAGATTTCCTGATTTGTAGAGTTGCATGGTTTCGTAACATTTTCATTTGCATTTTCAAACATTATTTCCATGGAAATGCACTTTAGGCTATTAAGGAAGGAAAATGATTAGTCGATCTCACTGCACGTACAGTTATTATGAAAGTTTGTATGAAACGCTCTGTAATTACGTAATACAGTGAATATCATAATGGCTTAATATCATTATGCAACACTAAACTTTCACTGATATGATTATGAGGTACGTTCCCACATTACTGAGTGTTTTGATGCTTTATTCCAAAATGTTTGGTCTAATCAAATCATTTTGTTTTTTCTTAGGGCGACACGTCGGGAGACTATCGTAAAACCCTTTTGATTCTCTGTGGAGGTGAGGACTAGAACATTGTCCGTCCTGGATGTGTCACAGGAAATTCAAGCCTTGTAACCAGTGCACTGTGTTCCCATCCGATGTTTGTGAGATGCTAGTCAACATATGGTCGTATTTGTGCCCTCTGCTGCTGCCGCCATGCCTTTGCCAAAGCTAATGACCTATGCAGAAGCCACACCTTGTCCCATTTTGTGAAATTGTGCATGAAACACATTTTTTTTTTTTTACAGTTAAAAAACTTTTTATGGTGTTACCGTACTACTAGTGCTTTATTTGTTACCCAACATCTTGTTTAAATTGATTGCCCCAGAAATAAAAGACGTGATCGTGTTGGACGTGTTGTTACACTAATGTTGTTGTGTTTTAATACCAAAAGTTGCTTTAAATCTACAGTTGTACAAAATGGGGTGATATTTATCATACAGAAGTAAACAAATAAAATTAATGACATAACTTATGGTCACATTTTACCTTGCTTAACAAGATTTCATTGGCCAAATCCAGTTAATAAGAATCCACACGATTAGGAATTTCGCTTGAGGGCCAAATATTCCCCATGCAGATTTTGCAACAGGTTTAAGTTGGTCACACAGATTACACTGTTGATGATAGACAATGGACCTTTTGACCGCACCTTTGGTATTTTCACGGATTGAGTATGATGACATACTGTAGACTGAATAGAAACTGAACAGAAACTGACAGGTTTTTTTATGGCCTAATCACTCCATGGATGATAGCTATAAGATGTCCTCATTTTTCCCGTAAGAGTGACTGCGGCCATTAATCAATTTTATAGGTCTGGCTTCCGGTCTCATCCGCATCCAGCTATTTTTAGCTGTACAAAACAGCTTGTTTTGCAGCTTGATATTACAAATTGGTGCATCTTACTATGTTGTTTTAATGTGTTATCTTAATTATGAACACACTGGTTTGTAGTGCAAACAGTTTTATAATTTACCGCATGTTGTTACTATTTGTAATTTCCCTATAGTAGCTAATGAACCGGAAGTATCACCCATAGAACAAACATAGAGTCGAGTCCACACACAAATATAATGATACTGCCACAGAAGGAAAGATATTGTTGGAATGACTTTCAGAATAATTTTTTTCAAGCTGACAAACGCTAAAAACACTGACAGCCAATCAGTATCCATCCTGTTTCCTTGTGCATTCCTTGAGCAAAAATCTTGACAACATTCATGTACGTTCTTATCATTTCCGGTCCGGTAGATGAAATGTTAGGCTAATATCTTAATTAATACTGCTCGTACATAGTTTGTCAAAATATTGCGCCCTTTCCTGCTTACTAAGTGCTTCTCTATATGATTTAGCAGATTCTGTTTTTTTAGTAAACAATAAAACTGTTTGGACTACAAACCAGTGTCCTCATAACTAACAAAATAAATTTAAATAATATGGTAAGACATCATTTTGCAATGTAAAGCAGCACAATGAGGTGTTTTGTACTGCTAAAAATAGGTGGGTGTGGATGAGATGAGAATCTAGACCTTGCCTAGTCTTGCCTAGACGCTATATGTCCTCTCTGTTCCAGGCCAGCTGGGGCCACCCCTCCTAACCCTTGGCTATCCGATGTTCTCCGCGAACATCGGTCCAAACTTAGGGCAGCAGAGAGAAAATGGCGCAAATCTAAAGATCCTTCTGACTTGAGTATGTATCAGTCTTTGCTTTCATCCTTCTCTGCTCAAGTCCATGCTGCCAAATCCTCATACTTCCACATCAAGATCAACAATGCTCCAGACACACGTAACCTCTTCAAAACATTCAATTCGCTCCTCTGCCCTCCCCCACCACCTCCCACAACTTCTATAACAGCCGACGATTTCGCCACATTCTTTACTAACAAAACTACAACTATCAGCAGCCAGTTCTTGGCTCCACACGTACAGGAACTAATACCGACAACATCCACAGCTAACACCCCACTCTTCTCCTTCTGTCCCCTCTCTGAGGCAGAAGTATCCAAACTTCTCCTCTCCAGCCATCCTACAACATGCCCACTAGATCCTATCCCCTCTCACCTTCTCCAAGCAATCTGTCCTACACTCTTACCAGCACTTACACACATCATCAACACATCTCTCCTCACAGGCACTTTCCCCACTGCATTCAAGCAGGCTCGGGTAACCCCACTGCTCAAAAAACCTACATTAAACACTTCACTTATAGATAACTATAGACCGATCTCTCTCCTTCCATTCATAGCAAAAACACTTGAACGAGTCGTTTTTAACCAGGTATCACTGTTTCTCGTGCAGAACAGTTCATTGGATGCTAACTAGTCAGGGTTCAGGAGCGGCCACTCAACTGAAACTGCACTACTGTCAGTCACTGAAGCCTTGCGGATTGCAAAACCTGATTCCAGATCATCGGTACTCATTTTGCTGGATCTTTCTGCTGCTTTTGACACAGTCAATCATCAGATCCTCCTGTCCACCCTCTCATCACTGGGTATCACAGGGACTCCTCTTCGCTGGTTTGAATCCTATCTCACAGGTAGGTCTTTCAGGGTGGCCTGGGGAGGGGAGGTATCCAAAGCACATCATCTGGCCACTGGGGTTCCTCAGGGATCAGTTCTTGGACCCCTCCTCTTCTCCATTTACACTACATCACTGGGGCCCATCATACAGGCACATGGCTTCTCTTACCACTGCTATGCTGATGACACGCAGCTCTATCTTTCATTTCAACCAGATGATCCAACAGTAGCTGCACGGATCTCAGGCTGCTTGGCGGTCATCTCGGAGTGGATGAAAGAACATCATCTACAGCTCAACTTGGCAAAGACTGAGCTCCTTATTTTCCCTGCCACTCCGACTCTACAGCATGATTTTACCATCAACTTAGGTACTTTAACAATTACCCCATCAAGTTCTGCCAGAAATCTTGGTGTTTTCTTTGATGACCAGCTGACTTTCAAAGACCACATTGCTAAAACTGCTCGATCTTGCAGGTTTGCCCTACACAACATTAGAAAGATCAGGCCCTTTCTAACTGAGCAGGCCACACAACTTCTTGTCCAGGCCCTGGTCATCTCCAGGCTGGACTACTGCAATGCTCTTCTAGCCGGTCTTCCCTCATGCACAATCAAACCTTTACAAATGATTCAGAATGCAGCAGCACGACTGGTCTTCAACGAGCCCAAAAGGGCCCATGTCACACCTCTCTTTATCACCCTGCACTGGCTCCCAATTGCAGCTCGCATCAAATTCAAGACACTGATGCTTGCTTTTAGAACGACCACAGGCTCGGCGCCCGCCTACCTCCACTCACTGCTACCAATCTACACTCCCTCCAGAACTCTGAGATCCGCCAGTGAGCGACGCCTCATTGTACCATCACAAAGAGGCACAAAATCACTTTCCAGAACATTCTCTTACACCGTTCCTTTTCTACTCTTTTCCCTTTCTAACTTATTTGAACAATGCCTGTTATATGGTATTTTGAGCACTTCATAGGTCGTTTTGCTTCTTTAGGACAAATCGCTTGATGTATTCCCCACCTGTAAGTCGCTTTGGATAAAAGCGTCTGCTAAATGAATAAATGTAAATGTAAATGTAGACCCATAACATTAACAAATGGCCAGGCACACTCTCACGGCAAGAAAAGGGTGGATAGGAAAACAGAGTTTTGTTTTTTAAGGCTCATTTACTCCATGGATGATAACGACAGTCATGGCCAAAAATATCAGCACCAGTGTAATTCTCTCAGAAAATGCCACCCTTCTCTCAGAAAATTGTTGCAGTTGCAAACGTTTTGGTACTCACATGTTTGTTTATTTTTTTGTTTGCATTGGAACAACACAAAGAAACAGAAGAAAAGCCAAATCTGATACAATTCCACACAGAACCCCAAAAATGCACTGGACAAAATTATTGGCACCCTTAACTTAATATTTGGTAGCACCCCCTTTGGAAAAAATAACTGAAATCAATCACTTCTCTTACACCTCTCTACTGGAATTTTGGACCACTCTTCTTTTGCAAACTGCTTCAGGTCATTCAGATTTAAAGGATACATTCTCCCAACTGGTCTCCACAGGTGTTCTATGGGATTCAGATCTGGACTCATTGCTGGCCATTTCAGAACTCTCCAGCGCTTTGTTTGTAACCATTTCTGAGTGCCTTTTGAAGTGTGTTTCGGGTCATTGTCCTGCTGGAAGACCCATGACCTCTGGTGGGGACGCAGCTTTCTGACGTTGGCCACTACGTTGTGCCCCAAAATTCTTTGGTAATCATCACATTTTATGATACCGTTCACACAGTCAAGGCATCCAGTCCCAGAAGCAGCAAAGCAAACCCCAAAACATCTTTGAACCTCCACCATGTTTGACTGTAGGGACTGTATTCTTTTCTTTGAAGGCCTCATTTCTTTTTCTGTGAACAGTGCCATGATGTTCTTTACCAAAAAGCTCTACTTTTGTCTCATCTGTCCACAGTACATTCTCCAAGAAGGATTGTGGTTTTGTCACATAAGTTTTGGCAAACTCCAGTCTTGCTTTTTTATGCCTTTGTGTCAGCAGTGGTGTCCTCCTGGGTCTCCTACCATAGCATCCTTTTTCGAGGGATAGTGTGAGCTGACACTGTTGTACCCTGTGTCTGCAGATCAGCTTAAATTTGTTTGGCAGTCAATCTGGGTTCTTTATCCACTATTCGAACAATCCCCCATTGTAATCTTTATCCAGGGACATTAGCTACAGTGCCATGGGCTGTAAACTTCTTGATGATATTGCACACAGTGGACACAGGAACATTAAGATCTCTGGAGATGGACTTGTGTCTATGTAGATTGTCCATGTTTTTCCACAATTTTTTCTCTCAAATCCACAGACAACTCTTTACACTTCTTTCTTTTATCCATGCTCAATGTGACACACAACACAAAGGTTGAGTCAACTTTTCTCCAATTTATGGAAGGAAAGGAAAAGGAAAGGACATGACGTGTGGCCAAGTATGGTGACCCATACTTGGAATTTGTGCTCTGCATTTAACCCATCCAAGTGCACACACACAGTAGTGAGTAGTGAACAAACACGCGCACACACACACACACACTGTGAACACACACCCGGAGAATCGCAAGGATGCAGTTATTTTTGGCCATCACTGTATAAAATACCCTTCTTATTTTTGCCATAAGAGTGGGTGCGGCCATTTGTAAATTTCATAGTTCTGGCTTTCGGTCTCATTTGTGTCCAGCTATTTTTAGCTGTTCAAAACAGCTTGTTTTGCTGCTTGATATTGCAACTAGGTGTGTCTTACTATTTTATTTTAATGCATTATTTTAATTATGAACACACTGGTTTGTAGTGGAAACGGTTTTACCATTTACTGCACATTTTTATTCTTCTTGTTATTTCCATATAGCGGCTAATGAAACGGAAGTCTCGCCCATTGTCTTACTTCCGTGTTGAAGAATAAAGATAGAGTCGAGTCCGCACCACAACTATAATGATGCTGGCACAGAAAGAAAGAATTTGTTGGAATCATTTTCAGAATGATTTTTTTTCAGCTGATGAACGTCAAAAACACTGACAGCCAATTGGAATCCATCCTGTTTCCTTGCATTTAAAGCAACAGGCGACAAAACTGCAACGTGTGTTCATAATAGAGTGTTTTCATGACGCGTCATCAATCAGCCATATTGGCAGCAGTGAATGTAATCAGTTCCACAGAAACAAATAAAACTGCAAAAATTTGTGAAAATGGTTGAAAATGGTTAATTGTTGTCATGTTTTGGGCTGTATCAGTCGGACCGGGAAAAACATTTGGAGTACTATAGACTGCCAAAAGTTCTAACAAATCAAGGAGAAGAGTGCAAAAAACTGTCTGAGGAACAAAGGTGTTTGTTGTTGGCCAAACTGAACCAGGATTTTCAGGGCAAGAATCTTGACAACATTCGTGTTTGTTCAGGGAGGTGAAATATTAAAGGGGTGATTGGATGCTAAATTCACTTTTACATGCAGTTTGAACATTAATGTGTGTTGGCAGTGTATGTACAAATCTACCCTATAATGATAAAAATCCATGCAGTGGTTTTTAATTAATCTGTAAAAATAATATCCCCTTTTCAAATCGAGCCATTCTCAGATGCCTGTCGTTGTTGCGTCACACCCACAGAGGCCGCTCCCACGATAGTTGATTGACATAAGCGTCTTACCTTAGATCAGTTGTAACAGTCCGCCCTCTTTGTTTCAATGCCGGAGCAGGGATGTAAGTTAGACAAGAATATCTCGAGTGAGTGATTGAGGTGTTGTGTTGCTGGATGTAATAATGAATGTAGTGTTTGTCATTTACTCCCGACATCTGAGCCGGTTACGTTTGTTTGTGAAGGGAATGCGCCTCCCAATCTACATATATCCATCTATGTTCGCGCAAATCATTCGTGATCGAGCTTCACTTACAGCAGAAGTTAGTATAAGGGTTTTTTTATGAATCTTTGCGATCGCCTTTCCTAATAAAGTACTAGTTAGCAAGTTTAGCGGCTAAAGTAAACAGGCTCGTCTTTCCACAGAGAGAAGAGAGGGGCGGGGCGAGCAGAGCTCATTTGCATTTAAAGCAGCCTCGACCAGAATGAGATATTTTTGCAGAGCTGATTTTGGCAAGGTAAAAAGGGTGTTGTTTTACACAACCATTGAGAATTTTTAACCCAAGTATATTATAGACTTTTTATTAAGACCCTAAAGAATCATATCAACTTGTGGAAAATGGGCATCCGATGACCCCTTTAAGCTAATATCTTAATTAATCCTGCTCATACATATCTTTACCACCTATTAACTTTAGTTTGTCAAAATTTTGCGCCCTTTAATGCTTACTAAGTCCTTCTCTATATGATTTAGCAGTGTCCACATGTTTTTTCCATGGTTTAGACAGCGTAAATTAGCAAAACAACATATTCAGTAGTACATTAACCATGCAATCAATGCAGTTGTTTATTTCAGTGTATCTTCAATGTGGCCGCACATCAGGGTTACTGACCAAATCGTGACTACGTGCAAACCCTCTATCATATAATGGTGTAAATGGCATTTAATGGTGATTTCAGCCAATAATTCACTAAACAAATTGCTGTTAGCTAAAATTATGTTTATGTTCATCATTTTTTTTTTATGTAGACTGGGTTAGATTTTCTTTGATTCTGTGTAGTTTTTTATTACAGGTGACAAATGAATTTTCCGTTGACAACAAGATACAGGAAACGCTTCCTTATCTATTTTTTAAAAGCATATTTGTTTTGCTCTTCTACCTGTGCATGATTATATCACTAGTTGTATTTAATCACTTGCATTTGACGGTTTTTCAGCCGCTGTTCGTGACCCTTTGATCCGTTTTGCAGTCAGAAAAAGTTGAAAACCACTGGCCTAAAACATCAAGTATTTCTTTCAGCACAGAGGATGTTTCTCACGTCCTTATTTTCATTAGTGGTCTGAATAGCTGATTCACTCAGATCAGTCATTAATTCTATTTACATTACAGATGCACCACATAAGGAAATTCCCTCCTGTTGTAATCTATGCAACTCTGTTCTGAATAGGAAATGTCTGGTTATAAATTGCAGATGGTAAATGTGATATTTGATGCTCGGTAGATTTTATTTACATTTCAAAAGATAAATCACGCATTATGACGTTGATTAAAAAAGCACAGTGACGTTCTAAAAAAAAAACACTACTATGCTTGCTGAACCCTAGTGTCTGCTTTGAATACATTGCTTTTATTAGATTTCTCAGTGCACGTCACAAATTAATTACATATCATGCACCATTTTGGAGTGTTTCTTTTTCTTTAAATTAAACTTTAACACATACGTTCTTTTGGGCTTCGCACCAGCTTTAAGAGATGTTTCCCAGTTAGCAAACAGCAACAGTATTGTGATCTGCTGACTTTAGAATGTGAGAAGAGGCATTGATGGGTCTTTTTCCGTACAACAGCCATCCTATGTCAAAAACGAGTCTTCGAACCATCAATTCATTATACTCTTTTCTGCAGCTATGCGTATGTGTGCATGCACGCGTGTGTTTGTGTGTGTGTGCAGACGTGTCTTTGTGTGAGCGCAGCTGTTGTCAGGCCATCTTTAGTTAAAAGAGGAAAGAAGAAAAAAGCTTGTGGGGCTAGGAAATCCCCTGCAAGTAGACCAACATCCCAGTCACCATCGATGATGTCTGCAATAGCAATAACATTGTTAAATTCAGAACAAAACATCAAATACACTATCATAATGGTATTTTCGCCTGTGTGTGAACAGTTGCGCATGCAAAAGCAAAGACAAAACTGAACTACCCAGGGCGTTACGAAATGCTTAATGTCAGAGGTGACAAAAGGTTACTATGCAGACAAAACTTAAACAACATGAAGAGATAATAAAGTGTACTTTCTGTTAATTTTGCAAAAGGTGCATGCAATTATGCATCGGAGAAAGTTATTTATCAGTGCACTTTCCATTGTGCATTTACGTTTTGTAGTTTGAACATGTTTGAAAGAACAAAAACTGCAGTTATACTTGTTTTATGAGTTGTGTTCTTCACTGAACTTTATTAATGCAACAATTTCAAGGCAAATGCATGTAGACTGAGGAATTAAAATGCTGATTTGAAGTTATGATGAAGTTATGAAGTATAATTTGATGCAATAATCCTTCATTTACAACATACTACAACGTTGTAAACAATCAAAATATGCTATGTTACTGTTAGATTATATATGTTGTTTGGTAACGCTTAGCTAAGCAGACTCAAGTTCCTGGACGCATACCAGGTCCCACTTTTGAGCTAAAAAAATATCAGGGCCTTTCACTATGTGGGAATTCCCCCTTCTGTTTAAAAACACAGCAAACGCTTCCCCCATTGCCACTAGTTTCCTTAAAAAACGCCTCTCGGACACAAGTATAATGTGTAGGTGAGTAATTATGCTATGTTTTTTTATTTTCTATTATTACTAATAGAAGGAAAATTGCTGTATCTTTTTAAAGCTTGGATAAAAATAGGAAATTATATCAGTAGATCAATACATTTGGATTTCCATAAAAGCTGTGACAAATGGGAATTTATTTTTTGATGATGATGTTGTTTGTAGTAGTACATTTCAAAGGAAATGTTACTAAAAGTCAGCTATTTATGTATCCATTCAAACTGGAATAAGTTTTTAAAAAGTGCTTTGTTTTTTAATTGATATCTGTGAGTGCATTTATATATTTCAAATTGACACTACATGCAGTTGTACAAGTTTTAAAGCTGTTTGACTGGTGACCTCTGCTATTTGAAATAAATCATATTACAAGTATTTTGCTTTTTGTATTATTTATTTTGATAGGTAACCACTTATCACACACATTTAGTTTGAATGCATATGTGGCAGAATCTAGTACGTATGTGATGTTAATCTTTAATACCTCAATGGTAAATTTCCTCAAGATGTCACCGTTTATTTTTAATGTAGTTTAAGATTTACAAACAGGATGTTAGGGTAATCGCTTTGAATTATGGTGACGGCTGCCTTATCAATGATACTAAAAAAAATGACAAAAATAGTTGCATTACATTTCCTGTTAGAATGTTATTGTTCTATGGTGTTATGATGATGGAAACTAAACTCATAGTTGGATTACTGGCAAAAAAGCTTATATCTGGTTAGTGTGATCCTTTTGTTCTGAAAGCAATGTTTTTTGCATGAATTATAAAGCAAATGTAATGAACTTTAATGTAAAACAGGATGGTTATGGTCAAATTAATAAAGGAAAGTGATACAGCACAGTTTGAAATGACCCAGTAACTTATTGTTAGAATTCTTATGATTGATTAATTTTCTTGAAGTTAACCTCAAGGGTCATAAATGACATCCATCTGTTTACTTTCATAATGAGCTTCAGTTTCTGTTTTCGGTAATGGTATCATTGGAAACATCCTGAAAATAATGGAGGAAAATTTCTTATAAATTCACAACAGCTTTTTCCTGTCAGTAGGCTGTTGTATGAACTGGAATATTTTGACAATAAAATTCCTAATATGCCAAGCATGTTTCATCATGACTGTATTTCCGAAGCATTTTCTAATGTATGTCTAAATACGTACTGTACATCATACTGTAGTATAAACGCAGACATACCTACCTTAGCGTAGTGTTTATGTTAAGCATGCTGAAAGTATTTACGATGTACAAACACTGCAGTCATTTACTTATAATGGTTGAACTTCCAGAATTGACCAATAATGACAACTCTTCTGTTACCCAATTCAACGTCTCATTTTCTGTTTCCATGTAAATTTCTTAATTTCTTCATGTACTAGTGAAATGAACACAACTTCTAATTTGCACATAGAATTAGTTTTTTATTTACATGTTTGTTTTTAATTTTCAGATTAACTAATGGGGTTTAGAACAGCTGAGGCAGCCAATTTAGTTTCCTGCAGTACTAATTAAAGATTTCAAGATAACTCACACCAGTATGAGTAAGTATGAGAGACCTCTGAATCACTATTAGGTTGAACAATGAATGCATAGCTAACTACATTTAGTCTCCGTATATACTGTCGGGTCAAAAGATACAATAAGATGCATATTCTTTATAAAACTACTTGTTTTGTTAACAAAAATAAATTTGATAAAGTGCATTTTATGTGTCCGTGCCATTGTGTGTGTCTAATTTTAATCAGCTCCAGGTGGATTATCACTGTAATAAGTGGGCCTACTGTAAATAAAGTGTAAAAGATGCCTTGCAACCTTTTCTTATAATTAAAAGTACATCTTAAACAAGTTATCTAATACTTACTATATCTTACCCACACACGTAAACTATTCTATGCTGTTGCGAACGACTAAAAACGTGTGACCCTGGACCACAAAACCAGTCATAAGTATCATGGGTATATGTGTAGCAATAGCCAACAATACATTTTATGGGTCACAATTATCTTTTATGCCAAAAACTCATTATGATATTAAGTAAAAATCATGTTGCATGAAGATATTTTGTAAATTTCCTGCCATAAATATATCAAAACTTGATTTTTTGATAAGTAATATGCATTGCTAAGAGCTTTTTTTGAACTTTAAAGGCAATTGTCTCATTTTTTTCTCAGATTCCAGATATATCCTAACAAACCATACATCGATGGAAAACTTATTTATTCGGATTATGTATAAATCTCAATTTCATAAAATTAACCTTTATTACTGATTTTGTGATCCAGGTTCACACATACGCTTTTTGGTAGGCTTTAAATGAATCACTAACGTTTCACATACACGGCATTAGACATGGGAACCAGGGCAGTCAAACAGCAACGTCAAATGAACAACAGACGCATTAGGAGTCAATGTTCTATCAAAACACGACAATCAATCATAAAATTTAAAGATGACTAATTTTTGTAGTAGGTTATTTAACAGTTAACTAAATTGCGAAAGTGTGCGAGCGAACGAACGATGCCTGATTCTTGAACGGATTGTTCGTTTGAGTCGGTTCTTTGTCATTTATACAATAATGGTTCGATCCGAGAACTGAACTGAATCGTTCTGAGCGATTCGTAATGAGAATCGATTCGTAGTGAGTGAGTTGGAGTGTTCGGATTTGTGTAATCTGAGAGATTAAAAAACTGGAAATATGTTTGTGGCCTGCTTATGACGTTAATAAATTATCTTAATAAACAGCATATTATCAAAGCATACAAAACCGTTGGTTTTAGTATTGTTAAAGTAAATTCTATTTATGTTCAAGACAGGATGTTTTTAACATCCAGTAAACGCTTGCTGCAACAAACTGAGCTGGAAACAGGAAATACAATAAACACCCCTGTTATTAAAACTTGAAAAATACATGTGATACATGCCAAAATGTGTCTTTATTTGAACGTTTCAGAGCGTATAATAAGGGACCACTTGATGGCGCAATTACGTTCTGACGTGAAAGAATCACTGAATTGTGTTCTACCAAACGAACCGTTTGAATGAACCGATTCGCGGAAATGAGTCGGACTTCCCATCACTAGAGTGAACGCGGCTCTGTTTACATCTGCGGAATTTCCCAGCTCGCGCCGCGAACCACTTCCGCAAACCTCCGGCCGATCAAAGACGCGTCTCCGTCAAGGTACAGAAAGAGCTCCTCTTTTCATTAAAAACAAAAAAACGAACGGTGAAATACAGGTATGTCTAAACGTTATCGTGCGACCGCTATGTTTTATCCTTTCCTAAGACCTTATTGAGCGTATTTAGGGCCTGTTTGTGGCTTTAAAGAGAGCTAGCGTGAAAGCTTTTGTCTGCTAGCGTGGTAAACACATCACCTGCTGTTAGCCGGATGCTAAGCTAATAGCATCAGATATTTGTTTTGAAAGTGAGTCATTTATTTAGAATACAAAATACGTTGGCTTTGACCTTGTGTGGGTAGGGGGTTTCGGCTCATTCTTAATAAAAGCTCAAGGTTTCCATACTGTGTCTGAGGTCGTATTGTTTAGTCAAGTCATTCGAGAGCTGTTGATTAAGAGCTTGGAGGGGATTAGAAATAAACATGATCCTCTAGATAAGGTTTCCTCTGGTCTAAGATCACCTATCAGCGTGATGTTGACACTGCCACAGAGCTGTTTAAACAGGTCTTGTCATGGAAAGGAAAGTGAAAGGGTTTAGCTTTAGATTTAGTTGAATTTACAGTTGCTGTAAAGGTAGGTGGCTGTGTTTGTGCTATTCAAGAGCTTGTTTTTGACAAATAATGGTCTTACTAGGGTATGAGAGAGTCTGGTGGCACATGATTATTCCTTTGTTTGGCTGCTGGTTTGATCTGTCAGTGTGAATGTCATTTGTCACGGTTATATGGAAGTGAGGCTTTATGCTGGTCTTGGTTGATTGACTTAATAAATGCTGATGGGAAAATCATAAACTCATTGACTGCTATGACACATTTAGTTATGATATCAAAGATGTGCATTCAAATCTTTGTCTTGAAATAGCCAAAGAGAAATCCCCAAGATGCCATTATTCAAATACCTCTCTTTGAATTGCAAATTAACAATATTTACGCACTTCCATGCCGGCAGTTCATGTTACAGTGCTAATCTGAGAGTTTTGTTTAACCTGTCTGTACAGCACACACGAATGAATGACCACCTGATTTCTTTGTTTTAGTACAGGGAAACATGTTTGGTAAGTGACGGGGGTGACAGATGGAGGGAAAAGGCCCATATCGCATCTATGACCCCGGTGGGAGCGATTGCCAGGTGAAAGACGAGGCCAGCAGCCTCAGCTACAGACAGCTGCTAGAGGAAAACGCCGTTTTGAGAGAGAGAATGAAAGGTCTGAAGAGTTTAGGTGAGGGAATCCTAAACTGCCACCTATTTTTAATGGCTTTGAGTATCAAAACCTGATTGATCTGGCGTCTTCGGTTAATATAAGCCACCTGTGAAGATTTTATAATGATCACCTTAATATTTTCAATTTCAATGTCTGCCAGTGACCAAGTTAAGGTTCCATACAGTTAAAGGCTTTAGACGTTGCTCATTCTGGGCATCTGAGTCATCAAACCCCTAAATTAGTTGAGCGGCATCATGTGTTGCTAATTTAGACTTCAAAGTCTATTGTTGGATCAAAAATGAAGCGATTCTGGATTTTCTGCTTTTAGCAGCTGGCGCTGTGTTGCAGTAAATCCAACATTTGACGTGCGCTTATTGCTTATGTCATGTAACCCATTGTTTGTCTTTCTCGTGACTGGTAGGAGACCTGTTAGAGGAGTCTCAGACAGAGGCGGCCAAGCTTCGGAAGAGGGTAGAGGAGCTGGTGAGGGATAACGAAGCGCTGAAGTCGTCCACGACCAGCTTTGCCTCCAGTCTGTGCATGGGCACCCCTGTTCAGACAGACACACAAGGTACAGTTATATCATGGAGTGAGGTCAGTGAAGGTTTTGATACCAGAGAGACCTGTTCTTTAACCAGATCTTTTGTGATTGTGGCTTTTTTTTTAGGTCATGGAAAACATCACGCTCATCCTACAACAGAAAGACAAGAATCTCGGGATTGTTTAACTGGAAATACTTTACAACCAGAGGCAACTGTAAGCACTTCTGCTGAAACTTTTGGAAACATTCTATGAATATGATACCATGAGGTCACAATTCAGTGATGTTATGTAACACAGTAATGTAACTTTCGGTTTTGTGAATTGCTGTCTGTTTAAATCCCGTTTATGAGTGTTTAAATGACTATCATAACATGCTATAAATTGTTGAATTACCATTATACCTTTGTTGTTGTAAAAACAATATCGTATTCACATGCTATTCACATGTTGTGAAAATCCCACACTGGGACTATAACTTCCAGTTTTGTGAATTGCTAGCCATTTTAGTTCGATCTGAACAGTGAAATATCCTTTCTGACTTCATATTGTATTGCAGTGCATGTATTATACATTCAAAGCAAAATTTATTCAGACACATTTAAAATTTCTGACATTATCACAGTTTATTTGCTATAGTTTAGAAAATGGTAATAAAATTTGACAAGAACTCAAGAGTTAAACTGTCAGAACAACTTTATCTTAATAATGTCAGATAAATTTGATAAAGAAGTATGGAACAAAACATGGTCAGGTCAAAGTGTCAAATAAAATTTTTGGTCACAATTTCTTTTTTTTTTTTTTAATCAATTTTACTGGTAGTCCACTGTATGAAGATTTTTTGGATATGTTAGTTTACTTTATGATATCTTCACTTACATAAATGAACTATAGTGTCCTGCACCTATTAGTAAAAGAAAAAAATATCAAAGATTATATCTAGTGGTTTCGACTGTTAAACGTGAGCATGTTGTTTCGCAGGATGCTGTGAAAATCTAATGTGAATGTAACTTCATCGTTTTCCTTATTTGTGAATGGTAAAATATTCTTTACAAGTTGATATCCTGTATGACGGTCAGAACAAGTGTTGCAACATTGTGAATTCTTGCATTTACAGGAAAGTTCATCTGAGTTTGAGGTGGTGAATATGGAAGAAAAGACGGTCTCGGAAACCCAGACGGTGAGTTTTAGGGATGTTAGGAAATCCTGGGCAGCTACAGTCACCCGACCGCACGTGCGAGAACTCGGTGTGTATTTTGCTGGTTTATTGCTCCGTTTCGAACATTCCGCGTTCTGTCATTCTGTGCCACTCATGTAAGTTATGTGTGACACATTCCAGTCACTGTAGTTGCTCAGCTGTTTCTTGTTGCCCTTCCTTATCAGGGATTTGTTCATCATAATGAATCAACGTATCTGTATGAGGCTGTTCCTTGGATGACTAAGAGGGAAACTCCAGGATTTAGTTAGCATGTAGATAGACTGAAAAACTCATGCGTGTATATCAGTTAATGGAATACCTCTTTGGTTAGGTTTACAAAAACTTATGTTCACAAATTTGCAAAACTGGAAATATTCATGTAGAGGTATTTAAGGGTTTTTTCACTTTCAGTTTATGGTTTCGCAGTGCTCTACTCATGTATAGGGGAAGATCTAGGGATTGACAGTAAATGTGCCACTTGATCCCTTCTGCTTGGGAAGAATATTTAGGTAAACTCTGCTTTATGGCTATGCAGACTGGAGTAATGCACCTGCCACAGGAGAACATGGAGCTGGCAAGTCAGCTCCGGCGACTGGAGAGTTCTTTTAGTGTATTTGCTGAAGAGTCCAATCCTAACCAGCTGCTGGCTCACCTGGGCCGCATGGCTGTGGAATTCCACCACTTATCATCGAAGGTCCAAAAGAACGAGCAGAGAACATCTCTCCTACAGGTGAGACACCTTTTAGCCTTCTATATTTTCTATAAATTATGTGAATTAATCAAGGTTTGATTTGCTGAGAATTTAATTCGCTCTCATCTCTAGACACTCTGCGAACAACTAAGACAGGAGAACAACGAGCTTCGGAAAAAAATGGAGGAGGACCTCCAGTACCGTAACCGTGATTTGGAACAGCTGAGGTAATTTAATTCACACTTGTATTCATTATCATAACATCATCCTTTCATGTGCTCATGGAACAACTAAAAGCAAAAAAGCCCATTATGAACCTGTGAGAAGAGTCAGTGTGAGTAAACTGTGACGATATCACAAGGGGCCACAGTGTTTCCTGCTTTGCTGGAAGTGAGGGGTCTTTCCATCTGTTCTCTAAGTGTGTCAAATAGAGAATCCTGCTATTTTATTCTTCATTTCCTAGTTTTGATTTTGTTTCTGTGTATTCAGGCAGGAGAATTTGAAACTGAAGGAGCAGGTCAGCGGAGGAGCACAGGCAGCACCTACTGAGCAACCAAGCCCTAAGGAGGAGCCAGTGAAAGAAGAGACAACCAAAACTAAGGTGGAAATGACCATGACTCAGCAGGTGTGCCCTTTTTTTTATTTATTTTTTTTTCCCATGAACCACTTTATCTCAGATGACATCATCATAGAATTCCTGGTGCTGTTCTAAATTTGTGTTGGGTTTTTTTTTGTCTTTAATTTCCCTTTCAGACTAGCGACGTTGCGGTCTAGTTGCTTTTTTGTTTCTGAGCTTTTTCAGTTGGAGTTCTTAGAAAAAAATGTGCAAATTGCTCCCTGGTTTCTAAATTAAGAGGCTTCTTATTGAGTCACTTTTGCCACTTAGTTTAGTTTTGGGAATACCACCTTACTGCTCTTCCTTAATGGTCTTTCTGTATAAGTTCCTCATTTGTGGGCCTTTTTTCACGGTATGACTAAATATTGAAGAACAATGCACATGGTCATTGTGTTACATTCTGACTCAAACTAAAGACTGCTGTACTGTAGGATGATGGGAAAATTCTGGTGTTCTTTGGTCGGTCAGCAACTAATTGCAATTTTATGTTATCAGTTTTCATTTTAAAGTCTAGCAGGGATATTTTCTGACATTTTAATGGGAAGGCAATACTGAGTTTCAGTTCTGCTGAAAAGATATAGAATGGATGCATATTTGGTAATTACTTATTGGTCACTTTTTTTTTTATTTGACAGTGAGGGATTATACTGTAGTGTCTCTTGGTTTAATGTTTTTAAAGCTTTAGGGCAAATCCAGCATTATGGATGTGACATAAATGCTTAGAGAATGTATGTTTTACCAATATGCCGAACCATCTGTTTATATTTTAATAAATCCTTGTTGGAGTCTAAACATCAGAAAAATATCAGTCTATGCACAAGTTTTCTATGTTAAAAAAGGGAAATAATCATGCGTTATGGATGTGACAAAAAAAAGACACTGTTTTTGAGAGACTATATACTTTGTAGGATTTCTGCGAATTAAAATGCACAAACCAGACGCAATAATACCCAACAAATAGAGAAGCGATGGCTCTTCGCAGAACATGTAATTGTTACTTAAACGTAATTGTGACAAGCCTGAAAATAGTACTTACCAGACTATGGAAAATCATGCACTAAAAATGAAAAAAAAAAAATGCTTTAAAAACTTTGAGAGACATCACATGAATATTTGAACCACCAAATGTTGACATCTGTGCTATCAGTATAGTAAAATAATTTTTTCATGGCAAGCTTGACTTTTGCATGGAATTACCCTGTACAAAAAAAAGTTCTTCTTCATTAATTCCAGTTATTCTTAATTATTCTGAGTTATTCTCAATTATTTATTCTTCAAGTTTTACCAGTAATTATTCAAAAAACAAGCTAATTTAAGAGCTGTTTTAGATTTTCGCTTGTCATTATTTTTATTGTCATTTATTTATCTGTTTTTGTAAGTCTAAATCTTTGCTTATAATTGTTTAAAATGTTAACATTTTAGTGTTGACTTGGTCATCCCTTTTTTAAATTATTATTATTATTTTTTTTTTTTAATTTACAGTCTGGTAAAGCTGTGGAAAAAACACCATCTAAGACTTGCGATCCGGAGGTGTACGAGAAAAAAATCAAGCTTTTGGAGAAACAGAGGAAAGATGTAAGAACCTTCTGGAGGTCCCCTGCTTTCTTTATGCTTGCTTTAATGCTGTCATAGTTTCCCGTTTGACTGACGTGTAAACTCTTGCATTTGACCTTTCTCAGGTACTGGAGGTGAACAAACAGTGGGACATTCAGTGGAATTCAATGAAGGCACAGTTTGAGCAGAAGGTACATGGCAACGTATGCACTAGAAATGCTCTATAAATATGTTCCAGTTGGCCTTGTAACCTTTGTGGCTCATCTTGTTGATAGTAAAAAAAAAAGAAACATAAAGAAATATGAATCACTTTACTAGGAAACAGCAATTGCTTAATGAGTCCGAGCAGCCGGTGTGTGAATGGTGGGAGATCGAAGCATATGAATCATCACATGAAATTCCTGTGTAACGTGAAGGGTGCTGACAGGCCTTGTTACTGCATTTGGGTGGCGGTGGAAATGCTGTTGGGGCAAAGGAATGGAAAGCAATTCTGTGTGTGTGTGTGTCACAGAGTTGCACACTAGACCACAGGCCCCTCCTGTCACACCTCTGGTAGAATTTCCCTCACCTCGCCCGTACCCACTGTCTTCCTGTTGTGGCTCGCCGTAGGGGCTGGCCAAGGTTGCAAAGCCGCGTGATCTCACGGCCTAGAGATAGTGACGCCTGTTACATCTCCGCATCTGCTCGGTCTGATAGAGGAGAGAGAAAAAAAAGAAAGAATAAAAAAAGCATACTGGGGCTGTTTCTCTACACGCATCCTCTGTCGTCATGGGGGGTTCGTGTTAAAACTCACAGCAGTGGAACAAAAACAACTGCATGATTTGTTATTTTTATTGCTTTGTTTTCAGTTTTTGTGGTTTATTCATTTTTTTATCATTTATACCATAAAACAACTATAAAGGAGATTACAGCCCCTTATTAAACTCCCGATAAAGGCAAACTGATTTAAGCCAATTGTAATATACAACGTTTTTGCTGTAATCGATGTTGTGTTAATATGGCCTGTTAACAGATGTGTCTGAATCCAGTTTACAAAAATAGACTGTCAGAAGAGCCTTCATCAATTTATGACTTTTCCCTCCTTTATAGATCACAGACCTACGGCAGCGGCTTGCTGACTCCCAAAAGGCTGTGCTTGAGCTCGAAGCAGAGCGTGAACAGAGACAAAGAGATTATGACAAAAAACTCCTCCTCGCAAAGTCTAAGATCGACAATGTGCAGGTAGACCCTAGTCTTAGCTACAGAAAACACACCCACAGTCGTCTATTTATTACTTTTTAGTTTAAGTGAAAAGTTCTTTCTCATTTCTTTGAGTTTTTTCACTCATTTCTTTCTTTATATATATATATATATATATATATTTATTTATTTAATGTTCTTTAAAGAAGTCTCTTCTGCACACGAAGCCTGCATTTATTTGATCCAAAGTACAGCAAAAGTAGTAATGTTGTGAAATATTTTTACTATTTAAAAGAAATTGAATTGAATTTATTTTAAAATGTAGTTTATTCCTGTGATCAAAGCTAAATTTTCAGCATCATTAATTCAGAAATCACTGTAATATGCTGTTTTGCTGTTCAAGAAACAGGTTTTATTATTATCAATATTTAAAGCAGTTTAGTACATTTTTTTTCAGTATTCTTTGATGAATAGAAAGATCCAGAGATCTGCATTTATCTGAAATAAAAAGCTTTGATGGAGAAATGATAGAAATTAATAGTTTTATTTAACAAGGATGCTTTAAATTGATCAAAAGTGATGGTAAAGACATTTATAATGTTACAAAAGATTTCTATTTCAGATAAATGCTGTTCTTCTGAACTTTTTATTTATCAAAGAAACCTGAAAAAATTATACTCATCTCTTTTCAACCACATAATAATAGTAATAAATGTTTTTTTGAGCAGCAAATCAGAATGTTAGAATGATTTCTGAAAGATCATGAGACTGCAGTAAAGATGCTAAAAATTCAGCTTTGAAATCACAAGAATACATTACATTTTAAAATGTATTCAAATAGAAAACAGTTATTTTAAATAGTAAAAATATTTCAAAGTTTTTGTTGTACTTTGGATCAAATAAATGCGGGCTTGGTGAGCAGAAGAGACTGCTTTAAAAAACACTAAAAATCTTACTATTCACAAACTTTTGACTGGTAGTGTACATTTCAATCCCAGTCTGTTATTGTGGTTTAACCCAGATAAACTCTTTACATTTTACGTTTTTGTCTGCTTTACATTTTTGTCAGACAGTCTCTTCCTGTTTTTTTTCTTTATGCTGTTATTTAAAAAAGACAATTAATAAGCCCTTCTTTATTTGATTTTTGTTTAATAATTTAAACTTCTCCTACTCTTTATGGAACATTTTGCTGGTATTTGCACCTCTGTGGAGCTTAATGAAGGCTTCAAGTAGTCATTCAGTGCTTTCAGTTTTCTCTTGGGAAGCACCAGTCATTCCCTCTAGCTGACCATATGACATTCTTAGTTTACAGCAATAGTTTCCCTTCAGCCCCGGAGGGGACAGTCAAGCATGTCACAGATAAAATGCCTAATAGAGTTTCAGATGTGTAATTATAATACTGTTGATTTCGCTATGAATATAGCCATTGCTGCTGACAAGTCGTTAAATCATAAATAGATTTTTTAAGTGTCATAGACAGTGTCATGTGACGGCTGGTTTCATTTTCACATCTACGGCCTACTTATCTTCATCTCACAGCTCTCATGGTTTTTAGTTTATTTATGAGTTATGGACAGCATTACAAATGTTTTGTCAGAATGACTCGCCTCCACAGAAGACAGAAGAAATTTTGTGTCCGATGCTAATATGTTATATATGTAGTCATTAAAAATGCATTTGTATGATATCGAAATTGAAAAAATGATTTTGACCACAGGTTTTTATATTACATGCTTTAAAGGTCATAAGAGTTTCATGTGGGCAGACTGGCATGTGTCATGTGATTTTTAACAGGTGTGATAATGAGTTGTTTTTTTCCAGGACATACCATGCATATTCTTATTATTTCAAAGTCATATGACAAACATACTTACAGAAAGCAAGGTGCAGATAAACCTTAAAGACATTCCTGAGGGCCCAAATGTACTTTTTTGTAATTGCAATACAGGAAATGATCTTGCGCTTTTTTACCTGATTAATCAAAGACAGTTTGATTCAGGTATCCAAGTAATTGCTGGTAGTAAGATGCTTTTAAAGACAGTATAAAACTGTAGACCGTATAATGTCTAGATATATGACAAAGTGACTGTGTTTTGCTCTGGTGGTTAACAAGTGTATTTCTATCTGTTGTCAAAGGGTGAGAAGGAGTGCCTCACCTCAGAAACATGTGAGTTGAAACAAAAGGTGCGTTACCTGCAGGACCAGTTGCTACCACTTACTAAACAAAGAGAATACCAGGAGAAAGAGATCCAACGGCTCAATAGGGTTAGTAAAGCACAATCACTAATTCACATTCCTAGCTATCTAAATGAGGACTTTCCATTGGCAAAGGTACAGCTTTAGTAGAACAACAGTGAACTGGGCAGGCCATATGTCAGTAAAAATGAGTTTACCTGTCCTGTCAGCCGTTATACTGTGCTTGTAGTATGCCCGCTTCAAATGCGCACACAAGTGTGGCGGAGAGCACTTTAGCCTGTATCTTTTCATATTAAAGCATGAATGAAACTATGAGTATGCGTGTCAGATTTGCGTCACGTTCAACAATGGCAGCTCTTAAAGTAATAGCAGCCAAATAACCTAATAACCTAAAAAACCTAAAAAAAAAAAGGAAATCAGTAACTTTTGTAGCTTTAAGGATTCATCGAAGTTTGATTTAGTATGTAGTGTTTGATAACTTTATTCAATTTCTGTATATTTCCTACTTGCTGAAAGGCACAGGTAAATAATGGGTTTATGTGAAGATTGTTTTAAATTTACTTAAATCAGAAGTTATTTTTTTAAAGTCTAATAAATGTTAAAATTGATAGCTTTCAATTATACTGTAATGTTGAATGGGTTTAGGCAATGGATTAAAATATAACTGAGACATCAGTTATATTGGTCTCAGTGATACTCACCTTTAGTCATAAAAAATATTTAACAAATATTAAAAATATACTGTCTTATGTTGTTTCTAAATTAATTTGAAAATTTAATGTGAAATTATTGCAATATAAAAGTATATTTAAAAACTTTAATATTAGGTGGAATGAATTTCAGGAAAAAATGTGATTATTATTATTTTTTTGATTGATTGACAGCACTAGAAATAATATTACAATTTAAAATAACTTTTCTATTTGAATATATATGTTAAAATGTTATTTATTCCTGTGGTGGCAAAGCTGAATTTTCAACAGCCATTACTTCAGTCTTCAATGTCACATGATTCTTACAGGGTTCATACAAGGTGCATAAAGTGCTTGAATATGACTTTTTGACATTTATGGCCGAGAAGGAAGGGTCTTATCTAGGGAAATGATCGGTTATTTTCTCCCATCTCCCATCTCCCATCTCATTTTGTCCACCAACTTCAAAATCGCCCTACATCGCTGTTTTACCTTTTTTTTTTTTTTGTAAAGGGTGTTTGATCTTTGCATGTTCACTTTGCAAACACTGGGTTTGTGCTTCTGCAGCAATGTAGGACGATTTTGAAGTTGAGGGAGAAAATACGATGGGAGTTGTTCGATATACCCTAACTGTCGTGAACTGGAAAAAACAGAGTTCAGTCAGACCTAGACAAGACAGGGTTTGAGGTTAAAAAGTGTATAAATTGTAATTTATTTTGAAAATAACTGTTTTGCTAGATAAGACCCTTCTTTCTCAGCTGGGATTACTTTTGAGCCCTTTGAAGCTGCATTTTGGAAGTTCTCTGATTCAAACTCGTGACTTTTACTTTCAAGTGATTCAGGGGTGGATCACGAATCATTTGATTTCGATCGGGACTTCAGAACGATTTTGCTAATCTTTTTCAGATTTTTTTAATCAGATTTTTTTTTTCTTAAACAGTAGAAAACATCAAACAATGAGTAAGGTCTCTGATTGAAGTCCTTGAAGATGAAAAATTAGTGCTTGAAAAGTCCTTGAAAGTTCTGGAATTTTATTTTACAGCATCTGTATGAGATACAAGATATCTGATATAAGAAATCGCTGTAATGTGCAGATTTGGTGATAAAGAAACATTTCTTATTAATACTGTGCTGCTTAATGTTTTTTTTTGTTTGTTTTTGTTTTAAAAGCAACCATCAGTTCTGATTGTATTGTCTCTCTTACAGGCATTAGAGGAAGCTTTGAACCTTCACTCTCCCTCTTCCACCCAGCCAGGCATGAACCTGGGAGAAGGCGTGGCCAACCTGAGACAGCAGGAACTGCACACACAGATAGCTGTATTGAAGGAGCAGGTACAAACACTTTATGACTCAGGTGTCAATGTTAGTGAAACAAGTAGGGACCAGACTAAAAGTTATAAAATATCATTAAATGCAGTAACACTCATACTAACATGACACAGTGCCCAGCTGTGGTCAGATGAACTCAAACAGTGAAAGAGCTCTTTGGGATGCTTGAGTTTTCTCATTGCGTCAGATTTTGTCAGAGGATCTCTAGGAGTTGAGGTTTCACTCATTGAAACTCTACATGAATAGATTCTGCAGACTTTTTACCTCATTTATCAAACACATTTTGTAAGAAATGAGTGTATCAAGGTTCCATACTGAGTCATACAGTTTGCTTGAGGTTTGATGGCTTCCTTCAGCTTTACAGTCTGCTGAAATGCACCAATGGCTGCAGAGCTCTTCTAGATTTGCATCCTCATCGCATGCTTTTTGTTTTAGGTGAAAATCTTTGAAGAGGATTTCCGGAAGGAGAGGAGTGACAGAGAGAGGATGAACGAAGAGAAGGAAGACCTGAGACGGCAGGTGGAAAGGCTGCAGGGTCAACTGACCAATCTGACCAATCAGGTCAGTAGTTACACTGACTCTTAAACTGTCAGTTCTAACCAATGAAATGACTCCAGTGAAATGCTCAGATTGTTAATAATGAGACATGAAAGAATCCTGAATTCAGTATCTCTGTTTCTCAGCTTCATCAAGCACAGAATGAGTGTCAGAGAGAGCGGGCGGAGAGGTGTAAACTAGAGAGACTGCAAATGCAACATAAGCAGGTAAATGTGCCACACTGGCACCACCTTGTGGTAGAAGCCTTAATGATGTTATTATTACATATCATGGTCAACAAATATCGTAGAATCCTTAAACGGAAGGACAATCGGGACTTATTTAGATTTTGTTTTTCAATGTTTTGGAGGGGCAACAGGAAAGGAGGACGTCTGATCCCACTTCTGGTACAGCCAATGGCCCGATGAGCCCTCCATACTGTGGCCCGTTTGTACAGGTGGGCCATCAAGGTCTAGAGGGGTGGCCCATACACTTCCCGCCCAGGATGCCTAACATCAGTACAGCACCTGGCAGGGATTTCCAGCCTGTCAACCCTGTGAGTATGCGATAGCAACAGCAGTAAAATATCAGGGTTCTTGATGCCATAACAAAAGCACCCTTATTTATACTACCAGCCAAAGGTTTTTGAACAGAAAGATTTTTTAAATGTTTTTGAAGAAGTCTCTTCTACTCACCAAGCCTGCATTTAGTTGATCCAAAATACAGCAAAAACAGCAGAATTTTGAAATATTTTTGTAAGATTTTCATTGTTCTCTTAAGAAATCTCTTCTGCTCTTATTAAAATTTTGGAATATTTTTACTATTTAAAGTAACCGTTTTCTATTTGAATATATTTTAAAATGTATTTTTCCTGTGATTTCAAAGCTGAATTTTTAGCATCATTACTCCAGTCACATGGTCCTTCAGAAATCATTCTAATATTCTGATTTGCTGTCCAATAACAAAATAAAAAATAAAATAAAACATCATTTTTTATGTTGAAAACAGCTGAGTAGAATTTTTTCAGGTTTCTTTGATGAATAGAGAGTTCAGAAGAACAACATTTATCTGAAATAGAGATTTTGTGTAACATTATAAATGTCTTTATCATCACTTTTAATCAATTTAAAGCATCCTTTGATCAATTTAAAGCACCCCCCCCCCCAAAATTATACTGACTCGAAGCTTTTGAATGGTATAGTGTATAATGTTCCAAAAGCTTTTAATTTCAGATAAATGCTGATCTTTGGATCTTTCTCTTCATCAGAGAATTCTGAAAAAATGTACTCAACTGTTTTAAATATGGATAATAATAATTAAAAAAAAGTTTAGCAGCAAAGTAGCATATCAGAATGATTTCTGAAGGATCTTGTGACACTGAAGACTGGAGTAATGATGCTTAAAAAAATTAGATTTCATCACAGGAATAAATTACATTTTAAAATATATTCAAATAGAAAGCAGTTATTTTGAATAGTAAAAATATTTCACAATATTACTGCATTTGCTGTATTTTAGATCAAATAAATGCAGGCTTTGTGAGCAGAAGAGACTTCTTTAAAAACATTAAAAATCTTACAGTTTAAAACTTTGGACTGGTAGTATAAATATTGATGTTTATATTAATAAATTAAATTGAAACAGCCTTGAAGTATTTAAAAAAAAAAAAAAAAAAAAAAAAACTGTTTTTGAGTTTCTTTTTGCCCAAGAAGTGCATTTTGGTATTTGTTTAAATCAAACTGATACTGAAATACCAGGTTCGCCTCACATCTAGTGATACACTTACTGTAACAGTTGGTGTTTTTGGTTTTATTTCAGAAGATGTTAGTTTGATAGTGAGAAAAATTCCTGTTTCTTTTTTTGCTGATTTTTGCTTCCGTTACATCCTGGAACAGACACAGCAGTGTTATTCCAGCACTTTCAAGTGGTTAACCACACGTGGTCTGAAAAAGACATGTGTGGCTATTATGATTTGTACAAACAGGGTTTTACACAAGGTACAGTATGTCTTTAGTGTGCAGAAGTGGACAGATCGAAACCATTGTTCTGTTTGTATATTTCTAACGATTATTTCTCTTTTCGTGTTTTGTGTGTTCAGGGTTTTCCCTGGCAGTCATCCTTCCCACAACCACGTGGTTCCAGAGGACAAGCAGACACAGCACGACCCCCTCCAGAAACTGCAGGTATTTAATAGATTCATCCTGCGTGTCCTTTCCGGTCTCTTGCATCCGTTCTGCGTCATCAGGATCCATTTTGTTTTGCCACGTAATGTCAGTCGCAGTGACCCAGTGATATTTTAAGCATTCTGTCTGAATCAGCTTCCACTGGAGGCAGTTCAAATGATGACGACAATGAGAACCATGAAATGGCAATTGTTTTAAATTTCACAATGATTGTACAAGGTCTGTGAAGTTTAGTTTCAGTTTGGGTCTATTCAGTTATCTGTATTATCTACAGGCAAAGAAATTGACGCAATTTGCTTTCCACTGTGCATAATTTAGCAATGTAAATTAATTTAAAGAAGTTTATGTAAAGTTTCATCAAAGCATGATGTAATTTTCCACGTCTGCTGAAGGCTTTCCATAGTGTTTTATATACACTAGCAGTCAAAAGTTTTTGAACAGTAAGATTTGTAATGTTTTTTTAAAGAAGTCTGCTCACCAAGCCTGCATTTATTTGATCCAAAATACAGCAAAAGCAGTAATATTTGTGAAATATTTTTACTGTTTAAAAAAAAATGGTTTTTATTTAAAAATATTTTAAAATGTAATTTATTCTTGTGATCAAAGCTAAATTTTCAGCATCATTACTCCAGTCTTCAGTGTCACATGATCCTTCAGAAATCATTCTAAAATGCTGATTTGCTGCTCAAGAAACTTTATTATTATTATTATTATTATTATTATTATCAACATTTAAAACTGTTAAGCACATTTCTTACAGAATTCTTTGATAAATAGAGAGATCCAAAGATCAGCATTTATCTAAAATAAAAAGTTTTTGTAACATTATACACTATACCATTCAAAAATCAGTATAATTTTTATTTTTATGGAAAAGAAATGATAGAAATGTATACTTTCATTTAGCAAGGATGCTGTAAATTGTTTGGAAGTTTTTCATTTATTTGTTTATTTTAATTATTAAATATTATTATCAGTTGATGTGAATTACTAGGAATAAGGGATCACAAGAGATTCGATATGAATATGCGACTTTGCTCTGTATTTATTTTATTTATTTATTTATTACATTCCCCCCACACTTTTCATTTGTATGTAAATGAAGTGTTTATGTATGTAAATGTTATTATTTTGTATTATTTATTTATGTTTATGTGTTGGTGGTGGGTATTTCCACTTAGGGTTAGGGTTAGGAGAAAAAAAAGTGAAAGGAAGAGAAAGTTTTATATATATATATATATATATATATATATATATATTTTATATATATATATATATATATATATATATATTTTTTATATATATATATATATATATATATATATATATATATATATATATAATAAATATATATATATATATATATATATATATATATATATATATTGTACGTCTGTCTTCAAGGGAATACTTGACTTTTAATTCTATTAAATGTGTTTTATTTTATTGAAAGACAATGAAGTATACAAATATTAAAAATATTAAAATAATAAGTGAATAAATAAATTGATCAAAAGTGATGATAAAGACATTTATCATGTTACAAAAGATTTCTATTTCATGTAAATGCTGTTCTTTTGAACTTTCTATTTATCAAAGTAACCTGAAAAATTCTACTCTGCTGTTTTCAACACAACAATAATAATAAATGATTTTATTTTCTGTTATGTTTTTGGGCAGCAAATCAGAATATTAGAATGATTTCTGATCTCTCATGTGACTATGTAATGATGCTAAAAATTCAGCTTTAAAATCACAGGAATAAATTACATTTTAAAATATATTTAAATAGAAAACAGTTATTTTAAATGGTAAAAATATTTCAATTTTAATGTGAGCAAAAGATATTTCTTTAGAAAACATTAAAAATCTTACTGTCCTAAATCTTTTGACTGGTAGTGTATATATTTATGTATTAACATTTCTGACACAGTTTTGAACACGCCTCAATACTTTCTGTAAAAAAATGTAATTATGTTTTATAAATGAGGATTCTCAACTTGTTTGTTTGTCTGTTGGCAGAAATGGGAGCAACTGGATTTGGGAAAAGGGAGCGTCAGAACATAGACCCTGGAAAGCACTAACTACCTATTCTCCTCTCCTGGAATGGCTCCCGGCTAGTAGCATGAGGCAGTTTATTTTCAGTTGGCATGGCATTTTTTTCCCTCCTTTTCCCACTGTGTATATATATGTATCTCTACCACTGATGAAAATGTTGTTTATATACTTAAGTTTTATAATCCTGTTTGTGAAACACTGTTCTGGCAAATTAAGAATATATACATTTATTGTTTTACCTTTTTATGATTGTTGAAGTTTAAATTATCTGCTTTATATAATTCTATGCAGGAATTGAAGTCAGTTATTTAATGGATAATATGATTGAACGTTATTTTTCTAACAATCTACCTATAGAGTTAAATCTCCACTACTTAATTGAATAATAGCCACCTGAATTCCATTACAAAACTGACAATTAGAAAATATGTATCTAAAAATAGTAACTCTATAGGTGAATTGTCTTGAAAATGGCTAACAGTAGAATGTGACTGAACTGATTCATGATTCCTTCACTGGCCGTGGTTGAGATGATCACCTACTGTTGAACGTCCGTGTGTGTCACCACAGGGTGGCGCTACTCTTTGACTGGTCATCTGCCCCACTGTTTATTGAAGCCATATACAACACCTGTTAACCTTTTCATCTATTAGATTATGTTCTGGGATCACTTTAAGAAGCGCTTCACGTGGCTTGTTGATCTTTCAGATACTTAAGATTGTAATTAAAATGATAATTGATCGAGGAGGCCACCCATCAACAGAAGTATCACGGTAGTTTTGCTTAATTTTCAAGATTCAGTGTTCAAAAACATTATTCCCAACGTGCAAATGAAAGTGATAAGTTATTTATATTGATTGTTTTGACTGCTGAGTGTGGTTTATTGTCTTTAGTAATGTTGTCTTTAGTGTATTGTTTTGTGTCTCCCTTTACATATTGTAGGTACTGGAAGACTGTAGGATATGAGTTTGTGTGTTTGTGCATATGCACAATCACAGGAAGTGGGCCAGAATAAATAAGTTAATGCATCACATTAGTGCAGCCCACTTTCATTGGTCTCATTTTTGCTTTAGGCTGAACATGAGGAGACAACCAAATCACCAAAGGTGGGATTACAATGAGTCCAGTGTTGTAATATGTTTGTAATATGTTTGGAACAGGGTAAGAATCATATCCTTTCTGCTTTTACGGTCATCCGCCATCATGAAGGCTGTTTTTCCGCATGTGTGCAATGTCTCCAACCTTACTGACCAATGCTTTGAACCAAACGCAAAAAGGTTTGTATGCTCACAAAATATTCCCGATGGCGAGCAACTCATTTGCTTTCAAACGGTGTGGTGTTTGTCATGTAAATGTTTAAAAAAAAAAAAAGAAAAAAGGCATTTATTTTATGAATTTGTGGTTGAATTTAATGAACAGACCGAGTTGAGATTAGTGTTTTCAAGTTGAAATGTCTTTGAGCTGGATTGCACTCTGAGATGTGTGCTTTATTTACTCGTTTCCATCATTTATTGGTTGGCAGTTTTGTGCTTTTTGGAATGACTCTTTTTCTCCAGTGGGTGAAAGCAGACCTCATGTGAAACTTTTGTAATTGATTAGTATAATAAATATATTCTAACTGTCTAAACCTCTAAATGTTATTGTGTGGTAACCAATAACCAGAAGAAAAAAAAAACACTTTGTTTCTTGCATTTATTTACTGAACATCTGCAGAGGCGGCAACAAGTTCAAAGGGTAGTTTAGGAGATGAGACATGACCGAAAAGACAGTAGAGTAGCCTTAATGCACTAAAAAGCTGCTCGCTGTCCCTCGGCCTCAGGTCAGGCACCACAGAGTCTCTGTTTTCAAGCCTTCCCGTCATCAACATGCCAGTCTCCAAACAGACCCCTTGACTGCCTCTGAAAGGAGCAATCTGAGAATCCTTTTACTTCAATTTCATACTGTCTTGTAACAATAATCCAATTCACAAAGGTTTACATTTTTTAACTTTGCCACATGTATATAGGGTTTCTGCAGGTCTTAAAGTCTTTAATTCACCCTTCCACAAATTAAGGCCTTAGAAGGTCTGAAATCAGAGCGGAAAGCCTTAAAGTAATGGCATTAAGTGCTCCATTAAATCAAGATACATATACATAAGATGCGAAATTAAGATGTGAAGTCTCGTTTTCTGAGAAACTGAACAAAATTGAATGAGTTCATGCTTAAACATCTTGACATTTGCACTGGCAAAACGAAATTGTGAGGCTCCCTAGACATTAAGATTTAGAGAACATATAGACGTATTGCGTTTCCTTCAATTTATTCCTTACATTTCTTTAAAGTCAGTGTAAAGGCAATTAAGAGAGTTGTTTCTAAACACATTATAAATGTTAGCAATGTATTGCTAAAATACGTTACATAGTATTGAATTGTGGAGTTATATTGTTCAACAGTTTTTCACCATTTTTGTTTTCAGAATTCTTTGGGCGGCCTGCATTCCAGGGTTGCCAGGTTTTCACAGCAAAACCACCCAATTGTTACTCAAACTAGCCCAATTGTGTTTCGGAGGGGTCCCCAGGTAAAAATCGCCTTCCGGGGGCGGTAAAATACACGTTTTTTTTGGCGAAGTTCTCTTGGTAAAATTCGCATTCCAGCGGCTAAATATAACGTTATTAGGGTCGCTGTTAACAGTGTTAAATTCGCCCGAGGACTTGGCAACACTGCTGAAATCGTATCTCGATGACGCCCTGACAGCGGATTAGCGGTGGTGGTTTGCCCGATCAATCGCGAGTTACTAGCGAGTGCTTGTTAGCGTTAGTTACTACAGCCAACAGTTTGCTAGCTACGTAAATGCATTGTAGTTGGTTACAAAACAGTTCGGTCTCCTTATTTAAATACATTTGTATTTGACAGGTGAGGGAGACGGCAGTGTTCCCGCGAGTGGGCGTGGTTTCAACGCCGACAAGCTTTTGACACCTTATGGACCCTTTTCACAAGCCTGTGATGACGCGTTTTAACGGTCATCTTCATCATAAATCCTTTTAACTTGTACATATTTTTAAAAATCAAAATATGTGCATACATATGCGAGGGCGTTTCTAATGCCGCGTCTATGGGAGGGAGGGTAAATTTGACATTGTTCTCTCTTCTGACTGCCGATATCAGTCTCTCTCAATTTTTTTCCTTTGAATGAAAGTCGTGAAAACACTATCGTGTAGTGTTTTCTTTTGTTATTTGAGCAAATGGGAATGCAAAAAATATATATTTGTGGAACTCTCCCATTCTCCGCTATCGGATTTTACCCAGCTGTGACGACTTCCGCTATGAGGAACCCGGAAATGTGAGAAAGGTCCATTTACTTAGCGTATTTTAACATTCACATTTGGCTAGGTTGGCTAATAACATTTTTCTGTGGTGAGATAAACTCAGAACACATCTATTGCTTTATACGGACTTTAACTGTTTTTAAAATGGTCTTAAGTCTTAAATTTCCCTTTATAAAACCTGCAGAAACCCTGTGGTAACTAGTTTAACAATTTATGCTGGAGAGAAGGATGAATGCACAATTAAGTCCACTGTTTCAAAGTTATTCAGCCCTCTGAACAAGCTGACGGAAGTATTTCAAGATGTCTTCCCTAACTTCAGATATGTTCACTCTGGGAAACCACCTCATTATAGGTCTGCCATCTGGCCCCACCAGAAACTTCTCAAAGTTCCACTTGATGTCATTGACTTTGAGAGGTTCCCAAAACAATCTGTTGGTGGGGTTACCAAAGCTGTCTCCCACAGGTGGGCAAGCATTCTGAAAGAGAAAGAAATACAGGTTCTTTAATCCAAGAAGTTCATGTCTTTCTGTTTTTCTTTCTTCAGTCAAAAAGAAATGAAGGTTTTTGAGGAAAACATTCCAGGATTTTTCTCCATATAGTGGACTTAAGTGGTGGCCAACGTGTTGAAGTTTCAGTTTCAGTGTAGCTTCAAAGGGCTATACACGATCCCAGCCGAGGAATAAGGGGTAAGGGTCTTATCTAGCGAAGGGTCTTATCTGCTAATCTTGCACTAGCTCTGTGATGCACATCTTTGCGTATCACGTAATCAAGTTGGAAAGGTCACAAATGGTTAGTTCTTTGTCTGTGTACTTCGGTTTAGAAGGGGAGGGTAGGACAAAAAACTCTCATTTCACTTTCTCCTACAATTTCAAAATCGCCCGACATCATTGTTTTATCTTTTTCGTAAAAGGCATTTGATGTTCTTTGCACGTTTGCTTTGTAAACACTCAGTCGGTACTTCTTCCTACATCACACCTGCGTGATTACATAATGCGTAAGGTTGAGCTATTGAAATACTTTAAATCTGTGGTTCATTAAAAAAGCAGTTTGGACCTTCAACCCATTGATCTCCACTATATGGAGAAAAATCCTGGAATGTTTTCCACAAAAACCTTAATTTCTTTTCAAATGAAGAAAGAAAGACATGAACATCTTTGATGACATGGGGATTATCAGGAAATTTTAATTCTGGAAGTGAACAAATCCTTTAAGTGTCATTTAAACATTCTAATGCTTTTTGGGGCCTCTATATATTCCAAAATGCAAATGGGTTTAAACTTCAATAACTGACAAATTTTGTCTTTGAAAGTTGGTCCTAAGAGGCTATTTTTTTGGCATGAGGTGTTACAAGCAATTTCAGATTTAATTTTTTTTTTTTTAGTAGACAATGACCAACCTTTAAAAATTTGAAAAGGGCATGTTCATTGACTCCATTCACATCCAGCTTCTCAAATAACTGGAAATTTGGAACATATCCATTGCCTGGACGGATATATCTGTGAAGACAAGAAGAAATCTGTTTCATCAGGGGTCTGTCTATAAGGAAAACAAATAGAGACTTTAGAGAGTCATGGCCAGAGAAGTGGCTTCAGATATCACTCCAGAAAAGAGCCTTTAGGTTCAAGATATATGATATGTGCAGTAATTTAAAGGGGATGACAGATGAGAAAGACAAGCTAATTGCACTCTGTCTGATGCTCAGGTAGTTTTGGCTCATGAGTGATGGCTAGTAACCTCAAGGTTAAAATACTCTTGAGAAACCTTCAGCCTTCAGTGTCTTCTGATTAAAACTTGAGTCATTTATCTTTTGGATGTCTTGCACAATAAGTTTTTAAAACCACACACACTTGTGTGTTTAATCCAGTGTTATTTTAATATTTTTTATACTATATAGTAGTACTAAAGTAGCTTTAGTAATTTTATGTGCTTTTGTCATTTTTTTCAAAATATATTTCTATTTACCTTTTAATGTATTTTATTTTAGTTTTAGTAACCAAAGTTAATTCAAGTTTAAGTATAAAAATAATTTTCTTCTAAATACATTTTTCTTTTATTTGGTTATCTGGTTTCATGACCACAGTTTCTTTTTCCAAAGAGTAACATGAACTCACTTTAATCCAGGAAGAATTTCATAATTTTTTCCAGGCTCTTGCATCCCAAATTGGTTGCAAGGAAAGCCGAGGATGGTGAATCCATAATCTCGGAGCTCCTCTTGTAGTGCATTCAATTCTAAACAGATAACACATAATTCTCAGTCAATACAATTATCATGAACAGGTTTCATATTTGCTCTTCAAGCTTTGCTGTCGTGAGGTGTAATATATATATTTGCACAAATTAATTTGCAAACATAACTAATATTTGTGTTAAGTGAAATAATTTGCATACTTACCCACATACTGGAAGGTTAGTCCTCAGTAGGTGGCCACATTGACAATGAGGACATACTTCCCAGCGTACTGGGAGAATGGGATGTACTGGGTCCCATTTATGGTTTTCGCACCATAGCTGTGTATAGTTTCACTCAAACCTGGGTTACAGACCTGAGACAGACAAATGTGAAGTAACGCTGTACCCTAATTACGAAGTAGGGAAACATGAACATGAAAAGTATACAGTTCGAAAGTTTGGGTCGTTAAGATATATACAGTGCCTTGCAAAAGTATTCTCACATTTTGTTATGTTGCTGCCTTATGTTGAACTGGTTTAAATTACTTTTTTCCACATCAATCTACACCCCATACACCATAATGACAAAGCAAAACCAGAATTGTTACAACTTAAACTGTAAATTGTCACAACTTAAACAATTGTAAATGTATTCGAAAGAAAAACTGAAATAACTACATTGCATAAGTATAATTGGTTGAGTGTAGCAGTGATGTTTCTCCGTAGGTTTCTCCTATTTCCATATATGATCATGGAGCTCAACTAGCTCAGGTTGATGGACACTACTCTAACTAAAGCCCTTCTCCATCAGTTTTTTTTTTTTTTTACCTCAGGGTTTGGTTTTTGCTCTGATATGCATTTTCAGCTGTTAGACCTTTTATTAAGATGTGCCTTTCCAAATCATACTCAAATGAATTTGCCACAGGTTAACTCCACTTGAAGTGTAGTAACATCTACAAGCAATATGAATGCTTCTGAGCTAAATTTTCAACTGTCCCAAATAAGGGTGTGAATACTTATGCAATGGAGTCATTTAAGTTTTTTATTTTTAATAAATTTGCAAAGATGTATTATGTATTGAAATTAGTTTTTTTGCTTTGCCATTATGGTGTATGAGGTGTAACAAAAGGCAGCAACATAACAAAACATTAAAAAATGTGAAGGGGTATGAATACTTTCGCAAGCAGTGTTGCCAAGTCTGCGGGAAACACTGTTGCTGCGGGTTGTTTATGTCTGTGGGTTGAGTCGACCCCAATACTGTCATATTTAGCCCCTAAAATGCAAATTTACCAGGGGAACCCCAACAAAAAACGCGTATTTTATCCCACCAGAAGGCGATTTTTAATGAGGGACCCCCCTCGAAACGCGAATTTTGTACTAGGTTTGAGTAGCAATTTGGCAACCCTGTTCACAAGGCACTGTATAATACTTTTATTCACCAAGGGTGCATTGAATTGATCAGACATTTATAATGCTAGAAAAATAATTTTATTTAAAGTAAGTTTTTTTTTAACTTAATATTTCACAAAGGATCCTAAAAATAATAACGGTTATCATGTTTTTTTTATAAAAAATAGTAAGCAGCACTAGAATGATTTCTGAAGAATCATGTGACACTAAAAACGGAAATAATGGCTGCTGAAAATCCAGTTTGCGGTCACAGGAATAATAAACTAAAACATTTTAAAGCAGAAAATGGTTATTTAAAATTGTAATAATATTTCATATTAATACTATTATTTTTCAGCAAATAAATGCAGCATAAGAACATGAAATAAAATGATTATTTAAACATTGTAGTGACCTTTGTATTCTCGCTCAAAATTGTGAAATCCCAGGCACACCTTTTATCATTAAACAAGCTAATTTTCAAAAAAAAACAAAACAAAACTGGATGTGACTAATATGTTAGTAAAGAAATGAACAAAACTGTAATATAATAAAATTTTAATTCTTAATATCACATAATAGTTGTGTTTTTAAGAATAGCAATGTTTTACGGTTACATCAGTTTGAAGCTGTAGTAGTGAGGTTACAATATCCTGACCAGGCAAAGTAAATATTTACCTTTACTTGACTTTTGCTGTTTGTTATTTGAAGTGCTTAAAAAAATGAACTGTTACAAAACATTCTGTTATTTTTACTATATATATCCTTGGACTTACGAACAGAACATGATTCTTGTATTTTTCCCTCCATTTATTTAATTATTTTCAGTCTCAGTTACTGTGGCAACCCACTGCACCTGCTACCGCGTGGTGAAAACAGTGCGCACCATCAAATCACACTGATTTATGGGCAATAAACTAAACATCCTTACAGCACTGTCTTAAAAACATGCTTTGATACAAAGATTATACAAAATAATTTGATACCAATTTGTTCCTGTATTTACTTTTAGGCTTCAGTGTAACACGCAAATACTTGGATGTTGTTTACTCAGCCTATGCTTTAATACCAAGCATTGCCTTTACTTTAATTCAAAGAAAATGTGCTTTTGTACCTTATTCTCATGTTCACTATTACTGGTTTAAAGATTTATCCAATTGAGCAATCCAGTGTTACTAAAATAGCATATTTTAAAGACTAAGAATTCTTTAGTAATAGTCATAACATCTTACCTGGGTATTGGATAGTCCGCTAACTTTCTGTAGAAGACCCACCAAGACCAGAGCAGAGATCCAGGGATTCTTCTGGTTCCCCATGAGGGTGACGTGTGGCCCCTGCAGGGTGTCTGTGTGCTGTCTGAATGAAGCGTGGCTGAGCTGGAGATGAAAAACACTGGAGGAGAGTGACGCAGACTAGCCAATAATATCCAGCCTCATCCCACATATTGACATAGTGAATACATTCATGGCTTGTTTATCCCAACTCTAACCTAGGATTTGTTTGTAATCTAGTTTGAAATTAATGTATTTGATTACAACAATTACTGGAATGTGAGGCTAAAAAAACACCACTTTAAGAGTAGTGAAACAGTTGACAGTTATTTTGGTCACCGGTCTTTCAACAGCTCGTCTGTAACACTGATATCACAAAAAGTGCAGGAAGTCCTTTCACAAGCATGCAAACAATTTGTGTAAGGGAATAACTTCGCTTCAGGTTTGTAATCACTCTAAAAATGATATTTCGAAATTGTAAAAAAGGTTTACTGGAGTATATTTAAAAAAAAAAATGCTATTTCTGTAATTCTACTTTCACATTTATTTCAGTGTATTAGCTGCTGATTCTTTGTAAATGATTGTAAAATATACTAGTAAAATCTGAGTAAAAATGTTTCTACACCTTTGCTTAGAGTTTATATTAAGCTTATATAAAGATTTGTATCCATTTAATGACACATCTTAGATATTGAATTATTTTTAAAGCCACATTCAGCATGTAAGAAGGACAACATTCACCCTTCTAAGATGCCAAAGTGAGGCCTTTTCTAATGCAACACAATGAAGTACAAAAATTAGAATTTTTTATTACTCACCTTGACTCAAGCCTTGATTATGTTTAGCTCAGATGGTACTACATGCATTGCACCTGCACATACTCGTGCTTTATATTTTAAAAAGCAGCAGAAGGCTTCAGATCGTATTGTTAACCTTTTAAAAATATTAAAGGTTATGCTTAAATAAAGTGGAGTGGCAGCTTTCAGCTAATTTTTGTTAAAGAACTCTCTTCGGCTCACCAAGCCTGCTTTTTTGATCCAAGGTACAGCAAAAACAGTAAAATTATGATTTTTTTTTTCTATTTAAAATGACTATTTTCTATTTGAATATTTTTTAAAATGCCATTTATTCCTGTGATTTCAAAGCTGAATTTTTAGCATCATTACTCCAGTCACATGATCCTTTAGGAATCATTCTAGTATTCTAATTTGCTGCTATTACAATGATTTCTGAACGGTCATGTGACTGGAGTAATGATGCTAAAAATTTAGCTTTAATCACAGGAGTAAATTACATTTTAAAATATATTCAAATAGAAATTAGTTATTTTAAACAGTAAAAATATTTCACAATGTTACTGCTTTTGCTGTATTTTGGATCAAATAAATGCAGGCTTGGTGAGCTCAAAAGTCTTTTTTAAAAAACATTAAAATCTTGTACAAGTATACATATAAGAGCTGTGCAAAATCAATCACATTAAGTGCAGAATAAATACTTTTGGAAAAAATTTTGATATTAAACAATTCATTATGTTAAACATGAATAATCCAAGTGGTTTCAGTGCAGGTGCTATGTCAACAGAAACGGGTATCTGCTTCCTTGTGTTTACTCAGTTGATTGATTAGTGGATTTTTTGCACAACGCACTTGACTGTGAGGCAATGGAGAAAAATACAAGCATAAACAAACAAACATCACTTTTGGTTGCGTAAGAATAATTATTACATATGTGAGGACAAAAGAGAAGCTATAGGTTCAAAAAAAGACAAAAGACTATTTCTATGTTTATGTATGTATGAACAGCAGGGGCGCTATTGATACAAAAGCGGAAAAGCAGAATGCGATCACGTATGATGACGTATTCTCGTTACGTCGGCAGCAGGAACTCAGTCAGAAATGGCGACGTTGCTGCAGCCAGAGAAAGTGCTTTATCTCGTCCGTGGCGAGAAAAAGATTCGAGTTCCGCTCTCCCAGCTGTATTTTTGCCGATATTGCAGTGAGCTACGATCTCTGGAATGCGTGTCACATGAAGTAAGTAATGCCGGGCATGACATTTAGTTGAGATAATAGATGTTAGCCATGCTAAGAGCGAGCTAACAGGCTATTGATGACGATGTTGTTCCCGCCTATCATTCTAAGTGGAACAAATTCGGGCTCTGTGATTGGCTAGTTTGTCCTTCTGTCATAAGTTATACGGCAGTAGAGCTATCCTATTGGTTGTGAAACCAGTCAGTTAACTTTTGTGCCACCCATATTTTTTTTAGGGATTTGACAAGCTAAAAGCTAGTCGAAGAATTCTGAATGAAATGTTTTCTGTTCTGTTTTCATTCGTTTCTATTATGTACATATGTAGATTAAAAGATGAATGAGGATCTAAAATCAACATGTTAATGCTTGCAGCAGCCATTCGTGTTATTTTAAGGGGATAAACACTACCACACCCTGTAGAGACAGCTTGGGCTGTTTTAATGTTTTATTATTATTTATTTATTCTTTTTTTTTTACTAAAGCAATGTGTGAATTTTACCTCCGGTACAATGATTAACTTCCATTTAGCTTTTCTGTATTTTTCCAGTACGTGTTATTCAGTTTCTTTGTGCAAAAACACATTCGCTTGTCCTAAAATGTCTTTTTTTTGGTGTTATGCCTGTTATATAGGTCGATTCCCATTTCTGTCCCAGCTGTCTGGAGAACATGCCGTCAGCTGAGGCCAAGCTCAAGAAGAATAGGTAACATTAAACCACATCTGTGCTAAATGTCTGACAGGCCTGTAAATTAATAACGGCAAAAATCTCAATCATCTAACATCATCTGTAATTTGACATTCATCATTAACTAATTACATGCTTGGTGTGTTCATAAGTCACTAGCTGCACTTTTTACGTTCATTTAACAAACTGTTTATGACCACAAAACCAGTCATTTTTTTTAAAACTGAATAAGCTTTCCATTGATGTAAGGTTTGTTAGGACAGGACAATATTTGGCCAAGATACAGCTATTTGAAGATCTGGAATCTGAGGGTGCAAAAAAAGCAAAAATATTGAGAAAATCCCTTTAAAGTTGTCCAAATGAAGTTCTTAGCAATGCATATTAATAATCAAAAATTAAGTTTTTATATATTTACAATAGGAAATTTACAAAATATATTCATGGAACATGATATTTACTTAATATTAGGGATGGAACGGTTTGCGGTTAAAAAAAACTAACCGTACGGTTCTCCACACACGGTTCAGCATGCACTAAGTTGAACTTAAATCTGATTACGCATCTGTAATATGGTTTGTTATAAATAACAACACGTAAAACAAACAGGGTTCGGCTAATGTATGTTTCTGTTGATGCATGCGCATTCTGGCCTCCCAGAACAGTGTATAATTGGCTATTGCTACAAATATACTCGTGCTACTTGTGACTGGTTTTTTGGTCCAGGATCACATATTATGTCAGGTCACATACATTGTGTTTCCTCGTGATGCTGTTGAATGTTAAGTCATCTACTGGTTTCAGGTGTGCCAATTGCTTTGACTGTCCATGCTGTATGCACACCCTCTCCACACGGGCCACCAACATCCCAGCACCACTGCCTGATGACCCAACCAAAACCACAATGAAGAAGGCCTACTATCTGGCCTGTGGATTTTGTCGCTGGACCTCTAGAGATGTAGGCATGGCTGACAAATCTGTGGGTGAGTCCTGGCACTTCCTGATGTGGACATATGTACAGGTGTCTGTATTTGTAAACTCAGATGAATTGAACTATAATCTTTCCTATTTAATCCAATTTTGTTTTTCATTTGAATGGTTTAATATTATTATTATTATGTTGTGTTTAAATGGGATAATTTTATGCATGCTATAAATAAACACAAAAATCTTGCAATGTCCTGACCAGAAGTGATGCATTCACTGTAATTTTACTGACCAGGGTCATAATTGTAGCTTACCATGGAATATCACACTTATTAATCAGGATTTTGGGGCAATTGTATTTCACTCTGGGCTGGAATATGTCAGAAATAGAATCAAGTGACAAAAAAATGTTGAAGTTAACATAAGGACATTTTACTTGTTGCTTTGTGTCTGGTTGGAACATTTTAGTCTGCAAGCACGTTGTAGTAAAACATTGTTTATTTTATATCTTAGCCAGTGGAGGGTGGCAGGAACCTGAAAACCCTCATACTCAGAGGGTATGTCTAAAACAATATCTCCTCTTATTAAATAAATATTACGTTTTCTGTCTGACTTTCTCAGGTACTTGACAAATCAATTATTATCTCTATGTAGATCAACAAGCTGATTGAGTATTACCAGCAGCTGGCCCAAAGAGAGAAGCTGGAGAGAGACAGGAAGAAGCTGGCACGAAGACGCCCATTCATGCCTCAGGCTTTCTCGGTAAACACTCACACCACTGTGTTTAGAAACACCCTTCTAACCTAACATTTATTTTCCATTTAGTGAGCACTAAACGGGTGTGGTTTGTCTTGTCTGGAGTCTAAACTTGCACACTTTTGTCAAAAAACGTAACCGTTATACTGAAGTGCTGCTTATTTTGTGTTGTAATTTTCTTTAATTGTGAAAATGTGTAATAAATAAAATTTTCTTTTGCGCATTTTGTATAAAACTAAAATGTGTAATTTTTTTACATCTTTACTTTAAATTTGCTTCAAAGCTGGCTAAGTTTACTAAACCTAGCAGGGTCTCAAATGTAACTACATAACGTTTTTTTTCTGATGTTTGGTGTACATATACAGTACATTTTAAAAGTTTGGGGTTAGTAAGTTTTTATTTATTTTTTTAGGTTGCATTAAATTGATCAAAAGTGTATGTGTAAAGACATTTATTATGCTAAAAAAAGATTTCTATTTAAAATAAATGTTGTATTCATCAAAGAATCCTGAAAAAAATGTATTCATAAAAATATTAAGCAGCCAAACAGTTCATAAAACTACTAAATGTTTCTTGAGCACCAAATCAGCATATTAGAACGATTTCTGAAGGATCATGTGACACTGTAGGCTGTAGTATTGATTGCTGAAAATTTAGTTTTGCCATCACAGAAATAACTTACAATTTAAAATATATCAAAATAGAAATCTGTGATTTTAAATTGAAAAATTATTTTAAAATATTGCTGTTTGTACTGTATTGCAGTTAAATAATTGCAGCTTTGGTGAGCATAAAAAGTTCAAAAATCTTACCAACCCCAAATTTTTGGACAATAGTGTATTTGGAGAAATTTCTAACCCTGTAAAACATTTTTTTTTTTTTTGATACTGAGTTGATACTGACAGCACTTTGAGCTGCATGTCTTGTTTACCAATGCAATCCTTGTTTCCTTGTGCTTCAAACTGCCACTTTAATGTTTGCTTGGATGCATTTGTTTCACTTGATTCTGTCTCTCTCCTTTTCTTTGCTTGTGCACGCTGATATTTTTGGTTTTATACCCCTCTCCAGCAACACACTATTCACGTGGTGGTGAGTGGTATTTTTTTTCCCCACAATTCATACAGAAACACTAAGAAGGTCTTTCTTTTCCCCCAATCCTTCCATCAGTTTAGCATGTCTAATCTGTTACTAAATAACTTTGCTGATCACATGAGCTTCCCTATTGCTACTTGGAATTCTCTCCACAATCGAATCTTTGTATTTGGCAGGCGATATTTTTAATGGGACAGTCCTGGTTGGTATTTATTTTTGGAGTTTATTCGTTTATTAATGAAGCTTGAAGTTTATTTGCAGACTTATTTGATTATATAGTTCTAGAACAAGATTTCATCCGGAATCAATCGTTCAATCAATTAGCCGGTTTCCTGAAAGCAACGTTTGTGCTTAAACTATGTTAACTATTACTAAATGCACCATTTCAGCAGACACTAGCATTCATCTAATAATAATGAGATGTATCTTAAACCTAGAATAACTATTATCATAGACTTAAGTGGTCTTTGTTTATGTTTGAAAGGAGAAGTATGGACTGGGAACCAGACTACAGAGACAGAGATCTGGCGCCCCAGTCAGTGCCCTGTATGGCCTTTCGTAAGTATTGCCTTTCAAAAAAATGTTAAGTGCATCCCACTGCTTAGTTTGTTAAAGCAGGTATTATTATGCTGAGTACCAATATAATTGATGCATCCCATATTAAATGATTGTGGATGTTGTCTATATGATGCTGAATTGTTTTCAGTTTAAAAGAAGGAGAGGACCAAAAGGAAATCACTATAGAGCCAGCACAGGCTTTGGATGAAGTGGAGCCCCTGCCTGAAGACTATTACACTCGCCCCATCAACCTTCCTGAAGGTTGGTCTCATCCCTGCTTCACTCTGTAATACTACTGTTTTAATCTGATAGCATTTATACTGCAGTAATCACAGGCACAGCCATATAGATCTAGACTCACAGGTGTCATAGGGCGATTTTGGAGGTTGAATGTTCAGAATCAAATTTGTAGGAATTAAAATTGATATAATTGAAGTTCGCTATTCTAAGGCAATCATTTTTTGTCTACATCTTTATTGACGTGGTTATATGATGCATATTTTAAACATTGCTTGTGTTTCAATGCAGTAACGACTCTTCGCCAGAGGCTGCTACAGCCTGATTTTCAGCCTGCAGGAGCTTCACAGCTGCACCCCAGACACAAGCACTTGCTAATGAAACGCTCTCTGCGGTGCAGGGTATGAGAATACATCCACAGCTTCTCTTTCACTCCAAAGAAAGCCATTCAGGAAGCTGCCATTGAATTGCTAAGCTAAAATCTTTCAGCCTGTTTTTCTTTTATATATAATACCTTCAAAACCTTTCTGCCCGTTTCTGCCACTGAATAAAAAATAAAAATGTTCTGACTTTTTTTTTTGAGATATAAACTCGCAATTGTGAGTTATTCTGAGGGGGAAAAAGAGATTGGTTTGTTTTTAGAATTGTGAGTTTATATCTCACAATTCTGACTTTATAACTCACAATTTGGTGTTATAAAGTCAGATTTTTTTCTGTAATTCTGTAATAAATTCGAAATTCTAAGAAAAAGTCAGAATTGTATATAAGTCAGAAATGTTTATGTCTCACAATTCTGAGAAAAAAAGGTAAGAATTGTGAATTTTTATCACACAGTTTTGACCAAAAAGTCAGAACTGTGACATATAAACTCTCAAATTTGACTTTCCTCAGACCTTTGCAGAATTGTGGAAAAAAAGGCAAAATTGTGAGAGAAAAAGTGTTTTTTTTTTATTCAGTGGCAAAGCTGAATTTTCACAAGCCATTACTCCTTAATGTCACATTATCCTTCTGAAATCATTCTAACATGCTGATTTGGTGCTCTTATTATTATCAGTTTTTTAATTTTTGTATTTTTTTTTTTCCCTTTGAAGCTTACAACAACTTGAAATACATTTTCCTATAACATGACTGTTACTTTTGATCAATTTAATGCATCCTTGCTACATAAAAGCATTTATTTCTTTCAAAAAAAACAAAAACTCTTTATGACCACAAACTATGAACGGTAGTTTAGATATTAAAAGCTCATTTGATTTTCTATTTGTATTAAATTCCTGTGAGCTAATCTGCAAATCTGTGCTGTTAAATTACTATTCCTCATTTAATTTCAGAAATGTGAGCACAATCTGAGCAAACCAGAATTTAATCCAACTTCAATAAAGTTCAAAATCCAGCTTGTGGCAGTGTAAGTCCTGTGTCCTAAATTCCTATTTGCTGTTCTTTGCTTGTTTATTTGATTAAATGAATCAACTAATGATTTTTGTTCTTCTGTCCAGGAGCTATATTCCTGAAGTGAGAATCATGTCCATTCCAAACCTGCGTCATATGAAGGCAAGTTTGAGTTATACTGGTACACTTAAAATTATGCTGTTTTTTTTTTTTAATTTGTGTTCTGTTTTTTTAATTTGTCTGGTTATAGAACTTTTTACATTTGTAAGTAATTGTAGTGTTTTGTTGTAAAAACAGGAGAGTCAGGTTCTGCTGACCCTGACCAACCCAGTGGAGAACATCACCCATGTGTCTCTGTACACCTGTGAAGGAGACCCAGATGACATTAACAGCACTGCTAAGGTAAACCGATAACTCTAACATTACAGATGAATTATAGTGATACAAATGAGTTATGAGCAGTTTATATGTCCTATAAAGATGGCTGGTAGTTGGTTATTGAATTGGACAATTGTGCTTATCTAGCTTGAGCTGAAGCAGAAGCAGAAGCAGAAGCATGACTCTCTAAAAACAATTGCACAGTTCAGACTCCAGACAGACATTGTTTACCTTGAGTGGGCCAGTGTTGGGGAAATGATAGTCATTACAGCCCTCACCATCACTGCGCTGCAGTGTGTCATTGCTTTGTGTTGTGCCCCCATGGTTTTATTATGAAATATTATTGTTTAATAGGTGCTGGTGCCCTCAAAGGAACTGGTCCTGGCAGGAAAAGATGCCGCCGCTGAGTATGATGAACTGGCAGAACCTCAAGGTTTTCAGGATGACCCAGAGTAAGAACCACCTCTGCTGATAGATGCTGAGAGCAGATAAATCAAATTAGCTCATAAATTACCAAGCAGATGAGATTCCAGTAATACAGAGTCAGGAGCACAGATTCTGAATAGGTTATTTATTAATAAGAAGGGCTGCATGGAATCAGCTTTGAATTTGTACATCAAGTTTATCACACAACCTGAACCTTAAATATCTTTGGCTAGTTTGATGATGCTTCAGGTACCTTATGACTTTCTAAACAATTTTTCTTAGGATGTCTTTTAATCATCCGATATCATCAGTTCCTGTGTTTTTACCTTCTTGTATCTTCAGTGTGGTGGCCTTTAGAAAGTCAAACAAGATCGGCTTCTTCATCAAAGTAATTCCGCAGAGGGAGGAGGGTGATGTCACTGTTGCTTTCAAACTCCGACATGATTTCCGGAACCTCGCTGCTCCGATCAGACCCACTGAGGAGGGAGAAGCCACTAGTGAGGCCATCTGGCTCACACACCATGTGGAGCTCAGCTTTGGCCCCCTGGCAACTTGAGAACGTAACACACATGAGCTACACGCACAGACATAAACACTCATAAACAGAGAAGTTAAACAACATGTGGCACTAAACTCGCTCACTAACTTATACCATCTCTCTCTCTCTCTTGCTCATAAAGACATTCATTATCTTGGTGAAGTGAGTGTAAACATTATCACGCACACACACACACATCATTTACAGGAACGCAGTTACTTAACAGTACACACACTACGCCTACACTTGTGCCAGATGCTTTGCGCAGTGATCTCTTTCTCGCTCTCTGTTTCTAGTGCCCCCTGCTGATGTATTGAAATGCATGTGATTACAGTGACATCACCTACTGTTATATTTCACGGTTTCAGCTCCAGTTCTACTCGGTGTTAATAAAGAGATTTAGATTGCTTCATCTAGTTTTTGTGTTAATTTAATATTTTGTATTTGCTGTAAAACAAGCAAAATGTTACTTGCAGTTGTGTGGCACTAATTAGTGAGACAGCTCATTGGTCTCTTTATCCCGTTATCTGTATTAGATCAGAGGGTGAGCACCAGTGCATTCAGCTTTATTTATCTGTCTCATGGTAGTAGCTGGAAGTCCTGATTTAGTTTCTAATATGACCGCCTTAAATGTGGTTGAACAGTCTTATCCAATAAAATGAGAAAAGTGATGGATCTGGATGTGTTATTGTTGTTGTTGTTGTTGTTGTTGTTGTTGTTATTATTATTATTATTATTATTATTTATTTATTTATTTTTTTAAACAGGGCTGCTAAGATATGATGTGTATAGTAGCCCTGTTGAGTGTTCCTTTGTATTCTGAAAAGAACATTTAAAATATTTACTTAAAGGAATATTTAAAAAAAAAAAAAATCTACAGGAACATTTGTTTCTGTTTATTTTCAATTTAATAATTTAAAAAAATCAATAAATTATTGATCTTATTATAATAAAAGGGAACAGGACTATGGTTGTCAAATGATAAAAAACTATCATAAAAGTAGATGCACTACAGGATGTTAAAATGAAGTTGTTTGAATGATGCTTTGTGTGAGGATGTTGAAAGGCATAGTTGACTCAAAAATTAAAATTCTGTCATTAATTACTCAATCTTATGTTGTTCCAAACCCGTAAGACGTTCATTCATCTTCAGAACACAAATTAAGATATTTTTGATGAAATCCGATGCTTTCTGACCCTGCAGAGACAGCAGTGTGGTACTCTCAATAATGGCGGAGGTCGATGGCGCAGAAATGAAGAATTGTTGAATAAAGTCGATATTTTTGTTTTCTTTTTGCACAAAAAGTATTTCCGTACCTACGGTTGAACCACTGATGTCACATTGACTATTTTAACAATATCCTTACTACGTTTCTGGGCCTGGGAACATTTTAGTTACATTGCTGTCTACAGAGTGTTTTCACGTCACGTCATGCTGTTGTTTACATTCGAGTATCACCAGTATGGCCACGCATCCGCATCCAGAAAGTTTTGTGTTATGAAGAGCGAACACAGGTCTTACAGGTTTTGGAACAAGTTGAGGGTGAGTAATTAATGACAGAATTTTCATTTTTGAGTCAATTATCCCTTTAAGTAGTTGTATACTGAAAAGATCTAGGGTTGTGTTTGTTAGAGAAATGGATACAAGTCTTGAGTCTAATGTTTTCAATGAAATGGCTGATCCAAGTTGCAAAACCGGTGAATTATTCATTCATGAACATATGCTGAATTTTAAAAAGCATACTATTTATTTTAGTATTTTTGTCAATAGAGTGTTTTCATGTTGCATCATCAAATGGCCATGTTGACGGCACTGAACGTAAACTATGCTACTGAACCGAATGAAACTTGCATATTTTGCTGATTATTGCTGCTAAAAATGGTCAATTATTGTCATGTTTTGGGCTGTACTAATTGGTTGGACCAGGAAAAACATTTGGAGTACTACAGACTGCCAAAAGTATAACAAATACAGAAGAAGAGTGCAAAAAAAAACTGTCTGAGGAACAAAAAGCGTTTGTGGTTGGCCAAACTGAACCAGGATTTCCAGGGCAAGAATTTTGACAACATTCGTGTTTGTTCTTATCATTTCCGGTCAGGTAGGTGAAATATTAAGCTAATATATTAATTAATCCTGCTCATACGTATCTTTACCACCTATTAACTTTAGTTTGACAAAATATTGCACCCTTTCCTGCTTACTGAGTCCTTCTCTATATGATTTAGCAGCTCCCACACGTTTTTCAGTGGTTTAGACAGCATAAATTAGCAAAACAACGTCTTCAGTAGTACATTACTCATGCAATCAATGCTGTTGTTCACATCCGAGTATCGCCAGTATGGCCACGCATCCGGGTAACTGACCAAATCGTGACGTAAGTGCAAACCCTCTATGCAAGATCAAGCTCTCAGAGTTCATCAAATATGTTAATTTGTGTTCCAAAGATGAACGAAGTTACGGGTTTGGAACGAGATGAAGGTGAGGAATTAATGACAGAATTGTCATTTTTAAGAGAATTATTCATTTAAGTAGTTGTTCACTGAGAAGATCTAGGGTTGTGATCGTTAGAGAAATGGATGAGTCTGATGTTTTCAATTAATCGTTTGATCCAAGTTACAAAACCGGTGAATTACTCATTCAGGAACATATGCTGTAACATATTCTATAACAGCATACTAATACCACACAACTTTTTTACTTATTGGCAAAAAATACTAAAATTTAAAGTATGCTGTTTCGAATTCAGCATATGTTCGTGAGCACTTCTATTCCGAATTCAATCCATACTTAACTGAATTTCATGTTCACCTCAGTGACCTCAGAGTCTAATTGACGATTCATTGCTCCTTCCTCCTCCAGTCTGTTAACCGGACATCTATCATTTACATATCGTACATAAAGTAAATATCGGTTAGCATTCATTTGTAATAACACACTACTGTTCCATGCGGTTTTTCTTTCTCTTATTTAAATATACGCTGAGGAGAAAAGAGGAAACGAAGACTGACAGACAGGCGCAACCATGCTAATGATTAGTAAATAAAACTAGAAGGTCTGTTTGTCATACAAAGTTATGGTATGACTTTCAAAAGCCTTGAAAATGGCTGGATTACTTTCACATTATTTATGGTGTTTTTGTGCCTTTTAAAGTTTGCCAGCCTCCGTATCCGGTTATTATGTTGACACGGGTGGCCAGGAGAGTCCTCTTTTCGTTCCACCGAAGAAAGAAAATCATATGGCCAGGGGATTGAAACGACATAGTGAGTAATTTTCATTTTTGGGTGAACTTTTTCTGTAATGTTCATTCAATGTTAGATGCTGTCCACTAGATGGCAGTCTATCATGGATAAAATGTTTGGTCTTAATGTCTGACATTGTGCAGTCGACAGACTAGCCTGTCAGCTGTATGATTCGTGTACATATGTCTTACCTGACAGCAACATAGAATTAACATGTTATTAAGTTGTTATTCTTTTTAAAAACTCTGTTGAATGATTAAATGTAAACTAGAGGCTTTAAAGAGAGCCACGCTAAGATGAATACACTTTCCACAGGCCTTAATGTGCTCTTACCTCGTGAAGACAAGCAAAGCCAAGACTAAACTGACTTGGTCAATGGAACGATTCAGAACTGAGTATGTACTGTCTGGCTAAACATTTACTGCCCTGTATTTTACAAATTACACAATATATCCCAGTGTGTTTTAGCATGATGTCATAGTTCTTGTGTCCTAACTAAACAGTGCTGCCTGTACTGTAGTGCACACACAGGTACACATTACAGCACACCTGGTTATTATATTTCACAAAGGTGACAAAGTACGGTCTTAGTGTAATGCTTCTCACAGTCCGTAGCAATTGTGCTAGGGAGTCTGGGTATAAAAATAAAGTGAGCTTTAACAGTAATTGGCAGACCTCAGTGTTTCTCTGCACTGTTGACATTGGCATGGTTGTAGCACTCGCAGTAAATGATGTGGATATGGAAATCTAGACTTTTTGTGTTCGTTTTTTTGGAACAGTAACCAGATGTGTTTTGTCTCCTCGCTTCACAGATAATCATCTTAAACTATGGCTCTATTAAGAAAAGGAAGCCGTAGCTTCCATGTATGACGCATTCATTTTTCTTCATAATAGGCATATCTGTATGCGCCAACAAGGCTAAAACACTTTATGTGCTGATTGTTTAGTATCTTTAGAGGAAGATATATTAAAACTATCTTCTGACCTTTCAAAAGATGTTGGAGAAAAGGAAAGATTTTGATTCACATTTGTAACCCTTCGTTCACAAAACCAGTCATAAGTCTCACGTGTATAAATTATCGATGTTTCTTTTATTCCAAAAATCATTAGGATATTAAGTAAAGATCATGTTCCATGAAGATATTTTGTAAATTTCCTACTGTAAATATATAAAAACTTTAGTTTTGAATAGTAATATGCAATGCTAAGAACTTCATTTGGACAACTTTTAAAGGCAATGTTCTCAATATTTAGATTTTTTTTTCACCCTCAGATTCCAGATTTTTAAATAGTTGTATTTTATCTTAACAAACCATACGTCAATGGAAAGCTTATATAATTTACGCTTATGACTGGTTTTGTGGTCCAGGGTCACATTTATGTATAAAGTATGACAGGTCAGCATATGGCAAAGAAAAAAAAACAGGTGAGAGGCAATTTACACTATTAAATTACTGTTTTACAAGCGTTTGACTCTGTAAGTAACATAGAGTTTCCATGAGTTGTGAGTTTCTGTTTTAAACATCTTTATTTTTTATTTATTGGTGCTGTGCCTGAAAAAAAGTCCATGGACATATTATGAATTTATTATTGTTGTTGTTGTTTATTTATTTTGTCTTTTTGTAGAGTTTTTGGTCTTTTTTTGTATTCATTTTAACATTTATTGAATTATTTATTTTATTTAGTCCTATTTATTTATTCAGTTCATTCATTTTTTTAAGTAAAAATATTCCATAGATTCTCAATTCTTATGATACCATAAAAGCAGCATAATAATAATAAAATAAAATAGTTTCAGAAAAAGTTTAGCACGACAGCATCAACCGTCAACTGGCCATATATTAGTAATGTGTAAACAGAACAAAATGACCTGTGAACTCATGGTCATAATGTTATTCACAAGGAAATGGCACATCTGTAATAACTCTACAGAGGCGCAGCACAGATCATGATTTTAAAGCCTGATGATTTGTTACTTTATTTAATCTTCATGAAAGACCTGTTTAAAGCCGAAAACGCTTTGTGTTGCCTTTTTCTGCAAATCTGCTACAGACTAATTATACGCATGTAAAGTGTTCAGGGCTGCTGATCTAAAGTGCAGCCAAACCTCATAAGTTATAAAAGTCCAGAGTAGAAGTGAAAACTGCCACAGTAAAATCTCCCCCAGTAAAAACTCCCCTTAGCAGGAGAGACATTAGACTCAGGATGTTGTCAGAAACTGAAAGCCTGGTTGTCTACCGTTCACTGGAATCATTTGTAATCAAACACCTCATAGAGAGCTTTGATAAACGATGTGTCAGAGATCCTCTTCTGCTTTGAGTGTCTTTGGCCATGTAAAGAATAACCTGAGGAATGTTTATATTCCAGACTGGTCCATTACGATAGGAAAGACCCTGGTATAGTTCACTAATGGTTCCACTGTGTAGGATTAGCCACCTCCGGTTGTTTCCCGTTTAGGGAATCCTCTTTACCGTTAAACCTATATGTCATGATATACTGCACGGTTGAGGTCCCTCGCTGTCGTTATGGGCTGTTGGAAGGCCTCTTCTAATGGAACTGACACATATTTGTGTAAAGACTCAATTCCGGCAGCATCTTTCCACTGGTGTCTTTGACCTGTGACACTGCTTTGGGTGATTTCGAGTGCACGTTTTAGGCAAAACAGAATTCTTTCGCTTTCTATTTTCCACACAGAAGAAATGAAGCTTGAAATTATTTGATGATCTTCACCTGGAAACCTTTCGAGAGACGTGCAGTATATGAAATCGCTTTTAAGTCATGGCCAAAATTAGGATTCCAGCTTAACGCTCTGACGCTTGAGCAATTTCCTCAAGTAATGGGGCGATTACATAAAGATGTAAAACTCTGAATTTTCCCCACATTTGAATGCCTTGTACCTTATGTATTTTCTAATGGAAAATAATGACCGTTCCCGTCTTGTAGTTTTTCCAAATCTGTGATGTCCTTGTGTTGTTTTATCTTTAGCGCAAGCACGGAAAGATTCCACATTAAATTGTGAGGCTGACAGATGTCTGGACATTTCCACCATGACATCACCTACAAAAGCAGTCTTAAATTCTGAGCACATTTCATAGCCGTACAGCTCAGAGGCCAGCTGAGAGATAGCAGGGGTCCACGAACACCCCGGTTTAACATATATATCAGAAATGGAGAATTCTGAGATGCCCAGACGCTGATAGAATTGGTATTGTCTGTGCTGCACTCCTGAGACTCATTAAAAGCAGATGCATTGAGCATTTTTACTTTATGTCTGGATAATATTTCCCTGTTTTTTCCAGTGCTAAAGTAGGAGGTATTTTGGAAAGACCTGCATACTGTAGTCACCAAAAATCTAATTGTTTATATATATACTTAATTTGTCTTCCGGTAAACATGCAAGTACCTTCTGTTGCTTCCACAGGGCAGTACTAAATGGAAAAAATGATATTTCAACAAAATAAAAATAAATTTGGACATCTTCATCCTGTTCAAAAGTTTTCACCCCATGAATTGTGTTTCCTTTTGGAGCATCAGTGAATGTTTGAACCTTTTTTAATAGTGTTTGAGTCCCTCAGTTGTCCTCAGTCTGAAAAGTTGGATCTCAAAACCATACAGTCATTGTTGGGAAAGGTTCAAATATACAAAAGATGCTGGAAAACTGAAGAATGTGCAGGACCTGGAGGATTTTTTCTAAAGAAAAGAGCTCAGTTTAACTGTTGAGAACAAACAAGGGACTCATGAACAACAATGAGTCACAAAACAAAATAAAAAAACAGTCATAGATCACCCAGGTAACCACACACAGTATTAAGAACCAGGGGTTCACGATCTTTTGAAAGGGGTTATTTAAATAATTTCAGCTATTTTTTTGTCTTGTGGACTATATGTAAACATCTTTTATGTAAAATATCTTACTCAGGACAGTGCTAAATAATAAATAACATGCATTTTGTATGTTTCTTATTTTGTTAAAATTATTCACATTTTCACAGATTCTGCAAGGGGTTCCCAAACTTTCGCATGCCACTGCATTGTTCAAATATAAGTTATCATTCAAAAGTTTGGGGTCAGTATGATCCATAACGGTACAAAAGATTTTTGTTTTAAATAACCTTTTTTTCGTAAAGGATTTAGATCTGTTATTGTTATCACAAAAATATCATGCAGTATATCTGTTTTCAACATCGATTATAATAATAAAAAAATGTTTCTTGAGCACCAAATCAGCATATCAGAATGATTTCTGAAGGATCATATCACACAAAAAACTGGCTGTTAAAAAATTTGCTTTTGTAATCATAGAAATTATTTACATTTTTAAAATAGAAAGTTTACTAACTTTGTTTTAAAGGGGACATTGGACGCCCATTTTCACAAGCTGGTGTGATTCTGTAGGGTCTTCATGAAATGTTTGCAACAAATTTTGTTAAAAATTCCTCAATGGTCGTGTAAAACACCTTTTTACCTTGTCAGAAACAGCTCTGTTCACAGCTACGCATTTCGGTGCATGTCTCTTTAAATAATAATGAGTTACTGCTCACACCGCCACCCTCTTCCATTTTTTTGTGTATTCGGTGTCACGTTTTCATCAAAAACAGAACTAATCCACTGCGTCCTCAGTGTCTCTGACGTCATGACTTTTTACACACGCCATGTGACCTGTAAATGCAGAAGAAAAAAAAACGTTTCCATTGCAGTTTTGCAAAATTTTCCTTTTTCGATTTGCCTGAAAAACCACCTCATGTGAGCGTAAAAAGTTTTTTTGCGATATGGGTTGTTTTGCAAAATTGACACGTTTCCAGAGAAACACCCGCAGAGAAAATGGTGGACAGCGTACTACTGGTTGAGGGTGGAAATATGTTAACATGGGACAGTCCGTCAGCAGTCATGGGTGGGGCCTGAGCAGTATGACATCACACTGCTCAGAAAATCAAAACGGCTTGATAATTGAGACTGTTTAGGTTATTTGGGGATTAAAAAAAGGAGTGAATGGATTTTAACTATGGTTGTGTCCACACACTGCTAAGAAACATTTAAATGCACACCATGTAAAAGTGAATTTTGCATCCCATGTGCCCTTTATAATGTAATAATATTTCACAATATTACTGTTTTACTGTTTTTATCAAATAACGTATAAAATAAAGGCTAACAAATGTCTCTAAAACATTCAAAATCTGGCTGAATTTTCATTTTTAATAATATACTCATAATATTTTATGCTTTATAATGCAATGAGAGATAAGACAAGAAGTAGAGTCATTAGCAGTGAACAGTATCAGGAAATGTCGCAAGCATGATTCGAACTTGCATCACCCAACTACAGAAAATGGTTAAACCAATGCAAATTTTGGTAATTTTAGGCAATTTAGAAATCCCGGCGAGGACATGTCCAGGAAAAAGAGGCTGTATGGTCACCCTACCATATACTACATGCTTTCCATTATGTGTTTGATAATTTATTAGTTTTTTTGTTTTGTTTTTTTTTTTTTTTGAGAAAAAGGCTTATTTATGGAAGCTTGTTTCTGCCACTGAATAAAAAATTAAAAAAGGTAATGGCGACTTTATAAACTCACAGTTCTTACTTTTTCTCAGAATTGTAAGATATAAACTCGCAATTGTGAGAAATTAAGTCAGAATTGTATGATATAAACTCGCAATTGCAAATTATTAAGTCAGAATTGTGATATATAAACTTGCAATTGTGAGTTATAAAGTCAGAATTGTAAGATGTACACTCACAATTCTGACTTATTTTTCTCAGAGTTTATATTGCAAGTTAAAACGCAATTGCGAGTTCAGTCAGAATTGTGAGACATAAACATATCAGCCTTTTTTCTCCTCAAAATGTGACTTTTTTCGGAGAAAAAAAAATCAGAATTGCAAGATACAAACTCGTATATAAGTGTGTGCTAACTTCTAGATTACAGCTATGACACATGTATTGGCTGTTCACTCTGTTTGTGCCTAAGCTGGCTTTTGGAAAGGCCCAGTTAATCACTGTGTTTCACCTCTATTCACCGGACCATCATCTGACTGATTACAGGTAGTTGACCATGTCTACATAGACAAATGGCTTCAGTCTTTGAGCCTTGAGACAAGGCCAGGTCTGTGAAATCCATGCTTGCACAAAGTTCCAACAGCTCTCTCTCTTTCTTTCTTTTAGCTTGTGGTGGAATGTTGATTTTGGAAGGTTTGGTGAAAAGTAACACTCTTGAGAAAGCAGTCCTGCTTGGCTCTGCCTGAAACTGACATACATGTAGCCTGTCGCCCAAAACTCACTGTTTTCCTTTAGCATTTGTCTTTTAATATGTGTATGACATGTGCAAGGGCAACTAAAGCAAAACAAACCCACAGGAATCCCACAAGAACTTACTGTAAAGTTTGCACACCGTCCTTCATATAAAAAAGCACCTTTGTAAAGTCATCATTTGTATGCTGGCCGGGTACTGCAGGTTCATGTTTCTTTGTTGCTGTGGCAGATTGGGCGTTGAAAGGAGCCAGAGGGTGTGGAGGGATGCTGCCGAGATGTACATCCTCCATTGCTCCCTGCAGGCTGGGTAGTGCCAAAACCACACCACATCCCTTTATTATTGTTGATGAGGACTGCGGTTTATTTCGGGTTATTAGACAAGAGGGTGTATGGCTGGTTTGAAGGCAGAACACGATGTAATATAGAACTGAAGCAAGGTTGGACTCGCCTTTTTTGAGCTTAAATGGATTGGAGAGCATAAAAGGTCATAATGAAAAAAGACTGCCTAGTTTAACATATAGTGCGCAATAAACATTGAGATTAACCATGTAAAGCCTACTGTATCGTCTTAGGTACACAAAGACCTAAGTTAGAAACATGATTAAAACTTTTGCTGAGGGTGACCATACGTCCTCTTTTTCCCGGACATGTCCTGGCTGGGATTTCTCAATTGTCTTGTTCAGGTTATATGTGTGTACGGCTAGAAGCAGACGCTCTGCATGCCGTTCTTTGTTGTCACACGCCGTTCGATCTGTGCAGCGCCACGTCAAGCTGAACACATCTTTTGGCTTTGATTTCTATTGGTTTCATACTTCCTGAAAGTAAAGACTGAAACGAAGTTTGACCTATCCCTTACCAAAAAAAGTATACTTCAAGTTTATTTCATTAAGTATACTTTCATTAAGTAAAGTTCAAGTATATTATCAAGTATACTTCACATAGTAAGTATACAAATGTCAGTGTACTAGAAGTATACTTGTAAGTGTACTATTTCAATACTCCTTCGGACTAAATTGGCCCACTTTCTAGTATATAAAAGTATAACAGTAGTAAACTTTGAGTGCACAACTAGTTTATATCTATGTCTTAGTTTGTACTGCAACTATACTAAAAGTGAACTTATAAGTATACTGATAGTTTACTAATTAAATACTTGTAGCATTTTAGTACACTTTGAAGTATAGTTTCAGTAAACTACTAGTTTAAACTACTAAACTGCTAGTTTAGTTGTTTTATACTGCAAGTATACTCGTAAGTTTTCTTTAAAGTGCCCCTATTATGCGATTTTTAAGATTCCTAATATTGTTTTGGGAGTCTCCTATAATAGGTTTACATGCATGCAAGGTCAAAAAACAATTTAGTTCCCTCAAAATATAAAAACTAATATCACCTTATTTTCCAGCAATTCTCAAAGAGTTAGTTCGAAGGAGTTCAAAGTTTCAGTGTTTCTAAATCCCTCCTTTCTGTGAACCTACTCTACTCTGATTGGTCAAATGGTCCAGTCTGTTGTGATTGGTCTACCAAGTACAGTGCATGTCAGAAACGATACACCCACTGCAATAGTTCCGTATTTTGACTCACGATAGAAAATATAAACATCAATTATTTATCATACTTACAGGTTGTAATTCAGTGGTGCCAGGAGTTTCAAACCAACTGGGTACTGAGCCATCTTTCAGGAGTTTTGTGAATCCTGCAATGAACTACGTGAAATTAGAGAAGTAGTAATCAGTAAAATTACGTGTTTGTGGGCGGGGTCAAGTTGTTCACAGCCGGCCAATGTAGAATATAAATAGCAATTAGGCAAATGTGTTACCACGTGATGTGTAGCCATCACAGAAGCGGGATTCGAATTTCTAACAACTCGTTTAGACAAATTTGAATCTGTCTATTGGAAGACAACAACTTTATTCATCGTGCACTTTCGGCTTTACAGTTTTGCAGGTCGTTTTACATTCTTTACATTCACATACAACTACATTACACTGCATGAAAGGCAATATTGGAAATGGCATAATAAGGGCACTTTAAATAAAATACATTAAAAAATTCAGTTGTCACTCAAAATCTCCTAATAATACGTATTGTAAGATGACATTTAAATCATTAGTTATTATAATAAAAGCTCTGTAGTTGTTAATGTGGGGGCCAAAACATAATGCAATGCGAGACGATGACTGAGATACTAACACTTTAACATGATTTTTTTAAATTATGTATGGACAATCAAGTAAACCTAAATTTCTTCAGTCCAGCAGTTGTTCATCTTAAAATATCAGTAAAAATATAACAGTTATTCTTTTTTTAATATAAAAATCAGTAAAGATTTCACAGTTTTTGGAAGGATACTAAAAAGTATGGAAGCCCATTCAACCACTGAATAAAAAATAAAAAAATGTTTTTTTCTCAGAATTGTGTGATACAAACTCACAGTTCTGACTTTTTATATAAACTTGCAATTGCGAGGTATAAAGTCAGAACTGTGAGATATAAAGTCACAGTTCAGACTTTTTTTCTCAGGATTGCGTGATATAAACTCATAATCGCTAGAAATAAAGTCAGAATTGTGGGATAAAAACTCTTGACTTTTGACTTTTTGATTTTTGTCATCACGAATGCAAGTTATGTCACAATTCAGATTTTTTTTTTTCTCAGAAAAAAAGTCAAATTTTGGGGAGAAAAAAAAACTGATATGTTCTGAGAATTGCGAGTTTATGTCTCACAATTCTGACTGAACTCGCAATTGCGTTTTAACTTGCAATATAAACTGACTTTATTTCTCAGAATTTCAAGTTTATATCTCACAATTCTGACTTCCTAACTCGCAATTGCTAGTTTATATCATGCAATTCTGAGAAAAAAGTAAGAATTGTGAGTTTATATCTTGCAACTCCGAGAAAAAAAGTCAAAAGTCGCCATTACCTTTTTTACATTTTTATTTAGTGGCAGAAACAAGCTTCCATAAATAAGCCTTTTTCTCAAAAAAAAAAAAAAAAAAAAAAATACAAATAAATTATCAATCACATAATGGAAAGCATGTATGGTAGGGTGACCATACAGACTCTTTTTGCTGGACATGTCCTGGACGGGATTTCTAAATTGCCTAAAATTATTTAAGTTTGCATTGGTTTGATCATTCTCTGTAGTTCCTACCTTCATGCATGCCATGGCTGGTCGATTACGTACAATGCATGCATGCTATCCCTTATGTAAAAGAAGTTTGTTCAAGTGTGCTATTAGTATACTTCTTTTAAACTGGAAATAGGAAAGTATGCTTAAAATGACATTTAAGTATACTTGACCTGCTTAGAAGAAAGTCTAAATATATTTGAGCAATATTGTTCTCTGAGAATCCATGGTTTCATTGTTTTACAGTAGAGGGCGCTCATCTTCTGTAAAAAATTTCCAAAACACAAGCGAAGAAGAGCCAAAACAACAGATGCTTCCAAACGTTTTTAACAGGATCATCAGTCATCGAACAGCATGAAAACTGTTATGGAATGAAATGTGACCCATGACCCAACTCCATCTATGTTTTGATTATCACCCTGAATCGCATTCGTAGTGTTTTTTTTTGTTTCAGCTTTCTGCTCAAAACTTTGTTTCTTTCTTTCTTTTTTATTATTATTTATGAAACTTACCCACATTGAAGTATTTATAAAAAAGAACGCATGAAGCTAGAATAAAACGTTTTTGTTTACAAGCAGATACCCTGTTATTTCTTTTGATGTTTTGTATGTTCAGATATTCATATTCAACAAAATATATACAAATGAATAAGTATGATGTAAAATTAACTTAAGTATACTGCTATACTGCCATAAAGATCTCACTGATTTACATTACAGGCTACCAAAATTTAATCTTCCTTTTGGCTGTAAAAACAGCAACTGCAACAAACTGCATATTCGCTCAGCTGTTTCTTTGAACAACATTCATGTGTCTTTATCCTCCTTGTGTATGAGCTCCACCTCACTCTATCATGCTATATGAGCCATCAAAGCCTGATGTATCAAATATGATATTCAACAAAGCACACACTCACAAAATTCTAAAGGTTCAGTAAACTGTTCCAAATAGATTTTTCCTGTCATTTATTAGTTTATATATGAGACTTGAAAGGGTTAAAATATTAGGCGATGTTCATCTATCAAAACATGTGAACTGAAAAAGGTAGATGATCACCATAATGACATTAATATGTGGCTGGTACGGTTAGTCCACCAGATCTGATGTGTTTACCATACTGTCTTGAAGTTTCATTTCATGTTTAATCTGGATCTTCGATTGAGGTTGGTCAAGGCACGCCTCTCACAAGCAGAGGCCAGTTGTGAGATGATCCAGATGTGGTTTTCTTTTCTTCAGCAGCTTTATTAATAGCACTGGAAATGACAGGTTGGAGCACAGAACCACGTGTCTGGGCTTGATTTGATAACCCGTTCGCTAATAGAATGAGACATTTAGATGAAATACAGATCGAGAGTGTGTTTCATGGTTTCAATATGTTGGTCTGGCCAATTGTGAGATTACTAAAGCAATATTTTTGCAGGGAGAAAGATATCACCAGAGACGGATATGGATGTTAATGGTGCACGTTTCTCCAAGCACGTGTTCTTTAAGCTCCAGATACTTTAGTATATGGGAGTTGATCTTGACGTTCATCTCCAGATGAGGCCAGCCCCTGGAGAGTGTTTGAGAGTGATTGCATGAACATCCTATTGAGTTTCAGATCATTTGGGACTGGCATTGAAGAATACCTCTGTGATTGGTTGGGCTTTTGTCTTAAACCATGTTGTTCTGTTTAATTTCCTGTCAAAGCGGCTCACAGATTTGATTTCCTGTAGTTGGTGAAACGTTATCTGCCCCATTCCAACTTGCATATCCAGTCATTTTGAGATGGGCTTCTGTCGGGCGTCTGCTTTAAGTTGTCTGGGCTAAGAACTGGACTGAGTTTGTCAACGATGATATGTGTTGGTTAAGTGGAGGATGTGGGTTTGAAATACCCTTCGAAGTAGGTCATATGACTGGGCTTTGTAGATTAGGGGAACCTCTCAGAATCTGGGATCAATTCTTGTTTTTCAAGCAGTCAGGCCAGTTTTCCATTAAAGTGCCTGCTTGTGTTGAGAGGTGTTTCATTTTTGTTCCACTCACATGCTTGTGTTTTATCCTGAATAAAGTTGCTTTGCAGTTCCCAGATGTTCTATAGGTTTGGAAACACAGTCAGAACATGCTAAACGTTACAGTATTAGCGCTAAACATACAGCTCGTTCAATGTAGTCTTGGTTTTTGAACAAAATACAGTGAAATATATAGTGCAACCAACACAGACCATTTAATTCTCGCACAAAAGACATATAGCTTAATCAGTGTAGTCTAACTGATTCCTACACAAGTTACCTGTGTATTATGTTTATTTTTAGTGAATCAAAAATGTATGGTTCAACCGTAATGAATCTGAGGCCATAGTGTGACCAACATGGTCTAACAGACCAGATCAGTGTATAATTCTTTGTAGTGAATCAAAATTATACAGCACGATCATTGTATTTCAAGTGTTTCTTGAACAAATGACTCTTAGAAGATGATTCTTTTTTGCAAATCAAAATCTTACAGTGCGAACAGTGTAGTTCAACTGATTCCTGAACAATTGATTTTACATGATTCTTTTTTGTGAGTCAAAATCATACAATGCGAACAGTGTAGTCCAGCTGATTCCTAAACAAATGACTTTTAAAAGCTGATTCTTTTAATGAATTTAAAGCGATACAGAACCAACATGATCCTATTCTAAAAAGTGAATCAAAACCGTACAGAATGATCAGTGTAGTCCAACTGATTCCTGAACAAATGACTCATAAAAGATTATTATTATTATTTATGAGTTTTTTATGCCTTTATTTGGAGAGGGCAGTGTCGAGCAGACAGGCAAGCATCGGGTGAAGACAGAGGGGAGTGGGATTGGCAAAGGACCACGAGACGGGATTTGAACTCGAGTCGCCATGAGTGCTGTTGCGCTTTATGTTGACACACTAACCGCGAGGCTATTGGCGCCGACGGAAGATTATTCTTATTTGTGAATCAAAACCATACAGCATTTCCTGAACAATTGGCTCTTAGAAGATGAGTCTTTTTTGTGAATCAGAATCATACAGTGCGATCAGTGTAATCCAGCTGATTCCTGAACAAATTACTTGTATGGTCCTACGTGTCTTGGTTTGTAAAATCCTACACGTCTTAGTGTTCAGCAGAGCTTGCACGGTTATGTTAACAGGAACACATACCAGCGAATGGTGGCCGTGATCCTTTATTAAAGGGTTTTTTCCTCTTCCGTGGTCCACTGAGTGCATAAATATTTTCATGCTGAGGGTTATCATAACATGACCTTTCGAAGCAGTAAAACAAAGCATTCCTTCTCCTTATGCACTCAGAAATAGGCTCTGTTTGAAAACCTAGTGTGCTGTCTATGGCCTACATAGGCAGCCTCTTAAATGAAATTTAAGTGAACATTTTAAATAGGCAGTTACCAAAAAGTAACTTGTTTTCTGCACAAGAAATGCATGGGAGATGCCCTCAATACTGATATGTTTCATGGGAAAAAATATATTCTAAAAATCAAAAACAGTTATTTTAAATTGTAATAATGTTTCACTGCATTTTCATTACATAAATGCAGACTTGTTGAGAATAAAAGACTTGAATGACTTTCTCTTGTTCACTAATTCATTCAATCACTCTTCTATTTCCTTCCATTGCCCTTTTCTTCCCACTCGCTAATTAAAGAGAGCTAAAAATACAACTGAAGTTGCTAAGCTCATGACTTCTGCATACTCGTAACAAGCTTGGTCTGCTTCCAGACGAGTCCCACAGAGTGTGTTTGTCAGCACGCATTCGTATGTGGGTCAGAAAACTGAAACCCTGGGCATTCGTTCCTCCATCCACCTGTGAATAACATCCCTCTGGTGAGAGTCAGTGACCATATGCCATTCTGACACCTTAAATCAGCACTCAGCTTTAGCCCAGCCATCTCCAAACACATGCTGTTTTCACTGAAAGTATTACAAGCTGTCACCTAGGGCTAGAAAGGTGTTTTTAGATGTTGTGGTGCTCATACAAGAGTTCAGGGACCAAAACAAGTCTCTGGAACTTGAATCTGTAATGCAATGTGAGAGGCACAAATTGACTGCAGGGTTGCTGTTACTGTGGTTTTAATGAGATGATCCTGATGGCACCTGGCAGCCATTGCACTGTTTATTTCTGCCTGTCTAGAGAGATATCCTTACTCTGGACTGCACATGCTTCATGATGCTGATTCATTCTCTTCACTTGTTTACAAACACTGTTCAAAATAGGTTTGCTCAGCATCTTTAGGATCTGATTATGCAATCAAAATCTGTTTGGAGACATTTGACATTTGGATTGTTAAAGGGATAGTTCACCCAAAAATGAAAATTCTGTCAACTACTCACCCTCATGTCGTTTTGAACCCATAAGACCAAACCCGTTACACATTCGTTCATCTTCAGAACACAAATGAAGATATTTTTAATGAAATCCGAGAGCTCTCTGACCCTGCATAGACAGCAATGCAACTACCACGTTCAAGTCCCAGGAAGGTAGTAAGAACGTCATTAAAATAGTCCATTTGACATCAGTGATTCAAACGTAATGTTATGAAGCTATGAGAACACTTTTTGTGTGCAACGAAAACAAAAATGACTTTATTCAACAGTTTCTTCTCTTCTGTGTCAGTCTTCGCCAACTTGTTTACAAGCAAAAGACACACGTTGTACATAAAATCTTTATAAACATGGCTAAAGATTTCGACAGAGAGGGTGACTTGCAATTTTTGGCCAGCCTTACTTATTCAAACAATATACAGATGATGAACTAAGAGGGTTTGGAACAACATGAGGGTGAGTAATTAATGACAGACTTTTCATTTTTGGGTGAACTATCCCTTTAGCCCTCCATAAGTTTTCAGGTTTGTGGTTGCCAGATATCTAGGGTTTAAAACTCCCAATCAAAGCTTTCCTCTTAAATGGATACATTTTCTGCCCGGTTCTTTACTTCTACACACATGCTCTCTGAGCTGATTAAAAAAACACTGATGATCTGAAAATATCCACTGCAATATTCTGCATAAATTAAAGTGTATAGTTGGTTTTCTTTCACACGTTGTTCACAGTAGGCGTGTTTCCATTATAGATTTGCGCAAAAATTTGGCAATATTTTATAAATGTTGATAAAAAAGTATTGCAAAATAACACCTATTAACCGATGTTATGGGACTAAAAACGTAATTTTTTCCTCTCACGGAGTCATGGCAACAGATTTTGGTGAGATTTTGACAGATTTTTGGCTATATTTATTCGAAAGAGGTGTATGCATGTATCTTTACAGAAGCAGCGCAGAGAGCAGCTTCAGAAATGTGTGCAACGTGGCTGGTATAAAAATACGCATTGATTAGAGTGGCAGCGATCAGCTCTGGTGGCCGCGTCGGAGCCGTAACGCCGCAGATGTGTGCACTGTAAATAGTCCAAGCATTAATGCCAAGGAATATCATATGATCATATGACTTTTTACATATGCCATGTGACCTGTAAATGTGAAAAAAAAAAAACATTTCCATTGCAGTTTTGCTTTTTCAAATTGCCTAAAAAAACACCTCATGCAAGCATACAAACTTTTTTCCGATATATGGGAGTTTTTGCGAAATTGATGCATTTCCATTAGGCATATTTTCACTTTCTCAATTTCAATTTGCCCAATTTGAAGGGTAATGGAAACGCAGCTACTGTTTGCTGCAATCAAAGTGTAATAAGTTAATATTGGCTTGTTGTTCCAGTTTTCACATTGTAATGATTGTGTTAATGTATAAGATGAATATAATACATCAGGAAACTAGATGACATAAATAAGCCATGTTGATGTTCTCTTGATTTGCGCTTATGTAAAAGTGCAGTAATTCTGATGAAACGAGTGATGATTACGAATATTTCCTTTAAAGGGGACATATGAAAATCTGACGTTTAAGTGCTATAATTTGGGACCCTGGTGCATCTACCAACCCAGAAAATGTGAAAAAGGACAACCCAGTAACTTTGTTTTGGTAAGCCACTTTCTGCTTTCGCTCAGAAAAAGATTTCTCTCCACCGTGACATAGGAAGGAAGGGCTGCACGTAATCTGCACGTTTTCACCCACGGGGCCACCATTTTGTTTTCGCAAGCAACAACGGTGTCCCAGTTCTAATGCCATGGCAAAAGTTCAAGCAAAGCATGATAACTATTCTGTCATTGGCTGCACAGATGAGCACAGAACACTATGTAGAGTCTGAGGAGACAAGAGACCAGTGGATTTATTGATTTATTTACTGTATATTACGCTGCTGCCACACGTCTAATATAAACATGATTTTTCCTAGCTGTTTACGTTTACAGACATGACCGACTGCCTGGTTTTGTAGCTTGTGTGTTTTTAACATAAACTTGTGTGTATTTGACAGTTCAAGCGCAGCAAGACATGAAAGAGTTTAGTTTAGTACTTACTTGCTGTATGACATCCGCTTTCTGTGTGCGTGCTTCGGACGTGTGCGCTAAGAAACCCATAGATCAAATGTTTAAACTAATATGGTTTAAAACGCATGATTTCAGCGTGATAGACATGATAATCAAAACCAAACAGATGTTTTTTGGCAGAATATCTGATGTAGGAGCTGTAAAGGCACAGCCCTATTCTGTTAAAAGGGGGCGGGGAGCAGCAGCTCATTTGCATTTAAAGAGACATGCGCGAAAACAGCGTGTTTCTGCTTCCACTCAAAACAGGCATTTTCAAAACTATATAATAAATGATCTGTGGGGTATTTTGAGCTGAAACTTCACAGACACATTCTGGGGACACCTGAGACTTAAATTACATGTTGTAAAAATTGGCATAATAGGTCTCTTTTAATAATAACCATAGGTTATTATTACCATAGGTATAAATGTAGCTATAAAATAGTTTAATCAGCTTGATTTAGTCAGGTTTACAGAATAGAAATTGCTGTTAGCGTGCTCATTTTTATATATTTTAAATAACATTTTATTATTATTTTTTAAAATGTAATAGTATTTCACATCATACAGAGTTATTGTCAATTTTGCGTCCAGTTAATATGGACTTCAATACACGTAGGAGATGCAAGACGTATGAAAGGCATTAGGGTTACGAGTTCATTCAAATTCTTAAGAATAACCAAAAGTAAACTTAACAAGCTGCAGTAATTCAAACAGTTTGGCAAATTACTTCTCATTATAATCAGTCACACTGCCAAAGAGAAATAAGAAATCTGATCCTAATTACAATCACACTTTTTTCTTACATTTTGTTCTCATACTCTTTCTGTCTCTCTCTCTCCTTTTTAAGTTCTGCTTTTCTGAGTTCATGCTTTCTAGAAGAAACTTTCTCATAACCAAAACTTGTATTTAACATCTGTGTAGCTTCTAATTAGGCTTTACTATGGTTAGGAACTCTGGCAAAAACTTCAGCAAAGCAGAGAGAGGCTTGGATTTTTGCTCTAGACAGAATATTACTGTCCAGCGCTTTCATTTTCAAAAACAATAATGATATTGTTGCCTACTTCTTACAGTTGATTGGCTGCGTGTCTGGTATCTGGCACATTGATGGTTTTATGGTAGAGCTGCCACTCACAATGCCACAGAAGCAAGTCTGCAAAACAACTTACTCAACTATTAATGTGACTGACCCTTGAATTTCATAAATTTGAATGTGTTCTTTGAAAAAAACAAGTCTTTCCTTAGCAATCCCTCAAAATATAAACATCTTTTTAAGATATTTTTAAAGGGGTCATTGGATGCAAAGTTCACTTTTACATGTTGTTTGAACATTAATGTGTGTTGGCAGTGTATGTACAAATCTACCCTATAATGATAAAAATCCATGCAGTGGTTTTTAATTAATCTGTAAAAATAATATCCCCTTTTTCAAATCGAGCCATTCTCAGATGCCTGTCGGTGTGGCGTCACGATAGTTGATTGACATGAGTGTCTTACCTCAGACCCGCCTTACATCAGCTGTAACAGTCCGACCTCCATTGTTTCGATGCCGGAGCAGGGATGTGAGTTAGACAAGAATATCTCAGATTGAGCGATTGAGGTGTTGTGTTGCTGGATGTAATAATGAACATAGTGGTCGTCATTTACTCCCGACATCTGAGCCACTGAAGATGCAGTGGTGACGTTTGTTTGTGAAGGGAATGCGCCTCCCGATCTACATAAATGCGTCTATGTTCGCGCAAATCATTCGTGATCCAGCTTCACCTACAGCGGAAGTGAGTATAAGGGTTTTTTAATGAATCTTTGCGATCACCTTTCCTAATAATGTGCTAGTTAGCAAGTTTAACGGCTAAATGTGGCTAAATGCGGCTAAAGTAAACAGGCTCGTCACTCCACAGAGAGAAGAGAGGGGCGGGGCGAGCAGAGCTCATTAACATTTAAAGCAGCCTCGACCAGAACAGGATGATTTTTTGCAGAGCTGATTTTGAAAAGGTAAAAATGGTGTTGTTTTACACAACCATTGAGAATTTTTAATGAAAGTATATTATAGACTTTTCATTAAGACCCTAAAGAATCATATCAGCTTGTGGAAAACGGGCATCCGATGACCCCTTTAAAGACGTTGTTGAATGTCAAATTCATTTCACATATGTGACGTCCTGTCACTAAACATGGACAATTCAGTGCCCTTATTTGGACTCTGTTTATACAGACTTTGCTGTCTGACCATAAGCACTGTGTATTGATCCGTACAGAACAAGTTGGGCTATTTATTTTTGTAACTTCTGTTACTTTATGTATATGTGTCTACGAGTGTATGTGTGTGTTTGAAAGGTCAGTGTTCTGGTGAAATGAGGCCTGGACACACACACACACACACACACACACACACACACACACACACACACACACACACACTCATACTGGCAGCTCTGAGTCATCGAGGGGGGATTTCCTTTCGCTTACTGAGGCTTTCAGCCCTATTGAAACAACATGCCTGAGTTCAGCACACTGAGAGAGAAAGTGCCCTGCCTCGCACAGCACATGGTTTTGGCTTTTAGAAAACTTAGTAAGAGACACACATATACTTACATAAATTATGAAATCAAGCACAGCTGTAGAAAGAAAGAGAATATGGTTGTGTTTACTTTGGTAATGTGATATATTTTTGAGGATACTCAACAACACATTACAACATCCAATCGTTAAGTGAATCTTTTCAAAGTTTGCAAAAAAGAAAAAAAAGCGAATTAGGTGCATTTCCATTAAGTTGTTAGAGTGGATGACGATATTATCGGTAACCCTGTAGCCAACAGTAAATAAAAAAGCGGAAAGACATCATTAGCGGTAACAGCCGATTAGTCACATGGGTTTAATGTTAGCTACGTGAGAATTTATTCGGCAAATATGTTTCCGTCTCCCACTATTCGCAACCTCAAGTGAGCATTAAAACTTTTTTTTTGCAGATTAAGGGACTTTTTAGTTGTTTCAAAATGACTCTTTTCCATTACATCACATTTGATCAATTTATAAATAAAAAAAATGAATCAGTCACTATTTTAAGTTTTTATTTTTTTAACTTTAAATTAACTGGTGCACAAAATGTTTATTTTTTTTGTTATTAATGTATTTAATTAAAGATTAATGTGCACAATTAATCATTTAAAAATGTATAGGTTAATATGCACAGATTAATTATTCACAGTATTTTATTAATTGTATTTATTTAATGTTAAATGAACAAGCAGAAATGTATCATTCACAGTACTTATTTAATTTTAGATTAATAAGCACACATTTTTGTTTACAATATTTGATTTATTTATTTATGAAATAATTTGCGCAGATGAAGTATTCACAGTATTTTATTAATTGTATTTATTTAATTTTAGGTTAATGAGCAGAAATTAATCATTCACAATACTTATTTTATTGTAAATTAAGCAAAAATGTTGGTTCACAAAGTTTTATTTATTTAATGGGTGCACAAAATGTTTATTTTTTTGTTATTAATGTATTGAAGATTAATGTGCACAATTAATGATTTACAAACTTATAAATTAATATACACATATTAATTTAACAGTATTTTATTTATTGTGTTTATTTAAATTTAAATTAACACGCAGAAATGTATCATTCACAATGCTTATTTAATTTGAATTAATAAGCACACATTTTTGTTCACAATATTTTATTTGTTTATTTATATTTGAATTAATGTGCACAGATAAATTATTCACAGTATTCAATTGTATTTATTTAATTTTATATTAATAAGCACAAATTTTTGTTCACAGTATTTAATTTATTTATAAATTAATGTGCACAGATTAATTATTCACAGTATTTTATTAATTTTATTTATTTAATCATTCACAATACTTTTTATTTTAAATGCACACATTTTTGTTCACAATATTTTATTTGCTTATTTATTGAGAAATTAATGTGCACAGATTAATTATTCACAGTATTTCATTTATTGTAATTATTTACTTGAAGATTAACAAGCAGAAGTTAATCATTCACAATACTTATTTAGTTTTAGATTATTAAGCACAAATTATTGTTCACAGTATTGTGTTTATTTATTTACAAATTAATATGCATAGATAAATTATTCACAGTATTTTATTTATTGTATTTTTTACATTTTAGATTTACAAGAAAAAAATGAGTCATTAACAAAATGTTAGATTGATAATCACAATTAATCATTCACAATATTTGTTTATATGCTTATAAATTAATGTGCACAGATGTATATTCACAGTATTTTATTTATTGTATTTATTTAATGATATATTAATGAGCAAACATTAATTATTCACAGTACTTATTTAATTTTAGGTTAATAAGAACACATTTTTGGTCACAATATATTATATTATTTTTAAATTAATGTGCACAGATGAATTATTCACAGTATTTTATTTATTGTATCCATTTAATATTAGATTAAAGACCAGAAATTAATCAGGCACAATAATTATTTAAATTTAGGTTAATAAGCACACATTTTTGTTTACAATATTTTATATTATTTATAAATTAATGTGCACAGATGAATATTCACAGTATTTTATTTATTGTATTTATTTAATATTATATTAATGAGCAGACATTAATAATTCACAATACTTATTTAATTTTAGGTTAATAAGCACACATTTTTGGTCACAATATTTTATATTATTTATAAATTAATGTGCACAGATGAATTATTCACAGTATTTTATTTATTGTATTCATTTAATTTTAGATTAAAGAGCAGAAATTAATCAGTCATAATACTTATTTTATTTACATTTTTATTTTAATTTTAGATTAATAAGCACACATTTTTGTTCACAATATTTTATTTGTTTATTTATAAATTAATGTGCAAAAATGAATTACTCACAGTATTTATTGTATTTATTTAATTTTAGCTTAACAAGCAGAAATGAATAATTCATAATATGTATTGTAGACTAATAAGCAAATAATTATTCACAATATTAAATTAAATTTATTAATTTTAAATTAATGTGCAATTAAATTAATGTGTGTAACTTTAAATTATTGTTAAATTATTTTATTTTTTCAGTTTTATTTAAATTTCAGTTTTATTTAATTTCATTTAATTTAACTGGCTCAAAATAATAATTCACAAAAATAATCATTCAAAATATTTAATTGAATCATTATATTAGTTTTAAATGAATGTGCACAAATGAATAATTAACAATATTTAATTCATTATTTATATATATTATCATTAATGTATTATTTATTTAATTTATTTTATTTTAGATTAATATACAGATTAATTTTTCACAGTAAAGCTTATTGCACACTGAGTCTGAAATTTTCGCACGTTAAAAAATAATCGGTCAATCACACTTACACACTGACTACGAAACATTCGTCATTCATAAAAAAAATTGTATCAGGTTCGATTTTCTGCTTTTTCGCATCCGTAGCAAGCATTTTCATAGGAAAGTATGACGAATACGAAAATAAAACAAAAAAACGCATAAGAAAACTTAGTGTGCGGTGACCGTAAGACTTTATATGTGTTAAAAAAATATATAAAATAGAGCAAGGATGTGATTGTCAACAAATTCCCATGGTAAGCTAATGTGCTGGCATCTGCTGACATTCATCGTGATGAATGGGGTTGGTTGTGTCAGGCTGTGTGACATACACCGCATTGCAGTTTTGCATCAAAGTAAACAGCTCTTGTTATCCGTCTTCTTTGAAGCCTCGCAGTTCATTTCCCTCAAAGGGGTGCTATGCATTTAGCAAATCTCAAAGTTCATCTGCATGAATCTGATTTCTTTTCCTGTGGCTTCTTTGAAGATAATGGCATTAAGTATTCGGTCTCAAATGGCAGACTTTTGAAAAGCTGAAGCGTAAGAAGATTTTGGGTTCTCTGGAACGTGATCTACTGCAATAACTCGGAGAGGGCAAACAAAACCAAACAAAACAACACAACACATTAAATATGATAAAGACGGTCCCTCAGACTGCGAACAGACGTCAGGCATCTCTGTTCCTAATCAGAGTCACAGTTTAATTCCTTAATCTGCGCTGACGTCCTTAACGACCCGTGGGTTTAACTGTCTGCGAGCCGCTGGCAGCTGTTCTTCCAGAAGCTGAGGGACCGAAGTGTCGGAGACGCAAATCTCAGAGCTGATGAAGACGCTGAAAGGGAAGATTTGTAACCAACGTCTAGTAAGTCGGCCATAGCGCTCCCTCCTGCCCCGGCGCATCTGCAGCTCTCCACGGGACATGTGATGGGGAACAGAGCGAGGCATTGTGGAGCCCCGGCCTGGCACTGCCAACAGCAGCCAAAGTGGATTAACCGCTGTCGACGAATCCAGAGAGCTGCACTGGCCCGTCTGGACACTAGGAGCGATGCATAAAGCCATCCAACAAGATTGTGGAGCTCCACTCAATACCTGTTGTCTGCTTACAGCCAAGTGTGAAATCCACAGCGTGAAACCCTGTGTTCTGCTCTTAGGGTTTCCCAAGGTTGCAAAAAAAGAAAAAGAAAACTAAGACTACTAAAAGAGAGAATGGGAATATCTCTGGATAGAGCTGAATGTGGTGTCTGAAAGCTGCCTTCTAGTTTGTAATAAATCAGTTTTGATATCCTGTTATTACATGCACAGATCCCATGTTTATTTTTATTTAAAACTATTATGTTCATCTGATTAACTGTTTCCTCCTTGATGTTGATTTTGGCCAGTTTCACCTCAAAGGGCATGACCTTCTCAACCATTTTCATATGTTGTTACAAAAACATTTTATTTTATTCCATTTTGTATTATTTATTATTTTATTTTCATTTTATTTTGAGATATTTTAATTAAATGGAAATATACATTTAATGTTTACTGCGAAAAACAACAATGAAAACTATTTCATAAAAAAATATAAAAATATGATTTACTTATATAAATTATTGGGGAAATATTAAACTAGTTTTATTTATTTTTTTTTTGTGTGTTTTATCTTGAGATAAAATTTAATGTTAATATATTTGTAATATTTACTGCTAGAACAAAAATATTCAAATCAAGTATTACAAATAATTAGGGTTAATAACAAATAGGATTTACTTTTTAAATTAATGGGAAATATATTAAACCAGGAAAATATATTGTTTATATAAAAATATATTAAACCAGCTTTATTTATTTATTTATTTATTTTTATTTTTGTTTTATATATTGAGACATCTTAATTTAATGTTAATATATATTTAATGTTTACTGCTAGAACTAAAACATAGGAATTAAAACTATTCATGGTTAAAGTTATTTTAAGAAAAATTATTAAACAAATATGATTTTTTTATTTTATTTTATTTATAAAATATATATGAGATAGTTTAATTTAATTGTAATATATATTTCATGTTTACTGCAGAAAAACATACAAATCAATAATGAAAACTATTTTATAAAAAAATATGATTTAGTTATTTAAATAATTGGGGGAAAATACTAAACCAGTATTTTATTTATTTATTTTATTTTATTTTATTTTATTATATTTTATTTTATTTTTGAGATACTTTAATGTTAATATATATTTCATGTTTACTGCTAGAACTAAAACATACAAATCAAGAATTAAAACTATTCAGGGTTAAAAAAATAATTTATTTTAAGACAAATTATTAAACAAATATGATTTACCTTTTAAATTAATGGGAAATATATTACACCAGTAATATTTCATTTTATTTTATTGATTTTAGTATGATATTGGAATTTAATGGTAATATATAGTTAATGTTTACTGGTAGGACAAAAACACACAAATCAGGAATGAAAATTATTTAGGATTAAAAATTAGTTATTTTAAGAAAATATATTAAACAAACATGATTTAGTTGTTTAAGTTAATGGAAAATATATTTAACCAGCATTATTTTTAATTTTTTTTTTAAACTATTCAGTGTTTAAAAAAAAGGAGTTATTTTAAGAAAAATTATTAAACAAAACATGATTTACCTTTAAATTAATGGGAAATATATTATTTTATTTTATTTTATTTTATATTATTTTATTTTATTGATATATTTAAATTTAATGTAAATATAATATATATTTAATGCTTACTGCTAGAACAAAACCATACAAATTAAGAATGAAGACTATTTAGGATTAAAAAGAAGTTATTTTAAGAAAAATATATAAAATATATATATATATATATATTAAATCATCTAGATTTTACTTAATTAATTTACTTGTGATTTACTTAATATATTTAACCAACTTTTTTGTTTTATTTTATTTTATTTTATTTTATTTTAGTATGATATAATTTAATGGTAGGACAAAAACACACAAATCAGGACTGAAAACGATATAGGGTTAAAAATTAGTTATTTTAAGACAATATGTTAAATTTAACCAGCATTATTTAATTAAATTTAATTTAATTTTACTTAGTTTATTTATTTTATTTTATTGATATATTTAAATTTAATGTTAATATATATTTAATGCTTACTGCTAGAGCAAAACCATACAAATTAAGAATGAAAACTATTTAGGATTTAAGAAAAATATAAAAAAATCTATAAAAAAGATGTTACTGAAATAATTTACTTGTGATTTACTTAATATATTTAACCAACTTTTTTATTTAATTTTATTTAATTTTATATTTTTATTTAATTTAATTTGATTTTATTTTAAAGAATAAGAAAGAGAATGAGAATGAAAAATGTCATGTAATGTTAATGATTACTGCTAGAAAATAACACCTATCAGGAATTAAAATTTTGTTTAGGGTTGGAAAATGGCAAACCACTGATAAAATGTAAAATAACATAATGTTGAGTTTTTTTTTTTTTTTAAACACCTTAATTATTTTAAGAATGTATTGTTTATTTAAGCCCTATCCATCGAAAGTCTCTTTCATCAACATTAGTAGAAAATGCCATCCTGTAAGTTCACACAGGATGACCAATGCAGTCCACCAGGAGAAAAAAGAGCTCGGATTACAGCATCTATCACTCTCCCATCAGTCTGTGTGCCTGTGCTCCGAGAGGTCATGCCTTTGAAGTTCACGTCCGTGCTGCAGGGACCCCGTCAACCCTCTGCTAACTAATCCCAGACTTTGGCTCCTCTGCCCCCATTCAGCCCCAGCTCTTTGTCAGCCTGTTTTTACTGCGAGTGCTCCATGGCCAGACCTGTTTGCATTGGTGTAAAGGGAAGTGGGGCATTGTCTGGACAGGATCTCACTCAGAGATCATGCTTTAGATTGGGTCGGCGTTCGAAGGGCAGGACTCCAGCGACTGACGTCAGCTGTGTTTTATTTGGACCCGGCAAACGCTCAGCTAATCCAAGAACATAGACAGACATTCAGGAAGAGGGGACTTGTAAAAACAAGCATCCTGGTGAAAAAAACTCCGTAAAGTTATTATCGTCAGTTCCTCACTTAACAGTGATTAAATATCTTATTTGACAAGCGAAGTGTCACACCTTCTCCTGTGGGTGGGTGCACGTTGAAATGTTTATGGGCTACTTTTAAACAGAAGGCAAGGAACGCCTTAATAATTATAAAACATTGCCTCGCATGGCCTGGTTAATCACGAGCCTGATAAAAGATGATCAGATTTTTAGGATTATTGGTGTTGAAAAATGACTGGGTACAGCAAGTCTTTTTCCCACTGCTGATTATAACAGCATCATGTGAAGTTTTTCACTTCACTAAATAGCATGAAACTAAATTTGCCCAGTATTTGCTATATTTGCAGCATTTGTAGGGCAGGAAAAATCTGCAAGACCGATTTTTTTTTTTTATGATTTTTTCCTTTCCTCAAAAGACAATCCAAGACTGAAATAGTCTTTATTCTATTTTATTTATTCTTGATTTGTATAATTTATATAAATAATTAGTTATGAAATACATCTTGATTTAATGTTAACATATTTCATGTTTGCTGAACAAAAACATACAAGAAGAATGAAAACTTTTCAGGGTGAAAAAAGCAGTTATGAAGGAGAATAAGTTTTAAAAAGGAGAAAAATGATGATTTATTAATGGGAAATATATTAAACCAGCATTATCTTTTTTTTTAGAATTTATTTTATTGAGATATCTTAGTTTAATTTAAATTTAATAGTCTGAAAGTCTAAATATATGAAACCAGCATTATTTTATTTTATTTTCATTTAATATTTCTTGTTTTACTTTATGTTCTTGAGGCATCTTAATTTAGGCCTTTTTATTATTATTATTATTATTATTATTATTATTATTTTATTTAATTATCTTTTATTTTATTATACTATTTTATTTTGTTTTATTATTATTATTTTATTTTGTTTAATTTCATTGTATTTTAATATTGAGATATCTATATGTATAAATATATAATAGTTTATATGTTTACTGCTACAACATAAACATACAAATCAAGAATGAAAACTATTTGGGGTTAAAAAAGGAGTTATTTTAAGAAAATGATCAAACAAATATGATTTACTTGCTTAAATTAATCAGAAATATATTAAATTCTTGAGATATCTTAATTTAATTTAAATATAATAGGCTGAAATAGTCTTATATAAATATATTAAACCAGCATTATTTTATTCTATTTCATTTTATTATCTTTAATTTTTTTTTTTATATCTGTTTTTATTTGTATTTTATTTTCTTGAGATATCTTAATTTAACCTTAAATAGCCTGACATTTTTATTTGTTTTGTTTTATTTTATTTTACTTTTTATAATTTTTATTTTATATCTTAATTTAATGTTAATATATATTTAATGTTTATTGCTAGGACAAAAACACAAATCAAGAATGAAAACTATTTGGGGTAAAAAAAACTATTAAGAGTTATTTTAAGAACAATGATTAAACAAATATGATTTACTTGTTTAAATTAATGGGAAATATATTGAACAAGCATTATTATTTTATTTTATGTTTATTTTCTTGAGATATCATAATTTATTTTAAATGTAAAAGGCCTTTAAATAGTCTGATATAAATATATTAAACCAGCATTGTTTTATTTTATTTTATTATCTTTTATTTCTATTTTATTTTTCTTGAGATATCTTAATTTAGGCTGAAATCATCTAGTCTCTATTTTGCTTTATTTTGTTTTTATTTTATTATTTTTAATGTCATTTCATTTTTTAATTTAATTTAATTTATTTTTTAAAGTTTATTAGCTCTTTTGTTTGAAAAAAAAATCTAAATTTTGGTGCTAAAAGAATGCACACTTTATGTACAATAGAATTAAAAGTTTAATAAACTTTTAATAAACTTAGTTTATTAACTGTTGATGCTAGCTTTTAAATATAGTGTATAAATATCTATAATACCAATTTTATCCTTTGATAAAATCCTTTGATAATTTTATCCTTTGGTATTGATATCTGCAGTATTTTCCTTAATAATATTTAGAAAATCTGTGGTGTAGTCCATCGCTATCAGAAGCTTCTCTTGTGGATTTTAGTGCATACTTGTTCCATATGCAGAAGTCATAGCCAACACAAACTGTATACATAACGTACATGCCTCATTCAGAAAGTAGATGTCTGTGACCTAACCATTTTTTCGTCAAAAATGGCTTTCTCCCACCACAGACGCTGCCGCATTTTAATCACAAAGGTCGGTTGCAAGTTGTTTTCTCACTAAGCAACGCAAATGTTTCTGTCTGCAGAGGAGAGCTCTCTATTGAAAAGATGCAAGCAACTAATTTATGTTTACTGCCTAACCAGACAATTAAGGCTTGGCGAAAGGCTGAAATTACAACACGCATGAGCTGTTGTGGCCTGCTTGATGAGGCGAAAATAGAGGAGACGTCTCTGTTTCGGAAAAGCACTGATATATGCGGACTATTGAGCTTGTTGGAAACTGGGTTAGGGTGGTAATATAACCCATATGTCCCTTTATGCTTTGATCAATCGATCCTCTCTTGTGCCTTTCTAATATTGTGTCTACACCGGGCGCGACAGCTCTTGTGTCGCACCGCACCGCGCTGCAACAGCTGTCTACACGGGCGGGACAAAGCGACCGTTGCCAATCATTTGAAATTTTGTGTCAGTTATAAGTCATAAATAGAACGAGGCGTCGGTTTACTGTCGGGGATTTCTACTGATAGTGTTGTGGCGCCGAGCCGCATCCAGTGTAGACAGCATCACTGTTCATAAATGAGTTCTGTCGTCTTTTGTGGCGTCGCGCCGCTCGCGTCCGGCGTCGACCATTGATATGTATAGGTAGATGCCACATTCGACAGCGCCAGACACGTCGACGCGTCCGCCGTTTTGGAACTGTCGTCGTCAAGTCTCAATAAAAAGATACAACAACATTGCCTGGCTCCTAAATTTAAATTTCTGAAGAAACTGGATGAACTTTCCCAGGTAAGAACGTGTTGGTTTGTGTTTTTAATATTAAAGGAGAAGTCCACTTCCAAAACAACAGTTTACAAATAATTTACTCACCCCCTTGTTATTCAAGATGTTCGTGTCTTTCTGTCTTCAGTCGTAAAGAAATTATGGTTTTTGGAAAGCATTTCAGTATTTTTCTTCATATAATGGACTTCAATTGTGCCCCCGATTTGAACTTCCAAAATGTAGTTTAAATGCAGCTTCAAAGGGCTCTAAATGATCCCAGCCGAGGAAGAAGGGTCTTATCTAGCGAAACGATCTGTCATTTTTTTAAAAAAATAAAAATGTATATGATTTTTAAGCACAAAAGCTTGTGTAGCACAGGCTGAACGAGACTCAAAGGCCTGAGTGGGTAAAATGATCCGAACTTCCCATCACTACTACGAATCACGTCTAAGTTCATCATCTGTGTACTCCGGCTAAAAAAGGTAGAGTATGGTGAAAAACTCTGTCTTATTTTCTCCTACACCTTCAGAATCGTCCAACACGTTGTACCTTTTTGTTTGTAAACAGCGTTTGACTTATTTGCACTTTCGCGTTCACTTTGTAAACACTGGGTCTGTAGATCCGCCTACGTTTGGCGTGACCTTTCGACATGATTCAATAGTATGTCGTGAACGCGCATGCCAAAACCTGTGCTACACAAGCTTTTGCGCTTAAAAAGTATCTACTTTTTTATTTTCCAAGAAAAATGACAGATCGTTTTGCTAGATAAGACCCTTCTTCCTCAGCTGGGATTGTTTAGAGCCCTTTGAAGCTGCATTTAAAATACATTTTGAAAGTTCAAAATCGGGGGCACAACTGAGGTCCAATATTTGAAGGAAAATCCTGATATGCTTTCCTCAAAAACCATAATTTCTTTACGACTGAAGACAGAAAGACATGAACAGCTTGGATGACAAGGGGGTGAGTAAATTATTTGTGAATTGTTGTTCTGGAAGTGGACTTCTCCTTTAACTCAATAGTGAGTTTGCACTTACGATTAGGTCACATTAGTTAAGGTTACCTGGATGGCCGTACTGGTGATACTTGTATGTAAACAACAGATTGTTATAAATTGTTCTACCAATTTATGCTGTCTAAACCACGAAAAAAAAAATGTGTGGAAGCTGCTAAATCTTATAGAGAAGGACTCAGTAAGCAATATTTTGACAATCTAATGTTAATAGGTGGTAAAGATATGTATGAGCAGTGTTAATTAAGATATATAATATTTCACCTACCTGACTGGAAATGACAAGAGCAAACACGAATGTTGTCAAGTTTCTTGTCCTGGAAATCCTGGTTCAACCACAAACACCTTTTGTTCCTCAGACATTTTTTTGCAGTCTTCTCCTTGATTTGTTATAACTTTTGGCAGTCTATAGTACTTAAAATGTTCTTCCCGGTCTGACCGATTACTACAGCCCAAAACATGACAATAACTGACCATTTTCAGCAGCAATAATCAGCAAAATATGCAAGTTTCGTTCAGTTCGTTGGCATTGTTTACATTCCGTGCCGCCAACATGGGCGATTGATGACATGTCGTCAAAAGACATTACAGGTTTTTGAACGAAAGTACCTTTAAAATGTCTTGTTAGCTAACGGCTTCATCTTGTTGTATTGCGTTAGTTTAGCAAAAGCTAATCTATTGAGGTCTACTGAAGATATAGATATTTATACATGTGTATAATTACAGTTGCAGTGTTTTAGTGGGCCATAGAAACAGCTGCTAATAGGGCATCTAGCTATACATAGGCTATCTATGGAATATAATGGGTTCTATTGTCTTTTGTCACATTGAGTCACACCACTCGTGCCCAGTGTAGACACGGTGTAACAGACGTCATTATTTAACCAGGACTTTTTGGGTAATTTACACATGGTAATATACTTGTTGAAGACAGAAAGTGCTGCGAGAAGGGGTTTTACTTCACAATGCAGCACCTGCAGCCAATCTCTAGAGGAAATAACTTCTCCTATTCTCACCATATTCTGAGACAGGCATTTAACCAACACTTTTTTTCCGGAACACACCATGGAACTGAGTCCCGGGGTCAGGCCCACGTAGCGGGAGTCCACAGCGCAGAGGTTTGGGTTTCTGTTGGCTTCAACAACTTGCTGCAATTTCCACTGTGTCATTTCCTCCCAAGGTCAAAGAGAATCATGGCACTTCCTATTGGTTTGCCAACAACTGGCCTTCCTCCTCCCATTTTCCACCTATAACCTTCTCCTGTTTGTCATGGAGTTTGTTCCCATGCCAGAGGTGCTCTCTGCGAAAGAAGTGAATGGAGACAGCAAGGATTTTTATGTCAGAGCATCTGCAGTAGCTTTTAAGCGGAGATGACATAACAAAGATGACATCATCCCCTGTGAATACGATTTTGCTCCCTGTAATTAGCGTATCGTTCTCTGTGCAGAGGCTTGTAAAACACTTACTTTAGTCCCAGGCGTGCAGATGATACTTCTGATCTGTGCAACAGGCGATGTTATATAGCAAAATTTATATGGGAAGAGGAAACTACAAGGCCCAAGCAACAATTGCAGGGAGTTTTATTGCAATGCACCTGTATTTAAGTATGATCTTTTTCCCCCAAAAGACACTCCAAGGCTGAAATAGTCTCACACAGCCAGGCCTTTGACTTTAAACAAGACATTGTGACTTATCCTTCATGCTTGAAAGAAATAATTACATTTTTAATTTAATTTTTTTTTTTTTTTAACTCTTGCTTTATCTCTTATGTAAGGTTGTTTCCACCTCGGGATAAGAAATAAAAAAGATAATTGTGACTTTAACTCAAGATATAAAATCAGAATTTAGATATTTTTTCCTCGCAATTCTGCGTTTACGTCTTGCAAATCTATATTTATATCTTGCCGTTCTTTGTTTCTCTGAATTCTGAGTTTACATTTTGCTGTTATTTTTCTACCACAGAATAAAAAAAGATTCGCAACTGTTTTTCTTGCAGATTACTTTTTAAAAATTGTATTCTTAAAATTTTATTCTTAAAATTCTTAATTTCTTAGTTTGTATCTTGCAATTCTGACTTTATATCTAGCAAAAGTAGCAAACAATTATTTATTTAATTTTTTTAAATCTTGTGGCAGAAACAAGTTTCCATAATCTCTGGTTATATATATATATATATTTATTTTCACCGACCAATTATTGATAAAAGATATTGATTAAAAGACTTGTACAGTATTCATAGAAAGCATCTTTTGGCAACATCAGTAGCAAGAAAAATACCAAGAAAAATGTGCAGAAAATCTGTGTGCCCTTCATAAATTGTGTCTCATTAGTTGCTCAGTGATGAAAGTTTACAGTTTTGTGTGCAGTATGCATCAGACATTCAGCAAACGGACTGTGGGCGGCTCTGTTTGAGGCTGGAACTAACACTGCATTAGAATGCTTGCACATTTGCCTGACGGTTCGCATTAAATCCGACTTTGGTATCTGCTCAAAGAGCTCTTGTCTGTGACATAAATGTCATCAACATGGCAAGTGTTAACAAGAACATTATTTCTTCCTTTGGTCTTAGCAGTGAAACAGACATTTCTTTGTCTAAAAAGATATAAAATATGACAGTTGGCCAATGAAAAAAAACAAAGTTTTCCATGCCTAATGGGATTCAGCTGTGGTTCTAATCAAAGGAAGATGACAGGAAATGTAGCAAAGCCAGAGCAAGATGGCTCAAACAATAGTTACAGAAGAAGTTTTAAACAGACTTTCAATCAGGCTGTTCTGTTCAGTCTGTGATCTTTGCCTCTGCTTAGAATTGATAGAAAAGAAAAAAAACTTACAAGGAGACTTGGAAATGATACAGACTTCTGCAGAACATCACTTAAGACTCAAATAACTTGGCTATGACCGGGACTTCCCATGCTGCTTTGACTACCAATGGTCTCATTAATTTCTCCTGTTGTTATTTTAGGCATGCTGCTGGGAAAAAGTCTGACAGTGGGTTGGACCACATGATGGACTTTCATGGTGGGCATCACATTGGCTGCAGCATAGAATTGTTTATTACAGAGGAGGCATAATGGTAAGCAGGCCTACAGTAACTATCCACCCCTCAGACAAATACCAACTTGACATCTGCATTACCAGTCACTACATGAATATCACTGCATGACATAATGTGCATCAAAACCAGTGATTCAATTTAATCTGGCAGCCGGTAAATGCATGAAAAACATGCAAGCTAGTAATCTTTTGGAAAATATGGTAGCTGAAAGGGCTAATTTGCCCAAAAATGAAAATTACCCCATGATTTACTTACTCTCTAGGTGTATATGGCTTTCTTCTTTCAGACGAATACAATCAGAGTTATATTAAAAAATATCCTGGCTCTGTCAAGCTTTATAATGCCAGTGAATGGGTGTTGAGATTTTGAAGCCCAAAAAAGTGTATCCATCCATCCTAAAAAGTACTCGAGAGAGTTGCGTTCCAGTGGGTCATGTAGGATGTAGTTGTATTGTAAGCTTTGGTGAGAAGTGACGAACGCGGAAGTGCAGAGGAGAGAGCAAAACAAAATGAGTTAACATGAATTAAAAGGACAAAATGAGGATTTGTAAAGAAAAATGTTGGAGGATTTCGATATAAGCCAAGAGGAGACTGGTTTTCCTTTGGTGTAAACAAAATTTGGTTCTCTAGAGACTAGCATATTGTCACCGGAGCTTACGTTATGCCTATATTCTACGTCATCTGCTGGAACGCCACTCTCTTGTGAACGCATGTACGACAGTTAGCGAAATGGTTTCTTAGGTTTGAAATATGGATATTTTTCTTACGCAAACACATTGCAAAGAAGGCCTTTATTAACCCCACAGAGCCGTGTGGAGCACTTTTTATGATGGATGGATGCACTTTTTTGGGCTCCAAAATCTCAACGGCCATTATAAAGCTTGGAAAAGCCAGGATATTTTTTATGTAACTCCAATTGTATTCGTCTGAAAGAAAAAGGTCACCTTGAGTAAATCATGGGGTAATTTTCATTTTTGGGTGAACTATCCCTTGAAGCTTGCAAAGCTGAGGTATGTGGGTTAGTACAAAAATAAATGTAATTTAAAAAAGCAGTTTAGTTTTGTTATGACAGTTATGGCACAAACATAAGCATAAACAAACAAAATGCTTGTGAGTGTTCTAGTAGCCAACAAATAGCAAAAAGTAAAGTAATATTGCACAACCTCTTCAGTGTCGCATGATTTGGTGCTCAAATTTCTCTATTTCTATCATGACAACTCTCTAAAGATTTTAGCATGATATAACGGATATGGCAATGTTAATGTATTTGGTCCTGGTGGAATAGATCTTATACTGCTGAATTGCTGCTACTGTTGGTTGTTGCTGTTGTAGATTATTGCTGCTGCTGCAAATCAAGTACAGGAACTGGCTACTGCCAATACATACGCAGATACAGCAGTGTGAGTATTTAGGACACACTGCTGCTGCAAAAATAGGATATAAAATAACCTGTAGTAGATCTATACAGGTGGAGCTGGGGAGGTGGAGGGTTTCAGAGGAACTCTGAAAATGCACTGCAAAATGCTGTAGTGGATGCTAACCAGCCATTTAAATGTAAAACATCAAGCTTATTGGCTGCGTATGCAACAAGAATCAATCAGCTTGTGCCAAGTAGTTTAACACTGTGAACATCATCAGTTTGCATGGAGTTCTATGACAGAACATGGTATATATACCAAGAAACAGTCTGTAAAAACCGTTTGGCTCCAGTTTGAACCTTATTTTTTAATGATAGTGAATGTAATTAGGTTTTATTATATTATCTGCAAATACCATGAGCAAAACATAACAAAGATAAGACAGAGAGAATGTCATGCAAGTCTTTGTCAGGTATAATAGAGTAGATGATGTTGTGTTGAAGATAAATAGTAAGGAATGTTCCTCATAAGAGTATTGTGGTCTGTTTTTATCTCTTTTAAATCTCAAGACTTTCCTGTTCCTGGCAGTCAAAACACTCAGATATACCACAACAACCCGCTTAGACTCAAGCCACAAAAAGAAATAATAATAAGAAAAAACCTGTTAGGGAGTGGCGAGTAATTTCTCTACCATTTACAGGGTGTTTGGACATGTACGCGAGGGGATATTCTGTTGTGCGCAAATCTAGCCCTCTTGATTGCTAAAAAGTTTTTCAGTCTTCCTGAAAGCACTGTGATAATATTACAGTGACGAATGGAAGGAAAGTATTTGGCTTTATTCAGGTTTAAATACAAATAGCAGGGACTTTAAGATTTGGTTTCACTGAATGACATTTTCTCTGGAATATTTTTTTCCATCAGTGCCAGAAAACATTCCAGTCAGCTGGAACTGTCATTTAAAAAAAAAAAAAGATAAAATTTAAGAAGGTAAAACAATATTGATTCTTTCAGGTATTTTTTAATGTAATGCATAACAATAGTGAAATATAAGATTTGTATTTTTTTGAAGTTGGAGATTTAAGAGTTTTGTCCAAGAACAGCTTTGGTTTAATATGGTTATTGGTAATTCAGCCATTCCACATTCCTTACAGAGATCGGACGGCCCTGTGCATCTTAACTGAAGCCAAATCCCTTTCAGAGCCTGCTGATAACAAACCACCATCACTCAAGCCACTCCTATTACTGTGTGATTAATGTTGTGCAGTATTATATTATACTGAAATGTTGCAGATATTTTAGATGTAATTATAGACTGTAAATACTAAAAGCATTTTTTTCTTTTAAAATACTGATAGCAAGACATTTCTGAGTTGAACAAGGTTCCAGTGAATCATAAATCAGGGTCGTGGTTATGATCCTTGTTACATGATGCTTCAGAAATCAATCTAATATGCTCAGTTGGTTCTCAAGAAACATTCTTATTATTATCAATTCTGAAAACACTTGTGCTGCTTAATATTGTTTTGTGGAAACTGAGACTTTTTTTGGATTCTTTGATACACTGCCATTCAGAAGTTTGGGATCAGTAAGATTTTTAATGTTTTCTAAAGTCTAAAATGCTTGTCAAGGCTGCATTTATTCAACCAAAAATACCGAAAAAATAAGTAATATTGTGAAAAGCTATTACAATGTAAAATAACAGTTTTCTGTTGTAATATTCTTTAAAATATAATTTGTTATTTTCATGCAGTGCTGAATTTTCATCAGCCATTACACAATTCTTCAGTGTCACACAATCCTTTTTTGTCCTGCTTGTATATTTTTTGGAACCTGTGATACTTTTTTCAGGTTTCTTTGATGAATAAAAAGTTAAAAATAACGGCATTTATTAAAAATAGATTTTATCTTTCTAACAGTACAAGTCTTTACTACCACTAACCAATTTAAAGGGGTCATCGGATGCAAAGTTCACTTTTACCTGTTGTTTGAACATTAATGTGAGTTGGCAGTGTATGTACAAATCTACTCTATAATGATAATAATCCATGCAGTGGTTTTTAATTAATCTGTAAAAATAATATCCCCTTCGAGCTATTCTCAGATCCCGCTCCCACAATAGTCAATTGAAATGATGTTGTGTTGCTGGATGTAATAATGAACATAGTGGTCATCATTTACTCCTGACATCTGAGCCACTGAAGATGCAGTGGATTAAGTTTGTCTGTGAAAGGAATGCGCCTCCTGATCTACATAAATGCGTCTATGTTCATGCAAATCATTCGTGATCCAGCTTCACCTACAGCAGAAGTGAGTATAAGGGTTTTTTATGAATCTCTGCAATCACATTTCCTAATAACGTGCTAGTTAGCAAGTTTAGTGGCTTAAAGCGGCTAAATGCGGCTAAAGTAAACAGGCTCGTCACTCCACAGAGAGAAGAGAGGGGCGGGGCAAGCAGAGCTCATTAACATTTAAAGCAGCCTCGACCAGAGCAGGATGATTTTTGCAGAGCTGATTTTGGCAAGGTAAACGGGTGTTGTTTTACCTTAAACTTTTAAATGGTCGTGTATATTGTTACAAAGAACTTCTATTTTGAATAAATGCTGTTCTTTTTGACTTTTTATTTATATATTAAGCAGCAACATCGATAATAAATTAGCATATTAAAATGATTTCTGAAGGATCATGTGACACTTAAGACTGGAGTAATGATGCTGAAAATTCAAATTGTATCACAGGAATAAATTATATCTTGAATGTTATTAAAATAGAGCACTGTTATTTTCAACTGTAATAATATTTCACTATATTACTGTTTTTTTCTGTATTTTTGATCAAATAAATGCAGCCTTGATGAGCATAAGATACTTCTTTAAAAAACATTCAAAAAAACTGATATCACACTTTTAAGTGCCAGTGTATATAAAGTTCAAAAGAACATTCATTATTTCTTCTTTATTTATTTATTTGTTGCTCTTTTAAATTGAGCCGCCATATTGGAGATTACATCAAAGATGCTGGATGTCTGACCTCAAGCACCATTCCAGTGGTTGTTTTAAAGTCAGAGGTGGGAGAATTCCAAGTTGTCTGGAATGCAGCAGTAGAGAAATAATGGGGGTTGGGTGGTGTTTTTGCACAGCCTTATGGGAAGTGATGACATATCAAAACCTCAAAGGGCAAGTCTGGTCCAGCCATCCCGGGTGAGGGCACGTCTGCGGTCTTCCTTTGTGTTCACAAGTCCTGGTTAGAAGAAGGCCTAGTTAAAACACACCTAACTCAAACAAAACGCACCTGAATGCAAGGCCAGTGTCATCAGAGAGAGAGAAGAAAATATTTTTATAGTGGGATATTCCCAGAAGAGTTTTTCTTCCTAGATTTTAATAAGAAAATAGAGGCCAAAGTCTCTCCAAAGACATGTTGACAGTTTTGTGTCCCTTCTTGATTGAATTATTCATCCAGAATAATAAAACTTGACCTTGAAGTTTTGCCTTACCAAGCTGAGCAAAAAAGGTTTTGGGTTTTATGTACTGTAGAACAGTAAAAGAAACTGGAAATCATGTCCTCTGCAAAAAACATTACTGTCTTCTTATAATATGCTAAATTATTGTCCACTTTCGGATGCTAGGCTGTTTAAATCGTTTTTGTTTTTTTATGTGAACAAGTTTAACATGTCTGCTGTGGTTTGTTTTTTATAGTTTGTCTTTAAGTGATTCTGGGTGTATTTACTGTAGAAAAATACTGAGAAACTTAGTGGAAAATGTTGCGTCAGTTATATAGCTTTTTTCAATAAAAGAAGAAATAGCTTGTGCACCACAATGCAAGGCTGGACTATGGGAATTGCACTGTTAAACAAAGAATAATGAGGCTTTGAAATCAATCTCTATGACTTCATACGATCACACAACAATAACTAAACGCAAAACTGACACATATAAAAGAAATGTAGTTTCAGTGAGGTCACACACCCCAATGAATCACGTCCATTTTAGAAAAGGCTGTCTAACTAAAAAGGTAATGTCAGATTGGCCAGACCTCCCTTTCTATCGCCTCCCGTTTCCTTTGAAACAAAGGAAATTCTTTTCCCAGCTCCACTTGGTCCATGCATCATATCTTAAAGACACAGTTATGTTCTGATAGTGCACTATCAACCTCCGCCCCATTAAACACCTGAATGGCTGTACGTGAGGCTGTTAACAACACACAACAGACCGTCCATTAAAACGATAAGCCTCTCTTTTGGGGCTGAACTAACAGGACACACACCGATAGTTGACTTTTAACCCTGTCAAGTAGCCGAGAGGGCCAGTAAAACCACAGGAGGTTCTGCATGGAATAAGCATCAAAATCCAGCTTCCCAAAGAGGATTTGAAAAGAGAGAAAAATGCAGGGGCAAACAGCAAGAGCGTGAGAGGGAATAAACTAACATAAACCCCCTTTAAAAACGCTGTTTAGTCTGTTTCTACTTATCTGTATTTGTTTTTGGATGTCTGTTTACTTGGAAAAAGAGGTCATTGTAAAGAACCAAACATATTAGTGAACATTACGGCATGAAAGCCCTAGAAACCTTTCTGGATGTCTCATTGCTTTTGTTAAAGCAGTGGTGAGGCCAGAAATTTTCAAGTGAAATATACGGTATGTCTTTTTACAATACTTGAGATAAAAAATGTTATCTTTATCATTACATAACAGATAGTCTTGTAATATGTTGTTGAAAAGGTCTCAGCTTGCAGAATGCAAGCATAATTGTTTCAGGAGACCAAACAATACCAAGTACATGTAAACAGAATAGACCATATATGCGGATTTTGGGCTGTGTTTTGGTTTGTTGCTTCACAAAACATTCACAAATCATAGTAGATTGACATTTACCATTTGCTATAGAATAGAAGCGCTCAAGTTGAAAATCTGCACTCATCCACAGGGATCTTATTAATTTTTTTTTTTTTTTTTACATAAATACATTGGATGGACCATCCGTCAATCCGAGTGTGCCAGTGCCACCCTGGTCCTTTGGAAGCCTCACCACAGTTAAAGGGGAAATTACACTTTTATTGAAATAGCATGGGTATAGTTGTAGCAATAGCCAACAATACATTGTATGGGTCAAAATCATCAATTTTTTTTTGCTAATGCCAAACATCATTAGGATATTAAATAAAGATTATGTTCCATGAAGATATTTTGTATATTTCCTACTGTAAATATATCATCTTAATTTTTAATTAGTAATATGCATTGCTAAGAACTTCATTTGGACAACTTTAAAGGTGATTTTCTCAGTATTTAGATTTTTTCGCACTCTCAGATTCCAGATGTTCAAATAGTTGTATCTTGGCCAAATATTGTCCTATTCTAACAAACCATACATCAATTGAAAGCTTATTTATTCAGCTTTATGGCTTCGCTTTACGACCCTTATGACTGGTTTTGTGGTCCAGGGTCACATATTTATTTCAGATTTCTGTAAACTGAATCAAATGATTCAGGAAAGATCCAACTCAACAGAATGATTCATTGAAGAATCACTTTTTCTCTGAACAAGGAAAGACTGCCAAAAGAGAGCTAAGGCTGTTGTCAAGATTTTTTCAGTGAATAACTAAATTTTTCTCATGGCCTCAAAAGTCTCTGTATAGTGCGGGGGTTGTATGTAACAAATTATCTTTTATTTGCATAATTTTTGAAGTTTGAAAGCCAGTGTGCAATTATTAGTCATAATTTCTCATGCAGTACAATTCAGAATCTTCCTTTTGCTTTACAGTGAAGAAAATCAGTCAGAGTGGATTTGAATGACGTGAGGATAAATCAGTGTTCCCACAGGTCCTTAAATTCTTGAAAGTTTGTGGATCTGAAAAAAAAAAGTCAAGGCCCTGGAAAGTTTTTGAAAATAAACATACATAGATAAAGGTCCTTAAAAGTGCTTGAATTTATTTTGTGCAAGAGGTTTTCTGGAAAAAATTCCATATTATTTCATCCGATCCGCTAATGTATTATTTCTTGTTTGCTTGATTTATGTTAGTTATGCGCATTTCTGTCAGATCTATCAGATCTCTGTCATGTGGCCAAAAATAAATGCAAAAAAATGCTTTTTTGCATAGCAGTGTTTGACACATGAGAACTGTAACATTGTATCTTACAAGGTAACACGATGTAACCTTGCTATCACTTGAAATGTGTCTCCACATGAGGGTATTGGACCTGGAAAGTCCTTGAAAGGTCCTTGAATTTGAAGTTAACCAAGGTGTGGGAACACTGATAAATAATAGTACAGTTTTCACATTTGGGTCAACTAATCCTTTAACTAGTGGTGTTTTTTTTTTTGTTTTTTTTTTTTCATATCAGTTTTGTGAGTCATTGGATTCATTGGATCCAACTCAGCAGAATCATTTCAACAATCACTGCTTCTCTCACCAAGGTAAAGACTTTTTATGGCCTTAGAAGATTCAGAATGTAGCACAGGTGTTTATGAACCATTTACATAATCGTTCATTTTTAAAATTAGATAGCAAGTGCGCATTTATTAGTCACTCTTATTCAATATAATTAATGTACGATTTCAAAATATGCCAAAATCCTCCTGGAATGTCTTGAAAAATGACGCAATTTTTATTTTTGGCTGAACTAATCCTTTAAGTGTTGGTTGAAAGAAAAAGAAATTGTTATTATTTACTCACTCTGATATGACTGACTGATTTTGTGAATAATGAATACATTTTGTCACACAGAACTTTTTTTCATGGCCTGTACCATTTATATAACCTTCTATGGTGCTTTGTAGCAATTTTGAAGCAACTTCACCTTTATTAGTCATTCTTTTCTATGCTACTACAATACGATTCGTCAAAATCCTCCCTTTGTGTTACAGAGAGGACAAAGTTATTTGGAACGTGGTGAGGGTGAGTTTTTGGGTAGTTTTTGGGTAGTTTTTGGGTAACTAATCCTTTGAAATCGATTAAACATCCCAGGTGTAACAGTAGTCCTAAAATGACTTTCAACCACAAGTTTGAGCTTGAACCTGCTTCTGACATGCTGTCAGAGCAGACAGTTGCTTATGTTTCAGCACAGACTTAGACGGATTCTGGAGAAGGTAGAGATTTAATCCGATGTGCACATCCTCATTTCAAGCACAAGGAAGAGCTATGTGTGCAAAAATATACAGCCTGACGTTGATCTACAACTCAGAGGCCCGACATCAACGACTTGACAATCTCCTTTCATCTCATCTTGTTTGACTGGGTGTAAGAGGCAACGTAGGTCTGTTTATCTGCTCCCCTGGACAATCCTGAGAAGTGGGGTCATCCCAAGGCCCACGAACAAGGCATCTGCCTAACAGCTGCAGGATAGCTCATTGGGGGGGTGGAGTGTGGTCCGGGCTCATGCCCTGGAACTCCGGCGCTCCTCTATGGAGGCGGTGAACTTGAATGAGCCTATTCTGTCTGTTGAAAGGCTTGGTTTTGTGTCCATGGCCTGAGGCACTTCGCCTTGCTCGAAATGTCCTGTTTTCCACAGCAGGGGCTAATGGAGAACACTGTGGTTAAATAACGCATATAGTACGCAGTGAAAAAACGATTGTAAACCGTCAGGGCTTTCCCTGAATCCTGGGATCAACTTTTATGAGAGAAACCACAAAACTGTTCTCCGATCAGTCTTATGGTCAAGTTTTACCATAGGTTGTAACCAGGCAGGGCTAAAAAAGTGCCTCTTTGAGTGTATTAAAAATGATCTGGCTGAGCCAGGGAGGAAGCTTTCATCAGTAGCTCAATTCACACATAAGGTTAGATCATTATATAATTATTCAATATTCATTTCCCCTTTGAATGTACAACAAAAGCAATGACATGAGATGATTGCTGAAAGCCAGACAAGCTGGTGATGGAAAAGAAAGATTGTGAAGTGAAAAAAGCATTCAAGTATTGTTCATTGTCCAAAGAATAAAAATACTTCAAGTCATTGAATGGAAAAGATATGAGGGGGGGTTGTTAAATCAGAGGGTAAGAATTTGAGAAGCCTGAGCACATATGGCTGGAGTCATAGAGCGTAATTGCTCCCAGGCCTGTTGCAAAAGGAGGGAAGAGAGGTAGCTGTACAAATAGCGCTATGAATCATGGGATTCATATTTTTCCTAAGAGGCTATCAGACACAAACACCATATTTGGGCAGTCTGAAAAGCCATGAGAGTTGTCTGGACATTTGAAAACCATCAAAACAGCTTAATTAAAAACCTGGGAGACCGAACGGAGCATTAGCGGAAGGTATAGATTCGTTTATTGACGTACGATAGAGAAAGGCAATGGATTTCTTAGTAAATGTTGACATAGCCTGGCATATCTGCTCTGCCCCTAATTGCTGCCGGTCTCCAGTGACCAAGTAAAAAAGAGAGGCCTCCATACAAAGGACATGAGCCCCGGCTCATTACAGCAGCACTGGCTTATATAATGAAACACACAGTGCAGCACAATCACATTGGGGGCCACTGAGTCCCTGGAATGCTGAATTACACATCCACAGTTAGGGAAAGGGTGAGATAGAGAGAAAGAAAATTGAGACAAAGAAGAGCCAAGTTCTGATATTTCAGCCTCATCGGTCTAATGTCATTTGCAGCATGGAGAAAAATCACATAGGGAGCAGAAAGCAAAAATGGGGACGGGAATATAGCCTGACACTGAAACGTATGAATATTAGCAGTTTTATTTTGTAGTGAATTAAAAATGTACAAATTAATTCTTGAATTCATTTGAATTCTTTAGAAAATAATGTACACCTGAGGGGGTGATGCGGCCACGACGCGATCAAATGATATATTCAAGGTATTCGTCTGTTTTTTGCCCTTAAAATGCTACTGTGTGTAGGATTCATTTCTTACATCTCATCCTCCGTTGTTAATTGCAAAATGCCATTTTAGACCTAGTAACGACGCTTGAGCCGTTGATAGCAGACTAATGCAGTTAATAATTAAGTTTAGACAGATGGACAGAGAGAGAGAGAGAGAGAGATTGGGCTTGTGAATTACCTCTCTGAGTCTGTGCGTCTGTCAAAAGTGATCAGTGGCAGTGTCTCTGCTAATAGTGAAACTTTAAGTTCATTTTCTTCACGAACAGCGCCATTGTTCCCTCGCTTGTGAGAAATGTCATGTAGTTTTTAAGTTGTTAAACATCAGAGCTGCGCTAACAATATTATCGCGTATGCTATCGTGTGTGTAAACTGTATGTGTGTGAGTCTGTAAGGAAGAGAGAGTGGGAGAAATAGAGTATGTGCTTTCCGTACATAATAAAACGTGTAACTGATCTGTCGTTTTTATCCCATTGTTTGCTGTATTTATTTGGCACCTGTTGTTGTGGGTTTTGGTTATTTTGCTGTTTTAGGCTGTTAAGGACCTTTGAAATAACTGAAATTGTGTGGAGAAGTGGTATAGATATGTATTGTGGTCAAGAGCTGCCTTGAACTACGTTCGCTGTGCGTTTCCCTGAAAATAATGTACACCTTCAGAACGTTCGTCAGCCAATCAGATTCAAGCATTCAACAGCCCTATAGTACAAATGAATCTTATGCATTTGTTGTTTTAGTGAATCAAAAGTCTACAGTGAAACCAGTGTAATCTGATTCCCAAATGAATGAGTCTCTGAATCAAAAACATACAGCAGAATCAGTGTAGTCTAAAACCCAAACAAATGAATGATTCTAGTGAGACATTTCTTTTCGATGAATCACAAAAAGTGGTAACAATAGCTATGTTTCCATCACCCTGTTTTATGCACATTTTAAAGTATCGCATCAAAAACAAGTGATGGAAACGGCACATTTTATATAAAAATCCCTTAATTTGCAAAAAAAGTTTTTACACTCGTTTGAGCAGGTTTTTGACTTTTTGGAGGGAAAACGTTCTCTTTGACTTGTTGAATGGAAACAGTGCTTATTCGCAAATGTTTTATGCGATATTCCAAATTCTGCGCATAAGTTAAATTCGCAACTTTGGATGGAAGCCCGACTAATGTTTGCAAAGTCTGATTTCTGAACGAGTCCAATGAGTTGGATATTTTTAGGGAATCATATATATACTTTTTCCAAATCAATGTTAAAACAACTGGAATCGTAAAGAGAAATTAGAACCAGCGCTGTTAAATTCTTTACAGATTCTCATTGCTTTGTATTACAGACTGAGGGGAATTTGACTAAGAATGAATTAATCTTGATAGCATTGTTTATTTGCAGTTACTGTCTGGTTGTTTTAAATTCTGATTCACTAAAGGAATTATGCAAATCACATACCACATAAAACACCCATTAAATATGCTGATCCTGTATTGCAGGCGCTTGGTGGATAAGATACAGGGTGAAATATGGTATGCAAATGTTTAGTGAATTCACCCTAGGTCTCTGAGCTCAAATTCAATAAGGCATAGCCAGCTTGTTCCTGAGATATTGTGTTTATTTGCATCTTGGAATGATTTTGATTACAATCTAGGGAACGGGGATCAAAACAGTCTGAGAGGCAAATACTGTCCCACCCTGGTTCTCATCTGTGCTTAGTTCTTTCCCAGGGCATGTTTGAAAACAACCCATCATTTTTCAGTTTGTTCCAGTTCATCCAGACATTTTTGCTTATCCTGTGGCTAGACACCATTGTCTAAACATGTACAATAAATAAAACAGGTGTATGCAACACAAGTATATTTAAAAAATGCATTCTAATACCCAAAAGTATTTTGTTATGTATGAGGATGTATGAGCAGTTTGCAGTCATTGGTTACTTAATCATGATCTATGCCACGTCAGTGTGAGTGTTACTCCGGGAATTCTGAGGTGTCTGTGCCATTCAGAGGAAAAGCTCCCACCCATTTCCTGTCATTCTTTCTTGTATTAGCATCATTAAGACGTGTAACAGTGCTGGCAGCCATTCCTCAGTGGCCTGTAATGCTGTGTCTGGGTGGAATTGCTGTATGACTTGAATACACAGTAATCTACCATTCTATGAATCAGATGTGTAATTGCCTTATAATGCAAGACTGTATTATGTGTTTATTATAATAGTTTTGATAATCATGTCCCGCCTGATTATTTTCTTGGCTTTTTAAGGAAAATTAAACAACAACAACAACAAAAAAACATCATCAGGAGTGTACACTGTCTTGACTTAGTCAGAGACCAGCAATGAGCAGCAGCCAATAAAATAGCCCAAGAACACAGGGTGGGTTGGAACTTTTTCACAACCACCATCTTATTCATATTTTAAGTCTCTTTTAGGTTCTTTTTCTCATTTTGTGCAAAATTCAGTGTAAAAACAAATCAGTACTCCTCGTTTTTTGTTGTCACATTGGCAGGAATCTACTTTTTTGTTACTTTGTGAATGTGCGTTTTGTAGGGAATTCATTTTGCTTGCTAAATGTCATATAAAGCAAGTTTGAACTGAAGTCGTATGGATTTGTAATGACAGAATTTTCATTTTGGGGTGAACTGTCCCTTTATAAGCGAAATAGTTTTTTACATGAAAAAAACCCTTTCATATACAGTGTTGGGTAGATTACTTACAACTGTAGTCCGTTACTGATTAGAGATTAGATGATGGAAATTGTAGTTCTCTTGGAGGGTTTAGTATGTATGGTAATGTACATGACAATGTTAATGTGTTTAGTCTAAACAGAATAGATCTACTACACTGCTGTGGCAGAGCAAGTACCGAGACTTGCTACTGCCAGTACATCCACAACATGCTGCTGTGTGAGCATGTAAGAAATATTGCCGCTACACATATAACGTATGTGAAATAACCCCCATATCTAGCATACATGATCACCCCATATCAGATCTATACAGGTGGAGCTGGGGAAGGTGGAGGGTTTCTGAAGTGCACTGCAACTGCTACAGCAAGCACTAGCCAAGTATTTCAATCTTGAGCAGCAAACTCACTGGCTGCTGATACACAAAGAGCCAATCAGCTGCACTATGTGATGTCATTATGTCAGATTGAGTTTGCCTATTGGACTGCACCATCTAGAGTTTCATGACAGAATTTTGGATTTAGTAACATAATCTAGGTTACCCATTTTAGGTAATGTATTTACTATGTACTACTTTTTAGAATACTTTTTATCTAACTTGTTTTACGAAAGAAAGTAAGAAAGAAAAGAAAGAATTATACTACATTTTTTGATATCAACATCATAAAATGCATTAAACATTGCATTACAATTGCTTAAAGGAAAAGTCCACTTCCAGAACAACAATTTACAGATAATGTACTCACCCCCTTGTCATCCAAGATGTTCATGTCTTTCTTTCTTCAGTCATAAAGAAATTGTGTTTTTTGAGGAAAACATTTCAGCATTTTTCTTCATATAATGGACTGATATGGTGCCCCGAGTTTGAACGTCCAAAATGCAGTTTAAATGTGGCTTCAAACAATCCCAAATGGGGTTGTAAACGATCCCAGCCAAGAAGGAAGAAGGGTCCTATCTAGCGAAACGATTGGTTATTTTCATAACAATAATACAATTTAAATACTTTTTAATGTCAAACGCTCATCTTGTCTTAGTCTCCCTGAACTCTGTGTATTCTAGCTCAAGACAGTCGTATTTTCTCCCTCAACCTAGAATACACAGAGTTCAGGGAGAGTAAGACAAGACGAGCGTTTGACATTAAAAAGTATTTAAATTGTATTATTTTTATGAAACCATGACATTTTTTAATGAACCGATCGTTTCGCTAGATAAGACCCTTCTTCCTTGGCTGGGATCATTTAAACTGCATTTTGGAAGTTCAAACTCAGGGCACCATACCAGTCCATTATATGAAGAAAAATCCTGATGTGTTTTTCTCAAAAAAATAATTTCTTTAAGACTGAAGAAAGAAAGACATGAACATCTTGGATGACAGGGGGGTGAGTACATTATTTGTATATTGTTGTGCTGGAAGTGGACCTCTCCTTTAATTTAAGAACTGCAGTGGGTTTATGAGTCGATTAAAAATCTAACAAATAAGTAGCCCAAAGTGGACTATCCAAAATTAAATTGTTATAATTCATGAGCATTATTGAATATACACCTAAAGTTGGTCTCTTTTTTAAAAAGGGGGTAGTCATTAGATTATTAAGTGAAATCATTTTAAAAATGTTTACTGTAAAGAAAATGTACTGTACTATTTTTAATTTTTATATAAAATAAATATTTTACAAAATAGTTTTTAATCCAACATTGCTATTAAAATTAAAGCCTCCTGTTATGATGTACATGTTTTTGAGGTGCACGCTTGTTGTAAATTAATGTATTACTGTTCCTACATGATTTGTAACAAAAAACAGTGGTAAAATATCTATTTAGGAGTCCTAGACCTTTCCAACGATATATAGTTTGTCATGATTAGATTTAAATGGAATATAGTGAAGGCGTCCCATTAGTGGATGGTGACAGTTAAGGGGTTAAATCATAAAAATGTAAAAAAATGTTATTATTAATATTCTCACCATCTTTTTCATATTTTAAATCTCTTTTAGGTTCTTATTCTCATTCTGTGCAATATTAAGTGCAAAAACAAGTCTGTCTTTCTTGTATTTTGTTGTCACATTTTCGGGAATCTACTTTCTTGTTATTTTGTCAATGTGTGTTTTTTGGAGAATTAATTCTGCGCTAAATATGTCATATAAAGCAATCGTGAACTAAAGTCATACGGATTTGTAATGACAGAATTTTAATTTTGGGGATTTTTGCACAAAAAATCCTTGTCATATTTTTGACATTTACAGACGAACATTCTGAAATTGTTTACTTTTGCTTTGCGATTTACCAGCTGTCAGATGCAATACAGTTGCTTCATCTTTCAACAGATGTTCCTTTGCATATTCTCTTTTATACTGTGCCTTGTTTACAAAACAGTCTGCAGTCAAATGCTCTGAATAAACATGGCAGGATTCCATTAAAAATGCAGTATTCGCTTGCAGTCTGTACAACAAGCTGTTTGAACAGGACGTGTCAAAGCGAAACTTTCTTACTTATCCATTTGTCCTGTTGTCAGCAGTAGCTCAGATATTGAATATGCATCTGTATCTAGCGTAGGCTTCATTTGCTTTCGACGCAACACAGATGTTAGCCATTAAACGACTGAATGCCAGTGGGCGGGGCCTATGGTGTGATGATGTAAAAACTTTTCTTTGATGTCCTGCTCTAGAGGCAATGGTATGTCAATGTATTTGCCTGTGTTATATCATAAATCCCGCAAAATCCAAATGAGCCGTTTTTGGAGTTTGGCTACATGTTTTTTTTTTTCTACTGAGGAGGATGTTTTAAGATATAAAACTTACATGATGTTTTAATGGTACAAATACCTCTTATATGATAAAAATAATGTAATAACCCCTTTAAATGTCTGCTTAGTTAGAAAAATAAGTTCATCTAATTTGAAGCTGTACATGAACAAGGAATCTATCCGTGGTTGGGAGTGCAAAGTTTTAAAGCCTGGATTGACTTCAAAGGTAAATCCTTGTGTCATGGAGATTTATCGATTGGTGGGAGGAAGTATTCGATATGAGATGTTTCAGAGTTTCCAGGTGCTGACTCAGAAATGTGGTGGAAAAATCTCTCTAGAGCATTAACACCATCTCTTTTCATGTGTATTCACTTGGAGACTGGCAAACACACCTGAGATTGGTGAGATGTCTGGAATAACATTGCTGTACCCATAGAAGGCCCGACTCTCAGTCTCCGTTTATTGCGCAAACGATTTCATGGCCATATCTGCCGTTTGTTTGCGTTGGCCCGTGTAAAATCATATCTTGTGCGGTGATGGATTACACAACGGAGCCAGTATGTGTCATATTAAGCAAGCTATCAAAACAGCACTAGGTAAGAAACCAAATAGCAGTGATTGTTTCCAAGTGTGTCTTATGATTAATCCAGACTTGTAATGCTGATTCATATCTTTTAGGAGTTTCTCTCACTTTGCTGGCAGAACCGGCACCAACCGCTCTCACCTCTGGGTTTGTTTGCGGTCTGGATGGATACTCATCAATGCAGGAGCCCTGCAGACTAAAGAGGGATTGGGCTTGATTTGTACTTCCCTCTTGACAAATGACATAAATACACATTAAGCAGTGAAAGCGTTTGTTTTAGGAACTCTTTAAAACACCTCCAGAGGCCAAGAAATGCTCCATAAAACAAAGACATTGCGGTGCTTTTTAAGATGGGATGGGGAGTGGGGTGCAGAAGCATGGAGTCTGTTTGAGGTTTTGGATGGGAGTAGAGGAACTCTGGCCACATGAAGACGCCCAGTCGCTTGCTTTCAGAGATTTTGACTTTGTGATTTCTCACGTCATTGCTCAATCGCACACCCACACCCTTCGCCGCGTTCGGGCACGCCGTATGATACAAGCTTTGCTCTAGACCGCAGCTCAGCGGGCCCTGCAGGGTCTGCGGCGCTAGTCGCTCTCTGGCATAAATCAACACAAGCCATTCTGATGAAGATGTAGTGGGAAAGGCCTTGTGGAAGAAGAGAGGCTGTAAAAAGCCCTGGTTTCTGGAATTTATGTCTAATTAAAACAGCTTTACATTTGGTATTTCTGGAAAAACTCTTTTCATTCTAACAAATTCAGATGAAAGAAGTACACGTCATTAAAAAAAGATTTTGATGCTAAAAAAGTCCATGCTCATGGCTGGATATAAAATGTTTTGTTTTATTTTATTTGTCAGGGTGTTTATGTTCTCAACTTCAGATGTCACACCCTTGAACCGACAAGACTCTGTGTGATTTGGATGACTGTTTGATTAGCACTGTGCACTGGAAAGCATTTCTTGATCAGGTAACCTGTAAAGTGACTTTTCACAATGTGTGTGTGCCTGTGCGTATGTTTTTTTTTTTTTTTGCTTTGAGGATGAGAAATCACCATATTTCCCAATGTTTGCCAAGTTAGTGTAATCAAATCTTTGAAATACACAGCGTATGGAATATTTATTGTTTTGTTCAAGCACTTGAGTTGATTAGATATATATTGTCTGTGAAATATTTTTTTTTTTTTTTTGGTGGTGGTGGTATAATGTTTCATATGGAAGCTTATTTCCGGTTATTGTGACTTTTTATCTCATAAATCTGAATTGTGTGATACAAACTCACAATTCTGACTTTTTTCCCTCAGAATTGCGTGATATAAACTCACTTGTAAGAAATAGTCAAAATTGCAAGATAAGTCATCCAAGATGTTCATGTCTTTCTATCTTTAGTCATAAAGAAATTATGGTTTTTGAGGAAAGCATTTCAGGATTTTTCTCCATATAATGGACTTCATTGGTGCCCCGATTTTGAACTTCCAAAATGTAGTTTAAATGCAGCTTCAAAGGGCTCTAAACAATCCCAGCTGAGGAAGAAGGGTCTTATCTAGCAAAAACGATCGGCAGTTTTTTTCAAAAAATAAAAATGTGTATACTTTTTAAGCACAAAAGCTCGTGTAGCACAGGCTCATGTCTAAGTTCATCGTCTGTGTACTTCGGCTCAAAAAGGTAGAGTATGACGAAAAACTCCATCTTATTTTCTCCTACAAGTTCAAAATCATCCGACATCGTTGTACCTTTTTGTTTGTAAACAGCGTTTGACTCACTTGCACTTCCTTAGTCTTTGCGCGTTCGCTTTGTAAAAACTGGGTCTGTAGTTCCGCCTAGGTTCCGTGTGACCTTTCGGCGCGATTCAATAGTATGTAGTGTTGTGGACACGCATCCCATAGCTAGTGCTACACGAGCTTTTATGCTTAAAAAGTATACAATTTTTTTTTTTCCGAAAAAATGACCGATCATTTCGCTACATAAGACCCTTCTTCCTCGGCTGGGATCATTTAGAGCCCTTTGAAGCTGCATTAAAACTGAATTTTGGAAGTTCAAAATCAGGGCACCAATGAATTCTCCATTATATGGAGAAAAATCCTGAAATGTTTTCCTCAAAAAACATAATTTCTTCACGACTGAAGACTCTTGGATGACAAGGGGGTGAGTAAATTATTTGTAAATTGTTGTTCTGGAAATGGACTTCTCCTTTAAGTCAAAGTCAGTTATAAAGGAAAAAAGTCAGATATGCAGGGTGTAAATTCGCTATTGCAGGAAAAAAGTCAAATTTGCGGGATGTAAATTCGAAATTGTGAGAAAAAAAGTCAGAATTGTTAGATAAAAAGTCGCAATTACCTTTTTTTTTTTTTTTTTTAACAAATTTTTATTTAGTGGCAAAGACAGGCTTTAATAGTTTGAGATCTCAGAATCAACTTCTAAAAGCATAAAAAAATATGAAGGTTGTCACTTCACATGCTGGTCACATGGTCTCTTCCTGTTTGAAATTCACAATTTTTGGCCATAACCTGGAATGTGCACTAGAACGTTCGCTGTTTAGTCATGTAGTCTGGCTCTGTGAGTCTAGGATATCTGGATAACATTTTTGTCATTGACCTCCTTGAAGTTCTGGACACCCGTGGGGCTTTTGCAATTGCCGGTGGAGTATAATCAAACATTTTTTAACTCCGTTGGATTCAGTTTCATCTCTCAACAGGGTTTTGGTGGTCTCCAGGAAGAGGGGGACGGAGAGGTTCACTTACAGGCTATGTTTGACTCCAATCAAATGAATGCTCGGCTATGGCCTTCTCTCAGCAACAGACAGACTGAAAAGAGGAAAATGTAAACCAGAACACTTAGGAAATTCCACACACTCTTCAGAAGAAAAGCCCAGATTTGATGGAATGTGTTCTAACATTTCCTCCACTGGTCCGTTCAGCCACACATGGTTACAGATGCTACAGCGAGACGTGCACACACACTTCTAGACGTATGCAGACACAGCTATCCTTTGAGAAAGTCACGTTAGACTGGTGAAAGAAGAAATGCAATGACAGGCTGACCGGCTGTAAAGAGGGTGTTGGGAAAAAACAAATATGTTTGCAGAGGCGGAAGGGATAGAATGAAGGAGTCAAAGAAAGAAAAAAAAAAGAGAAATGGCCTGTTTTATGCTGGGGAGTAGGCATTCATGTTGCTGTACATGTCTGTCTTTGCATCAACAAATGCATAATTTGAAAATCACTGTCAAACTATTTTAATGTACTCAGATGTAGGTTAGAAATATTGCATAACACGCAAACTTACATTCTTCCTAGGATTTGCAAGAATTTAAGTAGTTAAATTAGCATTACCATTTCACTAGTTATGTAACAAATTAATTACAGTCATTCATACATTATAATTTTTACATTATTTTACATTACTTATTTTGCATTATATATTTATTTTTTAGTTTGTTTCATTTTAATATTACTAATAATATTTATTTACACTACCAGTCAAAAGTTTTTAAAGATGTGTCTTCTGGTCACTAAGCCTGCATTTATTTGATCCAAAGTACAGCAAAAATAGTAACATTTTGAAATATTTTTACAATTTAAAATAACTTTTATATCTGAATATATTTGAAAATGTAATTTATTCCTGTGATTTTAAAGCTGAATTTTTAACATCATTACCTCAGTCACACAATCCTTCAGAAATCATTCTAATATTCTGATTTGCCGCTCAAAAAAGCATTATTATTATTATTATTGTTAAAAACAGCTGAGTAGAATTTTTTCAGGTTTCTTTGATGAAATGAAAGTTTAGAAGAACAGCATTTATCTAAATTAGAATCTTTTGTAACATTATAAATGTCTTTAACATCACTTTTGATCAATTTAAACCATCCTTGCTATATAAAAGTATTCATTTCTCAAAAAAAAAAATAAAATAAAAAAATACTGACTCCAAGCTTTTGAATGGTAAAGTATATAATGTTACAAAAGCTTTTTATTTCAGATAAATGCTGATCTTTGGATCTTTTTATTCATCAAATAATCCTAAAAATATAGTATTATCTTGTATTTTTTATATTTTAATTAATTAAAATGTAATAATTAAATATTGATAATAATAAAAACTTCAATAATAACTTCAAATCAGCATATTAGAATGATTTCTGATGTATCATGAGAGTAATGATGCTAAAAATTTAGCATTGATCACAGGAATAAATTACATTCTAAAATATATTTAAATAGAAACAGTTATTTTAAATAGTAAAAATATTTCCAGAAAAAACAGATATGTTTGTTTAATTTTTCAAACTTTGAACGACATGCCTAAAAATATTCCTAGAATTTTTTTTTTCCTAGAAATTTGCATGTGGGTCAGGCTGCATGATTAAAGGAGAAGTCCACTTCCAAAACATAGATTCACATGTAATGTACTCACCCCCTTGTCATCCAAGATGTTCATGTCTTTCTGTCTTCAGTCGTAAAGAAATTGTTTTTTGAGGAAAACATTTCTCCATTTTTCTCCATATAATGGACTGATATGGTGCCCCGATTTTGAACTTCCAAAATGCAGTTTAAATGTGACTTCAAACGATCCCAGATGTGGTTGTAAACGATCCCAGCCGAGAAAGAAGGGTCTTATCTAGTGTAACGATCGGTTATTTTAATAAAATTGATATACTTTTTAGTGTCAAACGTTCGTCTTGTCTTACTCTGCCTGGACTGTTTTGTTCTGGTTCATGACAGTTAGGGTATGTCGAAAAACTTGCATCTCATGTTCTCCCTCAACTTCAAAATCGTCGTATATTGCAGTTTTACCTTTTTTGTTAAGGGTGTTTGATCTTCTTTGCATGTTCACTTGTGTGTACCGACTGTGTTGGTACTTCTGCAGTGATGTAGGATGATTTTGAAATGATTTTTGAAGTTGAGGGAGAAAATACGATTGGAGTTTTCGACAAACCCTAACTGTCTTGAGCCACAATACACATAGTTCAGGGAGAGCAAGGCATGACGAGCATTTAAAATTAAAAAGTATTTAAATTGTATTTTTTTAAATGAAAATAACCGATCATTTCGCTAGATAAGACCCTTCTTCCTCGGCTGGGATCGTTTACAGCCGCATTTGGGATCGTTTGAAGCCGCATTTAAACTGCATTTTGGAAGTTCAAAATTGGGGAACCATATCAGTCCATTATATAGAGAAAAATGCAGAAATGTTTTCCTCAAAAAACATGATTTCTTTATGACTGAAGAAAGAAAGACTTTTGACCATCTTGGATGACAAGGAGGTGAGTACATTATATGTAAATCATTGTTTTGGAAGTGGACTTCTCCTTTAAGTGCACTGGTTTTAATAATTTTAAAAGTTTAAAATAATTTTTATTAATATGTTTATTTTATTAATTATTTTTAATATTTAATTGTACTAAGTGAAATTACCATGAACTTCTTTGATACTTCTCATCATAGGTCTGACCCAGTTTTTGCCGACAAATGCCTTTATTCTGGATACAACCGAGACGGTAGTTTGAATATGGCCGACGGCCTCAAACATCACCCAGGTATGACATTTCAAAACAGAAGCAAATATTTGATGGGTTTACAAAGGCGCTCAATGTTTCAGACAAGAACGATTTGCAGTGAGTGTTATTTCAACTGTGCGAAAGCACTTAGAGATGATACAGATCAGAGCTTAGTTTACACAGTTGCATATCATAGAGATCGTTTTCAACAAAATAACCTTTAAACATGCTCTGAAGTCTGTATTTGTCCCACTACAGATGCCTTGTTTTCCATCTCACATGTCTGTTCACAGACAGACATCTCTGTCGGGAGATCAGCAGGCTTTAGATCCCATCCCATTGAGACTTTAAGTATCTTACTTCGCTTCAACGCGCAGCTCTAGAATCATTCGTGTCTGTGAAACCAATCTGCAAGGCCCTTTTGTGTTACACTTTATTCTTCTCAAGAGAAAACACACGACACTGGTTACTTTTTATAACTCATAGCAATGAGAAACAAGCACATACTGGCAGTTTTAGTGCATGCATGTGTGGCGTTTGTTGTATTCCCCTGTCCGGTGTAAAAAATTGAGCGGGACAAAGAGCAAAGTGCACACCGTTCCTCAAACACCCCTACTTTAAATATGAAAATATATAATGGTATAATGTGTTCAGTATGCATGCTTGAAGGAAACCATATGAAGAAGGCAGACAAAGAACTCTCTGTGTTCCAACTCCTGCTCGTCCACACCCCCTTTTCCCTTCTTTCAGTCTGCGAGAGAGAAAGAGAGAGCGAGAACGAAAGCGTAACTCCATGTGAGACAGAGGGGGAGGTGAACGCAAGGAGGACCTGAAAAGGGGCTGAACAAACTAACCATCACATACACACCGAAGCACTTGGGAGTACAGGTGAGTCTAACATCAGCTCCAGACTTTAGCTGAGTTTGTGTTATCAGCTTTATCACCTGTTGAATCGCAAACTGCATCTTTGAAGAACCTACTTTGTGAGGTAGCCAGCTGCAACCGGGAGGAATCCTTCTGAAGTCAAGCTTTCTAAATATTTGGGTTGAATAATTGAGGATGTTAACTGCATTCTCCTCCCGGCGGAGGGATAATCTCACTGGCGATGGGCTTCATGTGTTCCCTGTTTGGCTGTCCTTTGTCCTGCCTGCGTGTGGTTCTTATGATGATAAATTTGAGCAGCGTGCAGTAACAGTAGAACGAATATCCGGTGCTGGAGTTTCTTAGCGACAGTAATGACTTATACATTAGGCAGGGGTTCTGTTTAGAGGAGACGTCATGCTGAGCATCTGTCACTGACCTTTATCTGATCTCAACTTTTATTGGGTGGCATAATTTGCAAGACTTGTTAAGTCGCAGCTTTTTAATGGTGATAAAGTTTTATGTGCTGTTTGGATCTGCTAGATAAGTATTGGATTTATTGCTTTGTCAGAGTCAATAAAGGCTAGTTTTTCTATTTTATGTGCATTTATGCCTCTTTAATGAGCCATTTTAAATGAAATTAAAGCGGTTACAGTATTTACACTCTATCCCAAGCACCTGGTTTTGTTATTTTTGTCTTCTCTTTCATTCTCTGCAGACTTTGTCAAGTCACCTTTATACAGTTTTATATACAGTAGTGTCATTATTCAGCTTTCTATTGAACGCACAACCCAGCGAGACCTTGCACGTCAATGATTTCTCTGTTTTTCTGTAATTTATATATGTGCGTTTACGAAGCAAACACCATGTCTCTGAGCCTCATTGAAGTTTATAACTAATGGTGTTTCTGCTGTCTGTCATCAGCCTGTGCAAGTCAAGGCTTGCATCTCAAAGAATGCCAAATGTAAAGTGCAACCCCCAAATTATTTTTCAGGCCACTTACAGGTGCTTCAATAGGCCTTTGTGCGAAGAAGTCGAGTTGAAGAGCAGGTCTCTGCGTTGTGCCGTGGCGTACGGTTGAAGGATCTGGCCCTGGAGGGCTGTAATGGATCTGGGAGATTAGAGAGACCTGTCGGGCCCCGGAGGTCTATCAAAACGCTGTGTCAGACACCGTTACGTACACCATTACTGCTCGTATTATACGCTGTAACGGATACAGCCCAAAACACACACAAATACTATCTCCCAGTACCTGCATCCGGTGCCTCGGGACTGATAGCGTATGGAATGTGATGGGTAGAGCTCAATACGGCTCATTAGATTGGTGTATGAGCACAAGTATGCCCTCATTGGATTGGAATGACTCGTAAATCAAATGATGGCAAATCGTTAGAGATATGTGAGGGAGCCGTGCAGGTAGGCTGGTAAGTTCATGCTGTAATGTAAATACCAGGAAAGTGAAATCAGATAAGATAAGCATACTTTGACACTTTAAGACGCAAAAACATTTATCTTTATACTTTTTCCCCCAGCAAATCCATAAGATTTGCCCTGTTGTTTAAATGCTCTGTGAAACATCAGCTTTCAACATTCAAAATATTTTGGTGAGAAAAAGAATTAGTTGATTGCTAATTAGTTGGTAACTTTATAAGGAACTGAAACTCAGGAAATTACAATTTCCTGATTATTTACTAACCCCCATGTCATCCAAGATGTTTTGTCTTTCTTCAGTGAAAAAGAAATTAAGGTTTTTGAGGAAAACATTCCAGAATTTTTTTCCATTTAGTGAACTTCAATGAGAGACAATGGGTTGAAGGTCCAAATTGCAGTTTTAATGCAGCTTTAAAGGGCTCTACACGATCCCAGCCAAGGAATAAGGGTCTTATCTAGTGAAACCATCAGCCCTTTTTTCTAAAAATAAAAATGTGTATGCGTTTTTAAGCAATAAAAATAGACCTAAGTGAACAATAGCCTTTAAAATAAGTTGAAATACATATATAATAGCAATGCGGCAATAATAATTAGTTCAAATTAAGCATTAAAAGCAAGTAATCATATGGTTTTACAGAACAAAACTGTTAAAATACATAATGTATTATAAACAATATACGTTACACATTACAACAAATGCCTGCAGTGGGTGGGAATGGCCTGATGATTGTTTTTACACTTTACTGCGCGATCTAATCCTTGCTTAATATTGACTAAACAACATTTAATTCAAATGTCCAATTAATCTTTCATATTTGTCCATTTCTTTATGACAGAAATGCTGCAGCCACTGTAATTTCTTGAATATGTGGACATCAAAACGTGTAAACTCTTCTATTCAATACTTGAATAGAATCTAGGAATCGTTGCAGCCCTATCATGCACAAGCTCTACGATGCACGTCTATGACTTCATGCATTGCGCAATCATGTTGGAAAGGTCACGCACGGTTAGTTCTTCGTCTGTGTACTTTGGTTAAAAAAATGTAGGGTAGGGCTAAAAACTCCATCTCATTTTCTCCTCCAACTTCAAAATCGTCCGACATCGTTGTGTTACTGTTTTCTGTAAAGGGCGTTTGACTTTCTTTGCACGCTTGCTTTGTAAACACTGAGTCGGTACTTCCAGCTATGTTACGCTTGACCCTTCCAAAGTGATTACGTGATACGTGAAGTTGAGCTAGTGCAAAAGGAGCATTTGAGCATTTGTGATCGTTTTACTAGATAAGACCCTTATTCCTCGGTTAGGATTGTGCCCTTTGAAGCTGCACTGAAACTGCAATTTGGATCCCCATTGAAGTCCACTATATGGAGAAAAATCCTGGAATGTTTTCCTCAAAAACCTTAATTTCTTTTCTACTGAAGAAGGAAAGACATGAACATCTTGGATGACATGGGTTTGTCAGAGCATCATCCGAGGTCACATTACTCAAAAGCATTACAAAACAAAGCAACTGCTCTTTACGCTTCGTCTAAAGCAGAGAAAGGCAGAGAGCCTGTGAGAGGCTTTTGTGGGTGAGAGTGTTTGTTTTGTTGAGCTGATTGTCTTTATTTGTGGAGGATGGCATGGAGGGCATGAATAGTGGGTGTTGTTTTTGCGGCCACTTTGAGTTGACTGTTGCGGTGGGCGGGACATAAACTCCCAAACGTAAACGCACAGGGGTCGAGCTAATCACTAAAAGAGTGAAACAGACTGCTCATTTGTCATAGGTGTTATTAGTTAAAACAATGTTTGAAAGGGGGTGATGAAGACTTATGGGGTCTTATTACCTCATGTGACCCGCGGCCTTGTTGCAGCCTACAGGATGTGAGAGAGACGACACGCAGCTGACAGGGTGATTCAGTGCTATTGAGACTAGACTGTGTTATTTGTACAATTGCCAATTAACACACTGTCCTGTTTCAGCATGCCGCTGAAACAGGCAAAGCCTGTCCTAATACGGAAAATTCCCGAATTGACAAGATATTTAGCTGTGACATTGAAAAAAGCCTCGTCTCCACCCTTAAATCTTTAAAAAGCATGAGTTCACCAAACAATTTTACTTTGAGATTTTTGAGGTGATTCTTATGCTAAGCGCAATTTAGTCAGTAATTTATAGGGTTTCATGGGTTTTTATGTGGTCCAAGCGGAATGAAGGAAAAAACTGCAGAAAAATTAATGGTAAATAGCTTAGAGTGGAACCAGTCGTAAGTAGCACAGGTATATTTGTAGCAATAGCCAACAATACATTGTATGGGTCAAAATTAAAGATTTTTCTTTTATGCCACAAATCATTAGGATATTAAGTAAGGATCATGTCCTTCCATAAATATATCAAAACTTAATTTTTGATTAGTAATATGCATTGCTAAGAACTTCATTTGGACGTTTGTTTTTTTTTTTTGCAATTTTCTCAGTATTTAGATTTTTTTGCAGCCTCAGATTCCAGATGTTCAAATAGTTTTATCTTGGCCAAATATTGTCGTATCCTAACAAACTATATATTAATGGAAAGCTTTAGCTTTCGGATGATGTATAAAAAATTGACTCTTATGACTGGTTTTGTGGTCCAAGGTCACAAATGATTTAAAAAATATATATATTAAAAAAGTGGTCAGCCAAATTAGTCAAAATATTTAAAGGGGAAAATGTATAATTTTAACGAAAAAAAAATAAAATAAATAAATGATAATAATAATAATAATAATAATACAACCTGTCTTTCTACATGTTCCAGCTTTGAAAAATATTGACCTTCCTTCCTTTACAATCGGTTTTATAAAATAAAAAACTAATTGGGCAAGACTTGTTCCTTTCATTATCCTGTCTCCTGATATCAGTCAGGAGGAAAACGAGATATGTATTGTTCAAACTTCACATGTAGGAAATGCAGTTCATTCCTCCCACTGATTTGACAATGGGTGGGGTGTAATTTTCACAAATAATATCAAGTGCGCAGTGCCAGAGGAAATACCCCTCCTTCTTACAGTATAATAAAAAACAGAGGAATATTTCCTTCGTGAGGTTTCTCACCTCATCTAGTTCAGATTTAAAATGTTGAGATATTTTGTTGAATATTCTGTATTAGCATGGTATATGTTGTCTGACAGTCTGCATCTTGTATGTTTCAGGAAGTAGCAGTCGAGAAGAAGATCACTGGCTCCTTGTACCCTGGCAGTAGTGGAAGTTCATCCAGTGGCCTTTCATTTCACCTACACAACTAGAAGTTAAGACATTAAGCCCTGTCTGGATATACCATATGCTTGTCAGAGGAGCCTCTTCGGACCTAATCTGAAACAAGCAGTAAACTATATGTCTGCTCTTGACGGTGGGTTGGAGATCAAATCACTTGGTGATAAAACATTTGGATTGAGCACAGTAAAGCTTTGGAAAAAAAAGTTCAGTGATTACAATAGCTGCAGTCAAAACGTTTGGACGACCTTTCGGCTGAATGTGTTTTTTCATGTGCTAATGAAACGACAGGAAAGCACCAAGCACTGCCCTTCATCTTGACATTGTTGAAACGTTTTGAAAGCAAGGGCTGCGCGTGCCTTTAAAGTAACAGGGAGATTGCGATAAACTCGGGGGACATGTTTTGGTGACTCTGCCTCGAAAAAGAAAGACAAATATCTGGATAAGAGACCGAAAACAGACGCAAATAGAACAGAGTCCTTCAGTCGTTGCTGCATTTGAAAAAGGGCATATCCCAGTTGTGAAATTTTCTTGGCACTTTTCCATGGGAACTGATCCAGGGTACATCGAGAAGTACCTCCAGGGAGGTCTTGTTAGAGTTTGAATAATATTGTGCAGATTGAAAGCAAAAGTACATTTCTCAACTCATCTCTGGGCGGTAGCGCGCCTACTCCGAAGGATTAGTGTGAAGAAAACGTCCAGCAAAATGTAGAGCTTTGATCCTGCTTTTGATCCTTGATTCATCGCAAGTCGGGAGGCACAAAACAGTCAGGGGATCCCGAAACCACCTCTTACAAGCCAAACGTACGCCCCAGCTGACAAAAAGAAAGCTTTTGTCACACCCAGGCAAGCGTGCCGGCTAAAAGGGGGATCAGCGAAAGAAAAGAGTCTCTTAGGCAAGGACCAAGTGAAGCGGGCTGGGATGGAGTGTAAGCATGAGCCTGCTAGAAGAGGGGACAGCTGGGGTGGGCCTACCACTACAACATACTCCACCCTCAACAAAACTGGAGCAAACACATCCCTGGAGAGGCACAGCACTAACATCTTGGAGAAAGATGACCACTGTGGGGTTAAAGCACAGCCAGGCTTGACATCTTGCCAGATGGAGCGGAAAACAAGTAAATATTTTGTTCCGTATCTTCTTCTGTTTACAGATTTGAATCTGAAGTACATGATATTTTGCAGCATACTTCTATCCCCTGGGTGTATAATATGTAAGGAGTAATTTACAAAAACAGATCGGGACTCTGACATGGCTGCTTACTAAATAAATAAATAAATGCAAACACTGAGATAATTTTTTTTTATTTTATCAGGGTTTCCTAAATTGGGGTTTTTGAGCTGATAAAAAAAGACTAAAACGTACAGTTTTTAAAAGTGTAAAGAACATAAAAAACACAAACATTAAAGCAAATTAGTTAAAGCAAAACAGTAGCCATAAAAAGGTGTGATTTTAGTAGTTTAGTTAGATGTCATGTGACCATAAACCAACATCAGAGAATCGTGAGAATGTGAAAGTGTTGTTAAATTATTTAAATATTTGCTTAAAATCTCACTAGGAGGGTTCAACTGACAAAAAAAGTTGTGAATACCCTCAGGGATGTGTCTTCCAAGGAGACAAGGGAGGCAGTGTCTCCCTCCTAGTACAAAAATAAAATAAAGCAAATACTAGTCTAGACAATATAATATAAAAAGCATATCAATCACTTGTTTTTCTAAAGAAACATTGCAAAACAGCGACACCAGAAGGTAAAGTTACAGCAGGAGTCACGTCTCTCTCACCTCCCCTGAGCCCACTGAGTTTTAACAGACCCCTTAAAGCAGGGCTATTCAACTGACGGCTCGCGGGACAAATCAGGTCCGCCAATCATCTTCATCTGGCCCGAGGGAGAATTATTGTCCGCAAGGTGGCAACACTGCCCCAGGCCATCCAAAAAAATAAAAGAAAGAGATGCAACCACAACCATGTACGGAAACCACAACATTAATAGGCAGCCCTGCTGAAAACAACAGTAGACACCCTCACAAAATTTTTAATGGTTTTACTGGTTATAATGGGACTTGTATTGGTTTTAATGGACTCTGTTGGTCTCTACTGGTAATTGGTCACCTTCTATTGGTGGCTTGTTAAAACCAATTAATCCTAATGGAATATGTCCCAAAACACACTACAGAAAACCATTTTTAATGGTTTTAATGGTTAAAAGTTGATGGTTTGTAATGTTTGTAATGGTATTTGTAGTGGAAACCATTAGAATTTTCTGTGATGGCCCCATAGTTTTTTTTTTTTCACATAGGCAGTGTTGACAGGCGCTTATTAGGGAGTTATGAGATATCAACAACACTAAAAAGTGTTATTGGTCATAATTTATAGCGAGAAATTGCACAAACTCTGGACAAAAATTATTATCAAATGAAGTATAGTTTGAAAGGCTGGCGTTTTACTGTACACATACCCTGAGATGCTTCAGACAGACTGCCAATAGTGCTTCAACTGACAAAACCCACACAATTATGTAAAAATGTGCGGTTTTGGTGACTTACCTCATAAACGTAGTCTTAACTGAGTTACAAAGTCTGTCATTTGCATCAGGTTTTAAAGAGGCCGCGCTGCCTTTAAAGTGAAACTTGCTGAAGTCTGTCACTGATGTAAATCAAAGAACAAAAGAAAAAGAAAAACCACTCTAGTCACTCTAGTTATTCTGCTTTAGTCGCTGATTAATTTTGTGGCTTGAATAAAAATGAACCTATATTGTTTATATGTACGATTTATATTTTAAGTGAAGATTGTTTAAAAATCTCTTAAAAGTTGTTATATATATATATCAGAGCCTATTAAATGTTTAAAATAATGGCTTTCAATTATACTGTAATGTTGAATAGCTATAATTAATAGGTAAAATTGAGGGAAAATGTGCGTCAATTTAAACTAGAGGACAAAAATGTCCATGTCAAAAAACTCTTATAAAAATTTGAAGCTTGGGAGTACAGACTTAAGTTTGGTCTTATTTTAAAGAAGACCCTTGGCAGATTATTGTTAAAAACGGATATAAAATCAAAGCCATAAATCTAAACAAGTTGTGTTTCAAATTTGAGGTTGATATCTCAAAAAATGAGCTTTTAGTAAGATTTTGTTTGGGTGTAGTACCAAACTTTTCCCATTAGATTCCAGCAAAGCTCCACTGGCATTCACAGCGGTGGGATGTGTGATTTGCAGTACAATATAATTTCTCTCTCTCAAACATTACAGGTGCACACACGCAATCACACATAAATTTTATTTAGGACACACATACAAACCACGCTCTGACATCCATACCAACATACCCACACAATTATAGCTGCATAATTTATAAAATTGACAATAATATGCATAAGGAATCGAAAATTTGCTTTATATGCCAAACTTGAAAAAATGGCACCATCTAGTAAAAATTTTAATTTTGAAGCCTTGAATAGAATAAAAGCCTATTAACAAATATTGCATCATTTTATAGTTAAATGGCCCTGGGACTAAAAATTGCAATTTTGATAAGTTTCAATGAGGACATTTTTGTCCAAAAGGTGCTGAGGGGAACTATTTTTTGTACCTAGTGGAAAATAGATTTATTAAAGGAAATGGGGGTGAAATATTAAATTCCAATAAAAATACACACCTGAGCCAAAAATTATGCAGGTAGCATTAACACAGGCAAAATTATCAAAAAAGAAACAAACAAAAACTAAAATGGACAAAAAAGTCTATAAGGTTGCACAAGGGTTAATAGAGACACCAGTAGCAGTATTGGTATCAATACTTTATTAATAATAGGCTGCTTATTAAAAAGATGCCATTAAACACATATTTATAATATACTATCTTTATGTTGTTTCTACATTAATTTGGAGGTTCAGTGTGAAATTATGAAAATATACAAATATAAATATGCAGTTAATCATCTCTTCCACATAGAGTTGTCAAAAGGTACCCAAAGTACCGAACCCGGTACCTTTTGACAACCCTAATCAGTCTGAATGAACAATATAATGGCATTAACAGGAAGACTAATAAAAACTTACGTAAACAACTCACACACTTAGATATAACCACTTTGTTACATCAAAGTCAAACTATAAAAAATTGGCCTGAAAACATGATCTGTGGGTTTTTTTTAGTGAGAAATCAACTTGTTGAAATTAAAGGTACATCTCCATATCTGTGACCAGTGTTTACCTATAGCTCTGATGATCTGAAAATAAGTTTAAGTTTTATAAGTAATGTTTATTTAACCGAGAAATGTGACTGGGACATGAATTTACATGTAATTAAAAAAAACTATTTAAAAAATGTGAGGACTTTGCCTCCTCATTTTAGATTACTGCTGCACACCACTGCTGTATTATGACACAAAACTAGCAAAACTATGTAGAAAATTGGTTGAAATTGTTGCAAACTACGTCAATGGTTAATTATACAGTTAAGTGTCATTAGTGTCTTAATACTGCAGTGATTTTAGAATGTTGTGATTAAGCGATCAAAGTTAAGTCATGTAATTCATTTAAATAGATATGTGAGTCAAAACAAATGTATTCTTTAAAAGTTAATTGCTTTTACAGGCCCTACAGAGAGAGAGACATTATAACCATCAGATAAACAGACTGACGTAACATGCTGCTATTGCCTAACTGTTTAGACATCAGTTCTTACTAAACCCTCAGTGACACATTTGTTTCCTCACAGACGCAGATGAGCTGTACAGTAATAGCTCTTCACTTCATGCCCACTGACCATAATGCTTTAGCTGTGGGTAATGTTATCTGGAAAGAATGCATAATAAGGTTTGCAGATGACCAGGCACCCACTGCAAGTGCAGTAGGCGGCAGTTCACACCAGTGACTGGATTTTACAGCCCCACTGATGAAAATTCAGATCCATTTCAGACTGTTTTGCAGAATTCAAGAGGTCGCTGTGATGTTGTTACGGCTTTAGAGTGTGCAAAATGGCGAGAGGGGAAGATGTGGAAAGGCTGAGATGGAACAGCTAATTCAGACACTTTATATTGGTTTCATACCGTTTCTAGGAAGAGACGCTGAAGTAAATGTCAGCATTTTCTCTCTCTTTTTCTTTCGTTCTCTCTCTCCTTGTATGGGATTAATGTCTCCACACAGCGTCGTGATTTGATGAGATGCAGAATGTTTTGCTTTCCTTTCTTGCATCTCCAGATGCTGATAGCATGAAATTGGAAAATGATAGAGTGTTGGGCAAAAGTCTGAGAGTCTAAAAGTCTTTTTTTCCCCTCAGAGTTTTAGGATTAGTACATTTTTAAGGAAAAGGAAAGGACATGACATGTGGCCAAGTATGGTGACCCATACTCAGAATTTGTGCTCTGCATTTAACCCATCCAAGTGCACACACACAGTAGTGAGAAGTGATCAAACACACACACACACACCGTGGGCAGCACATTGCTATCGCTGCGGCGCCCGGGGAGCAGTTGGGGGATCGGTGCCTTGCTCAAGGGACTCACCTCAGTCATGGTATTGAGGGTGGAGAGAGCGCTGGATATTCACTCCCACCACCTTCAATCCCTGCCGGACCTGGGACTCAAACCCACAACCTTTGGTTACAAGCCCAACTCCCTAACCATTAGGCCACGGCTGCCCCCAATACACATTATGTTCTTTATTGGTTGTTCTTGTTTTGCAGCTTCTGTATGTACAGTAACTTATGGCCACACCTGTAGGTTTCATAATAATATGGCAGGTCAATTAAGATGCTGTCTTGTGAACGTTGTCCTACTTGAGAGTAAGGTAGTACAGTAAAAAGTGTCTCCTAGTACAGGTTTTGTAGACAGTGATGAGTAATTGCACATTCATGGTTTTAAAGTTCCTTTCTGATCTCATCACTCTACACTTGCACACATTTCCCAGAGGAAAACTGTCATTTTATCCCATCCTCCCAGCGCACCATAACATCCGACAGGGGAATCTGACCTTTGATATACAACCCTAGGCCTGCCAGGTCCCCAAATCCTCAAGCTGTGAGGGAGTTTCCCTCATCTGTCCAAACTGAGAGCCCACATATCATGTGCAGCTCAGTACCAAGGAAACGGGAACATTATTCCTTTCCCTGAATTCCTACCAATACTTTTTAGGTTTGAACAAGTTTCATGTTAATGATAAGTTAAGCATGAGGGTTATGATTCAGGTAGGATGGATCGGCTAAGCAAGCAAACCTTTGCGGTCTAAACTGAACTCCACCCTTGAGGCTCAGGTGTCCATCTGCCCAGGCAAGCGTGTTTGCCGGATGACTCACTCCCCGACATCCAATCCTCTGAAAGAGCTGACACATTGATTCTATACATGACACTGGTGAAATGTGGCCACTTAATTTGGCACAGAACAGAATGTGCGAACTTACCGATTCTGTATGTGATTAAGTACATCCAAGGCCGCAGCAGTCATAAAATTGAATCGTTCCTACTGGTTTACAAAAAAATAAAAAATAAATTTCTGGGTTATTTGGCAACCCAGCTCTGGGTAAATATTGGACATAACACATGCTGGGTTATTTTGACCCAGCTTGTTGGAGTTTATATATTAACCCTATTTGCTGGGTTGTTTTTTTTGACATAGTGCTGGGTCAGTTAACTTATCGAAGGTTTTTCATTTGAAATAATAAAAATGTACTCCAAAATGTGTTTCATCGGACAAGAACAGTTCATATACAGTATTTTTGTATTCAATGTCAAGTCTTTTACAATCATAAAATCTTCAGAAACATTCAGTAAAAGTTTTAGGTCATGACAGGAGCAGCAAGAGCAGCCAATGGGAATCTGTGGGAAGAATATTCGCGTCATTTAAAGAATTGGTCGCGTGTTCGTTTGGCGGGAAGTGAAACTTCCATGGTGCATTGTTCGCTTTATGCGTATATCAGGTGAATGCTACATTTGTAGAAGGCTACCAGGCTAGATGTGACCAGCTTTACCAGTTTGGCACAAACTACCAAACTTTGGGTTACACTGGCTCAGTGCTGGGTAGGTCTGTGAGGGGTTCATTATTTGTACTGACAGTAAAAATGACCCAGCAGCTGAGTTACAGAAAAACTATCCGGCACCTGGGTAAAAAAAAATATTAGGAATAGCCCAATAAAATGACCAAACAGACTGAACCCAGCATTTGGGTTAAAAAAAATAACCCAGCATTATTTAGCGTCCAGAAAAACTACCCAGCACCTGGGTTAAAAAAAAACAACAACAACAAGCTGAACCCAGCATTTGGGTTAAAAAACATTAACCAGCATTTTCTTTAGCATCCAGAAAAACTACTTGGGTAAAAATATTAAAAAATAATATTAATAAAGACCCAATAAAGACCCAACAAGATGAACCCAGCATTTGGGTTAAAAAAATAACCCAGCATTTTTAGTGTCCAGAGAAACTACCCAGCACTTGGGTAAGAAATCTTAAAATTACCCAATAAAATGAACCAACAAGCTGAAACCCAGCATTTGGGTAAAAAAATAACCCAGCATTTTTTTGTGTCTAGAACAACTAAAAAGTATAAAAAATAACCAAATAAAATGACCCAACAAGCTGAAACCAGCATTTCGGTTAAAAAAAAAAACAACCCAGCATTTTTAGCATCCATAAAAACTACCCAGCACCTGGGTAAAAGTATTAAAAATAGCCTAATAAAATGACCCAACAGACTGATCGAAGCATTTGGGTTAAAAAAAAAAATAAAATAACCCAGCATTTTCAGCGTCCAGAAAACCTACCCAGCACCTGGTAAAATATTAAAAATAACCCAATAAAATGACCCAACAGGGTGAACCCAGCATGTAGGTTAACAATAATCAATTTTTTAAAGTGTGGTAGTTTATCCTCATGTTGTTTGAAACCCACACGATTTTCGTTCTTCTGTCGAACACAAATAGAGATGTTTGGCAGAAAGTCAGGAACTGACAGCTTTAGTCACCATTCTCTTTCACTGCATATTTTTCCCATTAAACGAAAGTGAATGGTGACAGGCTGTCACTCTGCTTCTACTTTAGAGTTTCGCGTAAGAAAGAAACGGGTTTTAAGGTCATAAAGGTTTGGAACAACATGTGGGTGAGATATAATATATATACTTAAGAGAGTTGAACTATGTCTTAAAAAACAACCTGCAAAACCACTGCTACAGAAACATTTGTGTAATTGGACAGTGGGCTCAAAACCTCATAGTTACTGAATATAGACCTTGTGACAACCTCCCCGCGTGACAACTAGCTCCGCTATCTAGGTCTATTCTGTATCCCGGTTTTTCGCTGCTGAATTTGGAGTGTACCAAACCAAAAAGCAAAGGAAGCAAAGTCTGCCAGGAGCGTCACACAGCATAGCCATCCTTAAAAAAAAAAAACCAAAAGGGAAGCGCAAACCTCGTCCAGTGCCCCAGCCTGCCCGCCTCATGCTCGATGCGCATTTGGAGCGCGCTAGAGATCATCATTCGCAACGACACGAAATCCGATCCAGGCTCTCGCTGCTAAAGGGGGAGTGGAGGAAACACATGAAGTTAAATTAGAAAAGCTCGCGAAGCAGCAACAAAAGAGACTGTATTCAGAGTTAATTTAAGGTAAGAGAAGTTTAGTTTGACCCGGTGCTTCTGAAACTTATCTGCGTAATAAAACGCTTAGATTTGTGAAAGGCGTGTGCTAAAGTCAGGTTTAAGTTTTGAGGTTTGATGACATAGATCGTTTAAGTTAGACATTGTGATGCATCTTCTTTAAAGCTAGAAGAGAGCAATATTGCAGCGAATGCATGCGGTGAGTGAACGCAAGACTTGTTGCCACTTTGGGTTGTCTTTAGTCATAGACAGACAGTAGGCAGCAAGTTTTTAAATGACGAAAACAACATTGTTTTGAAGTTAAAGTGACAAATTGCTATTTGTGGATCTCATACATAATGTTTTTAAAGTTATTTTTGGCTGTACACTGTTAAAAAAAGTCTTATAACCTAAAATATGCTTGATGTGCTAAACATCTAAATTAACTAGTTTCATTCTAGAAAATAAAAAAATTAATGTGACCTAATCGATTTAGATCTTTTTCCTTGTAAAAGTAGATAGCTGTCAGTGAGTTAAGTCCATAACTGTATTAAATTAACTATTCTGGTCTGGCTCTGATATGACAGAGAGTAAAAATAAGGAAGAAATTAAAACTTGTTACATTTTGTTAAAGAAAAAGTTAAATTTAATGAAATACTTATTGAAAGTACTTAGGTTGATGGGGTAACATGCACATTATACATTTAAAGAAAAAGAAACAGAAAAGCTGAACGTTCATGGCTAATTGTCAGATTTTGCTCCAGGTTTATAAAAAGAAATCATTTTAAACACCGTAAAGATGAATATCTGTGAAGAAAAAAATGAAGAGTTTTTTTATCCGAGTGCTTGAGGTTGTGTTGCATGGCTTGACTAAATAAAGAGGTGTTTTTGCTGGTGGAATGAAAGGCAGATGCACATTATTCATGCTCTATTATAATTTTATGCCATGTGATATAAAAGCTCCTTTGAGTCTGGCAAAACTTGCGCATAAAACAAACGGCATAGATTTAGAACTCTTGCTTTTTTTTTTTTTTTTTATTACCTTTTTAAACTCGTGGCTCTGGCAAGACAAAGACCTACCTGCTTGGACAGAGAAAAAACACTCTGAAAATTGTTTTCAGGTTTGTTGCCAAGTCTGAGGTTGAGGATAAAAGCTAAAAACTACCTCAGGGAAACCTAAAGTGGTTAATTATTCAAAGGTCTATTAGGGAAACAGATTGTGTTTATGTTGCACAGGTTAACCATGCTTATATTGAATCAAGCCGTGCAGGCAGTGATGTAATTGTTAACAGTCTGTTCCTCAGGATGTAATGTTCTGGTATAAGATGTTGAGGGTTTGAGTTTTAAAAGTTCCTTTCCTGAGGCACTCATTCTTTTGTAGACACTCTTGTTTTATTTACTGAAACTTTGATACCACACTATTTCACTGCAGGTCAAAGTTCAAGCATTTAAATGTAGACTTTGTCTTGTAAGCTGATGATGGAAAGGCATGAACCTGTCGGGGTGTCAGCATATAGACCGATGGCTCCTGTGCCTCAGAGAGACTTCTCAAGGCATGCTGCAGTCTTAAGCAGAGAATTTTCTCGGCAGTTGAGGAATGCTAAGGGAGGGACTAGAGCCCATGGTGAAGGAAATACTTTCTGCAGCTCGGAATGGGGCTTTTTAGCCCAGTCAATAAACCTTTGCCATTTTCAACAAATAGATGACTGTTTTAACATCCATCTTTGCCAAAGTCTGAGTAGAACTGCAAATATCAGCATTATGATTTATTTACAGGAGGTTCTTAGAACTATAAATGTGTGAAAGAATTATACGCTCTACAAAAGTTTGCCTTCAGGCTCCGTGAATCACAGCTAACTGTGAAAAGAATAATTTTGACCACAAATCCTTGAAGTTTTTAAGTCAGCGTTTCTTTTATAAGTCTGTCCGCAAAAAAGACGACAAACTAATATGATTCATCTTTTTAAGAGAGTGACTCATAGAAGCTAGAATTACTTGAAAGACATATAATACTCTTGACTTTTAAAATAATTATACTCCCATTTGGGCACATTGCTACTATAGCTGAAACTTAAAATGCAACAAAATGATTGTGACAGCAATGGTGAGGTCATGAAATAAAACGCCAAAATTGGCGAAAATATTCGCCAAAACCAGTCCAATTACTTTCTCTCTCTAATAAAAAAACCCTGTGATATTATATGCAGCACCCTTTGTTTGGGAGGCTGAAACAATTAAGCGCATTTAAAATAACACCTCCCTCATAAGACTTGTAAATACTTGGTGGGTTGTGCTAAATTTGACATTTATAAGCTGGGTTGAGCAATACTTCGCTTTGTGAATGTGTTATATAGTTTAAATTCTCTCTTGAGTTGATTGTTGTGCTTTTTTACCATTACAGACCTCAGCAGAAGTGCCAGTTTGTCTGAGAAGGAGCTGAAGGAGGCACGGACCAAGAGTCAGATCATTGCGGCTCAACTCCAGGCCAATTCCAACTCCAAAGGCGTCCAACTTTTCAACCGACGCAGACAGAGAGTGAACGCTTTCACTCTCGTAAGCGTCGGAGGAGGGGGAGAGGAGGCATCTAAGAATGTAATTGACTCATCTTTTGAAAGTCCACGGACATGGGACAAACGGTGCTCAACTGAGGACCAGGACAAGGAGTTGAATCACAGGAACCTCAAAACAGGTCTCACGTGGTCGGCCGGCAGAATCCGCAGTACTAGGAGCGACATGGAAGATGCTAGCGAGGTTACACGGGAGGAAGAAGAAAGCGTCCAGGAAAGACACTTTCTCCCTGTAAACGAGAAGGATGAGGAACTCTCAGAAGACCTCACAGAGCATGTGAAGGATGAGGTTACTCTTAGAAGTGAAAATAACCCTGCTCGTTTGGATAGAAATGGTCAAGATGAAGCTGAAGCCAAAGGAGCACACAATAAAGACATCTTAAATGGATACAGTGCGCAATGCAATGGAAAAACAGATAAGATGGTGGCTAAACAGCCCGCCACCATGAACAGAACAGCTCGCCCATTTTTCTCCCCAACAACAGTTGGATCCTCTGAAGCTACAAGTCCAGTAATAGAGATTCCTCCAGCCCCATCTTATGAGCCTTCAACTTACCCAGTGCACACAAGACCTGTTTTCTCTCCACCACCTCCTCCACCTGCATACCCAACTCCTCCTCTCCCCAGCTACTCCAGCCCTCCTCCACCTAACACAGGCCATGCTCCCTCACCTCAGCCTTCTTCCTTCTACATCCGCCCATTTGCCCCAAGGCCTACATTTGTCCCTGAGCTCTTGAGTGAGAAGAGATCTGTAACTCCCATCCGAACAGGCATCCTCGAAGAGGGCCGGAGTCGCCGAGCAACCCGCAAGTCGATGTTCACGTTTCAGGAGAAGCCAAAAGTAGCTCCGAATCCCGAACTCCTATCTATGGTGCAGTGTGCAGATGAAAAGAAGAAAAAACCCCAGCCAGATGCTGGACAAGAGGAGGAGCTGCTGGCTCTCGGGGCCGAAGCCTCAAACTTCCTGGCCAAGGACGAGGACATTCACGAGGAAGCTGCGGTGCCAGAGTGGGCCTCGAGTTTGAAAAGCTCCAGGACGCGTGCCAGGATAGAGCACAAGCCTGAGCAAGCCCTGACCGATGCTTCAGGAAAAGGAGCAGAGCTGTTTGCCAAACGCCAGTCGAGGATGGAAAGGTACGTCCACGACAGCAAGGATCCGAGATCACCTTCTCCAACCATGTCTTTGCCTCCTTCGTGGGTGTATCCATCCAACATGCCCGGTCGAGTGAAAGCCATAGTAAACTCCTCCAATATAAGTGCAGAAATTTCAAAGACCCTTCAAGCTCAGAAGGCAACTCAGAAAAAGACTGTCCCTGCCAAAGTGCCAGCACCTGCTCCGGCTCCACCTCCAGAAATGCCCCTGGAGAACGGCTGCACTAAAATCGAAATGGAGCTGTCCAAACATCAGCCATACCAGCTTAACTCATCCCTCTTCATCTTCAACCCAACAAAAGATCCCTACAGCACTCTTCCCAGAGCCGCCCCTGCTCCTAAACATGTTCACTCAATCTCCAGACAATCGTCGCTTCCAACAAGCCCATTGCCATCGCCTTACAGCCCATCCGCTGCCTATCGGTCAGCCCATTGCTTTTCGCCTCCTATGATGCCTCTCAGTCCCATCACAGCAGGCAGTGTCAGCTCCCCAGTGTCGCCTTTTGCTCCAGAACGTGTGGCTTCACCTCGCTCTGGCGTCCAAGCACCACGTCCCACTTTCTCCGCCAAAAAAGCTGGTATCAGCCCACAGGTGTGGAAACCCTCTTCATTCTTTTAAACCTTTCCATTTCTACTCTTCTTTGCTTTATCTACTCTTCAGACCAAAGTATAATGGAAGAAACGTAAAATAGACACACACTGAACTGACTGTCCACTGTCCACAAAAAATAGGCCTACAAGAAACATAAAATCTTGGTCTGTTTGTTTCTTGTTTATTTTTTAAGCTTTGCATGTGGAGGCAGTAAATGTCATGTCCTACATTGTGAAACTGACTTAAATTGTAATTCATAAACTGGCCACCAGAGGGCCATGAATTGAGCTTTACTTATTTTTTTAATCAAGACGTTATAATTTAGAGCAGCTTTGTGATTCAGAACTACAGTTTATTCAATTTCACGCTCATGCCAGATATATTTTAGGTACAAAACTAGTGTGTCATTTTCCAACGCTTGCCTCCAAGTTTTCAGGTTGGAGTTGGTACAAACTCAGAAGAAGTTTAGCAGATGGTGCCTTGCCTTTTATGATGTACGAAATACAATTTAATATGAGTAGGACGATATGACACCCTCTTCACCTTATGGCACCTGTACTGTAGTTTTTCTTAATTAGTTCTGTGTGCTTCTCTTTGCTTTATAGTTCTAGTTTACAGCTTGTAGTATGTACTTAATGTAGTGTGCATACACTACTGTATGTTCCACTGCAGGCATCTGATTAAACAAAGCCGTAATTGAGTTTAATGATTCATTCCGGCTTCATTCTAGTGTCTATTTTTATGCTGGTTGTTTCTAAACAAACTGTTTCTTTCTGGCTTCTTCTCTTTCAAGTGATTTTGTCTACTCTGTTTCATTAAAACAACAAAACACTCAGCTTCTTTTCTGTCTCTGGTTTTCATACTACATGTGACCCTGGACGACAAAACCAATCATAAGTGACAATTTTGTGAATAAATAAGCTTTTCATGGATGTTTGGTTTGTTAGGATAGGCCAGTATTTGGCTGATATGCAACTATTAGAATATCTGGAATCTGAGGATGCAAAAACATCTAAATATTAAGAAAATCACCTTTAAAGTTGTCCAAATGAAATTCTTAGTGATGCATATTACTAATCAAAAATTAAGTTTTGATATATTTACAGTAGGAATTTTGCAATTGTCATGAAACATGATCTTTACTTAATATCATAATGATTTTTGGCATAAAGAAAAATCGATAATTTTGACCCATACAATGTATTTTTGGCTATTGCTACAAATATACCTTTGCTACTTAAGACTGGCTTTGTGGTCCAGGGTTACATATTATCTCCTTCTGCTGACTAATCTGCTGAATTTCCTTTGTGGATTTCTTCTATTTTCAGCATTGACTCTAATCGGTTGTTTCTGTTTTCGTTAGTATCTATCCCGAAATGAGAATCCCAAGATAGTTTTCCCACAAAGTGTTTTTATCTATACACTTGTACCAACAAAACAAAGCACATCAGAGCCACCCGCCGCATGGTGCTCTGACCCAAAATGAAATTAGAAACTTTTTTAACGCTGACTGAATATGTATGTGCCCCGCACATTCCTGGCCTGCCCCCTGAAAACGCACATCTGAGCCGTAACAGGCCCCTGCGGGCTTGAGCTTTAGGCTAACGGCCTGACCTTTGGCCTCCCTCATGCTTGGAAAAACACATTTGCTGGAGGTGAAAACATACCCAGCAGCCTCAGCAGTGCAAATGCATATCTCAGTAAAGGTTAGTGGTCTTGGCAACGTGTTTGCAAGCGATCTGAAGATGGCATGATAGCTTGGTGTGCTGGGAAACTACTCAAACACTAGACGAGAATAAACAGCTCGGTGTAATCACGGCGTGCATGAGAAGGCCTGATATCGATAACATCACATCTGAAGTTGCATGCAGTGCTGCAGGAGGTGTTTCAGATGTTTCGGTGACGCTATTCTTACCCAATCGTGTGCACAGTACCTGACATCAACTTTTCGATTTTGAATGGTTATTGAAATTAAGGATTGTTCTGCAGCTGTTGTATCTCGAGTGTGATGATATCTTTGTTCCCGTACACTAACATTCCTCACTGTCTACTTTTATAACAAACATTGCCTAAAAAAAATGAATCAGGATATGTTATGCATGGCTCAACAATAAGGATGGTGTGCTGGCCTCGTAAATGTTATGCCTTGTTTTGCTGTGACATTTAGTTGCAAATTATGCTTATCAAATTTTAACCTTGTCAGCTAAATAAAATGATCTAATATGATGTCCAGCATTATCTGCCCAGTAAAAGTAAAAGTGACTTTCCAATATAATAACATCTAGCTATTATATATAGCTAGCAAATACTGTTTGTAAACTGTGATCATTTTAATTTAAATGTGTGAATTTGTCAAGTTTTATTTATATTGTGCTTTATACAATAAAGATTATTTTAAAGCAGCTTCACAGTAAAATGGGACAAATTCAAATTCTGCTGTAAAATGCAATAGTATTAGATGGAAATATGTAATAAGAATGTTAAAAATGTAGGTGCTGGGCAATGATTAATAGTGATTAATCACATCCAAAATAGAAGTTTTTGTGTACATAATATATGTGTGTGTACTGTGTATATTTATTATGTACATATAAAGACAAACAAACAGTATATATTTTGAAAAATGTACATGTATTTAAATGTATTTATTTATATTCATATAATTTATATACAAGTTTGGGATCAGTAAGATTTTTAAAGGTTTGTAAAGTTTCTTATGCTCATCAAGGCTGCATTTATTTGATCAAAAATACATAAAAAACTGTAATATTGTGAAATATTATTTAAAATAACTGTTTTCTATGTGAATATATTTTAAAATATAATTTATTCCTGTGATACAAAGCTACATTTTCAGCATCATTACTCCAGTCTTCAGTGTCACATGATCCTTCAGAATCATTCAGATATGCAGATTTATTATCAATGTTGAAAACAGCTGAGCTGCTTAATATTTTTTTGGAACCTGTGATTTTTTTTTTTTTTTTCAGGTTTCTTTGATCAATAAAAGGTTAAAAAGAACAGCATTTATTTAAAATAGAAAGGTTTTCTAACAGTACACACTACTGTTCCAAAGTTTGGGGTCAGTTTTTTATAAGAAATGAATACTTTTATTTTCCAAGGGTGTGTTAAATTAATAAAAAGTGATAGAATAGATTTACGTTGTTAGAAGAGATTTATATTTTGATTTATATTTGTTCTCTTTAACTTGTTATTCATCAAAAATTCTGAAAAAAAGAATCACAGGTTCCAAAAGAAACTGTTTCCAACACTGATATTTCTAATAATAAATCAGCGTATTAGAATGATTTCTGAAGGATCATGTGACACTTAAGACTGGAGTAACAGCTGATGAAAATTCAGCTTTGCATCACAGGAATAAATTATATTTAAGTATATTAAAATAAAAACCATTATTTTATAATGTAATAACATTTTGCAATATTACTGTTTTTTTTCTGTATTTTTGATCAAATACATGCAGCCTTGATGAGCATAAGAGACTTCTTTAAAAAACAGTCTACAAGTCTTACTAATCCCAGACTTTTGAGCAGCAGTGTACATAATAAATATACACAGTACACACACATATATTATGTACACAAAAACTTATTTTGGATGTGATTAATTGAGATGTTATGTTTATTTTTGGTTCAAAATATTTTTAAATAAATATTAACCTGTTATATACTTCAAATATGAACTTTTAAATATAATTTAATGATAAATTACAATTTAGTACTAATGTTGGAAAAGGTCATCTAAATGTGAACCACGGCAAACAGAAAAATCCTTAATGTTGAGCTCTGTTATTTTTCAGAGTGTGTGAGTTTGTGAGTGTATTTAGTAACATAGAGACACTAAATTAAAGTGATGTCTCACCTCTAAAAGTAATCTTTTCTTATCTTCCATCTTATCAGATTAAGGAGGAGACCCCGGCACCAATCAATAGCCCCGGCTCCACCACTCCAACCTCCAGGACGCCCAACCTTACTAGACGTTTCACCAGCCCTGAGGTGCTTTCTAGCGCTGTCTGGTCCCCGAGCAGCCCTCGAGTGACCTCTACATCATCCAGCCCGATCTACAAGCCCACACCAATCTCCCCCTCACCCCGACCCATCCACAAACCCGTCACAACATGCCCTTCCCCAGGCCCTATCCACAAGCCCATTGCAACCACTGCATCGCCAGGTACCATCTTCAAGCCGACCGCCACCTCTCCTGTGTCTCCACCCTGGGAAACCAGGTGCCAGTCTCCGGCCGTCAACCAGGACGCCAAAGCCCACCACCGCATTTTGGCCAAAAACATCATCAATGCCGCAAAGCGGAAAAACAGTCCGTCTCCCGGGGCGCTGGGCAGCCGGAGTCTACCCATGTCCCCGGTGAGCGGAGGGATTGTGCCTTATGAACACAAGCCTGTCAGTCCATTTCAGCCACGGATGCTGGGGGCTCAATCGCCTACTCTTACCAGTCCCTCTCCCACCCGGATGATCCACTCTCCGGTGCGTTTGTACAACACCCGCTCGCTGACCGACTCGGACGCCTCGGTGGAGTCTGAGGATTCGGGTCTGCGCTCTCCTGGAGCGCGCACCTACAACACCTGCCCCCGTGGCTGGTCCAGCGGTCTGCAGGTGAAGAGAGGAGGCATGCCTGAAGATCTGTAGGAAGCACTTAGGAATGATTTATACTTGCCTGATTTCTATGTAGACCAAAGTGTCCCTTAAAGGGATAGTTCACCCAAAAATGAAAATTATGTCATTAATTACTCACCCTCATGTCATTCCAAACCCGTAAAACCTTCGTTCATCTTTGGAACACAAAGATATTTTTGATGAAATCTGAGAGCTTTCTGACCCTGCATAGACAGCAACATAACCGACACGTTGAAGGCCCAGAAAGGTAGTAAGGACATTGTTAAAATAGTTCATGTGACATTTGTAGTTCAACCGTAATTTTATGAAGCTACGAGGATAAATTTTGTGTGCAAAGCTTCATTTCTGAGCTGTGAACGTCTCAGTTGCGTAACTTGCAATGCTGTCTATGCAGGGTCAGAAAGCTCTCGGATTTCATCAAAAACAACCTAATTTGTGTTCCGAAGACGAATGAGTGTCTTGCAGGTTTGGAATGTCATGAGGGTGAGTAATTACTGACAGAATTTGAATTTATGGGTGAACTATCCCTTTAAATATTGAATGTAAAGCATTGTGGATTTTGCAGTACATTGCATACAGTATGTTGACTGTTGATGGAATTTATACATGTTAAAGAAATACATTATCGTTCAAAAGTTTGGGTCAGTAAGATTTTTAATTTTCGCTAAGACATTTATTTAGCAAGGACTGATTAAGATTAAGATGTTCAGAAGAGACAAAAGGGCTTTATTGTCACAAAAACTCAAATAAATGCTGTTTTCTGGAACTTTCTTTTCATCAAAGAATTCTAAAAAATGTATCATGGTTAGCAGAAAAATATTAAGCAGCACAGCTTTTAAGCACCAAATTAGTATATTAACCTTTTAACTGTCAAGTTTACTTCACTATATTACAAATAAATCCTAATCTAATCATGACAAACTATATATCGTTGGAAAGGTCTAAAGCTCCTATATAGATATTTCACCACAGTTTGTTGTTACAAAGTACGTAGGAACAGTATTAGATTAATTTATGACAAGAAAACTTTACATCATAACTACATCGTTCTGACCTTCGTCACAAAGTCTTTTCGTTGCCTTTTTCCTTATCAGAAAGTATAAATTATTTGAAAGCTTAAAACCTGAAAATGCATCCTGTGAAAGCTCAAAATCATATTACAAAATGTATTCGTTCATGAATTATAACATTTAAGTTTGGATAGTGCATTCACATCTATGTTCAAAAATAAGGGTGAAAGGATTAAAATGATTTCTGAAGGATCATGTGAGAATGAAAAGACTGGAGTAATGATGCTGAAAATTCAGCTGTGCTATCACAGAAGTAAATTGCATTTTAAAATATTAAATAAAAAAAATAGATATTTAAAATTGTAAAAATGTTTCATAATATTTCTGTATTTAGCATATTTTTTGATCAAATAAATACAGCCTTATTAAGCTCCTTTCAAAGACAATAAAATCTAACTAACCCAAATTTTTGACCGCTACTGTAGTTGAACATTAAAAGAATGAAAAATGAAAATCCTGTCATTGTTTATGCACCTTACAAACCGGTATGACTGACTTTCTTTCATGGAACACAAACTGAAGTGAATGTTCACATCGAGGCAGATGTTGAAATACGACTGTGAATTTGTGACTGTGTTGTGGCTGGAGCCTGAAGGCGTCTGTCCCTATTCACTTTCGTTTTCTTGTGTGTTCTGTGGAAGAAAGATTTTATCAAGATCATATGATTTTGCAACAACATGAGGGTGAATGAATAAAGACTAAATTTTCATTTGAGCAAACCGTTCCTCTAAAGTCACATCTTGGCCTCATCTATGCAGCTGTCTGTAATCGAATGAAGAAGGCATTACATGGACTCAGAAATGTGTACCAAAGAACTTTGACATGTATTACCAAAGAGAAAAAAATAATGTGCAAGAGCAGTATTAGTTATTAACCTCAGTTTTTTTTTTTTAAATCTTCATAAATATAAAAGGAATTGACCCTTTTGCTTTTTTTGTACAGTATGTTTTGACAATGTGTTAGAGTATTGGAATGTGACAATATTCGAATTTGGAAGGAACTGACTGCTTATTGCTGATTGTGAGTTAAATGAGATGTAAAGAGAATGACACAGCAAGGTTTTTATGGTATGAGAGAGAATGACAGAAAATTCTCTGCGTTACATATACTGTAATTGGAAGCTGCTGGTGATTTGAAATCCAATGCAGCTTCCATATTAGTTTAGTGCTGACATACATGATGGAAATGAAATGTTCTGATGCACAACGGGAGAGGTGAAAAAATAAAGCATTAGGAGGTTTGTACAGTGTGATTTCACATAAAATGTAGGAACGATTGAATTTCAGTGTTCAATAATGCACCTTGCTTAGATTGCTATTAGTTATATTTCAGTTTCCCAAGAGGGCAAAAACAAGAGAAGAGAGAATTTTTGCTGAGGTTGTGTACAAGTTAATCCTCACATAGCATTTCAGTATTTCACATAAAAGGGACTGAGTGCTCTGTTGGTACAGTAAGGGGAGATCATTGCTTTTTTTTTTTATACATTTCACACAAATATATTTCATGGGACACTTGCAAAGTTTATCATGCATTTAAACATCACCTCTGACATCACTGCCAGACTGTCTACAGCATGCATTTACACTCATTTCTGACAGTACACACTGTATACTATGTGGTTAATGGTAATTTACACTACTCAATACCGAACGTTTGTCTGTCACAGTTCTGAAATTACATATTAAAATCTGTCTGAGCTGATCACTAGCACTCATTTAAGGATTAAGTCTCAAGGGTCATGCATACCAAGTGTACTCATGTTATCCTGTGCTCAAATATTAGATCACCACACATGAGAAAGTCATTCTCTGTGTTGGTGCATCAGCAGATTATTTGCATATCTGGGATTTTGATTGACAGGAACATCAGCTGTAAAGTGACTTGGCACCTTCGCTGAGAATAATGTTATCGCTGTCAAGGACGCTTTACAGCCCCTCTGTACACGTGCGATCCTTCATTTGGATTATGGGAGATGTTATGCATGATTCAGCTTACATATACAATTTCTTTAAGACTGATATCATGTCTGAATAACCAGCCTCAATATTATCTCTGTCTGTTTTCTGTTTTTAAATTAAGTGAATAAACACAAACAATGTCATCATCTTGGATAAAGGGTGTCATTTCTTGATTCTTTTGATGCTGAAAGCACAATCTGTAATTTCGTTAAAATTACAAAATAATGCATACAGTTTTACACTACCAGTCAAAAGTTTGTGAACAGTAAGTTTTTTGTCTCTTCTGCTCACAAAGCCTGCATTTATTTGATCCAAAGTACAGCAAAAACAAGAAAATTTGGAAATGTGACCCTGGACCACAAAACCAGTCTTAAATCGCTGGGGTATATTTGTAGCAATAGCCAAAACTACATTGTATGGGTCAAAATTATTGATTTTTCTTTTATGCCAAAAATTCATGTTCCATGAAGATATTTTGTAAAATTCCTACTGTAAATATATCAGAACTTCATTTTTGATTAGTAATATGCATTATTAAGAACTTCATTTGAACAACTTTAAAGGTGATTTTCTCAATATTTAGATTTTTTGCACCCTCAGATTCCAGATGTTCAAATAACCGTATCTCGGCCAGATATTGTCCCATCCTAACAAACCATACATCAATGAAAAGCTTATTTATTCAACCTTTAGATAATGTATACATCTCAATTCCGAAAAAATGGACCCTTATGACTGGTTTTGTGGTCCAGGGTCACAAATATTTTTCATGTAACTCTTTTCTATTTGAATATATTTTAAAATGCTATTTATTCCTGTGATTTCAAAGCTGAATTTTTAACATCATTACTCCAGTCACATGATCCTTCAGAAAACATTCTAATATTCTGATTTGCCCCTCAGAAAACATTTATTGTTATTTTAGTATAGTTTTATGAAGTTGAAAACAGCCGAGTAGTTTCTTTTTGATGAATAGAAAGTTCAGAACAACAGCATTTATTTGAAATAGAAATCTTTCGGAACATTATAAATTTCTTTATCATCACTTTTGATCAATTTAAAGCATCCTTGCTAAATAAAAGTATTAATTTAAAAAAATATATAAAAATAAAATACTGTCTCCAAGTTTTTGAAGCTTTTTATTTCAGATAAATGCTGAACTTTCTATTTATCAAAGAATCCTGAAAAGAAGTACTCAATTTTAAATCTTGATGATGATAATAATGTAATAAATGTTTCTTGAAGAGCAAATCAGCATATTAGAAGGATTTCTGAAGGATCATGTGACGTTACAGACTGGAGTAATGATGCTGAAAATTTAGCTTTGATCAGGAATAAATCTAATATATATATATATATATATATTTGAAAATTTTACTGTTTAAAAGCTTTTGACTGGTAGTGTAACTGATTTCCTCACTATTTTAGAAAAATACACATTATTATAACCAGAAACTTCATAATAGTATGATTATAAAAAAGGGATGTAGTTTATATTCTGACTTCTTTTACTGATATGGTATGTATAGGACATGGGAGAAATATTTTAGATCCAAAACATAGGATATTGTATTGTATTATTATTACTACTACTACTTTCCCCACAACGGAGAATTGGACAGTATAGAAAACGATTTAAAAATCATTTAATCTAGTCTGAATTGCATTTATACACTAAAAAGTCTTTAATCAAAAAGTTAAGGCCTTAAGTTTCTTGAAGAGTTACGGTCAGCAAAGACCATTTATGCCTGGTCAATACCGCCACCTATAGGAATAAAATGGTAAATTGGTTTGATTCCTACTGTATCCATCGTTGCAAACTCAGGAGTTATTCTTAGGAGAATATTTCAGATGTCAATTATACAAATACGAACATAAGTGATTATTATATGAAATAATTTGGGGGAAAGATCGGTAACGATCACATGTGTCCAGACATTATACACTTGTGTGTTTTAGTGGATATTTAAATTATTCAAACTATAAAAATATTTTAAGGCTCAAAAATAGATAATCATTAAATAATAATTAATTTTGTATTATCTCATCGGCACCGCCAACATGGTCTCCCAGTGACGTCAAGGAACAGTTTGTTCTTTTGTAAACAGCTTTTCACAATAGAGAATAAAAATGAGAAAAAATAAAACGAATTGTCCATAAGCCAATATGGACTCTCAGATGCATGTTTTACATCCTGTTTAGAACATTTACCCAAGGTAACATGCTCCACATTCTCCAGAGAGACCAATGCTGCAAAGATGCTGCATTCACAGCTCCAACGGCAGCAATAAGCGACGATAAATAACAACAACTACCGGAAGTGACAAAATAAAATAACCCTTCTGCTGCATATAAAATGTAATTATTTTACACGATTTATTGGCATGATTGTCAGCATTTACAACTTTGCCAAAGTATACACTTACTAACAATAAAGGCGATGAAGTAAATACAGAGGTATAGAAAATGAAGGTTACGTCAAAGGAAGAGGACAAAAGTAAAAAAAAAAAATTACATGAATTTGAATGAATTTACATAGAATATATGAAATATGCAAAACACAGTCTCTTGTGGCAGGGTCGGGAAAGGCTGAGGTGAGGTACTGTAGGGAGGGGTAATATACTACACTAAATAGTAATTATATCTAATTTGATGATTTTTTTATATATCTAAACAACAAAATGTTTACAAATTTATTAGGAGTTGGTGTTTGGAAAAGCACTGTTTGCTCAAGACGACCTAAACAGATAAAACAGCAAAAATAAAACGGTATTTTTAAAAGGTGAAAGACGTTGTTCAGAATGAAATAAATAATCAATTAATTATACCGGCGCTGACTGGACTTTTATTATGAAAGCTTGCTCAGTTGACAGTGAGCTCGTGTTCTCTGATTGCAGTGTCGCGCTTCTCTCTTCTGAATTGTTAGATTGCTGTGGATTGTTTTCCTCGGGACATTCACAACAAGATTGAAATACAAAACACATCTCATGACACCAATTCAAAGCGTTTGGGGTTTATCAGGGGGGACCCGGAACATTCATTTCCCCACCCATATAACTCCTCATCCGTTGTTTATATGTTGAAGAACTGAAGAATAGATTCAGCTCAGGGGGAAAAGCGTTTGTTGATGCTGCATTGTTGTGGTTTGCGATGTATTGCTGGTTCGCAGCCTCTTCGGCTGAAATATAGATGCATGAATCGTTTTCGAGTCGTATTTTTGCCGATCCGTTTAGTTTTCCACAGCTGATCGTTGAATCAACACAACAGCGTTAGCTGGCCTGGACAAAATGAGCAGAAAACAGCATCATTTTAAAGGAGCAGAGGTCAGCTGCTGTGTTAAATACTTCTTATTCGGATTCAACATCATATTTTGGGTAAGTTTTGTCGCTCTGCAGTTCATTTTGCTTTTCATTATGTTTCTCAAACTTGAATTAATTGCCTCCATAATATTTCCATTGTGTGTTGCCATCATCTAAACAAAACGGGATTGCAAAACAAGTTCAGCAGGATAGACATTTGCCTTATTCATTTCACAGCATGTTATATAAATGTGCTTATATAAGTGATATACCGTACCAGTGCTATATATTTATTAATTTGTATGGTAAATGATCCATCTGATATGAATGATGTTGGATACATTCCCAAATAGAAGTCTCAAATACTCATCCAGTTAAAAAAAATCACCTGTTTCCCATGGGAATGGATTATGGAAATCTTGGTTTTCAGTACCTTTCCAGATCTGAAGAATACATCCAATTGAGAAGTAAAAGGAGTGGAGGGTAAATAGGATTATCAAGGTCTCATTAGTTGAGGGAGCTTGGGTCAGTTCACAGGTTTAACATAGATTGCCTCACACCATTCAGTTTTTCCAAGTCTGTGTTGGAAATTATCAATTTTTTGTCCCTATTTCCAAGTGTCTCTTTTCCACAAACAGGTTTTTCATGTTTTTGTGAAGTGATTTGAAGGAAAACTGATTGTATCAGCTCTTTAGCAGTTCAGCTATGATGGTGTTGATTGTAATGCTACATCATAAAATGTTTTTATGCTTTCATCTGCTATCTGTTCTTAGTCTTTATCTGATATTCCAATCAGAAAGAAAAATCTAAATTTTTAATGTGTCTGATTTTATTTTTATTGGTTTTTGTATTCCAGCCAAACTTATTTCATAAAAATGTTGGTATTGATCCAAGTGTTAAGAATGTTTTGCTTTATTACATGGAAAACAGGATTAAATTTTGTTTATGGAAACTTGTAATATAGTAAATGAGCCATTTGGGCGACTGTTACTGAGCTTTTTATGATCCTCTTTCAGGTTTGACAGCCATCTACACTAGTTGTCTGGAAAATATCTAGTTCAATTGCAACAAAACAATAACATTTTATGGGTTAAGAACAACTTGAGAATGTGTAAATAATAAAAAAAACATTTTTTGGGGGGGGGTGAAGTATCTATTTTAAGTGACTCTTAAGCCTTAAAGGGGTCTTCGGATGCCCATTTTCCACAAGTTGATGTGATTCTGTAGGGTCTGAACGAAAAGTCTATAATATACTTTGGTTAAAAATTCTCAATGGTTGTGTAAAACAACACCCTTTGTACCTTGTCAAAATGAGCTCTACAAAAATCATCCCATTCTGATGGATTGTTCCTTTAAATGAAAATGAGCTCTGCTCACCCCGCCCCTCTCTTCTCTCTGTGGAGTGACGAGCCTGTTTACTTTAGCCGCTAAACTTGCTAACTAGCTTGTTATTAGGAAAGGTGACTGCAGAGATTCATAAAAAAAAAACCTTATACTCACTTCTGCTGTAGGTGAAGCTGGATCACAAATGATTTGCGCAATCAGCTATTTATGTAGCTTGGGAGGCACATTCCCTTCACAAACAAATGTAATCCACTGCATCTTCAGCGGCTCAGATGTCAGGAGTAAATGACGACCACTATGTTCATTATTACATCCAGCAACACAACACCTCATTCGCTCAATTAGAGATATTCTTGTCTAGTTTACATCCCTGCTCCGGCATTGAAACAATGGTCTGACTGTTACAGCTGATTTAGGGCGGGTCTGAGGTAAGACGCTCATGTCAATTGACTATTGTGGGAGCGGGATCTGAGAATGGCTCGATTTGAAAAAGGGGATATTATTTTTACAGATTAATTAAAAACCACTGCATGGATTTTTATCATTATAGGGTAGCTTTGTGCATATACTTCCAGCACACATTAATGTTCAAACAGCATGTAAAAGTGAACTTTGCATCCGATGACTCCTTTAAATATTGACATTTCCCCATAACATCATGAGTAACCAATCATGTTGCTCAAATCCACTACAGTTTTCTTGTAAGAGAGTGATAAATTGTTAGATAAAAGGAAACTCTTGGAGCGGGAAGCTTCCATGAGTCATTTCTGGGGTGAACACATTGCCTGGAGTGTGATTCTGTTAAGCTTCATGCTGTCATAAATTCCAGCCTTTATTGGTTAGTATTGAATGGGGTAGTGAAGACCCCTCTGGAGGGCGTTGGGGTAATTGGTGCCCCCTCATGCTTTAATGCCGTTCCGTCTGAAATGTTAACCTTGCATAATGATCTGCTGTCCTCCCTAACAGCTAGCCCTCCTACTGCCATTGTTCCCATGTTATAGAGAGCCTGTTGTGTTTTGTTGGCCTGTGTTTTCACCAAATCATAGCCAGAATGTCAGTCTATACTCCTGGAAGCTGAAATCAACCCTGTTGTAGCTAAATTAAACACTTGACTTGATCTTTTCAGAAGTAGTTCACCCAAAGTCAAATCTGATTCTTAAAATTCACCTGAAAAAAAGTTCTGTCGTCACTTACTTACCCTTGTTTTTCTGTGGCAAACAAAAGAAGATATTTTGAGAAGTGTTTTTTGTGCATACAATGAGCGTCAGTGTTGTTTCGACTTTAATTGTATGAACGAAAGTGGTTAAAACTTCCTTCTCAGCTTGCAGCGTTGTTTTTAAAGAGAGAGTTCACCCAAAAAAAATAAATTACACCATGATATGCGCACTCTCAACCTGACCTAAGTGTATATAACTTTCTTTCTGTTCTGGTTCTTCCAAGCTTTATAATGGCAGTGAATGGGTGTTGAGGTTTTGAAGTCCAGTAAAGTGCATCCATCCATCATAAAAGTAGTCCACACAAATATTCAACAAAATATAACAAAAATATTCAAATTTAAACCTTTATAAACCGTAATCTCTAGCTTCCACTCATACTAAAATAATTCTGCAGGTTTAAGTTAAACTTGAGTTTTAATTTTTCAAATCTATCTATAAGAACAAAAATACATTGGTTGACTTTGCTTGGGAGGAAAAATGTCTTTAAACTAGATTTGTGTGACTGGTGTTTACCCATGCAGAAGTCACCACTTTTGTGGGTGGAGGTCAAGGTGAATTTTTGTTTATTTTTTTATGTGGTTGCTAAATTGTTGCTCACTGGGCACTGCAGATATTCCCTCATTTCATGTAAATGTAAGCCGTTTTGTATGTTTTATTCTCTGCCAGGAGAAAATTGTCCATCCAACCACTTAGAAAAGTAATAGTAGGCTTCTCCAGAATAATTGGTATGATTGGAGGTATCATTCATGTCTGTCGCTTGAACCGTTCAGGATAAGTTACATACTTGTGCTTTGAGTATGTTCAAGTCCCTAACCCAAATTATGAGCAGTAGCATCAATAATTAAGCTTCTGATCTCCATACTTCTTGTCAACGTATTGTCCCCTCGTCATATTTGAAAGCCTTTTATTGTCTCTTGACTCCTTTTGTTTTAGCAGACTGTTTGATCCCTGTGCGCCCATGCTGTCTAATGCCTGTCTGATTGGTTTAAAGTGGAGACAGTCTGATCGGACAGAAACCTACCTGATCCCTACAGAGCACTCACTTTGCCAGCCTCAGACTGGGCCGAGTTGATGGCCTGTAATTACAGACGCCTCGCTCTGTAATCGCAGTCTGATATCTACCCGGGAGGCTTTTGAAGGGACGTCTTAACGTTCCCACCGTCAGACCTCCCCCCTTTCCACCCCAGCAGCCTTTAATTCCTCCTCTTCAAATTCTCCTCCTCCTTTCCATTTGGGAACCTCACAACCCCCTTGTCTTGTATTCAAATGAAGAAGTTTAGGGGTGAACAAATGGCGTGTGTGAGACGGAACGTGCTGTTCCCACAGCGTCCGAGGGGCCCGAGTGCGAGCCACGGCCCTGTTTGTCTCTCGCTATGGAGCTGATGGGGCTGTGTGGCTATTGTCACACACATTGCCCCTGATGCGACAAAAGCGTTGACTGCTGTGTTTGTTTGCACACTTAATGTGTGTGGCTCGTGTACAAAGCAATGCGCATTTCTGATTCCCAAAGCGTTTTGTGTGTTTGTGTCCTTGCTTGAGCTCGTGCGGAGCTCATGTGTTTTTGTATGTTTTTCCTCTTCATATCCTCCAGGTTCATACGGCAGATGGGAACCACATGTCCGTTCCCCTTTCTTCCTCTGTTGCTCTGCGAGGGAGTTTATTTCCATGCCATTTCCCAGCAGGCCCTACTCTCACTCGCACACATTGACTCATTCTCACTAAAACACAAATGAATCAAGCCAGAGTCACTCTCGCTGTTCCATCAATTATTAAAAATGACTCTGTCGTGCTGATATTGAGCCACTGCTGACATTCAGAAATTATGTAGGAATACCAAACTGCTGTTGTTCATTGTTTTATAGTTTTTGTTTGGAAATAGACTAAAGCTCACCTCATTGATGAGGTCTAGAAGTCACATTTGAGTCCGTTTGGAAACGATAAACTTGTTGTCAATATTTCAATAATCTAGGCCAGAGAAAGATGTTTTTTTAACAATTTAGAATCAAGAGCAGGCTCCGATTATCAGTGTTAAACCTAAAACAAATGAATGAGGTCAACACTAGATTTTTGCAGTTCTCTGTTATATTTTCTAGTCTTCGTCTGTTACCGATAAGTCACTAGGTAATACATTTGCATAATCCCCCCATGCCCGTGAAATACGAACACTCTGACCTGCCCACAAACACTTCCGCTAGTTAGTGTTTACATCATGTCGTGAAGACACTGTGTTCTGCGCTGTGAAAGAAAGTTTGTTTTGTTTTCATTGCTGAAAGATGATGATGTGAGAAATCAGTGATTCAAATTTATTTTTTCTGTGATACCATAGCAGTACAATTCAAACCTTTTGTTGTTCTCGTCATTTTACCGAAGCTTCTTCTCTAATCTTGGCTTTTATCTTTGTTGGCTTCTTTATTTGGGCTAACAACAAGCGTTTCCGAACCACAATTTGGAAGTTTGATTGATAGGTTATATGTACATTTTTAATTGGGAGCTCAAAATAGCAATTTTTTTGTGCTAATATGTGATGTGTAGCTACCTAGTGCAGCTTTGGGTTTTCAGGTAAAACACAATGTTACTGTCTTACTGAAGTAGTTCTGATCATTTGCTGTGAACCAGTTATTTCCTAAGAATATGTAGATTAATGTAGACTGTCGTTGTTCTACTTGTTGTTCTACGTTTATTAAAAAAGAATGTAACTAGTCGTATTTTGGTTTACAAACTGTGGTGTTTCTTCAGTCCCGTTAGCGCTCGGCTAAAATATTCACTGTTGAACTTTAGCTGTGGGCATGATTTGTTTGCATAAGTGTTTAAATGTTTTTATATCATTATTTTTAAAAACGGATTGAACATTATATTATTGTTTTGGTGCATGCTTTGTCAATGGAAGCCAGGGTTGCCAGGTTTTCACAACCAAACCCGCCCAATTGCTACTCAAAATTGTATTATTTGCTCACCCTCATGTTGTTCCAAGCTTGTATGTTGTGTGTCTTTATCTGTCTGCGTTCTTTGCCCATTTGATGAAAGTTGTTTTGGACCCCCATGACTTTCATAATATGGGCAAAAACAGCTTCACAGATCCACAGATGGAAGAAAGTCATACAGGAACAACATGAGTGAGAGTTTTATTAGCCACCAGGTAAAAATCAAATTAAAAATCAAATCAAAATTAAGTTTAAAAAAGTTATACACATAGTCATGATAAAATGATAGAAATTTAACAACTGGTAAAACAATTAATGATCATGGCTAAGTTTACATCACATTTTAATGTGCATTTGTCATTTTTTTATTAATTATTTCTAAATTTTTCAGTTGTTTTAGTAATTTAAGTACTTTAAGTAAAAGGGATAGTTAATCCAAAAATTAAAATTCTGTCATTAATTACTTACCCTCATGTCGTTCCAAACCCGTAAGACCTTGTTCATCTCCGAAACACAAATTAAGATATTTTTGATGAAATCCAAACGCAACTGATATGTTCTAGGCCCAGAAAGTTATTAAGGACATTGTTAAAATAGTCCATTTGACATCAGTGGTTCCACATTAATTTAATGAAGCTACAAAAATATTTTGTATTCTTTTACGCACAAAATAATTTTTCAGAACATTACAGTTGAACCACTGATGTCCCATGGACTATTTTAACTATGTCTTAACTACCTTTCTGGGCCTTGAACATGTCAGTTGCATTGCTGTCCATGAAAGCTCTCGGATTTCAGAAAATGAACGAAGGTCTTACGGGTATGGAGCGACAGGAGGGTGAGTAATTAATGACAAAATGTTAATTTTTGGTTGAACTGAGTATAACTTTAAACTTCTTTCTTTTTTATTACTTTTTTAATCTAATATTTATTTCAGCAATTACCATAATATTTTTAGTTTTTGAGAACAACAACGACCACACTGTATTGTGCATGTACGTATAACGAATAGTGTGGAATAAGTTGCGAGGGGGTTCGTTTGTCCAAATCTCTAAACCTGAATACTGTGAGCAAAATTAATACTGATGCTTGCCTTAGCATGCAGCACTAATAAAACCTGAAGTATTACTATGTACTGAGTCAGATTTTCCAAAAGTTTCCATGGCAATGCAGTTCTTTAATCAAATAAAGATAAAGCTGTCAGAAGATGGCTCAAGGAGAAGAAAAGCAAAAGTTGTTCTTATGGATGTAACAGCTGGTGGAAAAAGTGTTTCTGTTCACTGTCACAGTGCTGAGAGTTTTAGCCAAGAGTTTATTTGGCTGCCGTCAGTGATAATTCAGAGATACTGTAAGTCCAATCATCTACTGTGTGACAAAGCAGCTGTCTTCTGATTGGCCGGAATAAGTAAATAAGCTGTTTAAGTGCTCTGTGATGCTTAAACGTGTCTAATCCTGATGTCCACGTGGGCGACACATCACTGGCCTCCCCTGGATCAGGACCAAGAGGAGTGGAAGAGATAGGCTGATGTCTTCATGATAAGGATGAGTGGGAGTCAGTGGTACATGTTGACAGAAAAAGTGTGTGCAGTGGATGACTGGCCCTTAGATCTGTCCCAGCCATCCATTGGATTAGCCGAGACCACGGGGAAATGGGATTATGGGATTTGTGGCCGCTGATACCCGACCTCTGACTCTCACCATCCGGCTCTCGCGTTTCCCCACATGCTGGTATTGCTCTAACCTGCAGTCAAACACATACCGCTGAGAGCCCAGTGGGAGTTTGACAGGGAATCTGTAGTTTTGATAACACATTAGAGTGAGAAGGTCAGTCAGTAAATCAGACTGACAGAGAAACATCTTTTATTTCATGGTTTAGTCCAAGCAAAATTGGATTCTGGTTGGTGCCATGGCCTAGTGGTGGGTGCATGTTCTTAAAGGGATAGTTCACCCAAAAATGAAAATTCTGTCATTAATTACTCACTCACATATCTTTACAAACCCTAAGACCTTCGTTCATCTTCAAAATACAAATTAAGATATTTTTGATGAAATCCGAGAGCATTCTGAGCCTGCATAGACATGTTCAAAGTGCAATGTTCGTCCGCTGTGCCTTGTTTAGAAGCAGAAGATGCATGCTGTACATAAAACAGTCTTCGTAAACATGTCTCAAGATTTCAAATTAGAGGATGACTTGCAATTTTTTTTTTCCCAGCCTTACTTATTTGAACCAGAATATACAGATGATGAACTAAGGTTCTGTTCATATTGTCATGTTTGGTTCAATTAAAACAAACTCTGGGGCGATTGCTCTCTTTAATGCGGTTCATTTGAATAAGTGTGAACGCTGCCATTCGAACCAAGATGGGTCTCAGTCCGCTTCCAAACAAACTCTAGTGTGGTTTTAATAAAATATGAACGCAACACGGACCAAATACTTCTAAACCAAACCAAAATCAGGAAGTAATGACAAGATGCGATGCATGCAACAATGAGTGCACTTAGTCCAGCAGACAGTATTGCGTGTGTTCGACTAAAAGCGGCGACGAGTAGGCTGATCAGTAAATGTACTTTGATGTCATACACCCGCAGTGCCGCTTTCACACTAGCAGCGACTGGCGATGAGGTTGCTAGTGGGCGTTCTCACTACTGGTTGCCTTGATAGCGAATCAGGTTTCTTGCCGCTAAATACAAACATTTTGGAGGCAAAAGACTAAATATAATATAAATATAAATTAAGTCTGTACATACAAACAAAAACAAATGATAAGCAGAGCCTACTTTTTTTGCCTATGTTTATCTACGGCTGACAGGAGAATGATCACATGAGCTCTACCGTCTTCTTTCCTATTGGCTATCGCTCCCGAAAGTCGCTCTTCATTTGCATAAAGTTGAGGGATTCTGAACTTTGTCACGTCACTGGACACGCCCCATCCGGTCACCAACGTTGGCTGTAGCTAGCTGTTGCTCTTGTCGCTGGAAATTGCCAGCTCTCCACTGAAATGAATAGAATCGTGTCGCTTTGTCGCTGCCTGTCGCTTGTAGTGTGAACAGGGCTTAAGTCGAACGTACTGTTTTCCTTTTGTTTGGAGTGTTCATCGAGTTCCGTCACGAAATATACGTCATTCAACCCGACCAATCAGGTTGTGAACGTATCGCTATGACTTTAGGTTCGGTATCTTTAGGCTCGCTGTCAAAAATGCCAGTGTGAATGCTAAGCAGACCCGGACCAAATGTATTATTTTCCTTTTTGGTCCGGACCAAATGAACCAAACGAACCAAACTGCAAGTGTGAACGCACCCTAAGAGAGATGAACATTCTACATCAGAACGCCGGATTCTGTGTCAACAGCACCATACGCATGCGTCGTGACACTCTTGTGAATGAGCATCGAAGACTTATTTGTGCACAAAAAGTGCGCTTGTAGCTTTATAACATTACTGTTGAACCATCACTGATGTCACATGGACTATTTTAACTGGGCCTTGAATGTGGTGGTTGCATCCGAAAGCTGTCAGATTTTATCAAAAATATCTTAATTTGTGTTCGAAGATGAATGAAGGCCTTACGGGTTTGGAACGAGATGAGGGTAAGTAATTAATGACAGAATTGTCATTTTTGTGTGAACTATTCCTGTAAGGCATGTTAAGATGTGGTGCTCTGGTTCAAATTCTTCTCAACCCGCAAATTCTTCTCATCGCCTCTCTCTATCGCTTTCTCTCTCTCTCTCTCTCTCTCTAGTAATTTAGTGTATGGTCTCTTTTGTTTTTGTCTATTAAAAAGTGATATATGACTTTTTTGAAAGTGGACCCAATGAAATATGTGAATCACATTCCAAGTTTTTCGAAGCTGTACAATAGCTTTGTGAAACTAGTGTTGTCATTCACAATTGTCCTGAATTTCATAGGTTTCAAATCTCATTTGTGTACATTCAAAAATCCTCATGACAGATAATGGTTGGTTTGAATTCAGTGACCAGTGACATTGACGTGAAATCTGATGGGATGTGTTATGGCGATGTATGCAAACACATGATATATGAGTAAATGTATGATTTAGGTGGAGGTCTGCATTCCTGCGGGACTTTACGACAAAGTGTAAAAACTGTGGAAGGGAACGGAAAGACATATTCACTTATTTTTTATTAGAGCAGGCAGGAGTGAGACTGAAAAATCGATCCGTGCAGACCTTTAGAAGGAGTTGAAGATTTTTAGTGAATAAGAATTAGGGGCATGCAATATTGACCAAAAATAATATATTTTTTATTTTGTCAAAGACAATAATAAGATGATATTTCACTGATTTTGAAAAGGATTTTGTTCTGGTTCCTTGAGTGGTTCATGCTAAGTCTTGGCCTGTTTAACTTTTCATATATTTTGTGGTATTTAGTTCACAGCAGAGACAGAAATTATCTTTCTCCAATAAGGGGATATTTTGGACAATTCTTTCAAGTGGCTCTTTCTTTCAAAATTGAAACTAATGTCTGTCTTTATGAATGTGTCATTAAATTATTCACTCGCTCTTTCATTCAGTAATGAGACCCTGTTGTGTGTTGCTCAAAGATGTGCAGAGTGGCTTTGTTTGCAACTATATTTGTTGGCATTGTAACTGTATTCTAATAGACTACATCAAGCTGTAAATGCATGCATGAGTTGATAACGTCAGCTCGCACATAAATAATTCTACATACAGTACAGTTGAGGTCAAAAGTTTGCAGAATCTGCCAAATGTTATTTTACCAAAATAAGAGGGATCGTACAAAATGCATGTTATTGTTTATTTAGTACTGACCTGAATAAGATATTTCATATAAAAGATGTTTGCATATAGTCCACAAGAGAAAATAATAGTTAATTTTTTTAAAATGACCTTGTTCAATAGTACCCTTGATTCTTGTGTTTTTACCTGAATGATCCACAGCTGTGTTTAGTGATAGTTGTTCATGAGTCCCTTGTTTGTCCTGAACTGTTAAACTGCCCACTGTTATTCAGAAAAATCCAGGTCCCACACATTCTTTGGTTTTCCATCATTTTTGTGTACTTGAACCCTTTACAACAATGACTGTATGATTTTGAGATCCATCTTTTCACACTGAGAACAACTGAGGGACTCATATGCAACAATTAGAGTAGGTTCAAACGCTCACTGATGCTCCAGAAGGAAACAGGCATTAAATGCATTAAGAGCCAGGGGGTGAAAACTTTTTGAATTCAAAGATCAGGGTACATGTAACTTATTTTGTCTTCTTGGAAACATGTAACTATCTTCTGTAGCCTCTGAAGGGCAGTACTAAATTAATAAATATGATATTTATCCATTCAGTGCAATCCCTGGCTCTTAATGAACCTTTTGTAATAGTTGCATATGAGTCCCTCAATGTGAAAAGTTCTCAAAATCATACAGTCATTGTTGGAAAGGGTTTAAATATACAAAAATGCTGAAAAACCAAAGAATTTGTGGGACCTGAATGATTTTTCTGAAGAACAGCGGGCAATTTAACCATTCAGGACAAACAAGGAACTCATGAACAACTATCAAAAAAAAAAAAAAAGAAAACACAGATGTGGATCATTCAGGTAACACAGTATTAGGAATCAAGGGGTGTACACTTCTTTGATTGGGGTCTTTTTTTTTTTTTATAAAACCAACTATTATTTTCTTTTGTGGACTATGTAAACATCTATTGTGATATGTGAAATACCCTATTCTAGTCAGTACTAAATAAACAATAACATACATTTTGTATAATCCATCTTATTTTGGTAAAATAATTAACATTTTGCACATTTTAAAAGGGGGATGACAATGGCATTTTTGGTCCTTTGGCATTTCTTTTTCTGAGAAATGAAAGTCATACAGGTTTGTAGCAAAGTCATTTTTTTTTGGTGCTCATGTTTTTTAAATATCCCATTAAAGTGTGATAGACAATTTAGAGATTGATTTGACCAGGATCGTGCATACACATGCCAAAACAGTAACGTTATTGTACCATAAACCTCTATAGAAAAAAAATGTTTCCTGTAAGCACTAGCATCCAAGCGATTTCTCTCATTCAGGTAAAACCAAGTCTTGGCTCCCTGTTAGGTAACCTTATGCCAAACATGGCAGCGCATGCACGGAAATCTCTGCTTTCCGGATCTTTGATGGAAACTCAGCCAAGGCTGTTTTGTTTTTGTTTTTTTCTTTTCAGATGGGTTGCCCTCAGATAAAGAGTGTTGTAGTGCTGTCTGCACATAGCAGTAACCTCTTGCCATTATGTAGCAGGAATGAATGGTATAAGTGCTGTAAATGTGATGAGTTCTGTTGTGTTGCAGTTGCTGGGAGCTGCATTCCTGGGTATTGGACTTTGGGCCTGGGCAGAAAAGGCAAGTTGGAAACACACAAATACAGAGTAACACAACCATCGGTGACATGCCTCAGATTCCTAATATTATTATCCATGCGGTTGCCTGAGCAACATAATCGTATACCTAAACACAAGACAACGGCACACTTTAAGAGTAAAAAACTACCTACAAACACCCTGTTGTCTCATTCGGTCTGGCAGTTAAAGTGTCCAAATTAATATTTAACATCCTTTGGACTTCATGTTTTATTTTATGTAATGTTCTGAGATGTTCTTTTTGCTGAAAGCTTTTCTGTGAATCCCCCATGTTGCTTTTTCCTCTTTTGATGTCTGTAGTCTCCCTTTTAATACCCTTAAACCATGACATTTGAGAGCATATGGGTGGCATCTTTTATTTATTTCCTTGGCAGTTTAATGTCTCTGTTATTTTGCAACCGTACCGTACAGCTCAATAAGGCTTTGTGTTTATTGTGACTATTCTCTCTCTGATTTGTCGTCCTTCTCGGAAAAGGTCACCCTTGCTGTTATGTATTCAAGCATGGAAGGTGAATGTAATTTCTTCACACTAATTTGAGGCGACTTAATGAATGAAGTCAATTGGCTGATTAATAACCTGGAAATTGCTCCATTTCAGTCGCTGATTGTTCTGCTAAAAGACACGTGTAGGCCATATGGCACTTTGTATTAATGTCAGCCGATTAAGGAACGTCTCGGTAACATGATGTAAATAATTAATAAAGTGGTTCGATGTTAATTTGCAAAATGTTAATCATAGGAATAAAACTAAGAATTGAACTAAGGGTGTTGAATTTGGTGGATTGGTGTTTATTTTAAATGAGTGTTTTAGAGCCTTCTTTTCTTACACCATCATAACAAACCAGGCAAGAACACACAAAAAAGGAAACCCTGTTTATATTCCCTGTCAGCATAGTCACAGTCCTGCTGTTGGTTCTGGGGTTGAACTGAGATTCCACCCTGATGTGGAAATCCAAACGTGGAAGGCATGAATCACTGCTAACAGTTGCCCAAACACCGTCAGTTGTGGCGGCCTGGCAGGTGGTGGAGGATTTTAAGGTCAGGATGTGAACTTACAACAGCTCTGTCTGATGTGTCTGGCCCACAGGGAGTGCTGTCAAACATTTCCTCCATCACAGATCTGGGCGGTTTCGACCCTGTCTGGCTCTTCATTGTTGTAGGAGGGGTGATGTTCATCCTCGGATTTGCCGGATGCATCGGTGCACTCCGGGAGAACACGTTCCTGCTCAAATTTGTGAGTTCCGCCCTAGCGTCCGGCCTACGAGCCCTGCCTCCCGTTTTTCTGCAACCTGTTTTCCTCTCTTCACTCATTTCAAGGTTTATTTGTTCCCAGATACGGTTGTGTAAATGAAACGAATTAGCTATTTCACAAAAATACGCCCAGAAAGAATTGAAAAGCCTCCTTAGAATCTTGGAATGTGTTAGAATGATTGATTGAAGAATGATTTCCTTTAAAAATTCTGTGTTCTCTCTTCTAGTTTTCAGTGTTTTTGGGCCTCATCTTTTTCCTGGAGCTCACAGCTGGCATTTTAGCCTTTGTGTTTAAAGATTGGATTAAAGACCAGCTGAACTTCTTCATCAACAACAATGTTAAAGCATATCGGGATGACATTGACCTCCAGAACCTCATTGACTTTGCTCAAGAATATGTGAGTCAGCACTTCCCGTCCCCTCTCATTTTCTGCTGCGCTGTGGGTCTATTTTAAATGGGATTGATGTATAAGTGTGCATTTAAAAATATGAGACATCCAATGAGTCATTAAGCTTTCTTTATATGAAAAACTGTAAATTACAGCTGTGATGATGATAATGATAGTGATGTCATCTCTGTTGTCATCTATCACATCAGTGGTCGTGTTGTGGTGCTCATGGGCCGAATGACTGGAACCTGAACATCTATTTCAACTGCACCGACTTCAACCCCAGCCGGGAAAGGTGTGGCGTTCCCTTCTCCTGTTGCATCAAAGACCCTGCTGTGAGTGCCAGAAATGATCATTTCATCTGTTTACCACTTGCACTTCCCTGTTCCTCCAAGTTAACAGTGTTATTCCTCAAAATCTGTGCTGCATGCTTTGAGCTTTGAAGTTCATAGAGTTCTTTCAAAAAGGTTTAGCATAATATGCTGGTCTGTTTATGGGAATAACAGAATGTAGCTAAGGGTTTTAGTATGCAAAACCCTAGGGGTGTCTTGACAAGTATTTTTTTCCTTAGTTTTTTTCTGTGTGTGTGTGTGTGTGTGTGTGTATATATATGTATATATAATGTATATATATTAGGGCTGGCAAACGATTCATCGCGATTAATCGCATCTAAAATAAAAGTTAGAGTTTGCCTAATATATGTGTGTGTGTACTGTGTGTAATTATTATGTATATATAAATACAAGCACATTCATGTACATATTTAAGCAAGTATATGTATTTATTATAATTTTCTAGGGTTTATATTATATATTGTATTTAAATATATACATTAATTTGTGTGTGTGTGTGTGTGTGTGTGTGTGTGTATATATATATATATATATATATATATATATATATATATATATATTTTTTTTTTTTTTGAAAGAAAGAAAGAGAGACATGTATAGTGATGAAAGCCAAAATATTAAATGTTGTGAATGAATATTTACAGAGTAACCCACTATTTTGTTGAGGGGGGTCAAAATGGCAATTTTCACCTTAGATTCAGAGCCAAATTACAAGGGGGCAAAAAGGACTTCAGAAAGATAGCAGCATCATAATGTTATTTTTACACAGAAATTGGTAGGTCTGTTTGTAAAATCTGTTGACATTAGCAATCTTTGTTGCATTATGCGCCAGTGGTGACCATTCAAAAATAGGGAAATAGCATTTTTACTCTAAAGTTTACATGTCTATATCTCAGGAAGTATTAAAGATATCTTATTGCCCTTTTAGAAATTGGGTCTTGACAAACATTCCTTTTGGTAATTTCATTTTTAAGGCCCTTTATGGTGCCGTTCCATATTAAAATTTCAATATGGCTCCAGGAGTATATCATTAAACTGTACATATTTTCAGTGGTCAAAAACCAAATGTGGCTCCCTTTGCAAAAATATGAAATGCACTGAAATGGATAAGTTGAGGTACATTACCTTGATCTCTTTAGTCTATTCATAAGATTCTATATTTGAATCAGTTTCATGTATATTTAGAAGAAAGGATTTTGATCATTTTTACAGCTTCTGAAGCTACTAGGTAAAGCCTGCTTTAAAAACAAGTATCAGCTGTATATAGTGTGACTAACTTTTGGTTTTCAACCACTGAAAATGGGTATTATTTAACTATCTGGACATGGAGCCTCAATGAGGTTCCTGTATCTTGGGGGTCTGAGCGATGTAGGGCCTTGAAAATGACGATTCCAAAAAGAAAAGTTTATTAAGAACTAGAATTTAAAATCATATTGCGATATCTTTAATACTTTTTGAGTTATATGCATGCAAACTTTGGAAAAAGAGTATTCATGGCACTGCATTTGTTTAATGCAGTTGTCTTGACAGAAAAAAAACAAGATACATCTCCAGTTTCAACATTACTTGTTCTTCAGACATTCCTCTTTAAAAGAAAAGTATCATATTTTTGCAGAGTGACCCACATTTGGTTTTTAACCACTGAAAATGTGTACAATTTAATGATTTACTCTTGGAGCCATATTTAAATTCCAGAATCTCTGGAACTGAACCATACAGGGCATTAAAAATTAAGAAACAAAAAGAAAAGTTTGCTAAGACCCAATATCTAAAAGGGCATTATGATATCTTTAGTACTTCTGATATCTTTGAGTTACAGACAAGCAAACTTTGGAGTAAAAACTTGAAAAGTGCAGTTTCCCCATTTTTGAAAGGTCACCATTGGCACATAATGCAACAAAGATTGCTAAAGTCAACACATTTTACTAAAAGACCAATCTCTGTGTAAAAATAACATTATGATGCTGCCAGATTTCTGAAGTCATTTTTACCCCACTTGTAATTTGGCTCTAAATCTCAGGTGAAAATTGCCATTTTGACCCCCCTCTACAAAATAGTGGATTACTCTGTAAATATTCATCCATAACATTTAATCTTTTGACTTTCATCACTATTTAGTATAAATCTATTCTATTCTATTCTATTCTATTCTATTCTACTGTTTTTATTTTTGTCCAAAGGATTTCATTTAATTCTCCTATATATCCTATTATATTGTTCTATTTTATTCTGCCCCTAAGATTCTATTCTATTTTTTAAAATTGTTTTATTTAAAATCCTGACGATTCTAACGTTCTGTCATATTCTATTGAAATGTTCTTTTATACTAACTTTCCCTTCTGTTCTGTCCTAAAGATTGTTTTATTCCATCCTAACTAATTTAATTTGATCCTAAACATTATATTTGATCAGAAAGTTTATCTGCTTTACTCTTCTACACAGAAAAAGAAATTGGTGTGGGAATTCTTTTGAAACAAAATTCACTCAGAAATTGCTTGAATTAAACAAACATTTTGAAGAAAGACTAAAATTGTACCCCAGTAATCTTTGTTTTATTTACAACTTCGAAAAATACAGTGCATAGAAATGTTTTGAAGTAAACTGAGCATGTTCTTTTGTTCTCTGTAGGAGGATGTCCTGAATACACAATGTGGCTATGATGTGCGGCTTCAAGGGGTAAGTGTGTTCTTACTAGTTCGAAATGTTACAGTTCCATAGTATATTCATAATGCTGAAAAACATTCTAGTGTATAAACTGTGTTGTGTCAGACCACCCTCTGAAAAGAGCCCAGAAGATTTAAGCGCATGAGAGATTCTGAGAGCATTTGAGTTCCTCTTGTTCGCCTCCTTAATAACAGTTTAAGCGTTTAAAAGTGATAATTAGCTTCTAGTTTTAGCCACGGGAAATTGTGGAGCTCTGTAATTGGGAAGTCAGCGGCTTATGCCAACCCAGTGCCTCTCAGTATGGGTGGAGTGACACTGCACCCACGGTTCACCACGGTCGCTCCCGTGGTACAAAGTACTTATTCTGTATCCATGGATACTCTTTCTCTCACAGTACACCTTTGGAAAGATTTAGTCTGGTTTGCTTTTATAGTGCTTTTTATGGATTTGTTGTTCTGAACAATAAGTATTGAGTGTATGATAAAAAAGAATTATACTTTTAAATATTCTGCATTTCTTTGTTCAACCTCTGTAGGAAGGCATTGGAGAGGAACAGAAAAAGAGAATAAGTTAACAAAGATCTGCGATGAATTCGTTCAAACAGTTAAATGGCTTTCTCTGAATCCCTCTGACTTCCTACCGGTTTGGCGTTACGTTTCTAAAGTCTTTTGTGTCGTCTTCCCTGAGGGGGACAAAAGATTCTTTGGCGAACGTGTTTATATGGTTCACAAAAGCTGGATTGTGTGGCTTTCTCTTTCTTCACCTTCAAATGTCACGGACAGCCCCAAATTACACCTTTTCATCCCCCTTCCTTCCCAGAATTCGATAGACAGTAGTTAAGACATTCCTGTATGGCTGTGTAATACAAACTGGATCTTCCCTGTGTTTTATGTGGTAAGCAGGGTGACATTTCATCTACTTAGCGTGCTAGAGAGATCTCCCAGTTTTCCAGAGAGGATATTTGTTCTCAAATAGATTAATGCGCAGGTCCAGCCAGGTGAAGGCCTAATTGTTTGTCCTGGACTTGAGTAAAGTTTAAAGGTCAACTCAAGAGGAGTGAACACTGATATGCTACATGCTGCTCTTGATTGAAGATTTAGTTTCTTTTTTAGATCCTGCCGTTTTCCATTAAGTCCTGTTCTATTTTGAATAATCTTTTAATAGGAGCTGGATCAGCAGAAGTACATTTATACAAAGGGCTGCGTGGGGCAGTTTGAAAAGTGGCTTCAGGACAATCTGATCGTTGTTGCTGGGATTTTTGTGGGGATCGCATTATTACAGGTAAGCACTGTGTTAATCGAAATGCTTTAAAGCATGCAAAAATCCTTTGTAGTAAAGATTGAACAGATTTGCTTGAATGAGGCCTGAGTGAGAAACTGGTCCCACATGAATGAATGTTATACTGCCACCTTCTGGTTAAACCTTAAAGTTCCTCCTTAAAGGTTTAGTTCACTTCCAGAATGAAAATTTCCTGATAATTTACTCACCCCCATGTCATGCAAGATGTTCATATCTTTCTTTCTTCAGATGAATAAAACTTAAGGTTTTTGAGAAAAACATTCGAGGATTTTTCCAAATTGCAGTTTCAATTTACACAATCCCAGCCGAGGAATAAGGGTCTTAGCTAGTGAAACAAACAGTCATTTAATAAAAAAATTAAATTAAATTAAATTAAATTAAAGTTAAATTCAATTTTAACATTTTTATTTGTCTTTTGAACCAACTTTATTCCAAGTCAATGCTCTCTCGGCGATCAATAACACTGTCAGTCAAGAACATAGACAGACATAATAGTTCAGGTTAATAGTTAATTTAACAAATGTTCTAAACCAATTTGGCAACAAAAATCAATATCATGTACAGGACCGAATTTACTTCATATTGTGACATAGGCAAAAGAAATTTTTTGCTGTCGGGCCAGAAACCTCCTAGGACCGCTACTTTTTAGGAAATAAAAAAACACTGTATTTTAATTAATAATAAACACTGTGCTGTAAAAGTTGGTATTGTGGCTTTGTTGTATACAGACACATTTGTATACATGGTAACACTTCACAAAAAGGTTCATTAGTCAGCTAGTGTAGTTAACATGAACTAAGAATAAACAATACTTCTACAGTATTTATTAATCTTAATTTTAACGTCAACATTTACAAATGCATTATTAAAATCAAAAGTTGTGTTTGGTAACATTAGTTAATGCACTCTGAACTAACATGAACTACCAATGAACAACTGTATTTTCATTCATTTCCATTAAGAAAGATTAATAAATACTGTAATGTATTGTTCATTGTTCACTCATGTTAGTTAATACATTTAGCTAACATTAACTAATGCAATCTTATTGTACAGTGTTACCATATAAATGTATAGGGCTACAAATAGGCTATGTTTATTTGCGTCGTTGCGTATGTCATTATATTATTAACATTTCAACAAAATCAAGGTCAAGTACAAAGTTTTTGACCAGCAAATGTTTTTTTCCGTCATTGCCGCCACATCAGAGGCAGCACTAGCATCGCATTTACATTTTTATGAACTTGCAGGTTATACAGTTTTTTATAGATAGGTGGGCTCGGTTCTTTTAGGCATATGTGAACACGGCAATCACACTCGGATCTGCGCCAAAACAATCGGTGGTTTCGGCTCAATTAAAAACAAACTCTGGAGAGGTTCGGCTGTAGTGAGAAAGCGATCCGATCCAACGGACCAACGAACCAGGCTATATCACAATGTATAATGGGTAATTACAGTTCCGTGAACAGCAGTAGCTTTGTTGTTTTGCTAATACCGCTTAAAATGAACCTGTATGATCAGTTGTAGTATGTGTGTGGGCACGTCTTCGCCATTCAAAATGAAAGTGCGCATTTTGTTGTTCCATCCTGACTGATGACAGCTGAGCGGAATCCCGGAAAATAAACCGTGGAACTTTGACCAATGAGAGGACAGTTTACTCGCGTGTGACTTGTATTAACACATTTCGTCTGTTTAGAAACTTTGCTGTGTGAAAGCGAACCGCACCAAAAATAAAAGGCAACGTAATAATTTTAATCCCTGTTTCGGAACAAAGCCAATCGATCTACAGGTGTGAAAGCACCCTAAGTTTTTTGTTATTTGGCCTAAGTATTATATTATAAAAGATTCAGCGGTTCGCACAAGCTGTTTGGCTGTGACTCCACAACAAATGCTAGACCAGTGGTTCTCAATCCTGGTCCTGGGAGGTATATCCAACTGCAGACCCGCAGCAGCACCAGTTTCAGAACCCCAGCCACAGAACCCCAGCCACAGAACCGGATGTAAGGGGCGGAGCTATTAACGAGATAAGCATGGCGGAGATGATGGTGAGCAGTCGCTAATGTTTTTGCTGTCATATGGTGAATAATTATCGTATTTATTAGGTTAAGTGTTTATACTTATTTTGTGATTGGCTTTATTATCCTATGGAATCTTCAATTTGTTGTCATTTTTAAGGTGTAGAACTTTTTCTGCGGATGTTTTGATTAATTTGTGGATCGCGTGTTGCAAATGGGCATTGCGGTGAAGTTTTAAAGATGCTAATTATTCATAAATATAAACAAATAGTTTATATTTAATAATTTAATTTTGTTTTCAGGGATGACATGGAGTTATTTCTGCAAGAATGTCCTGACAAAATGGGCCTAAGAGTGAACTGTTCAGTTGATACATTTTAATTTGAATTAATGCAAGATTGTCATGACAAAATGTGCGAATTGTGTGAATTGTTCATTTTGTAATTTTTGATTTTAATTTATACATGATTGTCATGACTAATTGGGCATAATAGTGAATTGTTAATTGGGTAAACTGTAATTGTTGTATAGTTTTAGTTTGTTTCTTTTAAAATTATGCTGCTGTTTGTGTGAGTGTGTAAAGTTTTATTGAAATGTTTTAATTTTCTTGTAGAGAAATGCATGATGCATGTTCTTTGCTTTGGAGTAAATGTTTATTTGTCATGTTGTGATTAAAGCATATTTAATATAAAATGCCTTAAGTTTCAAGCATTATTTTTAATATCATGAACAGAAAATAACTTGTGTAATGCAATGAAAGAACACCTTTATACAATAATATTAAACAAAATATTTTTTAAATGTATCGTAAGATGCACAAATAAAGTATAATGTTTCTTGTGAAATAAAAGCAAATTACGCTCCATAACCGTGGGTGGCGCTGCTCTGATAAGAACGTAAGCTCCACCCCTCACTTCCGGTTCTGTGGCTGGGGTTCTGAAACTGGGGTTCTGAAACTGGTGCTGCTGCGGGTCTGCAGTTGGATATTATTGTGGGTCCTGGGGGCCCCCTGCTCTGCACATTTTGCATGTCTCCCTTATTTCACACACCTGATTGAGATCATCGACTCATTAGGAGAGAGATCGATGAACTGAACTAATGAGCTGATGATCTCAATCAGGTGTGTTAAATAAGGGAGACATGCAAAATGTGCAGAGCAGGGGGCCCCCAGGACCAGGATTGAGAACCACTGTGCTAGACTAAGATACTCTTCTCCCTTCCTCAAATACAAAAAACATTAGCATTTATAAATTAATGTTTTTTGACTAAAGAAAATGCTTTGTTGTAGCGACGCTACTGCCCAGCACTGATAATCACACACGTGTGATGTAGGCGGAAGTACTGACCCAGTATTTGTGAAGCGAACGTGCAAAGTCAAACGCCCTTTACAAAAAAAGGTAAACCAACAATGTCGGACGATTTGAGAAGTTTGGATGGAATTTTTACCTTTCTAAATTCTAAGATGGAGAATTCTGAGATGGAATTCTACCTTTTGTAAACAATGTATACAGAGAAAGAACTAATCGTGCGTGACTTTTCAAACGTGATTATGCAAATCTAGTGGAAGAGGAGCATTTGTGGTTATAAAGTATACAAATGTTTCTTTTTTTAGAAAGTGATCCACTAGATAAAACCCTTAATCCTTGGCTGGGATTCTGTAGAGTGCTTTGAAACTGCGTTAAAACTGCAATTTGCACCTTCAAGCCATTGGCCAACATTGAAGTGCACTACATGGAAAAAAATCTTGGAATGTTTTCCTCAAAAACCTTAATTTCTTTTCGACTGAAGAAAGAAAAACATGAACATTTCGGATGACATGGGGGTGAGTGAATTTTTAGGAAATTTTGATTCTGGAAGTGAACTAATCCTTCAATGGGAGGCTAGGTGAATCTTAAAATTTCTTAAAATAGAAAAAATCTAAAGTGTAAATTTTCATTGTGGTATTTTCATACCAGCACATTTCTACTCAATATTATTATTACTGTAATGCAAAAAACTGTATACAATAATGAAAGTCACCCTGTTTTTTTATGCATTTAATTTGTGCTTCTTTTATTTCTTATTCTGTACAACAAATATACTACAATGTATATTTAGAAATACATGATAAAATTGAAATATTCTGCCATTATTTGTCATAAAGTGAAAGAGATTGTAAAGGCAGTTGTTTAATGTGCTTAACTGTCATTAAAATGTTCTAGAAAGTAATTTTAAAATCCTACTTATCAGCTGCATTTTATTTAGTTTTTTATAATTACAAATATTATTTATGTTTATTTTTGTGGTACATTTTAAATTTATTTTTTATATATGACCCCAACATTTTTTGATTGTTTTTGTATAATACAACTATAGTTTATAGGTATATCTCAGCTTGTAAGGTAGTTCAAAAAGTCAAGTACTTTTTCCTCCTCTGTGATGCCTTCTTTTTAAATACGTTTCAGATTTTTGGCATATGTCTGGCTCAGAACCTGGTGAGCGACATCAGAGCGGTCAAAGCCAACTGGTGACCCACTGCAGCGAGCGACAGGTGACAGTGACCTCTGATTATTGCAGAGAGCTAGTTGCAAATCAGCACTGTTTACACACCACTGAGGTGGGAAATTCCGCCCTTTTAACCCCACAGACATTGTATGTTAGCTGACTTTACAAAATGGACTGCCCATGATTTTTTTTTTTTTTTTGTCATTTCTTATCTGAAAACAAGCTCTTATGGAGACTATCCTGAAGGAGCTTAACGTGAGATGTCACATCAAGATCAAGCTATCTGTGATCTCGCAGCTGTCTCTTGATCGAACACTATTTTCGTTTGCCCTTATTAAAACGTTCGCCAGACTCTCCTCCATGATGTCAAGTGGAGGGTGTTTTCATTAACCTGTGGATGACTTTCTTATAGAGAAACACACAAATCAACCACTGGGACTGGGACAGAGGAGCCATGAACTAAACAAAGCCTTACAGCAATGCATTTCACTATACACTTGTGTGGCTTTTTACACAATGTTCTGTCTGTCAGTCATTCGAGCCGACGGACGCTAGGACTCTTACCTCTGATTGGCCCTCTGTTGCACAGGGCGGCCAATTAGAATGATGTACTTGATCATTACACATAATGCATTTATTTTTGTGAGTTCTACCACTACTGTTGGGGAGGAGGTGGAAAAAACGTTCTGTTATTTGTCTGTATAGCTATGTTTTATTAATTTTCTTGTTTTTTTTTGGTTCTCTGTGAGTATAAGTCGACTTACCCACTTTCCCAGACTTGCTTATGAATCTTTGTTTTCGCTAGATAGTGATATGCTGTAGTGACACTAATAATGTATTATTATAAATATGATGCTGCTTTAACTCATAGAAGATATACATCGCTATACTAACCAACTGAATTTTTTATAGAAATCACACGGTATACATTCCTTCTGGGAAACGCTTCAGATCACGCAGAGTGCTCTGCGAATGAATCTGATGTGAGTGCACATGAAGTGGACAGTGTGTATGATCACATGCCTTATTGAGCCCTATAGAGATGGTAGCAGAAGCTGACAGTTACACAGCACATGGACCTTTAGGAAGGCTTTTTTTTACTGTTCAGTCTCTCTTGCTCGCACCATATGCATGCAATCATCTATTACAGAAATGCATGGCAATGCAGACCTTTTTAAACACATGCACACACATGCGTGTGTGGATGTGTGTCCGTTCCATTATGAATACCATACCAGTGTGTTTTCACCTAGCTGTGTTAGTCCACCTGTGTTCAGTAGGTGTTTGCATCAAGTCACATCCTTAACGCTGATAATGTGCAAAGTAAGATAAATGATGTGCTGCCGACTGCGTATGTAGAACGTGCTCGGATGGTTTTAGCAGTGGAGTGTCATGTCAGCCAGACTGATCTGATTGATCCATTTAAAAAGCTTTGCTCTGTTTCAAGGGTCTGTGTAACCCTGTGTTATCAGAGCGAATAGTAAAATGTGAGATTTCTCTTCTGTGGTCTTTTTGAGAGATATATAGTGTATATAAAAGGCAAATCCTTTATGCAAATGCAAGATTACATGCTGAAGATAATGTTTAGCCTCCTTTTTGTGCACACAAATCGATGACTCATGAAAAGCTATCAAGAATGTGTCCAGGTTGCATTTCAGTATCATGAATAAAAGAAAAAATTGGAAAATATATTGCTTAAAGAAAATGAAGCACATTTACTCCCAAATTCTCATTAACATAATAAAAAAGATATATAATGATATATTATTTAATTTATAAAATATTTATACATATAATGATATTTTATTGTATTTAAAAAAGTTAAATCTTTGAATTACTGTAATACAGAAAGAAATGAATGAATCCGAATAAAGAGAATTAAAATAATTTCAATATTATAGAAGGCTGTTTCCACCATGAATAAAAAAAAAGGTAATTGCGACTTTTTATCTCACAATTCTGACTGTTTTTCTCACAACTGAGTTTACATCTCACATTTCTTTCTTTTTTCTATATCAGCAATTGTGACTTTATAATACACAATTGCAAGTTAAGTCAGAATTGTGAAATAGAAACTTGCAATTCTGAGAGCATACCAGTCTATTTTTCCCCTCAAAATTGGACTTTAAAACTCACAATTGCAAGAAAAAAAGTCAGAACTGCAAGATACAAACTTATAATTACAAGAAAAAGTCAAAATAGTGAGTTTTTATCTTGCAATTGTGAGAAAATTCTGAAAAAAGTTGGAATTGTGACTTTGTATCTCGCAATTCTGACTTTATTTTTCAGAATTACGAGTTTATTTCTGAGAATTGGGAGTTTATATCTCACAATTAGGACTTTATAATACGTAATTGTGAGTTTCTATTGCAGTTCTGAGAAAAAAGTCAGAATTGCGAGATACAAAGTCACAATTGCAAGAGAAAGTCAAAATTGTGACTTTATTACTCCCAATTCTTACTTTATATCTCACAATTCTGACTTTATTTCTCAGAAATACGAGTTTATTTCTGAGAATTGAGTTTATATCTCAATTCTGACTTTATAACACACAGTTATGAGTTTAAATCACAATTCTGAGAAAAAAAAAATCAGAATTGCGAGATAAAAAGGCGCAATTATCTTTTTTTTTTTTTTAAATTCAGTGGCTGAAATGGGCTTTCATACAGTATGGTATGCAAGAAAAAAATCAAAATTGTGAATTCTGACTTTATTTCTCACAGTTGTACGTTTATATCACACAATTCTGATAAAAAAAAATGTTGGAATTGTAATCTTAAAATTCTGACTTTATTACTCGCAATTCTTACTTTATATCTCACAATTCTGACTTTATTTCTCAGAATAGATAAAAATTAAAAAAGATAAAAAAGAGAAAAAAATTGCGAGATAAAAAGGCGCAATTATCTTTTTTTTTTTTTTTTTTTTAAATTCAGTGGCTGAAACGGGCTTTCATACAGTATGGTGATGAGAATTTAGGATGAAAGCATTTTTAAACTTTAACTTAATAGCTTCATTTTCTTAATGCAAAATAACACATTCTGAGGTGAACTGCAACCCGGTCAGGCTTTTGTGAGATTCACCCAAAATATGTTGTTTATTATCTCTCTCCCTCTCGTTTTCTTCATGCAATGGCCTTTCCTGTCTTTTCTCTTTTTTTTCTAAACAAAGAACTCTAACATTCCCTTTTGAGGGAGCCTCTTACATATCATGAATGTAAAGATCATCTCTTTCTAATGTTATGTCATATATAACTTGCCCTGCAAAGTGCAATGCACAAACATGTGAATAAAAGTAATGTTTGTCTGACTTGTAGGCACACAGCTGAAAAACATGGCAAATCTGTGTTCGTGTAGTGAATTAGACATGTGCATGCGTTGGCAAAATTTTTTTATGAAGTGCATTTTGCATTTCAGCAGTTTGTCTGTGCTGGTTCGTCAGAAACAGTTTTGATGATTGGTATTAAAACCATTGAGCCTTTTTGCTGGCCTTTCTCTGTACCAGCTGTGGTAGTTTGTACATTACAGTCATTTGAAATGTTTGCTAATCTTTAAGCACAGTTTTATCAGAGAAGCTGGAGTTTCTGTCGACCAATCGAAAACAGTTTCTGCGTGGATGGTAAACATTTTGCGATTGTGAATGGATATCAGAATGCTTTTGAACTTTTTCACCAACATAATTCTTGACATCACACTTGTCACTTTTATGCGCTTTGATATATGAATTGCGTAAGCCTTCAAGATTATTTTTTTTTTTGTTTTGTTTACATTCCCATACTAATTTTTAAAGTGTCTTCATAGAAATGTTTGGATTCTACCTCATCATGGAGAAATGACTTTAAACGTGGTTCTTTGGGGAGTCATAACTCTAATGCAACTGTTGTGAACGTTTTTGGAACAGTTGCAAAAAACATTTTGAACCCGACTTTTAAGTATCTTCGACAAATAATGGTAGCAGGTCTTCTCTCACAGTCTCAGCTTTTATTGCTTTTTATTCAAATGATCATCAAATGATGGAATGCAAAAAACATTGTGGATTTGTTATTTGAATGGTGAGAGTGACACTTGTTTTTCTTTTCAGACATGTTGTTTAAACTTATCCAGTCCCAGTATGGGCAGCACTATTTCAGGACTCTGCAAACAAATAGTTCTCAGCTGTAATCAGATGTCCTTTAACTAGTTTATTGACTTATCTTATAATTTCATATTAGCATAGCTCAAAATACCCTTTTAAACTGGATAATGGATATTGCACTTGGACATAAAGCATTTCCTGAGCTCTCCGTTATATGAGTCAATGATTGTACTAACCTATAATAACACTCATACGTAATGTGGGATTTTCACTCTCTATAAAAAGAAATCTGTAGGAAATTAGGATCGTATTTGAAAACATCCTAGCAATGCCACTGTTTTGCAGTAGTTTTGGTTTATTTGATGTTATTTTGTTTTGTAATTCTTGTCCAAAGGTTCATTTATTGGTGGCATCCACAAATGGACTTTCCTTGTGGGAGATGGTCTGTTACACTGTATACTATGATACAAGATATGCTTTTTCTTTTTCATAATAAAAAGATTTATGACATTCTGAGCTCGATTTCTTTCATCTGTCAAGTTCTGTCAAACATTTGACTGAAGATCAGCGTTCGCTGGTGCTTCACAGATGGATCATTCTACAATTATGGTGACATTCCCAGCTGTGTTTTATTTCCGAAATGAAACTCATCAATCATGCATTATACCTAATGTGCAAGATTAATTTATTTATTTTTCTCTCATTTCTGACAAGGTCATACCAAATTATGGGATTTTAAGAAAGCATTTAATTTACCGTTATATGCATTATTTTAATATGTAGTGTTTGTTTTAATATGTATTTTCATATTGGGTTAACATCACTAACATTAAAATTAATTAATTAATTATTTATTATTATATATGTATGTGTATATATATGTGTGTGTGTGTATATTTATATATATATATATATACATACACATACATACATACATATATATGTATATGTATATATGTATATATGTTGTTTTTAATTTTGACATTTATTGCATTTTTATTTACATACACTACCAGTCACGTTTTTGAACAGTAAGATTTTTAATGGTTTTTAAAAACAATTTTCTGCTCACCAAGCCTGCATTTATTTGATTCAATAAAGCAAAAGCAGTAATATTGCGATATATTTTTACTATTTAAAATAATTGCTTTCTATTTGAATGTATATTTTAAAACAATTTATTCCTGTGAGCAAAGCTGAATTTTCAGCATCATTACTCCAGTCTTGTGTCACATGATCCTTCAGAAATCATTCTAATATGCTGTTCAAGAAACATTTATTATTATTATTTTTAATATCATTATTATCAATATTTAAGAAGAAATTATAGAGAAATTATAGAAATTAATACTTTTATTTAGCAAGGATGCATTAAATTGATCAAAAGTGATGATAAAGACATTTATAATGTCAAAAAAGATTTCTATTTCAGATAAATGCTGTCCTTCTGACCTTTTAGTTGATCAATGAAACCTGAAAAAAATCTACTCTGTTTTCAACATAATAATAATAATAATAATAATAATAAAAATTTTGAGCAGCAAATCAGAATATTAGAATGATTTCTGAAGGATCATGTGACTGGAGTAATGATGCTAAAAATATAGCTTTGAAATCACAGGAATAAATGACGTTTTAAAATACATTAAAATAGAAAACAATTCTTTTAAATAGTACAAATATTTCAAAATTTTACTGTTTTTGCTGTACTTTGAATGAAATAAATGCAGGCTTGGTGATCAGAAGAGACTTCTTTAAAAAACTACTTCTAACTACTTGAAAAAATGTCACATTAGCCATATTATAGAGCAGTGAGATGTATATTCCCATGCCAGAGATTGAATCATTATAAAGTAATTTACGCAAAAATTAAATTTGCTGAAAATTTACTTCTCCTCAGGCCATCCAAGATGTAGATTACTTTGTTTATCAGAAGAGATTTTGACTAATTGCACAAATAGCAGGTGATGTAATGCTAAATGTAGAGGAAGAAAGAAACTCATCTACATCTTGGATGGCCTGAAGGGGAGTACATTTTCAGCAAATTTTCATTTTTGGGTCATTTATGCCATTTCAAGTTACTGTTAAAAACTGTTGTAAGACATATTTTGATTTCTAAAGGAACTGTGGACATTGCAGTTCAATTATTAGCCATCTGAAAGTGAGTGACAGACAACGTGCAACTGCTAAGAGATTTTACACTGATGTCGTTTTCACTCTGACCACTAGATGGTGACAAACCTTCACAGTTTCCAGCAGCCACAAATCTTTTAAATTCACCTAAGAGCATTTCCTCTATATTATCTCATCTTTCTTTTGCACAATATTGTGTAATGCTGACACAAGTAAGCCAGAAACACTGCACAAGCGCCATTTACCAGATGCTTTAATGCGCTTACGTGCTCTTTGACATGGTCTCTCTGCACATGCAGCATTATATACTGTGCCCGCCATCTGCTGGTTTTCATTTAGCACATTTGTTTGTGGTTTCTTTGTTTATTTGGTAGTCCTTCAATGACTTTTGAATGCTTTTCGGTGCAAAATGTTTGAGTCGTGTAGCTTTCAGTAATTACTTGATAACCCCTTTTGAAGTGTTTTGAAGGTGCCGTCATGCTGTGCATGTCAATAAGCTGTATAGTGACATTATCAAGACCTCCTCCTTAAAATGACGCCCCCTGCAGATAAACAGACTCAATTAGATTCCATACGGCTTTTCTAGCATGTTCCGCCAATTGAAGTCAAATCAAATAATGATGAAATATTGAGCGTATATGACTGGAGGGGATTATTTCTGTGGATGTGTCCCTGTATCAACCAAAGCCCTGCATTTGATATTTTCCAGAGAGCATGTTTCCGATAGGATCAGCAGATTGGAGGTGCATCACAGTGTTGCCTAAAGGCAGGGAGATTCCTCGTAGCTTTTTTCCCTTGGAAAACTTCTGATCTGTTTTCCCCCTATGTGCCCTGTGCCCTTTTAGCATATGGCTGAACCTTGACTGGATTACTCAAAGTCTCAAAGCAGGAATGTGGCATTTCAGTAGGACTTTAAGATGTCTCTGGCTCAATCTGTTTCTGTGGTGTAACCTTAAAGAAAGCATGGTTCGATGATAGATTCACTTCTGAAACAGGCCCGACGCCTCGGTTTCAGTGTGCTACACAGTGCTTTCTGACAGTGATTTATTTTTAATCTACTTTAATTCTCGAAGAATCACCGTATTATTGATTGCTAGTTTCACTTATAGTTTTCTTAAAAGCAGAGTTTTAGCGACAGTGGCATCTTTATTGGATAAAATTGATGCAAGATGCTTTTATTTTGTTTTGTATCATCAAAACAAGCTTTTACTCTTCCAATTACAATGTGACTTGTGACAGTGATCTATTGTTAGGCAGCATAGACCTTCAGCACTGGAAACATCAACAGGTTGAATTTACTTAAAATCTTTGAGTAAACTACCTCAAGTTTACCCAGTGTGGTAATGACAAAACATAAACTTAACCATTTAAGATGACTGCCAGCAAGTGGACTCAGGTTTACCTTAAATGATTGTTGTTTCTACTTAATTCATGTTTTTCAGTAAAAATATCTAAACAAGATGAATTGCTTGTGAAACAACTTGTATTGCTTGTAAAATAAAAAAAAAACTTGTAAAATATCCACAAGATGAAGTCAAGATAAATTTTTATTCTAACTATGGACTACGTTGACAAGAGTGATGTAGAAGTATTCACTATGAAGCTTACATTGGTGATGTACTGAAGAGAAAACTGATTTCACAGTAAATGATCTAATTTCTTTCTTAAGATTTATTTTTTGGCATTTCGCCTTTATTACGGACAGGACAGATCAGAAAGGACAGGACATGAAGCGGGTGAGAGATGTGGGGCGGGGTCGGGAAAGGTCCTCAAGTCGGGATTCGAACACGGGGCGCCCGGAGCCAAGCCCGGATTAACCATACGGGCAACTGGGCAATTGCCCAGGGGCCCAAGACATCTAAAGGGCCCAGGACAGCAAGGGCACGAGCAAAATACTGTATCTGTAATCTCCCGCTTTATATTTAACAAACTGTCCACCTGGGCTTTTGCGCTGCACAGAGATATGCTGCGCTGCCTATGACTTTGAACGTGAGTTGAGAGCGGTTGAGAGTCAGTCTCATGCGGACTGACCAATGAAGAGAGGGCCTCAAGTTAAGACCCTCTCCTCATTGGTCAGTCCGCATGAGGTGGGTCAAAGCTTACGCCGAGCCCGAGCGCGTTACGTGACGTCAGGCATTGCTACAACAGAAAAAAAAATCAGACACAATGGAGAAGCTAAGTGGGAGCGCGAAGCGAAAATTAAAAAAGGAAAAGGACATCAGAAACGCTGAAAATTTAAAGTATATACCTAAAATAGGTAATTTCTTCACTCCTGTTAATGTTGCCGACAGTTCTGTTAAGTCAGCTTCCGTCAACGACGAGGATAACTCAGCTAGCCAGGACTTTTCTACACCGCCTGCGGCAGCTTACGTTTACAGCCCGGAGAGCGAAGAGCCAGCACCAACTTCAAGCAACAACCCAGAGGCCGCGAGTCTGATCGTTGAGGGAAGCGGTGATGGCGGTGGCGGGTCTCCAGTCTCACCGCCGGTGACACCTGAGCCGCTTGTCCAGTCTGGGAGCAGCCCCTGCATCTCAACGCCTCTACTCCCGGGGGATCCTGCACTGTGGGGAGCCGTTACGGAGCGGCTCCGGGAAGAAGCGGTTTACCGAGGGCCTGCAGCTTTCCAGAACCGGGCCTCCAAGTATCCTGCATCGGTAAGGGAGTCCGGACTTGGAAGTAGGACACGCTCCCTCACCAACGATCTGCTTCACTGCCGGCTCCCAAACAATGAAATTGTGCCAAGGGAATGGCTTCTTTACTCGCCATCAACCGGATCAGTTTATTCTTCAGAGAAATTGTTTTGTGTATTTAGTATTGTGTAGTGTATTTATGTAGCACTAAAATGTTTAACTGGTTAATCGTGCTATAACATGTTGTTGTTCTATTTTAAAACAAGTTAAATGAGCTTAGGATCAAAATGTTTATGATCAAATAGTGATACTGCATTTTATTTTTTATTTTTTCCTTAAGGTGCCAGCTTTATGAAAATGCTGTAAATTGTTGTGGAGGGATAACTGGCAGATTTCAAATTGTTTGTGTTGGACTAATAACTTGATTGCCTTGTCTTCTGTGATAGCTCTATCAATTCCATACATTTCTATTGGGAATAAGTGTTGTTAAATAAACGATGGTTTGAAAGTGGTTGCTTATCTATTCATTTTTTGTGAAAATGGAGGATACTTCCCTCCCTCTCAATGTAGTGGGTCAATTTTACCAGATTATACACAGATGCTGATGTGTTTTGTTTTCATAGCATCATATGTGAGTGAATGTCTTTGATAGGGGACATAGTAGTGCATTTGTAGTTCTATGAGCATTTATATATTTGTAAATCAAAATATGATGAAAGTTAGGATTTGAAGTATGTATATTACAGTAATATATTCTATACATGACCATATTATGGTGATCCTGGGGTCGTGATGATGGGGCCCTTGAATATTGTTGCCCAGGGTACAACAAAGTGTTAATCTGGCCCTGCCCGGAGCACAACTGCGTTATATGTCGGCGCGCTGGCCACAAGGCTATCGGTGCCGACAATGATCTAATTTCAACAGTAAGAAAGAAAGTGTTTTAAAGGTTGTTGTTTTGTAGAACGTCACAGTTATATATGATATGAGAACAGTAGGGTCTGCAGATAGGGAGTACGTGTTATTTAATAAAAATATAATTATATTTTCAGAATGACAGATTTTTTCTTAGTCAGTGGGATGAAATGTCCCCAGGCGGCAATGGCTGTAGTAACTCTGTTCTGAACATCAAATTTTCCATCAAATGTATTCTGACTAGTTGGCTGAATAAAATATTTGGATTTTATATTTAAAAATTACCCCAAATTAGCATCAAGTGGCTATTTAGCTAGCCAGTTAGCATCAGCTAACTATTTTTTTTCAAACACGCTATTACATTATAATAGCGTTTCCCTCCAACTCACTTTCTACCCTATATTATATGAATATATTTCATTTTTCTCCATATAATGGACTGCTATGGTGCCCCGATTTTGAACTTCCAAACAGTGATACAGGGTGATTTTGAAGTTGAGGGAGAACATGAGATGGGAGTTTTTTGACATACCCTAACTGTCACGAAACGGAACAAAAACAGTCCAGGCAGAGAAAGACAAGACGAGCGTTTGGCATTAAAAAGTACATAAGTTGTATTATTTTTATGAAAATAACCGGTTACACTAGATAAGACCCTTCTTCCTCGGCTGGGATTGTTTACAACCGCATTTGGGATAGTTTGAAGCGGCATTTAAACTGCATTTTGGAAGTTCAAACTCGGGGCACCATAGCAGTCCATTATATGGAGTAAAAAACTTTTTTTTTGGTTAAAAACAATTTATTTCAATGGAATTCGACTGGTAGGTCTATGACAATAGAGTGTTTTCATGACGTGCCATCAATCGGCCATATTGAATGTAAAAAATGCCACTCAACCGAACAAAACTCACATATTTACCCAGATAGCACACATCTGCAAGACGTCTGTTAAGGATCTCTTGATCTGGAAAGCATCTGCTGTGTACAAACGTCTGCCAGACATCTGTAAGATTTTAGTTTTACATATATTCTAAATCATAAACATCTTAAAGACATCTACAAGATGTCTACTTTACATCTGATAGAAAACGTCCAACAGACATATTGCAGATGAGTAAACTATGTCTTACAGATGTCTTGCAGATGTAAATACAGACGTCAAATAGACGTCAGATGTATGTGTGCTATCAGGGTAGCTGGTTATTGCTACTGAAAATGGTCAATTATTGTCATTTTTTGGGATGTACTAATTGGTCGGACTGGAAAAAACATTTGGAGCACTATAGACTGCCAAAAGTTATTAACAAATCAAGAAGAGTGCAAAAAAAAAATGGAATAAAAGGCGTTTGTGGTTGGCCAAACTGAATCTTGACAACATTCGTGTTTGGTCTTATCATTTCCGGTCAGGTAAGTGAAATATCAGGCTAATATCTAAATTAATACTGCTTGCCCTGTTGAAAAAACCAGCATATGCTGGTAGGTATGTTTTGATGCTGGTTTAAGCTGGTCCTTTGCTGGTTTTTGCTGGTCATGTTGCTGGTCAAGGAGCAGCATGAACCAGCAAAGGACCAGCATAAACCAGCTACGTATCTTTACCACCTACTTACTTTAGTTTGTCAAAATATTGTGTCCTTTACTACTTACTAAGTCCTTCTCTATATGATATAGCAGCTTCCACAATTTTTTTTCCGTGGTTTAGACAGCATAAATTAGCAGAACAACTTATTCAGCAGTACATTAACCATGAAATCAGGCTGTTGTTTACATCCAAGTATCGACAATATGGCTGCGCATCTGGCAAACCCTCTATTAGAGATTAACTTGAAATCTACAGATAACCTTAATACACAGTCACACAATGTTCATGTTGTTAACGTTAACAGTTTGAAAACAAAGTATAACAATAATAATAATTTGCATTGTTTGATTTGAGCTAACTTTGCGATCGTTGGATTTAATCACCATTGGTATTTATTGTAAAACTATTTTTTTTAAGTGGTCAGTACAACTAGGAGACATGTTACTTACTTGTTCAGATGACATTTTCTGATGAAACTTCTTATTTTGTACATACTTATAAGACATAGTATTTATAATTCCGGCGTACAGTGAACGTCCACACTGGTGCGTTGACTGACAGCCCACATATACACCTCAAAACATTAGATTCATCCGCGCTGAGGAGCCGTGCCGATGCACAACCCACGTAAATAAGACAGAATTCCGCAAATAACATCTGCAATTGCACGTTTTCAAACAGAGATGGCGACAAAGACGCAAAATTGTTAATCATTATTGTTAATTTTTCAGACTTTTTTATTATATATACTAGACTGTAATAAGCTTAAAAAACATTTTAAGAAACAAGTCTTGTTTTGAACTGAGCTTACTATGATTAATCTGATTCGTCTTCAAAACTTGACTGTTCTCTAAACATAATTAGAAGAGAGTGGCTGCAGACATAAAATATTTGGACACGTGTTTGTGTGTGTAATTCAACAGAGCAGTGTTATTTTCATTTGAAATATCAAATCTATCCATTAGGCTGAGATAATGATGGAAACATGTTTCATCTTTTGAAATGCTTTTACTTAGCGCTCGAACGTTATTTCATCTATCCGCTTGGCAAGCCATTAAACGCTGCTGTATTAATTCAATCCAAATGATCACACGTGTTGCCCGTTACAGCATCTCGTAAGTCTGGAAAGTGAGTCATGATGAGTGTTGATCTCTACGGAATCAACGATTTATTTATGGTCTGCATGGGCCATGTTAGTTTGGCAGTTTCAAAGACTTCCATTCAGCCAGTGATGCCGTCAAACCTGCGTCACTTGACTAGAGCAAGGCGACCATCACATGACGCCTCTTAGCTCCTTGTCGTTTCATGTGGGTGCTATCTGAGAGACTCTTTCAGCGGCGTAACCGCCCAGAAGGGGAGACGCGCTTGGGTTTTCACCACGGCCGGGGAAGAGAGGATGAATGCGTTTTAAAATGTAACGTGTTTTGTTTAACGCTGGTTGGTGGCTTTTCTCTGAAAGCTAATAGAGAGGACGGGGTCAGCCACATTCAGCATGCCATTGTGCAACAAAATCACACTGTTTACTCTGATCGGGGTGAAACTCGAGGGGATTTTGAGAGCCGGTTGATGTCCGAGGGCATGAGGCCTTTTCATCGCTGCATGACTCAGATAAAGCCCGACAGGGAACGTCCCTCCTGTGGAGAATTGGGAATTCTCCAAGCAGTTTCTCGCTTTCCCTCCCCGTGTAGTCCTGCAAATGACTCGAAATTGATTCGTATCTCCCACACTTTCCACACTATTCTGGCTTCTTACCAAATCGTCCAGTCGTCCATCATCTTGTCCCATGGCGAGTGACCGTGTGAGATCCTCCGTCCAGCAGAAAGTTCATGGCATTTATTGCTCGTAATGGATTGATTGGATGATTGTGTAATTCGATTGGATATCCAGTGGCTGGCAGGAAACTTTAACCAATTGAATCTGAGTGCTGTTCAATTAATGAGAAGATTAGATAATGCAGTTGAGAGGTTTGCTGTTCTTAACATATTCTTACTTCAATAGGGTGATGATGCTTTACAGAATGATGCTCAATCTGAATGTAAACAAGAGCCTGTTAATACAGTATGTTGGCACTTCCACCCAACAACAAATTTAGGAGCTTTCATTTGTAGAAATGCCCATCCGATGCGTGCTTCTGTTCCTTTTTAACTTTTGCTTTGGCAAAGAAGTTATGCCAGATATGAATTAGGCATGATTATACAAAACTGCATGTGTAATATTGGTTTTGTAATCGGGGCTGTGATTCAGTGCTCTCATAAACTTACATTAAATGTTCCCATTCGCTTAAGTGTTGCTCTCAAAGCTGTAATTACCCCTCTTTTATAACACGCTTTTATTACCTCTGAAATATTTTCACATGCAACGTTACGCACATTGGCTCATTGTTCACAGCCCGCGCATTTAACGAAATGTCTGTTTTATATGGATGCCCTTAGCATTACCTCCCACTAAAATTTTACAGCACGCCTGTGAAGCTGCATGCAATGTGATCTCACGTATTATGGCTTTTTCTCCTTTACAAGGCTCTGTTTTGAGCTTTGCTCTGTGCTTTGCCATACAAAACACTTACTGTGGCGCTATCAGATAATAATACAGTGGTGTTTTAATATATATATAGAAATATACACGATCCCAGCCGAGGAAGAAGGGTCTTATCTAGCAAAATAAGTTATTTTGTAAAAAAAAAAATAAAATAAAATAAATAAATAAATTGTACAAATTTATATACTTTTTAACCTCAAACGCTCATATTGTCTAGCTCTGTGATGCACATGCATATTCTGTGTAATCCGGGTCAATACAGTAGGTTGAAAAACTCCCATCTCATTTTCTCCTCAAACTTCAAAATCGTCCTACATCGCTGGAGAAGTACCAACCCAGTGTTTACAAACTGAAAGTGCAAAGAAGGTCAAATGTCCTTTACAAAAAAAGGTAAAACAGCGATGTAGGGCGATTTTGAAGCTGTATTATACTGCATTTTGGAAGTCCACTATACAAAGAAAAGTCCTGAAATGTTTTCCTCAAGAAACATAATTTCTTTAAGACTGAAGAAAGAAACTCATGAACATCTTAGATGGCAAGAAGGTGAGTAAATTATCTGTAAATTTTGTTCTGGAAGTGAGCTACTTCTTAAAATAATAGTACTTCTATGTTGTATGGCTCAAAAAGATCACTGTAAAAATGCTAAATTTGTAAAGAAATTATCTGGGTTTAATACAAGTTGAGGTCAAACAACTGCATTTGTGGCATAATGTTGATAACCATAAAAAATTACTTTCCTTCAATTTCCTTTTTAACTATAGTAAAGCATTTACAGTGAAAGTAAATGGGGCCATGGAGTTTTATAAAAGCGCTTACCTTAATTATTTTAAAACTTTCAGATTTTTAAGCTATAAAGCAGTTTAAATGATTTTACAGCCTTTGTTATTATCTATCTATATGATAAATCATAAAATCAAGCTGATTACTCACTAAGAACTCTCACAGATCATGTTTTCAGGTCATTTCAAGTCTTATTTTGACGTAACAACATGGTTATATATAAGTGTGTGAGTTGTTTACTTTTTTAAAATAAGCCTTTCCATTAACGCCATTATATTGTTCATTCAGACTGATTCATGAATGTGCACGAACACAAGAGGCGGGATTTATCGCATTAACCAATCATAGCCGAACATAACTAGTCATATCCAATCATAACGCAGTGAAGACATTGCTTCCTCTCACGTAACTTTCCCCCATTCATTCTCAATTACTCCCTACCAAACCAGAGATTGTCTTACTATAGGGAGATAAGAGGGCCTGTATTACTATTGGAGAAAGCGTAATGGTGTGTCCCACCATGTAACCAATCACATTACAGCCTTGATGTCATACAGGCTTAATGCCATAAGAATGAATGAGAAGTGCCGTAAGCTGAATCCCCCCCCCGTCACAAAAAATCAGTGACTTCTTTCATAAAACATTTTTTTTTGTCATGGTAAAGTCTAAAAACAGTTAAATCCAAAAGTATTGTTTAGTGTAAAACATGTTGAAGATAAGCAGATAGGCTGTTGATTCATTAAATGATAAGCTGTTTCCTCTAAAAAGCTGTTTATTCAGTGCAGTAAAACCTCTCCTCCATTGATATCCATTAAAAAAAAAAACTCTGGTCTCATTTCCCACATACTGCCAGACTGGAAGCATTAACTTTAGCCGTTAACACTTTTTCCACTAATGGTTGCAGGCTTTGCTTCTAGTGGCTTTGCACCAAGCTCATGGCGCACTTTAGGGGGTCTGTTAAAACTCAATGGGCTCAGAGGAGGTGAGAGAGACGTGGACTTCTGTTGTAATTTCATCTGCTGGTGTCGCTGTTGGACAGTGTGTCTTTAGAAAAACAAGTGATTTATATACTTTTTAATGTTAATGTTAATATATATATATATATATATATGTGTGTGTGTGTGTTATCTGTCTATCCACACTATAAATGCTAGTTTACAATATACAGTGTGTATAAAACAATATTTTAATAATGCAATGCATGCAAGGCAATGCAAAAGAAAGTTTAAATTTTAACTATACTGTTTAAATGAAATTTTTTGCAAGTAAATAATTTGAGCCTAATTTGAGATCTTGTGATTTGCACTGAAAAACCGCAAGGCTTCTGTGTGACATCAAACATGATTAATGCCAGACAGGGGAATTTTTGTTTGAAAACAGTTATTATTTTTGTAAAACCTGTTTGTCATGTGCTGTTCTATTTGTCATGCCAAATTACTCACTTCTGCTTGCAATTGTTTTTGTAATCAATTATGTTTTGAGTTGTTTTATGTAACATTTGTGTTGTTTATTATCATTTCGTGCAGATAACTTTTTTGTGTTAAGTGTCTCAGAGAGCACAAGCTTGGCTTCCTACGTAAAACATATTTGTCTTAATTCTGTTGTCTAATGCACATCTGCTCTATACATTTTTAAATTAGGCCCTGTGCCATTCTTATGTGACAGAACCTTATGTCAAACCACTTAAAGCCCATGTAAAAACCTCGCTTGTTGGTTTTCAACAAGGCAAAGTGCTTTTTACGGAGATGGAGTTGATCCATGATCTATGGTTCGGGGAGAATAATGGAATACTTGGGTGGTGGGGAATATTGACTAAAACACTGAAGTTAGTTTTACACGTCATTTGTCTTCGGAACAGCTTAGGGATTGTCATAATGAAGATAAAAGGCATCTTATGGTAAAAAAAGCGCACGGAAGCATGCAAATGAACTTCCATTCTTGATCTACGGCTGACCCTGCAATAAGGTCACGTATCAGATTAGCACTCCAAACCGGAAAAGAGTTTCTCCTTGACTACACAGATTACAGCAGAGCTCCACCGGCAGAGGAGTCTGGCTTCCTTATCAAAAACATGCCAGAAGATGGTAAGCGAGGTTCGATTAGCTTCAGGAACAGAGATAGGTCTTTGAACACATGATAGATTCAAGCTGGAGTGTGTTAATTCAAGATTCAGCCCCATAATTAATCTGCCCTTTTCTCTGTTTGCTCTTGATAGACAACACGGGGTGAATGTGGGTATTATCTTCTTGTACTTTCTGTGACAGTTTGAGTCTCGGTAAACATCTACACTCAACAGTTTGCTGAGTGCAACGATTAGCATATCAACAAACTGACGAGACACACATATTTATATGGCCGGTCTAACTGATCGGCAAAAGCTTTCAGAACTAGTCTGCAACTGTGATAATCAAGGAATGTGCACATTGACTAATTAAAGATTGAGACTGATATGTTTCTTTGACAGCATTCGTAACATGATGTTTATGCCACAGAAAATCATGTAGAATTTTCCTTCATTTCATAAAAACAAACACAACATAAATTGCAAGACATGGCTGGTCATGTGATCTCAATATGGCAGCACCCACGAGAGAGCAACCTGCTGATTGCTTTTGGAGATTTAACTTTGAATAGACAAGGCTGGTAAGTGATTTTTTTAGTTTTAAGTTAACAAATAATGTTAAGGTTTGTGGCTATGCTTTTGAAACTCTACACTAAACTCTGGTGGGTTAAATGTTTTTACCAAATCTGCTGGGTTACTTTATTTAAGTCAGCTATTGTTTAACAATTACTATATTGCTGGTTTAAAATGGACTGAAACTTATAAAAACACACACAGAGTTACTAGAGGCAACAGCAATAATCAAAAGATGAACATTTACTATTAAGCAAGAACACATGGAAAAAATACAAGACAAATTTAATTTATTTGGATGAATACAGCATAGTTTACAATATTACTTACATTTAAATTGTTTAACAAGCATTTTAGACATAAAAAATGTAACATTTAAAAGTAGAATTTTAATTCAATTTAATTTAATTCAACTGTTCTCTGTAATCGCTTTTTACCGAAATAGCGCTAACTCTCGTGCCGGTGTGTCACTGAAATCTGAGCCAGTGAAGGGCTGTTGTTGGCCGGGGGAACTACAAACAGACTGACTGGAAATGATATAAACAATCATGAATGTTGTCAAGATTTTTGCCCTGGAAATCCTGGTTCAGTTTGGCCAACCACAAACGCCTTTTGCTCTCTTCTCCTTTTGGCAGTCTATAGTACTCCAAATGTTTTTCCTGGTCCGACTGATTAGTACTGCCCAAGACATGACAACAACTGACCAATTTCAGCAGGAATAATCAGCCAAATTTGTGAGTTACGTCTGGTTCAGTGAAATTGTTTATGTTCAGTGCCACCAATATGGTCGATTAAAGACACGTCGTGAAAACACTCAATATGTGCTGGCCTTTTCAACAGGGATGATAAATTGAACTCTTATGAATGTCTTATGAAAGGTTAGTGTATTCAAGCTCAGCAGCCTTTTATTCAAATGATAAAGTTTGTATGAATTTTGCTTACTTAAGGAGAGATATTTCTCAGAAGGTTCTTGAGTCAAGCGAGGTGAGAACAGTGTTCATCATGGAGTGAAAGCAGGTCTTATGTCCTAGTGCTTTGTTTGGGTGCAGCAAGGATTCTTTCTAAGAGCTTTAGGTCCTTACGCTTTCTGCTCCAGATGCTTTTAATGAATCTTCTCTGTGACCGTTCAATAGCTCACCTAAAAGAATTGCTGCTACCAGTGTTTGACAGCTTAATTGGTCCAAGTCTACTTCTCAGTGATACGTTGTGAATAACATTGATAACTGCCTTAATTTCACTTTCCACAGTGCACAGATTGTCAGTTTTGTTTTTTCACGAAGCTTCTGTCATTTTATCCATTTATCCAAAATTGGAGAAATCATAATCCTCAATATGGCAGCTGTCTTACAGTGAAAAAAAGCCAATAATCTTTTTACACAGCCATCCCCTGCTGCTTTACATTATTTAAAAGTAACATTAACAAGCAATTCTAGATATTTCAGTCTTCCCCCCTTTTAAGTAGGAGCTGCTTGATTCTTCACTCTGAACTACCAGGGATTATGTTTTGTCCTCTAGTGTTATATTATCAACATAATTTGACACAATCAATCATATTTTAGCTGTAGAAACAGTTCTTTGATGATGAAAATCAATATATATTGATACAGCCTTCGGTTCAGATTGTAAGAGTCAGTAGGGCATCGTATTTTGGAGCCTTTGGTTTGCTTTGGTGAGATAAAATTGGCTGTTCGGCCAAAAATTGGAATTTCATCATTATTTGCTGCTTCAAACCTGTCTGAATGTCTTTTTACTTGGAACAGGCTTGTTTTAAAATAGTTAAAGTGAATAGGAACTGAGGCTGTCAAACATATGTAGGATGCAAAAGCACCATAATAGTTTGATACAAGTGGACTATAATTAAATCTTAGTATAATTGCCATAATTAAATATCCTTATAATTTTGCACTCATAACCACTGATAAACCTTCAGCTGCAAAACTGAATCATTAAGTCTGATTTGTAAATGAATCATTCAGACTGGGTTTGTGAACTGGATCACCTGGTTAACCAATTAGACATGACTATTGCTTTTTCACTTTTGTTATATTGAAAAGATTGGCCAGGATATTTTAAAGAATGTCTGCTTCGGTGTTACTCAGACATAAGTGAGTCATACAGGTTTAAAACAACCTAAGTGTGAATACTGAGAGTTTTCATTTTTGTGTGAACTATGCCTTTAAGAAAACATTTAAAGCAACTTAGTACTGAAGGAAGAAACTTTTCTCAAACACAGGTCGAAGGGTCGTGTTCATTCATGTTTGACACTGCTCATCTCTGCGGGATTCTGATTCTCAGCATGAATCTATCTTGTGAGAAGGAAAAAAAAAACCCTTGAGCTTCAGTGCACTTAGCTTGAAAGTGTTCCCTTGGACTTGAATTTAATTTTGAGGCAGTAACATTTTCTTTGAAGTGTTATATCACATTATGGTGGCTTCCTGTTGAGCAGTGTGGAGGGGAAGGGATTGACTTCATGTGAGGCCTGATCATCTCTAAGATTAGTCATTTTCTTTCTTTCCCTCAATTTAACACATCATCTACCAAAACACATTAAACAGTATTTAACAAGCTCCACAGAGACGCCAGCATGTACACATTTTACTTACTCCTTGCATGATGTTATCATTCTTATTTTGCTGATATATTTTAGTCTCATTAAAAGGCAGTTTCATAAGGAAAGTGTTGCTGTAGCAACTGATGTCCAGTACCACCAATCCACAAATCTATTTTAAATATACTACTTTAGAGATTTTTTGATTCTCTAAATCTCTCAAACGTTAATGTAGTGTCATTACGATTTAATGTAAAATAACTGGAAAACACATTAAAAGTGGCCCATGTGGCTAAGCCAGATGGTGGCAGATAGTCTGTTGACATAATCATGCGGGTTTAGAAGACTTTGAATGGTACTTTTATGGTACTTTCATGGTCTTTTGTATTTTTTGGTCATTTTTGGATCCTGTCACTAAAAATCAGTTTTGACTTTCATTGAAAAAGAGCAGCTTGTCATTCTGTCAAAACTATTTGTTTCCATGGCTTACATACCAGTGTTAATTTCATTGACAAATAATTTTCGTCATAATGTTCACAGACGAAATCGAGACTATAATGAAACAAAAACTCGTTTTGAATGACAAAAACTATGACAAAAAAATCTATTAACATTTTCATCAACAACTAAAAACAAGACGAAAATGTTAGGGAGGGACGATTTGGGAAGAGATTCATTCAGAACAAATCCGCTGCGTGGTTAAGAGGTTAGATGCACACATTTTATGTACATCTCGGAGACGTCTATTTGACGTCTGCATTTAGATCTGCAAGACGTAGTTTGCTCATCTGCAATACGTCTCTTGGATGTTTCCTATCAGATGTCAAATAGACATCTATTAGATGTCTTTAAAATGTTTATGATTTAGAATGCATGTAAAACTGACATCGTACAGATGTCTGCCAGGCTTTGTACACAACAGATGCTTTCCAGATCTTTAACAGACATCTTGCAGACATACGTGTGCTATCTGGAAGCCTATCGATCTTTCCGGCGGGACAAAGGCTGCATTCTATTTAAAAATGTAAATATCTGGGAGTAAGAGAAGAGCATAGATGAATTTGATGAGGCAAAAGAGAACTCGGTCCGGTTTTCTGAGCGCAGACATAAGCAGTGGCTCTCACACAGCGTACGAGTACTCATTCGCTTCGCATGAATGGAGAAATACACACAAAATGATGGCAAATTGTCTGTTTTTAAGGAGTATTCATGTAAACACACTCGGTTACATCTTAGGTGAATGTAAACAGTTGGGAGAATATCAGATGTGTGTCAGTACATTGCATCCATGCATTCGGTTTTAAAGGGACAGCAGCCTTAGTTGCCATTGTCTGTGGCATTGATGTTAATCAAGCAACAAAAGGAAGACAGTAAATCACCCACTGTTCTTGACTGAATCACTTATTAGCCCTAATGAAGATTAATCTAAATTTATTTATAGGGAAAAAATATGTCTGCTTGAAAGAATGAAGAATGCATAATTAGCCTATTTAGCCATTGACATTTCATTGAAAAGAAGAAAATGTTCGTTTCTTTATGAGAAGTGATTTCATTTAATTTTAATATAAAGGCATGTTGCGTGTCACAGCAGTTATATCAGTGTCTATCTTGATAAAACCTTAATATCAAACCTATTAAAACCTTAGAGAAATGTTTAAAATCTTAAGATATTTAGTCGACTAAAACTAGACTGAAACTAAAACAATTCAGATGACTAAAATATGACTAAAACTAAATGGCATTTTAGTCTATATCAAAATTTCCTGTCAAAATTAACACTGTTACATACAGATTTTGTACTACATGAGGTTGAGCACTTAATGACAGAATTAGCATTTGACCCTAAAAGTTTAGCTTTGGGTAAATTGACAATTCTCTAACACCAGTTGAAAAAGCCATCAAAGTGTTGATTTGGTGGCGCAGGATAAAAGTTGCTAAAGTGGTGTTTCTTAATGAGGGTGTTTTGCTTATTTCAAAGCATGTTGAATTTAAAAGGCCTCACAAGAACGTTTGTGTCTGGCTGTGGAGATGCTATTTAGAACTCCTCAGTTCTTGTGGATAATGAGGTATAAAAATGTATTGTCTGATGTCTGATTCAGGATGCTTGCTGATTATCATTTGGGATAAAGTAACCGACAAATTCCTATTTGAATTCTTAGCACTTAATTAAAGGGCTCAACTATTTTGATGGGATAATCTATAGGTCCTTTTTTTAATTCAGTGATTAAAGGTGACCTATTATGTCCCTTTTTACAAGTCTCTGATGTCTCCAGAGTGTGTATATGAAGTTTTTAGCTTAAAAAAATGCACAGATAATTTTTTATTGCCACTTTTAGGGTATGAGCCAGGGTATTTGTCTCTAAATGCAAATGAGCTGGTGTTCACAGCCCCCTTTTCAGAAGAGGGTGGAGCTTCAAAAGCAGTTTTTAGCCTTATATGTTTGAACCGGAGACTGTTTAGCCAGTCAACTAATTGTACTGTGCATAATAAATGCGCGTTTATGAATTACACAAACGGAGAGCACAGCGTGATAAAAATAACAACGTAGCTGGTCTCACTATGCCATTTTGTGCTATCACAAACTTTATAAGTCCCACTTGTGATTATCAGCTCAACAAATTCAAGCGGTCCACTTCACATAGCTTTCATTTAGAATTTTTAACTACCACATTCCTATTTACGATCATTCAGGTAGCACATGAAGGCAGCATCAGTGAAAACAGACAATGGTAGCTTTAGCAACATAAGCCTTACAGATTGCCAAAAAGCACCTAGGTGGGAGGGTTAGGTGGAGGGAGTCTATGGAGACTCCTTTTGTTTGTTGGTGAATCCCAACACACAATATTTATAATCCCTCTTTGGTGCTGACATTGTATATCTCCAGCAGCTACAGCAAGAAAACAGTAATGGCAGACTGCTGCTTCTCACTCAGAGCTATGTGCATGCTAATAGGGCAGAGATTGTCACAAATGGGCGGAACTTTTTCCCTACGACGACGTCATCGTAGGAGGAAATCGGGAATAGCTTGTTCTGAAAGGCTGTTAATGATTTATTGAGATTGTAGAAAAAATGAGTGGGTGGATTTTTACCATTATAGGCTGGTCAAAAGGGTAATTTTTGCATAATAGGTCCCTTTTAACAGGAAAAAAAATTAGGGTTGGGCTGATGTTGAGCCAGCATCGTGATTCCTCCCCCTAACCCGCCGAATCCAAATACCGTGTTCGGAAAGGAAATGATGTGTACTACGGAACCCCTAAAGGGAATAAATTTGAGATGGTTAGAAAAAAACATTTTCAGTACTTTCTCTCACAATTATATCATTGGGTGATTATGCTGTATATAAATAGCGGGCATCAGGGAGCTGTTATAAATATACAGGACATTGAAATCTCTTTGAATGCATGACCGCTTTTCAGGCCCTGTGTGTTTTCATTTTAAAATGGCATTTTAATATAAAAAAAGGTCCAAACTGGCATTTTCACTGTGTTTCAGAAACAATCTCTGTCCACACTACACAAACGAAAACGCATGTCACATGACCATTCATAATGAGCATGATGTTATTGTTTACACGGTTGTCAAGGATACACAGAGTGAATGTGCGGGCAGCCACACCATTGTTTTCAAAAGTCTCCGTTTTGGTCTGTTTATACTGAAACACAACCCTGGAGTTTTCCAACTAAAACACCGTCTGCAGCATTTTCGAAAGTCTCCGTTTTTGAGGGTTAAAAACACAGCAGTATTGTAAACGACAGGCGTAACTGTAGCAAAAGTTATGCATTTTAAAACGAAAATGCACTAGTGTAAACATAGCCTTACTTTCGCTTTCAAGATTTGCGATCACTGTGTATATTGTGTATACTACGGAGCAGCAGTACTTACCACACATTTTACAAGTTTGTCAGTGGTGCTCAGGATCTGCAAATCATTCACCATCGTCCTACCAGTCATCTCTTCTCTGTTTACATGGTAAGTAATAGAGGTGAGACCAAGTCATTGTTTGACAAGTCACAAGTAAAGGTCATTGCACACTGAGTCCGAAATTTTTGTATGCGTTTTTTCATTTTTTTCCTATTCGTCACCATTTCATATCAAAATGCTTGCTACGGATGCGAAAACGCAAAAAATCGAACCTGATCCAAACTTTTTTTTATGACGGACGAACGTTTCGGAGGCAGTGTGTAAACGTGATTGACACAGCGTGAGGTCGTATTATTTTTTTAACGTACGAAAATTTCAGACTCAGTGTGCAATGACCTTAAGTCTTGAGTTTTTGCATTCAAGTCCCAAGTCAAGACGGGCAAGTCCAAGTCGAGTTACAAGTCCTAAACAAGTCATTAGTGCTATTTGCCCAAATTAGTGTCTCATATGCAAATATTACAGAAGGTTCAAACACTCACTGATGCTTCAGATAGAAAAAACACATGCATTAATATGTTTTTTTCTATCTGAAGCATCAGTGAGTGTTTGAACCTTCTGTGATATTTGCATATGAGTCCCTCAGTTGTCCTCAGTGTGAAAAGATGAATCTCAGAATCATACAGTCATTGTTGGAAAGGGTTCAAATACACAAAAATGCTGGAAAACCAAAGAATTTGTGGGACCTGAAGGATTTTTCTGAAGAACAGCAGGCAGTTTAACTGTTCAGGACAAACAAGGGACTCATGAACAACTATCACTAAACAAAAAAACAAAAAAACAAAAAAACAAAAAAAACACAGCTGTGGATTATTCAGGTAACAACACAGTGTTAAGAATCAAGGGGATGCACCTTTTGAACGGAGTCAAACTATTATTTTCTCTTGTGGACTATATGTAAACATCTTTTATGTGAAATATCTTATTCAGGTCAGTACTAAAAAAAAACATGGATTTTGTATGATCCCTCTTATTTGGTAAAATAATTCACATTTAGCAGATTCTAAAAGGGGGATGTAAACTTTTGACCTCAACTGTATAAACAAATAGATTTTTATCAATTGACATATGTTAGAAATGATGCATCACAATACAAATGCCAAGTCGTAACCGATGCACACTTTGTAAATCGATGTTAACTTTCATGTCGATGCACCGATGCGAATTGGTGAATCTTGCCATCCTTACATGTAGCCTACTGCAAACCATTCACCATCGTCCTATCCGTCATCTCTCCTTACTCTCCTTATTTGCAATAACAGTGTTTTTTGTTTGTCGGCCTTTAACATATTTAACACAAGAACACAGACCAACTGATCAATAATGACATTTGTTCTCAGCTGTATTCACTGTGGATTTTAGCATTTATTTGTTGCAGATTGACCCTACACCCACAATTCCATATGCCTACATGTATTTTCTCAGCTTTTAACTGACCTTTGCACATTGCAAATATTTTAGAGTAAGGCATCTTATATGTAAATGATACTGTAGAGCACTTGAACTGACTTTCGTCTCATTTTTATCGAAATTAGATGACGTCCATCGCCCTATGGGATCGGAAACATGCTGTGTTATTTCTTTCAAAGCGCATTAGCATTTAACATCACAAAAATCAATCCCAGCCCCGGGCGGGTGAATTTTGGTTAAGCAGGTGGTTGAATAAAGATTTACTGATGAATGATGAATATGCCACGGATAGGTCAATACTCTGCTCCCTTTCCCTCCAGGACCACCGCGCGTGACAATATTGCATTGCATATGACCTTGAAGTAATTGGAGAGATGTTTTTTTTCTTTATGCAAGACTGTGTTAGAAAAGAATATTTTCTTTTGTTTTCTACCTTTCATTCTTTTTTCAGTTCCCACTGAGGAAGAGAAAAAAGCTCAGGGCTTCATGGGATTTCCTTCTAGTTATTTTTTCAGTCCTCACACCTTTCATTACACCAAATTTTCAAGAAATCTCGCAATCATGTAACGATTTTCTCAGACAGAGATCTCTAAAGAATAGTCATGGAAGGGATGAAAAATATCTTTTTTATTTGGGGATAATACCCTGTAGCATTTGTGCGGTTGCATTGCGCAAGGACACAACGCAAAGGGATGCTTTGTGTTTTTTTTGTTTTTTTTTATCTTTCAGGGTTAGATATTTAAACCGTTCAATGCAGGCCATTATGCGTATACTTACACACCACTCTTTCTCTTAATATGTTTTTGGCCCTTTGATAAAAGGCCTTTATTTAATTTGGTTTTTTGCTTTGTGGAAACTTTCCGGCTGTATGAAACTAATTAATTCAGCATGGTGCGTGTGTGTGTGTGTGTGTGCACCTGGTATTTATCACGTTATGGGGACCAAATGTCCCCACAAGGATAGTAATACTAGTAAATTTTGACCTTGTGGGGACATTTGTGAGGTCCCCATGAGGAAACAGGCTTATAAATCATGCAGAATGAGTTTTTTTGAGAAAGTAAAAGTGTGCACAGTCTCCTGTGAGGGCTAGGTTTAGGTTTAGGGTAGGTGTAGGGCGATAGAAAATAGGGTTGTACAGTATAAAAACCATTACGCCTATGGAATGTCCCCATAAAACAAGTAAACACAACGTGTGTGTGTGTGTGGTCTGAGTGAATTTGCCTTAGTCACACAGGAAGAAAAACAGGGCATAGATCTGATTTTATCCAACGCCGCAAAATTACTCCTAAATTAGTATGATATTTACGTTACATGTGGGATGATGCTGGCCCTTCGAGATTTATCGCTCAAGAGATTTATTGCCGTGATTCTTGGTAGGGCTGAAGCAGAACATGATTGAAGCACCACTTACATTTATAAAGACATTAAACCATCTCAATATCAACATAATCTTATCAAAATCTTTGTGTCTGTCCCTAATTGAATTAGAGCATAAAAGGACCACAGGCTGTATTAAATGGATGGGGGCACAGCTTAGCCTGTTGTGATTTTCAATGCAGCCACTTACTATGATCATGCACTTGTGATCCCATATAAAAACAGTTAAGATGTCTGAAAGATTTCATTATGTGCCGTCTCTTCATATTTTGTTTTAATTCCTAACTGCATTACTTTTTGATAAGTTACAGTGGTAGAATGATCAGAACCATGGCCTAACAAATACCACACACACTCTAGTAAATTTAAATACATTTGATAAACATATTAGCAATACATCAGTACAAAGATCTTTCAGACATCTTCAGTGGTTAATCTCACTACTAAATTACTGCTAACAACATAAGGACTCAGATTAATAGGCAAACACTTAGTGTTATATTGTTGTGTAATAAAATGGTTTATGTTATATGATGTTAATTTGTTAAATGTCAGTTAAATTTGCTTTGTTTTATCTTGTTTTATTTTAATGTCAGATTATGTTTTGTCATTGTCCAATTATGTTGTTTAATCATATTTTGTGTGATGTTTTTAAATGTTTTGTTTTGTGTAAATATATATTTTTTAAATGTTATTTAATTTCAAGAAATGTACACTACCAGTCAAAAGTTTTTGAACAGCAAGGTGTTTTTTTTTTTTTTTTTTTTTAGAAATTCTCTTCTGCTCACCAAGCCTGCATTTATTTAATTTGGAGTACAGCAATAACAGTAAAATTTTGAAATATTCTTACTATTTAAAATAACTGTTTTCTGTTTGAATATATTTTAAAATGCAATTTATTCCTGTGATTTTAATACTGGATTTTTAGCATCATTACTCCAGTCACATGATCCTTCAGAAATTATTCTGATTTTCTGCACAAAAAACATTTGTTATTATTATTATTATGTTGAAAACAGCTTTTTTTTAGGTTTCTTTGATGAATAGAGAGTTCAGAAGAACAGCATTTATCTGAAATAGAAAACTTTTGTAACATTAAAAATGTTTTTGTCATCACTTTTGATCAGTTTAAAGCATCCTTGTTAAATAAAAGTATTAATTTCTATAATTAATAATAATAATAATAATAATACTTTCTTTAAAAAAATATACTGACTTCAAGCTTTTTAATAATGTTACAAAAGCTTTTTATTTCTGATAAATGCTGAACTTTAGATCTTTCTATTCATCAAAGAATTCTGAAAAAATGTACTCAACTGTTTTAAATATTGATGCTAAAACTAATACTAATACTAATAAATGTTTCTTGAACAGCAAATCAGCATATTAGAATGATTTCTGAAGGATCATGTGACACTGAGGACTGGAGTAATTATGTTGAAAATTTAGCTTTGATCACAGGAATAAATTGCATTTTAGAATATATTAAAATATAAAGCAGTTATTTTCAATAGTAAAAAATGTCACAATATTACTGCTTTTGCTGTATTTTGGGTCAAATAAATGCAGGCTTGCTGAGGAGAAGAGAATTCTTTAAAAACATTAAAAATCTTACTGTTCAAAAACTTTTGACTGGTAGTGTAATTTGTATTTTTTGTGTGTGTTGTTAAATATTATGTTTTATGTTATTTAATTCTGTTCTTTTATGGTCTTAACATTAATGTTAATACCAGCCGTATGGCTCATGCCTTTAAAAAAATACCTTCAGCTCTTGGAAGGTCATATAAGTTCTAAAATGTTTGCAGTCGGATAATAGACCACATTTACAATTATCCATTCAGCAGATGCTTTTATCCAAAGCTACTTATAAATGAGACAGGCTATTCATTAAGAGGAAAAGCCTCTAGTTATTTGAGGTATGAAAGGGGTAGAAATCTGCTTTGCATTCAGAGCACCTGAACATACCATAAAGGTTCAGTGTTGTTTAAATGTGCTCAACTGGGGAGACGTTTGACTTCATCCTCATTCTTTTCAGTTCATTCAGACATTTTTACGAGGGGATTAACTTAGCAGAATAGGGAAACATCATGAGGGAAGAATGTTTACAACTTGCGCTGCACCTGGTACTGGGAAATGGCTGTTATGGGATTATACAGAGTAATTATGGGACATAATGAGGTTCGTAAAAAGGGCAACCCATGTCATTATGAAAGAACCATCTAACCATGTGCAACAGTTGAACAGGCAATAGATGTTTTGAGTTGTCTTTAGATATATGGACTGAAAGGTGATTCATCTGAGTATATTACTCTTTTGTCTGCTAGTCAATAGTTGTTACATAACAAAATGAATAGATAAATTGCGGTTAAAGGATTAGTTCACTCCAGAATTAAATTTTCCTGATAATTTATGAACCTCCATGTCATCCAAGATGTTCATGTCTTTCTTTCTTCAGTCAAAAAGAATTTAAGGTTTTGAAAACATTCCAGGATTTTTCTCCACATAGTGGACTTCAATGGGGATCATTGGGTTGAAGATCCGAACTGCAGTTTCAATGCAGCTTCAAAGGGCTCTACATGATCCCAGCCAAGGAATAAGGGTCTTAGTGAAATGATCTGTCATTTTCTGAAAAAATAAAAAGATACTTTTTAGCCACAAATGCTTGTCTTGCACTTGCTCGAGTTCATACATTACGTAGTCATTTTGTGAAAGGTCACACGTGACGTAGGCAGAAGTTTTTGCCTTTCTCTACCTTTTCAAGCTTTCCAACATGATTGATTACATAATGCGTGAAGTCCTGGATGCGGAGTTAGTGCAGGATGAGCATTTGTGGTTAAAAATACAATTTATTTAATTAGATTTTTTAACACCTTTATTCCTCATCTGGGATCATGTAGAGCCCTTTGAAGCTGCACTGAAACTGCAATTTGGACCTTCAACTTGCTGATCCCCATTGAAGTCCACAAATGGAGATCTTGGATGACATAGTCATAGGGGTGAGTAAATTATCAGGAAATATTTATTCTGAAATAACAGTTGCATACATGTTTCTGTGCAGTGAAAGTGCATAACATTTTTAATTTATAAAATGTATACTTTAATATAATTCACCCCATAATTAAACTTCTGTCATCGTTTACTCACCTTCATGATGTTACTTTGTTACTTCTTCTGTATAGCACAAAAGAAGATATTTTATAGGATTTTTTGTTTTTGTTTTTGAAAGGGGCTTCTAAAAAAATGTAAGTTTGTTTTTGGGTGAGTTATTAAGTTATAATAACTTATAATGTAATAGTTCACCCAAAATGAAAATTGGCTGAAAATGTACTCACCCCTAGGTTATACAAATGTAGATAAGTTTGATTTTTCATTGAAACAGATTTAAAGAAATTTAGCATTGCATCATTTGCTCACCAATGGATCCTCTGCAGTGAATGGGTGCCATCAGAATAAGAGTCCAAACAGCTAATGAAATCGTCACAATAATCCACAAGGGAATCTACACGACTCCACTCCATTAGTTTACATCTTGTGAAGTGAAAAGCCTTGTGTTTGTATAAAACTAATCATTAAGTCATTTTAACCAAAGTGTGAGTCTATAATCCACCACAGAGGATCCAAATCTGTTCCAGTGAAGTAACAAACAGATCTACAACTTGGATGGCCTGAGGGTCAGTACATGTTTAGCATTTATTTTTGGCTGAATTATTTCATAAGTGCTTCACATTCAGCACAGTGTTGTAAACACTGATTGTTTATTTACAAATGCACACCAACGTGATACAAGAACTACATGATTTTACATTCAAACAATCAAGGTTTTTAGAGTTTATTTTGTACATTTATAGCACATAAAAACAAAAGCCTTCAGAATAGTATAACAGGAGGTACGTTAAATCAGTGATCATGAAGTATACAGTTTCTTCTCCCTGAATAACCTAAGAAACGTCATCTGTCTTTTCTCCTGGTCTTCCCTATTAAAAAAAGAAAATTGTCAATGCACGCCAGAATATATATGATCATATGCAGTTCTTTGTTTATTTGCCAGGCATCATAATGTGTTGATTGAGGGTGGCAAGACTGAAATGTGACTAGTCACACATAGTTTAAGTGTCACACTTTAACAGTGAACATGACTGTTCTCACATAGGCCGCAGGGGCTTCTTAGAAAAAAATGGGAAAACAGAACCACACAGGGAATTTCACACTGGATATCTTTGTGAATTCATGTAATAAAATGCTCAGAAGCATACAGTCATGGATATTATAGCTTGTACAATGTCCTAAGTAAAGAAAGCATGACAGCAAGACTTCTTATGAGGTCAAAGCGTCCAGTAACATCTGGACACATTTAAAACCAGTACATTTAAATGTGTAATATATTTAGTAAAATACTTGTTTACTTTAAGCCAACTTTAACACATTTATGAAATTTAAAATGCCATAGAATATTTGTGATTAGGCATGTGTTATAGATCAGCATGTTTGCTTATTTTACTCACTAATAGACTTTTTCAACACGATACATACCCACAAAAACACTACTTTTATTTTATATTACAAAGACATTTTATTTGACATCTGCATAAAAGACGGTTCTCATCATTCCCTAACAGCCGCCAGTACTTTATTATAAAAATCCTGACCATTTAATGTCTTTAAAAGAGAATAAGCAATGGAAATGCTGTCATCATTTACTCAATCTCATGTCATTTTGAACCTGTTTGAAATTCTGATGTGAAACATAAAATGCACACTTTTTTTTGCAGAATTGTACAGATTTCCTCATGCATTTTCAATGAACAAACACTGAAGCTTTACAGCTTCAAAAAATACACAATAATAGTATCACAAAATGATCCATACGACTCATGAACTTTATTCCTAATTTTATAAAGTTATATTTCAAAAAATGTGCATGGATTTTGAGTAGATTCATTCACTAATCCAATCTGAATATTTAATTTACAAACTAAACTAATCCAGTTCACCGATTAAATGATCTGCTTGTAATGCAGCAGTTTGTTCCTCACACGAATAAAAAATAATAATAATTATATTTCAGTTATATTTCTTTGTCTTTTTGGAACTAAAAAACCTCTATTTACTGTAATTACTTGAAAGAAAATACAATTGTTCAAACTGTGTGGCAATGCAGCCTGACCTCAAGATTAAAAAAACGTACCTATGGGAACTTTTTCACAAGACGCAAAATACCCAGTGCCACGTACATGACATGTGAAATATTGTTTTTTTTTGTGGAACATATGAATATACATATGGTACATTTTATGTGACGTTGGTTTTGTGTCCATTGAATGGGCTATAGCTCTAATGCTCCGTGATGTTTTAAAATAACGTACCATCTGCACTAAACCTACCCGATAACATGAACAAAAGCTAATGTGACGTAACAACGCAATCGCGCCGTTTTATCTTGTTTTCTAAACTCTTTCATCGTGAGTCGTGTTTTTCACAGGATTCGTACCCAAGGCTTTCGCTTTCTAAGTCCAACTCCGTTCCGGCTGAGCTACCGAGCAGGCTTGTTACGATCGAACAGCAAACATATGCAGCTGTAATCATAACTGTGTATGAAAATGATTAAAAGTGCTTAATTTTAAGTGATAATTTCAGTTGAAAACTACACTTATTGTTACGTATTTCGCGTCTTGTGATAAAGTTCCCACAGGTATGTTTTAATCATGAGACAAGGTAGCAAAAATCATACAGATGGTTAGTAAATGATGACAGAACTTTGGTTTTTGGGTGACCCATTTAAAACAACAGATACATAAACAGTACACAACAAACAGCAGATAAATTAACAGTAAACATTAAAAACAGTAGTCACTTTTCCAGAATGTGACACAAACCACAAACACAAATGAGCGCTGAATCATTCCTTCATGCCTCCTGAAAGTTCACTGTGGTGTTTCATTTCACAGATTTCCCCTTTGAGAAACAAGCTACCATGCAATTGACACTCGTGCAGCAAGTGTTGCAGTGCAAGCCTACACTTTTCTCTTCGTTTTCCTTATTTAGCGTTAAATGGCTGTTAAATGACGGTACAGCGGTGGCTGGTGTCCGGGCTGATGCTAGACACTCCGTCGGTTTTGACGGTGGTTTTGGATGAGCTGATCTGGGAGCGTAGCTCTTTGCGATGACACAGGCGATCGCGGTAGTTTTGGGCGAACACCAGTAGCATTAGGGGGTTGATGCAGCTGTGAGAGTAGCTTAGGCAGATGCTGATGTTGTACGCGTACACAAAGGCGCTAGTGGGCTGTTGGATGCTGAGGTTAATCACCTGGATGACGTGGTAGGGAGACCAGCAGACTAAGAACAGGGCGATCACCATTATGACTGTCTTTGTGGCCCGTTTGGCCCACACTGACTGCTTGCGCTTGACCCGCCGGATGGAGCGGAACACGTGGTATAGGGTGAGAGTGTAAAATGTGCTTATTATAATGAGGGGGACAATGAAACCTAGCATGGACTGGTAGAGCGTGTACCAGTACATATCCTGAGGCCCATCCAGGTAAATCATACACATGTCCATGCTCTTTTTGGAAATGACTTTAGCGTATATCATAACTGGGATGCTCAGAAGGAAGCTGCCCACCCACACCAGAATGTTAATGACGATGGTCCACTGAATGGTCCTCTTTTCAGATGTAGGATGTACAATTGCAATGTACCTAAAAAAAAAACAAAAAACAGTAAAGCATGTTATTCAAAGTAATGCCAACAGATGTTCTTTCATAGCAAATAACACTTTTTTTTTAGTTACTTTGTATCAGATCTCCCAAAATTGCTTAAAGGGGTCATTGGATGCCCATTTTCCACAAGTTGATATGATTCTTTAGGGTCTTAATGAAAAGTCTATACTATACTTTGGTTAAAAATTTTCAGTGGTAGTGTAAAACCTCTCCCTTTTCAGCCTTTTTACCTCAAAATGAGCTCTGCAAAAATCAACCCATTCTGATGGATTGTTCCTTTAAATGCTAATGAGCTCTGCTCGCCCCGCCCTTCTCTTCTCTCTGTGGAGTGACAAGCTGCTCTGAGAGATTGTTTACTTTAGCCGCAATTAGCGCATTTAGCCACGAATCTTGCTAACTAGCATGTTATTAGGAAAGGTGATTGCAGAGATTCATAAAAAAACCCTTATACTCACTTCTGCTGTAGGTGAAGCTGGATCACGAATGATTTGTGCAAACATAGACGCATTTATGTAGATCGGGGGGCGTATTCCCTTCACAAACAAACGTAATCCACTGCATCTTCAGTGGCTCAGATGTCGGGAGTAAATGACGACCACTATGTTCATTATTACATCCAGCAACACAACACCTCAATCGCTCAATCAGAGATATTCTTGTCTAACTTACATCCCTGCTCGGGCATCGAAACAATGGAGGTCAGACTGTTACTGCTGATGTAAGGCGGGTCTGAGGTAAGACGCTGATGTCAATCAACTATCGTGGGAGCGGCCTCTGTCGGTGTGACGACACACCGACAGGCATCTGAGAATGGCTCGATTTGAAAAAGTGGATATTATTTTTACAGATTAATTAAAAACCACTGCATGGATTTTTATCATTATAGGGTAGATTTGTACATACACTGCCAACACATATTAATGTTCAAACAACATGTAAAGTGAACTTTGCATCTGATGACCCCTTTAATAGTAAGACCATACAGCTTTAGTAGTTTGGATATTGAACTTGGATAAATTGACTTTAAATTTGATGAGTGTTTGAGTTCATACTGAAACCTGATCTCTTTAGCAGACTTCTGAGCACAGTTTGTGATGTGATTAAAATGTCTTCTGATACTTTATACAAAGCAGACTTGTGAGATTAATAGAGTCTTTTTTTCTCCAGAGAAAAATTTTGAGAAGAGACAAAAGCGGAAGTCATTTGATCTCTATTTGATCTATTTTCTGATTTCTGGGAGAAAAAGATCTTGATTTTTATGAGATTTTATAAGTAAATTCACCATTTTAACTTTATTAAATGCTCAAATGCAGGGTTATTATTATATTCATGGAAAACAGAGAGACATTGAAACTATACTGTAGCATAAATAACTTTGTAAAAGTTCAAATAAGGAAAATCTGAAGATTTCACTAAAGATTATTCAGTAAAAAGATTTTTTTTAGTTAATATGTAGCCCAAATTTTGAACACATTATTAAATAATGCTTCTTTAAATAAACATGTGAATTATATTTAAAGTTTTATGTAGCTGTTTAAAATTTGGCATATGTTCTCTGCTATTCAAAAGTTTGGGGTGAGATATTTTTTTTAAAGAAGTACCCTACCGAGACTGCATTTAAAAATACAGCATAATTCTGAAATATTATTTCAGTTTAAAAGACTTGTTTTTCGTTTTAATATGTTTTAAAACACATTTTATTCCTGTGATGAAAAAAGCTGAATTATCAGCATCATTACTCCAGTATTCACTGTCACACGATCCTTCAGAAATCATTCTAATATGCTGATTTATTATCGATGCTGGAAACAGTTGTGCTGCTTAATATTTTTTTGGAAACTGTGATACCTTTTTCCGGATTCTTTGATGAATAAATAGTTAAAAAGAACAGCATTTAATTAAAATAGAAATCTTTTGTAACTATACACTATCGTTCAAAGGTTTGGTGTCAGTAAATCTTTCTTCTTTTTTTTTTTTTTTTGAAAGAAATTAATACTTTATTCAGCAAGGATGTGGTAAATTGATAAACATTAAATTGATAGCAAAGATATTGCTAGAAAAGATTTATATTTTGAATAAATGCTGTTCTGTTTTAACTTTTTATTCAAAGAATCCTGAAAAAATATCACAGGTTGCAAAAAAATATTTGACAGCAAATGTTTTTAAAGGATCAGGAAACTTAAAGACTGGAGTAAATGCTGATGAAAATTCAGCTTTGCATCACATGAATAAATTATATTTTAAAGTATAGAAACCATTGTTTTATATTGTAATAACATTTTGATATTTTACTGTGTTTCCTGTATTTTTGATTAAATAAATGCAGCGCTGACTTCTTTAAAACATTACAAGTCCTACTGATCCCAAACTTCTGAATGGCAGTGTACATTTATGCAAAATACACACTATATGGCCCTCCAGCTGAGTCTTGTTCTTCCCGATGTTTCTTCCTCATTCTAGCATCTTGCCACAGTCTCCTTTGTTTTGCTCACTGTGGGTATAAAGGCATTGAAGCAATATGTATTTTGAAAGGAGCTATACAAATAAAGCTGACTTCTCTTGACTCTTGGAAAGCATAGAGGTCACATGCTACTAGAGCTGCAAAACAGCACAGCAAGTGACAGCTTTCTAAGAAACACATGTGCTGTGTTTGTATTCTTCTAGGTTTCTAGAAATAACATAATAAGCTTGTGTATAAAATCAAGAGATGTGACTTTACTCATGAATAGTCCAAACACAGACACCAGCTTCATTTTTCATCAAGTATTACAGCTCTCATTTACTCTAGTCAAACAACAATCTTTGTTTTTTTCCCTTGCCATTTCTTATAAAGGAAAGAGAAAGTGTCTAGCTTCATGTTTAATATATTGCTACAGTAGACTTTAAGGTTGCCTTTTAAATACAATGTGAGATTATATTGCTTAGCAAAGGGATAATGAAAATGTGCAGCTAAGATGCTCTGAGAAGTAACCCAAAGCATGTGACCCAGTAAAAAAACAACAGAACTCCTTCTGGGACTACAACAGTGACACTATATGAAAAAGTGTTATAGTAAAGCTTTATCACCTAATCATGCAGAGGCCTTCTGGGGGACTCATATGTCTTTGACACTAACAACTAAGCAAAAACTCTCCTCTGCACTCTGTATTTTATGCAGACCCTTTGTATGCGGTGAGATATTGTGTGTTAAAGTGCTTTTGTGTGCTATAAATATAAGTAAGAGGGTTTTTCAAAGTCACACACTAGTTGTTGTTGCTGTAATCCAGTCTTGCAGACTTAAGATACAAAAATGATCGATGCAGCGTGCTTCATTTTTCAAGGTCATGTAGCAGGGATCTCATGGATGTGAGAGCTGCATTGATTTCAGTTTTTTCTTTTTTTTTCTTTGCATACATTCAGTGGAACATCTAGATTAGACTCTGATTAACAGTGATGAACATCTGAGCTGTAATTTCATACACTTTGGGGAAAATAGTCTGTGCTCTGTAATTAGAGTTTGAATAAAGAATTCTATCCTTTTGACCTCAAAACTTCATAAGCACATTTATTATATTGATGTATTGATTATTAAACCTGAATGAAAACATGTCACAGGTCAAAGAAAGCAATTTTATTGTATGTATTATTATACATTTATATTTTATAGTAAGTGGTGTTTCACATAAAATGCAAAAAATGCATTAAATCTTAAGTAAATATTAGTTTTTTATGCTGATAATAATAACAAATCACACAAAACACATTTATGTATTGCAGTAATTTCAAGATTTTTATTTAAAATTACTGTTTACAGTAATGAGCATCTATAATAAGAAATATCTGAGTTCACACTTTTGATTACAGCTTTGGAACGGGCAAATCTCAGCTGGAAGTTGTTTATCTTTTCTGAAAGTACAGATTAGACTCAACTAACAAAAAAACATGCTCCGAATTTTGGCAAGGCTCTCTCAAAGTTATAAAACGGTCCTTTGTTTATCTGTTTTTTAATAATATCGCAAAACGTTAGCACAAGAACATTATTTATACACTGTTCATGGAACTTTTTAGTACAGCAATGTTTTAGTCGGACATACATCTAACGCTTTTATAAATGTTCCGTCTTGTTTCAGAACGCTCATAGAATATTTAAAACTAACGTTATCCCTTTATGTTTGCATAGTTATAAAAATGTAATGTTGCCTTAATGTTCCCGGGGAAAAAAAGGTTTGGAATGTACAGAGAACATTTAAACATAACTTTTTCATAATTTAGTAGGAACGCTGTTTCATTTTTTTTTTTTTGTTTGGTTGTTGTTGTTTTTAGAAAAGTTAACTGATGAAATAGCAGTGAGATCTCATTTGTGATTTTTCTTTCTTATAGATTCAGGCCTAGTTTCGGTAAATACAGTATGAACACAGCAATAGGCCACTGTGTTAATATCGTTCTGACTTTTCAAAAGCATGCGACTCTTACCTGTCAATGCAGAGAACAGTCACAATGCCAACTGTGGTAAACTGGTTACTGACGTCCACCACCACCACAGCTTTACACATGAAGTGGCCAAAGACCCACTGTCTGTCCCTGACAAGCTGATGGATGTTGAAGGGCATCACCAACAAGAAAAGCAGATCAGCGATGGCCAGATTCAGCACGTAAATATCAGAGACCATCTTCTTCTTGCATGATGCCACAGCATAGATCACCAAACCGTTAGCCAGAACTCCAACCGAGCACAGAATGCCATAGATAGTGGGGAAGATGTGCATGAAGGTCGCGATGTCAATGATGCTGTACGACGGGACGGTTTGGTTCACACACGAAGAGTTGGACGAATTTGCAAATTCGGAATCGCAAAGAATATTCGAGGTGTTCATCTTGAAAAACGTTTTGCTTAAAAAGAAAAACTATGAAAAGTTGTCTTCTTATTATGATTTGCGCACGATTACGCAAGCTTTTACGCAGCGCTCTACTTCATATCCAAATAGTATAAAGTTGTCAAAGCGTCCCTCGGGTCTCAGTTGTCGCCCCGTTGTCATCTGCTTTGCTTTTCATTCGGTTTGCCGATGCTTCCTCAGTCTCTTGAGATACTGTTTTAGTACATATAAGTGCCCAAAAGCTGGAGCTTCTGTGCGTATTCTGCGCGTCTGTCTCCTTCTGTGCGGCTTTTTGAAGAGATGGTTTGTCTCCACCCTTTCAGAGTCCTCTCTCCAAGCTCACCCATCACACTCAATATTTAAGAGAAAAAAAAATTATTATGCATTTGTGCAGTCCATCACAGCAAGGAGCTCCAAACTCCATCATTTCTTTGCTGTCATTAAGTTGCTACCTGTTGCACGCACATTTTATTAGACCTGTTATAGTTTAATAATTTCCATTTAAGCAATATTTGCAGATGCATTTATCCAAAGTGACTTTAATGTATACATTAGTTAATGCACTCACTGGAAATTAAAGTTGTTGTTTAAGCTTTTAAGATCGGCTGTGCATTATCACTGTTCATTGTGTTATAAAGCTGTATAGATTAGTTGTTAAATTGATCTTCTGGCCAGCCCTTTTATGGATTATGTTCTATTAACAGGTAAAGCCTAACATTAATTTGTGCACACTTTAAAACTAAAGCCTTATCTCCACAGCACACATCCTTAAACAAGTATCGGCGCCAATGCTGTAAAAACAGGCACTCCATCATCTTGTCTAGAATTGAGGGAACACTTTTCAGGAGAGAACCGAGTATGTTCTTTGAAGATTGGAAACTTCTTTTCCACAGGTAAAAAAAAAAGTAACTTAACGTTCCTCTTCCAGATGTCTATAGACAGCACTGATGACCCCTGTAGAGTAGGAAGGATATTGATGAGAAAAGTTTACTTGAAAAAAACTTTATTGCATGCATTTGTGGATTTTATAAATACTGTTTTACAAATCAGATGTGTGACTGTGCATGCAAAATGGGTACAGTATTTATGTTTGATGTATATTAATAGTTATAATATTTAAAAAAATAAAAACAGTTATGTAGTCAATTATTATTAACATTTAAAGGAACTGTTGTCGTGTAAAATATAATTTATTCCTGTGATGGCAAAGCTGAATTTTTAGCAGCCAGTATTTACATGATCCTTCAGTTATTGTAATATGCTGATTTGGTGCTCAATTATTATTGGTACTCAATTATAAGTACTGATTGTTATTATTATTATAAACCTTGAAAATGTTTTTTGCTGCTTGATATTTCTGTGGAAACTTTGATATATTTTTTTTCAGGATGGACATAAAGTTTAAAATAAGTTTAAATCTAAATTTATTTATGTAAAATGTAATAAAAATCACAGTATCACAGTTTAAAAAAACAGTAATATTGCAAAATATTTTTACTATTTAAAACAACTGCTTTCAATTTGAATATATTTTAAAATGAAATTTATGAATTTTGAATTTTCAGCATCATTACTCGCATTACAGTCTTCAGTGTCACATGATCCTTCAGAAATCATTCTAATATGCAATATTTTTTTTAGGATTTTTTGATGAATAGAAAGATCCTAAGATCTGCATTTATCTGAAAAAAAAAATCTTTTGTAAAATTATACACTATACCATTCAAAAGCTTGGAGTCAGTATAATTATTATAATTTTTTTTTTAATTTTTATAGTTTGTTTATTATAAAAATGAATACTTTTATTTATCAAGGATGCTTTAAATTCAAAAGTGATGATAAAGACATTTCTAATGTTACAAAATATTATTTCTGATTATTCTAATTGGATTTCAGATAAAAGCTGTTCTTCTGAACTTTCTATTCATTAAAGAAACCTGAAAATATTCTACTCAGCAGTTTTCAACATAATAATAATAATAATAAATGTTTCTGAGCAGCAAATCAGAATATTAGAATTTCTAAAGAATCATGTGTCTGGAGTAGTAAAACCTCTGAAATCACAGGAATAAATAAAATAAATAAAATTTTATTTTAAAATGTATTCAAATATAAGTCAGTAATTTTACATAGTAAAATATTTCAAAATGTTACTGTTTTTGCTGTACTTTCAAATAAATGCAGGCTTGGTGAGCAGAAGAGACTTCTGAGAAATCAGACTGTTCAAAAACTTTTGACTGGTAGTGTACATATAAGCATACATAAGCAACAATTAGAACTGAAACTATACAAATTATTGTACATTAACGTTTACAGTGCCTTGAGTCTCCTTTACTCCACCGGGGAACATGAATGTGTTCATGTTCTCTCTTCTCACACTTCATTGTGCTCTCACATACTCATTCTCTCTCTCTTGTGCACGCTCATTTACTGCTGTCATAAATCCACCGTATCAACCTCAAAAACTGTTCAAATGTCACAGTTTTCACACTTCATTTTTCACAAAGACATAATCAAAACCACAGTCTTGGTTACAATGTGTGGGATCTGAGGTAACAATGCGTGTGTGCATGTGAGCATGTGAGCATGTTTATGTTTATGTCTCCATAAAATTAAACTGACTGAAGAACATTTAGTGGTTACGGTGGCTTAGCCTGAGGTTGATTGCATGTCTTGTGATTTGGATGGGCGACCAATGACCAAATGATCTTCAGTCACTCTGACATCTTTAGTCATGGCCTTAGCCTGGTAAAGAGCATCATACAACTCATCATATGACATAATTACTGTATGCTATATACAGAGTACCGCACACTTTATACTTTTTTACTGCTATTTACAGTGGATCTATTACGTACATACACTTTTGTCACACAGTGTATTACAAAATATGAAACATTAATAAATGATAGAGTATAAGACTAAAGATTTGAATGGCTTTGTGACGTAAGTGTCATATCAAAGTGTGTAATGATGCTCAATCTCTCAAGGGGTCCTTGGCCTAAAAAAATTTATAGTCCTCTGTTATGGCCTAAAGCATAACTTTCACCATGACAAGGTCAGATGAAAAACAACACTAACCTTGGCATTATTGCGCCCTGAAATGAATAATTCACTCAAATCAATGGTGAAGGCTTTGTTCAAGGAGCAGTGTAATTATGGAAAACTCTTCAAAACCTCCCAACTCAACTGCCAATTTGGTGCGACTCATTACTCCACAGTTGGTTCATGCTTCTCTTTTCTAAGTCTCCTGATTATGGAAGGTAATTTGCATTTGTTGATACATGTGGATTCATTCATGTTAATAATGCATGTCTTCATTCATAGTAATCAGCACAAGTTGATTGGTTTATTCTGTGTTCCGGTAGAACTGAAAGCTGTTTGTGTTTCTTTATGTTGTTTTTGATATCCAAAGCAATTAAAAATGAATTTGCATTTCATTTTGTGACATATGTTCAATTGCAAAGCATAGCCAATTCTTCATGACTGTCACAAAATTTAACATAAACTGATTGCTGGATGATACAGACTATTACAATTATCACTCAGAAAGGACTGAGGAATGCATGCTTTGAGGCAAAAAAACAACAGAAAAAACATAGACATGACACTAAGATAAAAGACCCAAAGGAAAAAGATTAAATAGAGAGTAGGGCTGTTTTACTTTGTGGTCACATGCTTACAAAGATCATATGATGCCTCGTAGTAGGCTACTGAAAGATGTTTGGCAAGATAACAACCCCTGTTTCAAGCCTACACATCGCTATCGCTTAACCCCTTATGTTTATTTAAACTCCTATCATGCCCAAAATGGTCATACAAGCAAGGCATATAACTTGGTTTTGTAACGACGCCATTATGAACGAGCCTATGGAACGAAAGCGTTAATGTCCAGCAGAGGGCGCAGTCAGTACTGACATAAAATCTGTGACATCAAATTTCACTGTCCACTCTGAGAGTTGGGTAAACAAACTTCGCCTGCGTTCTTGTCAGTGTGCGGTCGTCAGTTTTGATTAATCAGTTTCGCTGCCTTAGTTGAACTTGACAGAAAGCCTCAGCGTTTTAAACTGTTTCTTTAGCCTGACGCGCCTCAATTCATCTTTCATTTTAATGAGCAGCGTCTGAGGCGGTAAATACTGGCAAGGTAAAGTGTTATCTGTCCAGAAAAAACAAAACAAGTGTAAACATTTATTTTGTACAAACTTCACTCATAATTGTATGTTTTTTGTGACATATGTCTTGTGCTCGTTGATAGTAGGCTATATGTAAGAGCTATTTTTGCTATTTTTTCTGAAAAAAAAGTAGGCCTAGTGAGACTTTGAACCCTTGCATAAGCACGTGTATTAATGTAAACGTGTATGTAAACACTCTCCCTTGAGTCATAAAATACACTTTCATCCAGTCATGAAATATGAATCTATATGTTTGTTTCATCATCCCTGGGAAATAAGTGGAAACTGAGATGTGGATTTTTAGATGAGCTGTTGGTGATTTTGCTATAAAACTCAACTATAATCTCACTGCCATTGATACTGAAAAAGCTGAAGTGTTACTGAAAAGTTTACATACACCTTGCAGAATCTGCAAAATGTTAATTATTTTATTAAAATAAGAGGTATCATACAAAATGCATGATATTTTTTAATTTAGTACTGACCTGAATACTTTTTGAATTTGAAGATCAGGGTAAATGTAACTTATATTGTCTTCTGGGAAACATGTAAGTATCTTCTGTAGCTTCTAAAGGCAGTACTAAATAAAAAAATAAGATATTTAGGCAAAATAAGAAAAATGTACACATTCTCATTTTGTTCGAAAGTTTACACCATTAATGAGCATTAATGAGCGTTTGAACCTTCTGTAATAGCTGCAAATGAGTTGTCCTCAGTGTAAAAAGATGGATCTCAGAATCATACAGTAATTGTTGGAAAGGGTTCAAATACACAAAAATGCTGAAAATGCAAAGAATCTGTGGGACCTAAAGGATTTTTCTGAAGAACAGTGGACAGTTAAACTGTTTAGGACATACAAGGGACTCATGAACAGCTATCATTACACAAAAAACAGCTGTGGATCATTCAGGTAACAGCACTGTATTAAGAATCAAGTGTATGTAAACCTTTGAATGGGATCATTTTTATAAATTCAACTATTATTATTTATGTTAAATATCTTATTCAGGTCACTACTAAATAAAAAACCCCAAAAAAAACACATGCATTTTGTATGATCCCTCTAATTAACATTTTGCAGATTCTGCGAGGTGTATGTAAACTTTTGACTTCAACTGTATGTAGTAAAAAAAACATCACAAGATTTACATGATTTATCTGTCAAATTGATGAAAATTAGATTCTGATCATTCTATCTGTCATTAGGCTTAAGATATCATCTTTAAGCTGCTTTTCATCTCAAGGTGCTTTTTTATCAAGAGAGAGGAACGTGCCTGTACAACCACTGCTCAAGATGTCAAAGGGGATTCAGAGAATATAAAGTGAGTCTGGTCCAAAATTATTTAATTGTATTGATTCAAATGCATGGTTTGTTGTTTCAAAGTCTGTAGCCAAGTTTAATCAATCTAATCGTGGTAGTTCTGATGGAAAATTGAATAATATGTTCTGACAGGATTTGTGGTTTCACATTAAAGCTTAGGAGACAAATGCAGCTCCTGTGACGCAGAGCACAATCTTTGAACCTGTTCACTGTGCACACAAACATACACATGCACACGCAGTCTTTCATTTGTCATTTAGGTGATGCTTTTTATCCAAATTGAAGTACAAATATACTAGGTTCTAGGAGATTTTTCCCATTTTATTTTCAAAAAACAACTCATCCAATAATCTTTTCCTATTCTATTCATCAAAAAAAGAAAGGTTCAAACAACAAAGCATTTACATTAAAAACAGCTGCACAATAGAAAGATAAGTTGTTCTGTATTGAAATATATTTGATGTTTATTACAAAATATTGAGATATTTAAATGTTATTTCTTTGATCCTGAACTTTTTTTTTTTTTCATTTTGTATTTTTCACATTGAAACAAAATGGTGAATTACTGCTGTGTATGAAATGTGCTATATAAATGAGCTAGTTTCAGAGCATAAAAGAGACATCATCCACAATTCTTTACAAGTGGTTTATCTCTCTCTGGGACTATGAGTAGTGTAGTTAAATTAACACTGACTTGGGCTTACAGAGACACGTACCATCGATTAACAACCTCAAAGCGCACAGTTGGTCCATCTTGAGAGGTTTATACATTATCACTAAAAATCAGTTGGTATATTTTCACTTCCAGGACCCAACTGTTGAAATTAAAGTCTTAGTATTAAAGTCAAGTGGCTTGCTTAAGAGCAAAATATGTATAGTATGTGGACTGAAGGGCTTGAATCTGGAATTTTTTAGGTTACCACCACCCAGATGCATGTTCTTGCTAGTTATGGTGGTTAACAAATCAGTTAATCATTGTTGTGGGAAGACAACAGTGTACTAATGTCCAAAATACAAAATTACAAAATATATCATCACCTCACAAATTCTGAGCCACAAAATCATCTGAAGCTTCAAAAACAAACCCAGGCATAACTGAAATGCAGCACTAACTAGGTTTGTTCACCAATTGATTGTTCATAATGATTTATTTGTTTGTGTGAAGTGCTTGCAGCGACTATCATCTGCCCACTTAATGCATGCAGCAAAATTTATTTCCGATTTTCATCCAAAACAAGGCGTCCACACATGAGATGAGCGTGAGAGTGGATTCCACAGAACAGCCACTGTACTGCAAATACAACCGTTGATTTATTTGTTTTTGATGTACCACTGAAAAATGGACAGGAAATATTAGAAAATATTCAAGTCACATGAACCTGAAGTTAAAATGAGGACACGACTGGAGTGTTTTCACGCTATGGGAAATTTAGGCCTGACGTTCGCCGCCTGTATAAGCTAGATGTTTAGGGGTTTTTTCTTTCCAACTCAGTGACTAAAAATTTCATTCAAATAATGAGGATGAATTAACAAAAAGTGCTATGCTCAATATAAACATGTAGTAGTGTAGAAACCTTCTTATCACTGGCTCCCTCCAACACGCAGACTCTCGGCTATCTCGTTTAAGTAATATCTGGTTCTTGACTGGTTATATATCAGCTTACACATACTCCCTGACAAACATTTACATTCTTATATACTTAGAGCTAGACATTCAGATGGCTCTAAAAATATCTGTCGCCATCAATGTGATAATTATCACTCAAATAATATAGGCTATATGTGCTTTATGACATTCCTCTTCAATTTAATCAGTGAAAGCTCAGATTTATGGATGCATGTAGAGATACCACACACGAGAAACTGCTTTTTTAACCTCGCCATAATCTTTGCATAATTTATCTTGCATAGTTCTTGATGCATGCAGCAAGCCTTTAAGCTACATGTCAGTAAATTAAAGGGTCATGTTATTGCACATTCGTGTTAACAATATATGTCCAAAGGCAATGAAAATAATAGCATACAGTGATTAGTGTTATGAGCAGTCTATGAACTGCTGGACACGTGGCTGTTTTAGCTAGCAGTGGCAATTACGCAAATTGAGATAACACTACAGGGTCTTCAGTTACTCGAAAACATACAAGTTGATGTCAGAACAACAATGCTGTTATCAAACGTAGTTAGTATGAAGCTCATTAAGAAATCAGGAAAAAACATGATTTTTGAAAATGTTATAGGGGAGACCGGGGGCAGTTGTAGCACACTCAATTCCTCCAATCAGAAACAAGCTAGAGTGATGACACTTAATATGCGCACCTGTGGAAAAGGAGCATGATCATTTTACCTTAGCAGAATTTTTCAACAAAATACTGAATTTGAGGTATAAAAGTTATTTTTTGGATGTACAGTATTTTCTTCTGCTGCCTAAAGTTTAGATAACTGCGAATTTAAACTTACATGCATTTTATCTCTAGGATAAAAAATTAACACAAACAACCTATGCTAATATAGGCGTGGCTATAGAATACAAGATTTTATCATGGCTGCAACATCGGGGGCAATTGTAACATTGGGTTAATCATTGAAATTGTTGAATAAAGTTATTTTTGTTTTCTTTGTGCAAAAAAAAATTCTTGAACGTAGCTTGAACGTATCAGTTGCTCTGCTGTTTATCCAGGGTTTAGAAAGCTCTCAGGGTCAGAAAGCTCTCAGATTTCATTAAAAATATCTTAATTTGTGTTCTGAAGATGAACAAAGGTCTTATGGGTTTGAAACGACATGAGGGTGAGTAATTAATGACAGAATTTTCATTTTTGGGTGAACTACCCCTTTACTGTTTTAAATCATTTTTAAAATGCAATGAATATTTTCTCCATATGATCTAATTGAGTTATTTTGTTAATATGGCTATTTTGTACCATTTCATTAAAGACTGTTCTTGACTTATCAGCTGATTAATGTTTTTGAATAAAATGTATATTTAATTAATTAAAACTAGAATAGTTATAGTCTTCTGCAAAAATAGACTTTTATTTTTTGAATGTATATGATGCCTGACATTTACAAAAAAATCTTAAGCAACATCATTAGACACTACAGCGGTAAATTACTTTGAGGTTGGCATTTATTTGAGATACAGTGGGTTAATGTGATTTATTTTTCAGTGTTACAATTGCCCCCTAAGACTCACAGTCACCCCCACTTTGACTTCTTGTATTTCAATTAATATTATAGTATTGTCCTTATAAGAGAAAATGTATCAATTGTATTATTAATTAGTGCACTTACATTTGTTTCTTGTATCAAAAGATAACTAGCATATTTCAGGTAGGCTGTGGCTTATGAAGAAAAAAAAGAAAAGAAAAAAAATTACAGTTGTTGCAACGATTTCTCGATTCTATTCAAGTATTCCATTAAAAAAAAATCCTCGATTGCTTTTTGTCGGTGTCGAGTAATCGGCCAAAATGCCGGAAGTGGTGCATTCCACATATTAAACCCATTTAAAAATCATAATAAAGTTCTGTTCTATTAAGAATTCACAAACGCTACGATTAAATTAAATATATGCGATGAAGGTTTAATATATGCTTTTTAATTATTTACATGTGTGTAGGTTACATACTTAAGTGGGTGTCAAAGTGACTCCATTCACAGTAAATACTGCTACACATGTGTGGAGTGTCTCAAACTCCATCTCTGCATGTTGTTGTAAGTTTGGGCTTATTATGACGTTCATCTGAAAACGCAACGTGCGCCATTTAATCAGATTTGTAAGCCTATGACTTATAAACCTATGCCAACACATGACATGTCAGTCTTACTCAATTATGCTGTCCATCATGATTTTAAAATAAAAAGTTTAAACCCTCACTCAGTGGCTGCAGCATTTCTGTTATAAAGAAATAGCCTAATTTTAAAGATTAGGTGGGCATTTGAGTCAGTATTAAGCAAGTAAAGTGTAAAAACAATCGTCAGGCCGTTGGCGCCCTCTGCAGACATTTGATATAATGCGTATGAACATGCCTATGTGTTTGAACAGTTTTGTCCAATAAAACCATGTGATTACTTTTGCTTTTGATACTTTATTTAAACTCATTTTTATTACCATTGCTATTATATGTGTATTTTACGTCATTTTAAAGGCTATTGTTCACTTAGGTCTATTTTTATCACTACAAAAATGATCCAATTAGCCGATTAATCATCAGAATAATCGACAGATTACTCGTTAGTGACAGCCCTAATTAGTTACATAAATTTTACAGCCGATAGCCTTGTGTTGCGCTTCGGGCGTCCCGAGTTTGAATCCTGGCTTGCAGACATTTCCCGATCCTGTCCTCCTCTCTCTTTCCTCTCTCTTTCTAAAGTAAATGATATCCAGGAAGTTACATCATTTTAGTTAAAAAAAGACCTCAAACTGATTTGATGAATTCTTTGATGTTTAGTAGAGTTAAATGGTTTATTTCACACTAAAACATCCATCTTGCTTTATACAATTACAGAAATTGGTGTGATAGTAAACACAATTTCAAAAGATCCTGTAAGCTAGTTCTCAATGTGCATTGTTACATTGATTATGGAAGTAAGGAGTTTCCATGTTGTTTTGGTGACCCGCAGTCTGTTTAATGATATGTTTACAGCCTTATCCAGCAGAGTTCTATGCCAGATAATGACTCCTGTGGCAATAGAAGTCAACGCATGCTAACGCATTACACAGGTTCAACAGAATATTACACTGACACACTTGCGCAGACAGGCGCAGTGCAAATACAGAACTAATTGTTAACACACACCCACCCACTAACATACACACTACCCTGCAAGACTGTTGAACGAGAAACATCTGTGTGAAATGAGATGAAAAACAACTTCTGTGTCGTATTGAACACATAGAGTCAATCAAATCTGCCATGAGTGGAATGAGATGTGGAGGTTGTATTCATTTTATATTGGATTTAAAATCGGGTTTGCACACAAGCACAGGTGTTAAATCACGTGATGATCGTGACCCTGGCTCAGCTGGTGCCTTTGTGCAGGGGACGAGGCATGTAATACGTGGGCAAAGTCATGCTAGACTGTGTCATTAATTTCTCGCTGTGGTCAGGATTTCAGCTGACCGAAAAACTGCAGATACAAGATATGTCTGTGGAGTTTGGGGACGAGATGAAAAGTGATGATGAATTTCTTCCTTGGTGGTTTGTGCACACAGAATTAGCTGCTTTGAAATCTGCATGCAGGTCTCAAGAGCTTTTCTACAGCGGATATAAAGCTTGTGTTTTGCAAAATGTAACGCTTAATTTAAGTTGCTGTACACTGAGTTTTGTACGCATTAATTATCACCGACATATGGTGAGTTTTACACTTACTGCACTTGAGGGAAGCACATAAGAGACTTGTGCTTTGTTTAATAAGAGTCAGTGCTGTTTTTTGTTTTTTTTCCTGTGAACATTTGTTACGCATGGTTGATGTATCTTTTAGTTTTAACTTTTAAATTAGCTTTATTCCATTAGACTATTTACAAATTAACATCAAACATGTACACAGCTTTATCTTAGTCAGGTCATTCCAACAGAAGTACAACTGTGGCTTCAAAGTCTTCCATGGAAATGGAATTTATCTGTTAAATCTGATAGTTTGGCACGAACAAGGATTTTCACGGTTGACCATGCAATGTCTCTTTAGATGAAGTTCGACATCCCGTCTTGGCAAAGGATGAAGCGAACAAGACTCATTTCCATGTAGAAGTTATCCAGGCGTTCGGTTTTGTCTCTTGGTGATGTGTGGAACGACTTTTTAAAACTTTATTAGCAGAGACATAATCTAAAATGTATGAAGACAAGTGCGATAAGTCTCTTTAATTGGTTCCTGGGAGAGTGTTATGGTCACAATAAATGCTAGGGCAGCAGTGACAGTCTTTTATGCTATTGTTTAGAGACTCCCAACTGAGTTTAAAGGTTCGTAGAGCGAGGAAACAATTATTTTTTGAATTAATAGGCAACTTGGTTTTAGCCTGAGCACATACTGATATTTCCCCTCAACCGTTCCTGTAATGACAATCCTGTGCCACCTAGAGGATTATTGATGGTACTGCAACAATTCCAACAAGTGTTAGAATGAACGTAGGCTATTCAGTTAAACAGAAAGAAGAAAACAAGAATTTACCAGCTATTTTCATCCTTTAATTTAAATTAAATCTTGAGTTTTGCTTTAGGTTCCCATGGAATCCGTTTGTGTGAAAGATATGTAATTAACCCATTGTCCTCTACGGTCTTATTTTACCTCTTGTTCCTGCCATTCAAATCTCCATGTGCCTGTTTAACCAAATGTAATGTGACATTTCTATTTCCCTCTTTGCACTGCATGCGTCGGTCCCTCTGTATATTTACACAAGCTATCAGAGAATGGCGGGCGGGAGGCTTCATTTTCTCTGCTCAAACAGCGAGCTGATATTTTGCAGTGTTTTGAGGTGAAGGGCTGCACGTTAGATGAAGAGGTTTCTCGTGTGTGGCATAGAGCAAAGCGCATCTGCAATATAAATGAAGTGCGGGATCTGCTGTCTAATGAGCGCTAATTTCAGACATGCGTTATTTGAATGGGCTTTTTAGATTAATGAATCAATAAGGGATTAATTGGTGAAGGGAATTATTTATGTCTTTATTTAATGGGTCTTATCTCTCGATTCGGTACGTGTCGGTTTTGGTTTTGCTATTTCAAGGACTTTATGGTATACTGACAGTTGTTTGTGAAAATTGTATGTGCTGCATTGCTAACATTTTATGTTTCATCAAAATATTTGATTTGATTTTTTTAAATATTAGTCTGTATATTTTACAGTTCACAATTGTTTTTTTTTTAAATTGTTATTCAGTAAAAACCTTCCCATCTGTTCTCAAATATTCAAATTTACTGCAACGTGATTGGATAGGTGTCAAACAAGTACCAATGAGCAGACAAGAATCAAAATTTCAATTACAGATATTTTTCTACAGGCAGTGGAAGTCTTCTTTTGTGTTCCACAGTAGAAAGAAAGTCGTAGAAAGGTTTGAAACGACATGAGAGTGAGTTAATGACAGAATTTTCATATAGAGCTTGGGAATCTACGTCACTGCGCATTGCATTCTGGGTAGTCGGCGCCATGTTTTAGGACACGCTAAGTAGCGTACAGTGACAATAAACACAAATCACTAGAGGAAAAAACGACTATATTTGCGTTAATGTTTTTAAGAGCTGCTTGCACTTGCTTAGAATAATTGTACTAATATTGGAATTCATTGCGAGCACCGAGTCGTGTGGCCAGAACACGACACATACACACTCGCAGAAATCATGCGGCCGCTTTCTACTGTACCACACACAGGACTGAATTAATTTCTCTTTGCAGTTTTTAATAACTAGGTGGCACTGATATATCTGCCAGATAAAATAAACACACCATAGCTTGATCTCAGCCAGTTGATCTTGTAAGTGAACCACCGCTCTGCACATTTTGTGTGTATCTCAGATGTCTGTTCTATTCAAAAGTAAGTGTCCTGTGACCATGGACCACAAAACCAGTCATAAGGGTCCATTTTTCAAAATTGAGATTTATACATCATCTGAAACCTGAATGAATAAGCTTCCCATTGATGTACACTGGCCTCTAAAAGTTTGGAAATGCCCTAGAAAAGTGGGGTTTTGGACAATATTGGCATGAATCTTTTTTAATTTCGCATTGATAAGGGACAACACAAACTACGAAAACATATTTTATTACATACACAGTTTATACATAGAAAAAACTTTTTTTTTTCGATTCATCAAAATATCCACCATTAGCAGCTATTACAGCTCTGCATAATCTGGGCCTAAGTTCATTGTATTCTGAACTTAATTGGCAATCAATTGTTGAAGCTATTAAGGTGTGCTGACCCAAAAATCTTTTAAAAACCTGGGCCAAGTTTAAACCAGTAACCAGGCATCACAGCTGGCAAAGGGGCATGTCTGACTTTGACATGTGTATATATTGCCATTATTATGTAATCAAAATGAAAATTATTATTGCTGGCATTCAATGATAATGTCAAGTCAACATCAAAAAATGATAAGGACTTATGCTGATATCGTCCAAAACCATGCTTTGCCAGGGTTGTTTTCAAACTTTTGGAGTGTATGGCACTGTATGGTTTGTTATGATATGACAAAGTTTGGCTGAGATACAACTATTTGAATATATGGAATCTGAGGGTGCAAAAAAATCAAAATATTGAGAAAATAGCCTTTAAAGTTGTCCAAATAAAGTTCTTAATAATGCACATTACTAATCAAATATTATGTTTTGATATATTTACACTAGGAATTTTGCTAAATATCTTCATGGAACATGATCTTTACTTAATATCCTAATGATTTTTTGGCATAAAAGAAAAATCAATCATTTTGACCTATACAATGTATTTTTGGCTGCTGTTATGAATATAACCCAGCGTCTTAAGACTGGTTTTGTGGTCCAGGGTCACATATGGGTGAACAATTCTTTTATGTGCCTTTATGGTGCTTTCATTCATAGGTTCATTTATTCATTTGGAGCTCTATAGCCCATTGTTACCATTCTCTTTCATTGTATGGAAAAAGGTAGCCACAAAATACATTTTCAAATCCACCTTATTTTTTCTGTAAGAGTGGGAGTGGCCATATTTTTAGCAAAACAGCTTGTTTTGCTGCTTGATATTGCAAGCTGATTTTTTACCATATTAGTTTAATGTATTATCTTAATTATGAACTGTTTGTAGAACAAACAGTTTTACCGTTTACTGCACTTTGTTATTCTTCTTGTTATTTCCCTATAGTGAGGCAAATGAACCGGAAGTCTCACACGTTCACAGAAAACGGCTTACGTCCATGTTGAAAAAAAGGTGCAGCCTTGGTGTAAGATTTGTTCTTTGTGACTTAGAAAAACACATCATTCATTAAGAATCATTGATTCTTAATATTGTGTTGTTACCTAAATGATATATATATATATATGTATTTTTTGTTTAGTGATAGTCCTGAACAGTTAAACTTCCTGCTGTTCTTCAGAATCATCCTTTAGTTCCCATAAATTCTTAGGATTTTTCGCATTTTTGTGTATATGAACCCTTTCCGACAGTGACTGTATGATTTTGAGATCCATCTTTTCACACTGAGGACAACTGAGGGACTCATATGAAACTATTACAGAAGGTTCAAACGCTCACTGATGCTTCAGAAGAAGAAACAATGCATTAAGAGCCGGGGGGTGAAAACTTTTGAACAGAATGAAGATGTGTACATTTTTCTTATTTTGCCTAAATATCATATTTTTTACATTTAGTACTGCCTTTCAGAAGCTACAGAAGATACTTACGTTACCCAGATGACAAAATAGGTTACATTTACCCTGATCTTCAAATAAATAAAGCTTAATACATTGTGTTTCCTTCTGACACATCAGTGAGCGTTTGAACCTTCTGTAATAGTTGCATATGAGTCACTCAGTGTGAAAAGACGAATCTCAAAATCATACACTATTTTAAATTTTTGTAATTATTTTCAATTAAAATGACTACTTTACAGCATATGCAGCGCCAGTAGGCCCCTCTTGTGGTATGTAAGAACACTGCAGAAGAGCACACTTGCTTACACATTCCACGACCACCACACTATGTTAAGTTTAGCATGCTTGGAATAAATATGTCCACTGTCTGCTAACTTTGACCATTACTACTAGGCACAGATCTGACCTCTGCCTGCAACCCTCTCTCAGTAAATGCCAGAAGAGGTGTAAAGGTCTCGACGAGTGTAAAAGTCGGTATAATGAATCTTATAATGGTGTCCCACCTCCCTACTGAGTCTTCTCATGCATCACATCCAGTCTCACGCTGTGCCGGGGGACAGATTATCTCGTTATCAGTGACCGGCGCTGTGCGGTCAGCCCTCAAAGTCTTTCACAGTCAACATGGAAATCAGAGGGAAGGAAAAATGGCTCTCATACACAACAAAGAGTGAGAGATTAGCAATAAAGTGCAAGTTTGTGTTTACCGCTTTATCATTTCCTAGAATATGGTATGCCTATATCTCATTTAGAAGCATCCTCATCCTCTGGATTGACTGGCGGTCTCATGATAGTGGTAAAAATAGCATCGGCCCACTCAGAGTTGATTTAATTTACGAGCCTGGTGTCTCACTGCGAGAAGAGTGTGATGAGAATAGGGAAATGGAGTGTAACTATACGCACACTCTCTTAAGCTGAAATTGAAATCTGTGGATTTTGACTTATTGGATCAGAATGAAAGTGAAACGCAGGGGAATGCAATTAGGTACAAAAGTGAATTAAAAAGAGAATGTTGCAGATGTAAAGAAAAAAATAAAGTGATACGTCTGCTGTTACAGACCCTGTGAAATTGCTGGACGTGATCTGTTTGCCATCTTGCCTTGCCATGTGATTTGAAATCTGTCAGTTTGCTTGTGAGATACAGTTTTCGAGTCATAAGCAAATGTCATGTGACTAATCACTCTTAAGCCTATTTCATTTGCTTAATGACCATTACAGTACTGTTAGACGTCTAAGGTCGAAGACAAATATAATTTTGAATTTTTACTTATTATTATTATTTTACATTTTTGTGGACCCACAGCATCCACTTGTGACCCCCAGGGTTACCAGATGTGATGCTTTAAGGAGATTTAAATATTTTATATATATATATATATATATATATATATTATAGCTGAAAGTTAATTCAATTTTTAATCTAATTAATTATATGATATGTCGATTAATTAATCTAATTAATCGCAAAATAAATTTGACAGTGAAAATACCCACAAAAGATTATTTAAAGCTATTTTTGTGTTAAATGAGAAAGTATCAAGTAGACATTACAAACTGTAGTTTTAAAAAGAAATATTTTATTTGATTTAACATAGAATTTATTAGGCATAAACATTTAGGCTGCAATGACCTAATGTAAACTATGGAACATAAAAGAAGATAATTTGAGAAACTCAGTATTTTTTTGTTCGTATAATGAAAGTCATGGTAACCAAAACAGCTTTGTTACCAACACACTGTACAAAACAATTTGTTGAGTCAACCTAAAATAATTTGTAACCTGGCTGCCTTAAAATTTTAAGTTCAGTCAACTCAAAAAAAGTTTATTCAACTTGAAATGTTAAATTATACTAAGTGACAACTTCGATATTTGATTTGAATCAACTTAAAATTTTAAGGCAGCTGGGTTATTTACCCATCTGTTAAGTTTAGCAAACACAAATATCTAAGTTGTTACTTAGTACAACTTAACATTTCAAGTTGACTAAACTTATTTTACTTGGCTGAACATAAAATTTTAAGGCAGCAGGGTAACAAATTATTTTAAGCTGACTCAACAAATTGTGTTTTTTATTTTTTACAGTGCAGTCTTCAAAATACTTTATTTTATGTTCTACAAAAGAAAGGTTTGAAACTACATGAGGGTGAGTAAATGATGACAGAATTTAATTTTTTGGGGGGTGAACTATCCCTTTAATGTTTTTATTAAGTTGGCTTGAGAAAGCCAACTTACTGATATGCTATTTTCTTCTGAGACTAAATCTTTCGACACTAACTCGTCCTAGAGCTTTAACTCTACAAACTCCAAACTCAGCCCAGATCTTCAAACTGATCTGACTCGAGTTGCTATATCTTTTCTAACTGATCGGACTTACGGTTTTCCTAAAAATGACGATTAAATTTGGGAAAAATCCCATAGACTTACATTGACGGAATGTTCAAATGAGCCAGCACTATTCAAATTCCAGCTGTCAAAACTCCCAGAATCCTTTGAGCCTCAATCAAACTTCCCTTCTATGTACTGTATTTCTAATCCATTTAAACTCATTCAAACTCATCTATCTATCTATCTATCTATCTATCTATCTATCTATCTATCTATCATCAAACCATTTCTATCTATCTATCAATCAATCAATCAATCTATCTATCTATCTATCTATCTATCTATCTATCTATCTATCTATGCCTAGCAACCAGAATCATGCTAGTAACTTGCTAATCATGCTAACAACATGCTAGTAACTTGCTAGTCATGCTACCAACATGCTAGTAACTTGCTAATCATGCTAATAACATGCTAATCATGCTACAATCATGCTAGCAACATGCTACTAACTTGCTAATCTTGCTAGAAACATGCTAGCAACTTGCTAATCATGTTAGCTAATTATGTTGCTAATTATGTTAGCACCATGCTAGTAAAATGCTAGTAACTTGCTAAAAATCCTATAAGCATGCTAACAACGTGCTAGTACCTTGCTAATCATTATAACATCATGCTAGTCACGTTAATCATGTTAACAACATGCTAACAACATTCTATCTATCTATCTCTGTTAGACTGTATTACCTTCAAAACATCCAAACTTTAACCTTTTAAAACTACTTTAGAATTCAAACTATTTCAGACTGAAAACCATCAAACTTAAAACGTCTTAAACTTTTTAAACTTTATAAACTTTTCTTTTCTTTATAAACTCTTTAAAACTTTCTGTTCCGGCTTTCTCAAGCCAACTTAAAGTTTGTCTTGGTGAACTTTTTATCTAGTTATTATTATTATTATTATTTATTATTATTATTTTATTTTATTTTTTATGAAAAGATTATCTAAATAAGAAACTAAAACTGCAAGCTGGTGGCGGTAAATGTCTTTGAATCATTCACTCATTTGATTTGATTTGTTCAAATGGCTGATTCATTCAGGAATGAAGTAAATGGCTCTTTTAATGAATGGGCTTTTGAATCATTGATTCACATGATTTGTTCAAAACGTGGATTCATTCAGAAACTAAACACTGCTGTGTTGTTTTGCAACAATTTTGCTATTGCTCCAAAGGTAAAATGTTCTCTTCAAAATTGAGCAAAAACACATAATATTGTGTTTAAAACATAACACAACATCAACTGCTAAAAATCTTTCAGTTGCAATTCTGAGTGTGTTACACACAGGTGAGTGGGCTATACAAACCACCTGTAGTAACACACTTACGTACATTAGACACTTTCTATAAACACTTGCTGCTACAAAGACTCAATCGGATTATATATGTTTATTGTGCATTGCACTATGTGCTGCTTCCCCCAAAATCTCTCTTCTGCACAATTTAATGCACAAAATATCTCTTTTGCACAATTTCATGTACAAATGTCTCTTTTGTAAAACGTCATGTACAGTACTTATGTAAAGTTTTTGTTGTCTCAGTTTTGTATGCGTAGTCAACTATTTATTATAGTTATAGTATTTATAGTTTATGCATAGTCAAATGGTTAACCGTTGTATAAGTCTGTAACTGTTTTTCTTATTTGTGTACTGTTGTATGTTTATATTATGCTTAACTAGTATGTAGCACCGTGGTCCTGTGAGACACGACATCTCGTTCTACTATATGTCCACACATGTAGCAGAATGACAATAAAGCTCGACTTGACTTGACTTGACTTGAACTTCTTATTTACTGAACTGTTGTATAAAATCACATTTAAACTTGTGATAGATCAGGACAAAATCAGCACTCGTGTCATATTGCTCTTGCTGCCCGTGTGATATTGTGTGATACGTGATTTATATAAATATGAGACAAAACAAATACAGGGGCATTTTTTGCACTAATATCTTGAACTTTAGGGCATAACTGCATTTATGGAGTTGTTGCCCTGCATTTATTTGTCAACAGTCAACTGTATGAAATATAAGATGATGTACAGGGGCGAGGCCAGCGCATTAATCACGTTATTTTTTCCATAACCAATTAATTAAGTTAAAGGAGAAGTCCACTTCCAGAACAACAATTTACAGACAACGTACTCACCCCCTTGTCATCCAAGATGTTCATGTCTTTCTTTTTTCAGTCGTAAAGAAATTGTTAAACTGACAGCCCTAATATATATACATATATATATATATATATATGCATTTCATTTTTACTTTTTTATTGAATAAATTATAAGCATGTTTATAAGGACTTTTTAATCTTGGAATATTTTTTTTTCCCATTCAGCTTGTCACAATGCATTTTCATTTTCAGCGAAGGATTCATGCTGTGCTGCCTTAGAATTTGGCCAAGAAAAGATATCTTATTAGGCTGCATAATTAATATGCCAACATCTTAAAACTCTATAGGAGAGCGCCTAGATATCTTAAGATGCGGCCTACGGTACCAGCTCACTAGGTTTTGGAACAGAACTACAGGGTCTTTAAGGAGCGAAATGCGCATGCTGCGCTCTACGAAGGCACATATGTGCATCTGTGTGTGGCATGCGGCTCAATAGGGAATATTAGATGTGATGATTTCAAAGAGAAAGAGTGACTGAAAGAGATGGTATGCTAGAATGCTGATGGGGCCTGGGAGTAAACCGCCATATAAGCCTTTAATCTGCAGGTAGCTCATTGCACTCCTGGGCGCATCAGAGAAGCGTAAGTAGCTGTGTGAATTATGGGAAGCCGACCATGGGGGGTAGCGTGCGTTAGGAGAATAAAGAGAAAGATATGCGCGAGCTGATTAATAATGAAGAGTTATAACAGCATAGCAAAGCTTGGGCAAACATCTCTGCAGACTGTCACGCTACATAGAGCAGAACTGCTGCCTCCATCTGCTGAAGATCATGTCCAGTAGCACCAGCATGCTGATGTGAGTGGTAATGGAGATGATGATGGCGTCTGAAATCACCGAGATGGGATGGCTGGCATCTCTCTGGAGGACATTAGTGAACTGGCGTATTTGTGCGGGACCCTGTCTGTGCCTGCGTGAGGTGTGTAGGAGGATGGGAGAGGACACACAGCGAGAGGGGAGGAAATCATTCATTTTGTGACCCGTGTGTTCGGTTATGGAGAGACCTTGAGCACAATGTGTGTGTGTTTCTACCTGTTAGAAGACAGGTTTTAAATGTGAGGCTGTGATGAATCAGAGGTGAAAAGGGAAACCAATAATAACGGTCAAAACAACATGATAACAGATTACAGTGAAACAGCCTCATGATGCGGTAGATGGGAAGACCTGTTCCCCTTTCTGCCTTTTTATGAGAACAGATGTGTATGTTTGTCCAACGTTCCATTTGCAGTGGTAAGTAAATATTGTACAATAATGGAGCTCTTGTGTCCCTTGAAATGGGGAAAGAGAGGGAGAAAGTGATTTCTTTTGTACTGTTATTTTTTTATTCGAAGGGAAGTGTGCCATTTAGCATCACCAAACATCTGACTTCAGTTTGATTTTAAACGGACAGCCCCGCCTCCAAACTCATGCCATTAGTTGAGGCAGTGTGTCAGAATAGTTGACGTGCACAAAGCTATGGTTTGATAGCACCACACAGACACAGTTTATAATCTTTTTGAGAAAATATAATAATAATAATGTATATTACATCTAATGTTGTTAAATTTGTTTCATGTGTTACCATGATGGTTTTTAGTGTTCGTGTGAATGACACTGACTGTGCACCTTCTGTATATGTTAGTATTTAAAAGCTGCTTGCTATGGGCTTATATTAATTATAATTTTATTAATAAGCAATTTAGATTTTTTGCGACCTTAACCCATCCCTAAACCTAAACCTACCCATTATATAGCGAATATAAAAGGATATAAAACTGAACAAAATATGCAGGGAAATTACCATTTTAGTAACAATATAGAGTAAGAATATTTTTTATAGTCGCTAACCCCACTCCTACTTCTAAACCTAACCATAACTCTCTCTGTACAGTAATAAAGAAAAACATGGCAGACAAATAAGTGCAATCGCAATCATTTATTTATTACAAAAATGTAAAACGCAGTACCAAAAGCAGTCCAAATGACGATGCGTTGCAGGCGCAGTCCTTTTTGGTGGAATACGGAAGGTTTGTACGAGGTGCAGAGCAGAATTTAAATTGTTAATCGCTGAAAATATTATCCAGATTATTTTCCCTATTCACTCCGGGAAGGCGTGTGCGCATCATTCAAAACACACCATGGCATGTCGTAATCTGTGACGAATGCAGGCAAGAGCCAATGAGCGTTCGATTTTCCTACCGCAAAACCTGTCGTTTCTTGATGCGGCACTATTTGAATTTGTAAAATTCTGCTGCTCGGGATGGAGATGAAGATCGCCGGATAAAGGCTTGAATTTGGGTCCGTTCCTCGCAGTCGTATGGATTCTCAAGATCTGGATTACAGTGCACACATAAAATTGTTTCATTTTGTAATTATGATGCTTGTTCGGTGTATATTCGTGGTTCTATTGTTAGTCACAACATGTCGGAGAAAACGCCTTTTTTGTCCCATCACGTTAATATTACATGAATGTTTAAACGATTGCAGAAATTTTATTTATTTTAAGCGTTTGAAGTGTAGTCTTGTTTAACATTATGTAGGCCTGTTCTTGGAAATGAGTGGGCAGCAGAAATCACACAGAACATAATGAAATGTTATAATTTCATATTAAATAAATGATTAACAATTTAATAATGCAACTGAAATCATAAAGTCATTGGTATGACAAATAAAAAAAAATAAAAAAAAGAAATTAATGCCGCGATTTTAATATTTATAAGGATTCGTTTTTAGGTGTCCTCAATACATCAGTATTGTGTTTAAATGCTGAAAATACATAAGCATTTGTACGTTTAGATGCTGTAAAAACGTCAGTATTGTATGTTTTGTAGAACCTCATTTTACGTAAAATGCATACGAATTATCATGAGATCACGTTGGGTTTTTTTTAATGCTACCTAACAAACTGTAAACTGGATAACTTTCGTGAGGTAAATGTGATGTTAAGTTAACTGTTTTATTTAACATCTTTCAGTTAAATGCTGATTACGTGATTATATGAGACATAATACATTACGGTAAGTTGTACTGTATCTTTCAACATACCTTCTGATGTTCATTCATGTTTATTTTGTGCTATAACTTGTATTAAAGTGGAAAAGACTGCCAATTTTCCACTTACGCTGCCAATTTAACTGAGCGTCAAAACTGTTTGAATTTTGTGATAAAATGGATAGGATTTGGAAGCTGAGACTTTGTTTAGTATCAGCAGTAGGAAAGCACAAAGCAGTTTATGATTATTGGATAGGAGGCACATTACACATAATGTTTTATAAAAGGAAAACCACAGACCTGGCAGTCCTGGCTTGAACTACGGGTGGTTCATAGGGTTCAATATAAACTGTGTTAATGATGCAGCATTGATGCATTATTACTGCTTTAACCTGGACAGCCCTACAATTTACCACAAGAAACCTATTCTTCAGGCAAGCTTCTGTCTGACACACCTTTTGATTGACAGGAAATAATCGGCTCTGATCATCAGCTGTATTCAAGCAATCGGGTCGATAGTGCAGATAATTGCTATACCAGTTATTGGCTGATACAATGTGCATCCCTAGTATTTTTAGCAAATAAATGCAGCTTTGGTGACCTAAAACAACTTGTTTCAAAAGCATTAAATATGTTTGGAATGGTAGTACATACAGTATATATAAGGGAGATAGAGAGAGAGAGATACACAGGTACAAGACATCGCAATCAATGCTACCAGAAATGATTTTAAATTTGTTTGGCATAGTGTTCACTGACCGCATGGACAACTTTAATGCCCCAGTGGTCACATTTCCCATTTCAATTGCTTCATTTATGCCATTCTTTGGAGTGGTGGTGCATGACTAGTTCTAGCTGCAGCAAACCTCAGTTTGTCTTCAGCAAAGTGACGTGAGATGTGAAAAATACACAAGGCCATACATCTTTTATTCCTTATTTCCATTTCTAGCGCAAACACCTTGACCTTCGAGATAATTCAGGTAATTCTTCTGACCCATTTCAGTGGATGAATATACAGACCACTTGTGAGTGATAAAAACACAATAACCTTGGAATATGTGACCCATTTTTCTGCTGTCAGCCAATCAAATGCAGAGCTGCAGCACGGAGACATAGCAGCAAAGGAGAAACTGACAGGCAGCCCCTTTATGCTGTGTCACTGTGCATGTTACACCGAGTTTGAGTGGCATATAGATCTGGATTGCTGATATGCTCTACTCTCGTTTTTTTTCTTATTCCCGGAGACATTTAGGGCCCTGATATCTCTGGCTGGAGGATGGCTGGCTAAATGCTGCCAGTCCCTGGTGCTTTATGATGTGACTAGTGCAAGACAGTTACCTATATTTCTTTGCAGAGCTGCAACCAATTACAGAGCCCAGTCACAGTAGACAGTAGGACAAATGCCAAGAGCGCAAAAGCTGTTGACTGGCCTCCATGTGGCCTCCCTTTACACAATCAGTGCATGACCCCCTTTCGAATAGAGACGTTTCAGGAGCCGGTGTCAAAACACTGTTCATTTGTCGATGTGTACATTTGCTCTACATGTATTCAGCAGCGTCACATAAAGCCTGATTCAATCCATGCCGTTCAGTTCGAATGCCTGCACACCTTTTGAGGGATGCAAACCTAAACATCTGTTTGCATCAATATTTTATATCAGTGCTTCTCTCATGTGCATGTTACCTGAAACAGTATATGAAATATTTACCATGGAAAAAAAGCCAAAGCAATCGCAGTGAGAAATAGGCCACAGGAAAAGACCCGCCATTCATACTATAGCAGGCCGGCTCTCTTAAATTCATAAGTTAAAGGCTCTCAACAGCTATTATGATATGCCCTCACATCTCACTGCCGTCATGTCTCACCCCTGTGTGTCCATTTTACTTTACTCTGTAGAAGGACCATGAAAAATGAACATAGTAATGAACATTACATTAATAATGAACATTGTTTTTCTGGATCTGCTTCTGTGTATGTGGGAAAAGGCATTTCTTGATTCAGTAACAAGAAAGACATAGAAGAAAATGAAATGTGACAGGAAAAAAAAAATATTTTTGATTTGTATTGGAGTTGCATGGCGCTCAGATGGTGTACCTACATGCCCTAATAGCCACTGAAAAGCCCCCGGCTGTGTTTCTTGATGTTTATTGTGGATTAGATATAAATTTCAGCCTGCTAAACAAGAACAGACATTTGAATCAACAATCCATAATCATTTCCCATAATTGCGTGTATGCAAATAAGAATAAATGTCTTTGTGATCATGTAGAATTTAATGAAAGCATGCCGTCTGAGTTGCGCTTCATAATTGCACAAATTGATCCCTGTATCAAAATGAGAAGAGTCGGGTGAATCAGACAGTTCAGAGCAAATGTGTTTTCAAATATTCCAATATTTGAGAGAGCAGCAGGGAAGAATGAAATGGCAGTGTGTTCTGTGAGAAGGTTAAAATGTTTTCTTACCCATTAGAATTGTACTTAATAACCACCGTGCAGTCTGAACTACAGCACATGGCATCAATTCTCTGAAAATTGTGTTTTCCTGTCAATTAGGGAATGCGGGGTGAAAATGCAACATCACGCAATTTAGATTTTGGCCTTCTTAAAATGCCAAACACTCAGCAGTATACAGACATTCAGACAATCAGTTTACACGTGTGTAATAATTACAGAGAACTAATTAATAATGGGGTCCGTGATTAGTGTTGTTGATGCTGGCACGGTGCGACAGAGCTGTTTCTTATTCTATGGAAGTCTTAGCAGTTTATTAGGCTGTCAGAAGTGGAGAGTTTCTCCCATCTTGTGGCGTGTCTGAAAATAGAAGCACAACTTTTTGACTGCATATGATCCATTATGTTTTTAGTCAGTGTTCTCTCACATGCCATTGCTACTGGCAATAAATGCAAGGGAAGTTACAGTATTAACCATCTGTTTCCTCTTATTTGGGTGCATTGACAGGGTAAAATAAAACAGGATAAACTGCACTTGACATTTGACATTTTGCCACGATTGAAGATATATCCGACTGTCAAAGAGTCATGGGTTGTTTACAGTGCAGTGCAGTGCAGGGCCAATGACTGGACATTTATTGCCATCCACTCGGGTTGTATTTCACCATTGTACCTCAATCCACTGAGCTGTCATTGCAGCCAGAGATTTCCCAGAAGTCTCTGCTCTTGATATGTCTCATTGCAGACTATAGTAATATAAAGTTGTTTAACAACACCTAAAAATCATCAACTTAAAACGTACCTATTGAATTGCTGAAAAGTCAGTAAGTATAAGTGAGTGTTTTTGGCTTTTCTCTTTATGGTTTGTTATCTAATACACTGAATGAATTCTGCCCATAAATCACAAACTGTATAAAGCAGTACCTGTGGGCCACATTTGGCTAACCAATGTGGGTACTAAACAAAACAGCTTTTATGTTCTGTACTCTAAAGAGGACAATAGATATTTTATTATAATTTGTTTGCTTAGGCAAGCCATTTCTAGGGATGAGAAGATCATAGAAATGTAAGCTTGAGCTCTTTTGAATTGTGCAGGTGAGAAAAGCAACCACATAATATACCCTAGCAACACCCTAGTAATTCAATCACGTGGCAACATGCTATAAGCACTCAGAACACCAAGGGGTCATGTGCTATGTTGCTAAAAAGAACATTATTTTGTGTATTTGATGTAATGCAATGGGCCTCATTCATGAAACATTGGTAAATATATGAGTAAATTCTGAGTAATTTGCACGTAAAACAGACCTTCCCGAAAACTCTCCTCCGGGTTCACAAATTTGATAGTTAAATGTGTATGTTTATGAATTCCAATCATTCGTAAATAGGGCGCTAGTGAATGCTCATTCACAATTAGCATACTCCCCGCGTATGAATTACAGCTACACAAAATGCCTGTCCAGGAACGCAGTGGAATATTCTCGTCTACTTTCTCAAGTTTGGCTCCAGTATATTGCATAAATGCAAAAAGACTAATAGGCCATATGCCTAACGATAAATATTCAATAACGATAATATTCTATAAAAAATAGCAGGCACTCTTTTGAAAACGACTAGCTGGTGGCGCTCGAGAACGTTTGGTGGCACAGCGTTTTTCCAGAACACAGAACGTTTAACACACCAATTACACGTGGTAGATAGCAGGTGTATAGTTCTTTTGCACCAACTAACATTTTGAAAATATGAACATTTTCATGAATTCAACAATTTATGTCAGACTGGCTTTACGAAAAGCGATTTACATAAAAATTCATTCTGCTCGTGTTTCATGAATGAGGTCTGACGTGTTTACATGGTTTGAGGTTCAAAAAACACATTATTTTCCATGTACTGTACATTTTTGTTGCTCCTCTCTGCCCCGCCTTTCTGAAACGCACCGATTTTTACAAAGCTCATCGTTCTAAAAAGCACGATGTGCTCTTATTAACCATCTATTCAGTGTGTTGTGATTGGCCGAATACCTCAACCGTGTGACCGAAATGTTACACCCCTTAGCATGTTGTGATGCCGTGTCCTGGCGCTACAAGACAAAAACAATAAAACCCATTATAAATTAGGCATTTGTTGCATCCAGTGAGAACATAATTACTGATTATAATGACTTATACTATCTTTTTATGCATTCCGTTGCGTTGCGTCATGCTGCGTAAACATAACACCATGTTTGTATTTGTGATCGTAGAAATTACTCTACGTGTACTCTACACTGCAAACTTGTGTTGAAATAGCCAGTAGCAAATTCTTTAAATATGAAAACGTACTTACAGGCTGTGAGTCAGAAGTGTTGTAAATATTACTTAACCATTGATTTATGGTTGTGTACTCATTTGGAAGGCCAAACAAAGTACTTTGCTTTCGCAACGAAACACACAGCGTCTCCACAACATGGTGGCAGCTGCAACAATACTACGGCGAGAATTAAAGTTATGCCTTCTTTGTTTGCTTTTACATTTGGGCGGTGTTATGCAAATTTTCCCACACAGTGACGTAGACGTAGTGGGGGTGTGTTTGAATGAGCCGTTGTAGGAAGGTGTGGCTGAGTCTTAACTTTTAGAAAGTATATCTCTTTGGGTTTGAGACTTTAATCTTTGCAACTTTACAGATCTTATATATGCACAAACAGCTTGTAGCACTCCAAAGACAAAGGAAAACATGAAATCGTATCGTATGACCCCTTTAACTGTCTTAGCAACTGCTTATATGTCTTAGCAACTTCTTAGCAATGCACTAAATCACTCAGAACACCTCCCAGAATACCCAAGCAACTGCATTGCACTGGCCTTGTAACCTTCCAGAACACCCCAGAAACCACATGCAAAAACTACTCATCAAGCAACAATAGTATCCCTCCATAGCACCATAACAACTGCATAGCAACATTCTTAAACCATTTAGAATTCCATAACAACCACATAGCATTCTCTCAAACCACTCAGAACCTTAAGGCCCTATTTACACTAGTCGTTTTCATTTTAAAATGGCATTTTAAAAGGAAAACAATCCTCGTCTGTTTTTACTGCATTTCAGAAACAATCATCCTTCATCCACACTATAGTGTTGGGCGATATGCTCAATTTTCATATCCTCCTATCGTCAGCCTGTGAGATCAAGATACATGACATTATCATGCTAATTTATCTATTTACTTAGTTTCATTGCCCAAAACCAGCTCCAGCATAAGACTAAAAGCAGCCTAATGTTTTTAATTTGACTTCATTCGTATTTAACATGATAACAGTTTAATAGAAACATGTAAGTTACTATTTATAATGCTTACATTTCCTTACTTATTCAAAAAGCGGCTACAGAAAACGAGCAAAGAACATCAACATTATCAAAGAACATCATCACTGACCAGTCTAGTCTAGTTTAGTGCGAGTTTTTGCTTGTGTTTATACCAACAGTGCATCAGCATGTGTTTTGACCCCCTATATTGCACACGTCTGTGGCGCGTTACGGCTCCGACATGGCCACCGGAGCTGATCGCGGCCACTCTAGTCAGTGCTTGTGTTTATACCAGCTGCCCCACCTCAGGTTTCTGAAGCGTCCCAGAAGCAGCTCTTCACGCTGCATCATGAAAGTTAGGCGCCTAGCTGCTTTTTGACTGATGATGATAATAATAATAGTAGTAATAATCGTCTTGCTATCGTCAAAGGCATCAGCAACAGGCGATATCTGACTGTCGTTGATACACGATACAATAATCTCTGTCAGCACAACCCTACCACACTACACAACTGAAAACACGTCACATGACCATTCAGCATGATGAATGGGCAGTCACATCATTGTTTTTAGTAGTCTTCATTTTGGTCCGCTTACAATGAAATGCAATCCTGGAGTTTTCAAACTACAACAGGGCCTGCAGCGTTTTCGAAAGTATCAGTTTTCGAGGGTCGAATCAGAAAGCATGTCTATTAATTGAAATCATAAAACGTACATAATTTAACAGCAATGTATTAAAAGTTGACATTTTTCAGGTCCTAGGAAATCCATTTTATTTTCTCTGAAATTCAGTTTTATTTGTACCAAATTCTGTTTTCAATTTATTTTCTGGATTCCTATTTCCTATTTATTTACATTTTTCTGGTAAACAACTTATAGTAATTTTTCTGGTAAATATTTCTTAAAAGTAATGTTTTAATGACTTAATGACTTAATATTCACATATACTAGTCCATATCACATTTTGATTTAAGTATGCTTCTTAAGTATAATACTCATTAGTTGGCAAATTCATTATGCGTTATACAGTAAAATCCATTTTTATGACTGGATTCTTCTATTCCGTCTACGTTTTTTGCATAGCGGAAACCATAGGTCCCTAATCTAGCAACACTGTATCAACACCTGATGTAACAGCAACTGATTAACTGCATAACTGCATAGCAACATGCTTAAACTACTCAGAACTCCTTAGCAACTGCAAAGCAACAGTCTTGCAATTTCCCAAACACCATAGCAACTGGATAGCAACATGCTTAAATTGTTCAGAACACCTTAGAAACTGCGTAGCAGTGACCTTGAAACCTCTTTGAACATTCTAGCATACTGATAGTTTTGAATTGGCAAACACACCTTACTTTTCCTTCAGGAAATGTAAATATCAGTGGGTTTGTGATGCTAGAAAACAAACTGACATTTTAAGGACAATTAAAAAAAGATAGAATTTCATATCTTATTCGTTATGTGTGAATGAAGCTTCACATTTGATTTCCGCTGTTCTGCACCAAGATTCTATTTTAGCCACCAAAGTCTGGTTTTAAAAATCACCTTTTCTTATAGTGTGAAAATCTGGCTCTTAGTACCTGACATTCGTCTATGCTATGCTACCCATTTTTATCTCTTGTGACTCGCTGAACTTCACGCTGTTCTGCACCGGTGTGATATATTGACACATCGACAGTAACAACTCTTGATATTTACAGAAGCCAAAAACAAACCACTGGCAAGCAGAGTTGCGCTGTACTTCTCCATTATATGAGGTTTCCTCATCAGAAAGCATGTGTCGAAGTAATGAGGCAGAAATTCAACACTGCATCTCCTCACTGTGGTCCGCGAGAGCTGTGACATTGTGCGGTTCCTTCTGACCTATGATTCACACCGTATCTGTGCATTCAACATGGATGACTGAATAGTGGAAGGAGAAAAACAGGTGGTTCTCTTGCCTCACATTCTCCAATGAACATGGAAAATTCGAAGACTTTGTGATAGGAATGATAAAATAGTTAAGTGACTCAAAATGTATGAATAAGCTTGTTTAGTATGACAGGATTGCTTTATTGTATTTAAGTAGTGCTGGGTGGTTTGACCAAAAATCCGTAGCATGGTTTTTCTTAGTATTTTGGCGGTTTCAGTTTTTTTCCCCCCTGACTGTGACTTTATATGAATCAAAATGCATGAAACAGTTGCAGATTTACTGCATTTTAAACAGGATCCAAACATGTTACTTGTAGCATGAATAGTTTTTTATGTAAATTAGATTGCATAATTAAAAAATATAAAGCAAAAACAGAATGGTCCGACATTAACTTTTTAAAATTATAATGTGTAAAACAGAACTGCATCGAACAAAAACAACAGGTGGACTGAATAAAAATGCAAATTTATTTTCCTGACAGCAGGTGGCGCTTATGGAACAGTAGTAATACAGTGTTTCCTTGGATACCGCTGTAAACAAAGCAGCGCAGCACTTTTAAATACTACATTTATATGCCTTATACTAAGGTAAGATAAAAAGAAAATACCATCTAAAGTTTTCTGAAGACAGTCAGTTCTCCTCAAAGATGCATTCATATAAACCCACCACCCCCAGTTCAGTATTTTGGATTTTCTTCCAATATTCCGCACATTGTGAACCGTGTGCTTGATCTGCCTGCTACAGTATTTTCTCCACTTTTTGTTCATCTTTAGCATATCTGGCTGTTTACGGTTGGTTTATCTGGCCGGTTGTTGTGTGTTATTAATAGTTCTAAAAGTTCAATCCGGTTTACTGTTTGAAACTGTATATCACCCATAACTAGTTTATATATTGTTCCATCAACCCATATTCTTCATAGTGCAGACCCAAAAGGAAAAAGAAACATGCAACTTCTTATCATACACACTAGTATTCAAATGTTTATTCAGACGTTAAACTGATCAAAAGTGACAGTAAAGATGTTATAATGTTACAAAAGATTGAAAGAATCTTGAACAAAATGTATCATAGTTTCCACATAACTAAGCAGCACAACTGTTTTCAACATTAATAATAAAAAAAAATATTTCTTGAGCATCAAATAAACAGAATGATTTCTGAGGAATCTTGTGACACTGGATTCAACTTTTCCATCTCTGGAATAAATTACATTTTTAAATATATTAAAATAAAGAACAATAATTTTAAATTGTAATAATATTTCACAATATTATTTCTTTTTACTGTATTTTGATCCAGTAAATGCAGTCTTGGTGTACATAAAAGACTTGCAACTGATAGTGGGTATTAATGTAAATAAATAAATAAATAAATAAATAAGTGGCAGAAATGACCTATCTATACATCTACATTTTCTCATTTAGTCCAACTGAGGTGCAACTTCTGCAAATGAAACATTGTCATAATTTACCCACTGCATGTCACTTGAATTTTGCATGACACTTTCCCTTTGGAAAACAAAAAGAGTTAGAATCACAGCGGAAAAGCCACTCTTTTCCATAAAATGAATATGCATGGGATTCACTGGCTGTCAAATTTCAAACTTTGGATGGTTAATAAAAATATATATATTAGGTCAGAACCCAGGATCTCTTTGCATAAACAGCGCCTCCTGCTGGTATTTTTTTGGCCATGCCTTATCTCACCAAGAGCGCTGTGTGAGTTAAACCATTTAAACCCAGCAAGCAATATTTCAGTCTAATAGAGCTTGCAGAGTCACAACATGCCCAGCTCTTAGATTTGTGAAACCCTTTCTAATCCTATATTTTACAGCAAAAGCGTGGCTTTTGTCTTGAGGTGACTTACAGCCTCATAATGGCCCTATTATTCAAATAATGAACCTTAGAAGTCATCATCATCATCAGCAAGCTTCTAACAAGCCTGCTTTTGTATTGATACTCATTGTCATGAAAAATACGCATGACATCATGCTATCGTAATTACAGCGTTCTTTGATCCTGTTCAATAATTCTCTGCAGTTCGCATCAATAATAGGTTGAAGGAAGCAGAAGCCCCATGGAGTGGGTTTGATAGATCTTGATCACACTGGGCCAGTGAGACCCTAAATGAACTCAAACTTCAATATATTCACAGCCGCTGTATTAATCCGCACTGACTCACCGGGAGCCCGTCAGAAACCTTGCATTGACCCAGCTCAACAGGAAATGAGTGTCTCTCCCTCCAACTCCAATTTTTTTTTCTCTAAGCCACTTGACTTCGAAATAGCAGAATGCTTTGAATGACACTCTCCGCGGCAGCCTAGCATGGAATGCGGAAATGTGCAGAAATTTATGACAGGGACATGTCGCCATTTAAATCAGTCCACTTCCTACGCAAGTCGATGAGAAGCTCTAGTTCTTATTATTGGAAAATCAGCAACGACTAGGTCTAGTATTAATTGCTTCATGCTCTGTTTGCCTCTGTTTGCTTGCGACAGAGAAAATAGTGCCTGTAACCAATCAAAGACACTTTCTTATCAGGAACGCTGACAAGGGGACATGGAAAATATGACGAGTCAAAAGACTCAATGCATGTGACCCCTCCATAAATAGCTCATTAACTCCATCCTTATGAGAAGGGATATTAAATAACCTATAAGATCATTATCGAGCATACAGTCTCTCACTGCACACCAGTCAATGCAAAATACAATTAAAAATCTGCAGCACTGAGCACGAGTCAATTCGGAATCCTATAATAAACTAAGCAGGGGAAACGCTATTACCCTCTAGGGACCTGTAGGAGGCGCCACACAAAAATCGCGATGATGGTTTATTTCAAGTTTCATCACAGTGTTTTAAACTCTCTCGCTCACCTACTTCTCAATCTAGCTCCCATGTGGATCTTATAGTAAAATGGAACAGCTCCCAAGTGACGGGCTTTACAAAATAGGGCTGCGCGACAGATGAACCTAATAGCGGAGAGTGCCGGAGGCACGTTAGCGAAGAGCGGGCCACAGTTGATAAGTCATTGAGTGAGAGTCTTATCCATGCATGAGAAATTATGTCAAATATTACATTTATCTCACAGACCCTAGAACAGACCAGCCTAACTCCTATTAAATGTCACAGCTTAAATTGCTCATCACAACATGGTAGAACGGTATTTAAAGAGCATTTAGTTCTGTTCTTGTGAATGGATGACTTAAGTTACTGGGAAAAGAGCTGAAAAGTTGACATTTCAACGCTTTAGCTTTAAGTGCGCATAATTTCTCATGTTGATTTTGCTTGGAAATGACATTTGTACTTTCTGATAAATCTGGCCGCTATATGTGCGCCACAAGGTGGCGCTCACTGGACCCCTATCAAAGATTTCCGACATCAGAAGCTTGATTCAGAAATGTCAGTTAGATGTTAAATAATGCAAAAGCATGTCAACATCATTCCCAAAGGTTTGATTGAACTGCCGAAAAAACACCCAAGCATCGCGTTTGCAGAATAGACGCTCTCCAGGGCCGTGTTTATCAGTCCACAATTGGCCTCATTATGAGAAACATCAAATCTCAGTGCGGACAGGATCACTTTATTATAATCATTAATTCTATAGTGCTCTGTGTGCTAGGACTCCCAAGTTTCATTTGTGTTTGTGTGTATGTTTGGGATGAAGCCCAGATTTTCTAAGGCTCTTGTTAGTGTGAAAGGCAGTGCTGATCCATGGCTTCAGGGCTGGCTGTGAGTGATGTTCTCCCGAACACGGCCGCAAACGTTACTAATAACACAGCAGAGGAATGCGGCGACCATGGAAATGACTGTGCCGTGCTGATAAGGGCTCTAACTGATGACATCATATGTGAGACTGCAGGATGACTCAGTAGGGTGTGGTGAAGTCATCATTACCGACCTTCTTGCAAAAAAAACCCTTCCTGGGAAGAATTCTTCGGAGCCCCCATGAGGAACTTGGCATCTTTAAACAGCTGATTGCAACAGAGCTAATTTAGTATTCATTCAGAGTGACACACATGTAGATTTCTTCAGTATAACGAGGAATAATTTATCACAAGCTGTGGAACCCATGGATACCTATAACACATATTACGCTTACAGCCTCTTTATGCATATACTTTTTATTTTGCATAATAAGATTTGTCATTTAACCTATGCGGTTTGGATGAATCTGTAAAAGCCAATGGCAGTGAGTCTCAACTGAAAAAAAGTGTCTATCATACAGTATTAAGGAATTGTTCATCAAATCGAACACTGAAATGTATTAATACATTATGAACTGCATAGGCCCAGCAATATGCAAAACGATTAACATGACATGCTGAAAAGGAAGCAGACATTTTTGGTTTCTAAAGGTCTCATGAATTTTGATGGTTTCATGCTCTCGGCAGCCAATAATTCATTGCACAAATCACATTGTTGCTGGCGCAAACCATGTTTATCCTAGCTGCAGGTGAACCCGTAGTTAATGTAATCTGGGTTTTTTTTCTTAGCTTATGGAGTTTTGTGCATGATTTTTGACGATGAGGGATCTCAAGCAACCTGTCCAGGTTGGCATCTTCTTTATTTGGCTAGCTTTAACCAAGTAACTGTTGATTTGGTGCCAAAATACTGTTTAAATGCATGCACAGCCTGTGATATCAACAACAAAAAATATGGGAAGCTACGCTTCTTTATTTTGCTGTTCTAACTAGGCATGATTACATTTGCATCATTAGCACTGCTTTTCCCTGATGTCTGTGATTGTGGGATTGTATAAGAACAGACCTGCAACCAAACACCTGAGAACAGCTACACTCTTAAAAATAAAGGTGCTTAAAAAGGTTTTTCACAGCGATGCCTTAGAAGAACCATTTTGGTTCCACAAAGAACCATTCAGCCAAAGGTTCTTTAAAGAACCATCTCTTTCTTACCGTTTTATAATCTGAAGAACCTTCTTTCGCCACAAAGAACCTTTTGTGAAGTAGAAACTTTTTAAATGTTCTTTATGGAACCATTTAGACAAAAAAGGTTCTTCTATGGCATTGTGAAGCACCTTTATTTTTAAGAGTGTAGCTTAAATGGAGAGTTGAAAAGCACTATACATACAAAGAAAGTAAAAGGATAAATGATCCAATTATCCAAGAAGAGGAGCTCATGGCTAAAAATGGCCACTTTTGTTAACTTAAAAAAGAAGTCCACTTCCAAAACAAAGATTCACATATAATGTACTCACCCCCTTGTCATCCAAGATGTTCATGTCTTTCTTTCTTTAGTAGTAAAGAAATTATGATTTTGAGGCAACATTGCAGGATTTTTCCCCATGTAATGGAGAAAATACAGTTTAAATGCAACTTCAAACGCAAACGATCCCAAATGCGGTTGTAAATGAGTCCAGCTGAGGAAGAAGGGTCTTATCTAGCAAAACGATCGTTTATAGTCATTTAAAAAATACCATTGAAAGGGGTCATCGGATGCCCATTTTCCACAAGTTGATATGATTCTTTAGGGTCTTAATGAAACGTCTGTAATATACTTTGGTAAAAAATTCTCAGTTGTAGTGTAAAACAACACCCTTTTTACCTTGCCAAAATCAGCTCTGCAAAAAATGATCTCATTCTGGTCGAGGCTGCTTTAAATGCAAATGAGCTCTGCGAGCCTGTTCACTTCTGTTTAACTCTGTGTATTCTGGCTCAAGTTAGGGTATGTTGAAAAACTCCAATTGTATTTTCTCCCTCAACTTTAAAAATCATTTTAAAATCATCCTACATCGCTGCAGAAGTACCGACACAGTCTTTGCAAAGTGAACATGCAAAGTAGATCAAACACCCTTAACAATAAAGGTAAAACAGCGATATAGGACGATTTTGAAGTTGAGGGAGAACATGAGAGGGGAGTTTCTCGACATAACTGTCATGAACCGGAAAAAAATAGAGTTTGGGAAGAGCAAGACAAGACGAGCGTTTGAGATTAAAAAGTAATTTTAATATATATTTTTAATGAAAATAACCAATCGTTTCGCAAGATCAGACCCTTCTTCCTCGGCTGGGATCGTTTGAAGTCGCATTTAAACTGCATTTTGGAAGTTCAACATTGGGGCACCATAGCAGTCCATTATATGGAGAAAAATGCTGAAATGTTTTCCTCAAAAAACTATTTCTTCACGACTGAAAAAAAGAAAGACATGAACATCTTGGATGACAAGGGGGTGAGTACATGAGTATATGTGAATCTTTTTGGAAAAGTGGACTTCTCCTTTAAGAGCGAGGGACATTACTAATTTTTTTTTTCCACAGAGGTTCTGGAAGTTCTTAATTAATGTCTAGTCCAACCAACTAATTTAGTGGGCTTTTTCTTTCTCCACTGCCTGAAGAACAATAAGTCATTGTTGTTAATGCACTCTACCATCCTTAGCCACTGAGTTTAGATTATTGTCTGTGCTCTACCACTAAAGCAATTTCCTCTGCGTATCTAATTGGTATTACGACCACTTGGCTTCTCCTGATTTGTAGGAGAGTTTTTTATTTATTTTCATTCCAGGGAACCGCAGCAGTTTCCCAATGGGCAACAACCGTGAGATGCGTAACCTGCGGAAAATATGAATTTCTAAGGGCTAAATTAACACAGCTGTCAATTACCCCAATGCTGTTTTATGTTCCCATAAAGAGAAAATTTAAAAATGCCATATGACACAGTAAAAAACAGACAGACTAGATGCAAAAAGAACATATTGAAGAGAATAAAACATCCGCTTTCATGCACCGTCATCTTTTTTTGTACGGCCATTATGGGTGAGATGTGCATGTTTATTTTTTAATACATCTGGCCCCATCCAATAACCTGCTTATTGCTCTTCCACTTCATTAAGCTCCAAGAAAAAGAAAAAAAAAAGCACACACACACACACACACACACACACTTGGGTCTGGCAGATTTGCTCATTATATTTCACAATGGTATTCAGGCTTGTGAAGACAAAGTACTTGTCATCCACATTGCAGTCCCCTCCTCTACCAAAATTGCTTAGCAGTGCATATAGTCCATGTCATATTCTCACACATCGGTTCACTTACCCTCCCCCAAATGGACTATCAAGCACATGAACACAGTCTTGTATGACACATAGTCAGCGGAACTATATCATCCATAGATGTAATCATTTCCACTAGAGGTTAAGGTATGATTTTCATGATAGTTGTATTACTTCTTCACCAGAGTGGCCCCTCTCTCCCTCTGTTGACTGATGGAGAGGATAACTTGAGACCACCGTTCAAACAGAATATGAGATTCATTCTGCTCTAAAGATGAATATGACAGTCTTGCATAAAATATAACTTCATTACAACCCCAGCTAAAATATAAAACTCAAGGCAGAGTTCTATTATGAATTCTTAGAAAATACAAAATAAATTAAATGAGTATCATCCAGTTGCCTCTATTGTGTAGCACTATGCCCGCTCCATATAAACTGCTGAAAATATAAGATTATTACTATTCATGCTACAGCTCGCCTGGGACTCACATCTCAATAACTTCCTATATGAGTCAGACCCACTTGCGCTGCACTCTGCGCTGTGTTCTGAGGAAAAGAAATCTCATACCAGCTGATATATATTAACTGCATTTCCTACTCCCACTTGTTCATATATAGATTCATAAAAAGGACGAATTTAACCATGAGATTAAGTATCATCATTAATAATAAGCAGAGCTGGGTAGTAACTGATTACATGTAATCTGGAATACGTAATCCGATTCCAAAAAATAAGTACTTGTAATTAAATTAAATTACATTTTAAAATACTCGTGATCAGACTACAGTTACTTTTTTATGGATTACATGATTACATATTATTTACACAATAGCAATAAATTATTCAGAATTTATTGATTCTCCCTAAACTGTGTTTTCTAAAATTGCCTACTGCTTTTATATTCAGAAAGTCTTCATTCACACAAAGATCAGTCAGGTGGTGACACAGCATTTAACTACTGATTTACAAAAAACATTTTAAGTTTAAGAAGTGTTTCAACATTGCATCAGCTACTGATGAACACATTGATTTTTATGTTAATTATCACTCCGTACGTCATTTAACCATTTATTTCTATTTCTTCTAAAGGCTTTTGTCTTTCAAACACATTAAAATGCAGAGATTCACAAATTCACACAAACGTTTTTACTAATGTATTTACTTGAAGTACCCCCGAGATTTTAAAATAAATATTTTAATAATTAAGTATCACATTTGCACACTGTTATGGTTACATGACATGCAAGTAAACAAAGCAAGTTTTTTTATTTTGATCAATTTTAAAATTATATATTTGAATTAATTATTTGCATTTCCTTAAACTTATAAACCCCCTACAATTGCTTCAAAAACCTTGGTATAATATAGGGTTTAATGCACTTCATGTTGTTAATAACAACAGATGTAATATATATTTTTATTCTTCACATCTTTATGTCAGTATGGTACACGATTATTATATTTAAATCAATGTGATAAATCTAAAAGTAATCTAAAAAGTAATCTGATTAAATCACCTAAAGTAATGTAATGGATTGTCACTAACTACAATTTTTGTAATGTCATTTGGAATCAGTAACAGATTACAATTTGTAACTAATCTACACAACTCTGATAATAAGTAATCTAAACACAAAATGAGTTACTTACAAATATATTTTAAAATAATCTAAGATGGTTTGCTGGTCTTAGCTGGTCTCCGAGCCTTTCCAAACTGGTGTACATCTGGTCAGCAAATGGTCTCTCAGCCTGACCAAACTGGTGTTCAGTTGGTTGGCAAATTGGCCACCCAGCCTGATCAGCTAAAGTGACCAACAAACCAGCCTGGATGACCAGTTAGACCAGCAAACCATCATAGGCTGGTCAGATAGATAGTCTACCTCCTTTTATCACAAACATTAGCTATTGCTCATTCTTTGCTTTTGTATTTAAAAATAATCCTTAATTATGCATTTGTCTTTCTTCTTTATACATTATTATAAATCTCTAGCTGCTTACCTGATGCTGAAATGAAGCTATGATGAAATGTAAAACAAATTTAGCCTACTGCTGTGCCAGTAAATTAAGTAGGTGAATTGAGCTGAACCGAAACTACATCGAAAGAGAAAAAAAGAGAATGAGAAAGAGACAGAATATGCACATTTCCTTTTAAAACTGAGTCAACAACGTAAAAAAAAAAAAACCCGTTCACAAATTTCGCCACATTTTAATCTCCTTTAACACCTTTTAATCTGACATCATTGTGCTTAATATCCCCCACTGCGCTCTCAGCTGAACTTTAACCGAGTTGCCGAGCCACTCCCAAACACACCTGATAACACTGACCGACTGCTGGGAATCCGCCATCATCCTCTACTTTCAACTCACGGGAAAAACCGAAACTCCTTCTAAATACGTGACGAACTCCTACGTTTATCACTCAAACGGGCTCTTTTAGTTAGGTTTTAGTGGATTATATCTTTTGGCTTTTGTTTAGCCGCTGGGAGGGATTATAACACGCGGAAAAACTTTACTTCAGTATTTTAAAAGTCTCATCCCTCCATTTTGAATCTGACAGGAATTTCAACAGTTTGGTGAGTATGTTTTGCTTTTGCTTCTGGATAGTTTAAACGGCATTCCTGTCATTATTAACAAATATACAACTGAATTTGCCTCAGAATTGTTTCATTTTATGTCTATATTGTGAATACAGGATAGACAGAAAGGCGGAATTTGTGTTTGTGGCTACATTGTTAGCTCGTATCCTAACTTCATGGAATGTTTGGGATATTTCTGTCTCTATCGTTTCATATTACACTAAATAAACACGGATTTGTTTCGTGTAAACGCCTAGTTAGTCATCTTTTGTCGAATTTAGAAGCGTCATGAAAGAACAAAAGAGTTGAGAACTATTTGAGAGTATTAAACAGAAACTATCCTGGAAAGTTTTGTGGGGAATGCTAGTTAGCCGTTAGCTGCATGTCTCGTATCAGGGGAAATGTGTCGGGAGTTTTTATTCTTAGACGTGTGTTTTTATTATCAAACCAGACCACGTTAATAATGTCGTATGTGATTATGTGGATGTTTTAATTTTTGAAGTCGACTATGATGATGGTTTTAGGCTTTTGAGAGAATAAAATCCATTCGAGGAGTTTAGGGCTCCGCCTAAACCACAAACTATGGATCAGGCCCTTCCTGTGAGCTCTGGCTTTAGCAGTGTGTAATAATACAGGATGTAGACAGTCACTGAGATAACAATGTGTTGTCTTTTTAAAGTAACAATGAAGATAATAGCATTTCCCTTTTTACCTGTTGATATGTTAGAGATAATGTACAGTCAGCTCGTTATTATTACAAAATAAACTCTCATTGGCTTTATTTTGTGACAACTGGCTGTGCAATACCCCAGTTTACAAGCGGTTTATCATACTATATTATGTATTTACCAGATATTTCACGGGTACATACCAAATAAATAATTATATAGTCTAAATTCGATTATAAATTATTTTATTAAATGACCTATATATTTACTCAAAGTTTTTGAAAAGGAAAACGTGCTTTACAAAGTATAAAACAATTCATCAATAATTGAAATTCAAGATGATGCCAGTTGCATTTGTGTGACACAAGAGTGAGCAAGTCGGTTTCAGTTGCCCAGATGACTCGATTCTGATTCAGTATTTGAGGGAACAGTCATTTGTTGTGGTGTCCTATAATGCACAGCAACAAGAGGTGTAGAACCAGTGTACACTCAATGGCTAGAGAGTATCCATATTGCGCTGTACGATTGTGGCTAAATCATCAATTCATCCAAACTGATTTTGAACACAACTTTCGTCTCGCCATCCACCGTCATCCATGGCAAAGCCCCTGAAGTCTTAAACTGGTGGGGAATTCTTTGCAGAATCATGGATAATATAGTTTATCATGAGGATTTCAACTGTTAAACATGATTATTTAAAAAATAAACTGAAATAATCTGGTTTGATGGGTTTAGCAAAAGTACGTACTGTCAGTTAACAAACTTAAGTTTTTGTTAGAAATAAGTTTTCTTATGGAGAAAATGAATGGGATATTTACCTCCGAAACCCAATTCTTACACTCCATTGGAATGTGAATGATTATTTTTCATTTTTTAAAATACACAAGCTTTCTGTTCTTTGTGTTCTACAAAGTTGTTAATGGTAATCAACCAATTCTAACTGAACAGCAGTGATTTCCACCCAGATGAGCCTGTATATATGGAAATAACTCCATGTAGTTTTTCTAAAAATACTTGTTATTCAGTTTTTTTTTTTTGGGCCAAAGTTGAATGTCCTAACTTTTTGTAGGACGCATTTGAATTCAGAGGTTTTATTCCCAGTGTGTTGGTCATGCAACACTGACCTCGCCCACTTTGTCTGCATTCCCTGACCTATATAGCAAACAATGTCTATTTAGTCTGTCTGTCTAGTGCAGACAGACCCCTGCAACAACAGCAGAGCCCTCGGGGTAGGCTGATTATCCCTGTCCTTCAGTGCAAGATTGCTGATCAATACAACTGCGGTCACTGTTTGAATGGAAAATAGCAGAGTGGGCAACAGAGCTACTCAGATGGAATAAGTGTGGGTTCGTTTTGGTTAACAGTGCGGATTGTTTACATCATTAGTGATTGCTTGCACTAAATATGAATCTGTCATGTGACATTTCATTTGAAAAAAGTCACAGCCCTAGGCTGCTTATTTGTCTCGGTCTTACCACCCCTCTTAATCCATTGATCGCTGCTTCTCTCCTCAGAAACATGACGAGCATTAACACAGCAAACATCAACTTCAAATGGGATCCCAAGAGCCTGGAGATCCGCACACTGGCTGTGGAAAGACTGCTGGAGCCCTTGGTTACACAGGTCAGACTACTTTTCCAGTTTTCACCCTCAGTCATTGTATTAATCACCAAAAGTCACTGTTTTCCTTAAATATTTCTTGTGCCATTTGCAGGTCACCACACTTGTGAACTCTAGCAACAAAGGACCATCCAACAAGAAGAAGGGCCGCTCCAAGAAGGCTCATGTTCTGGCAGCCTCTGTGGAGACAGCCACCCAGAACTTCCTGGAGAAAGGCGAGAAGATTGCTAAAGAAAGTCAGTTTTTAAAGGAAGAGCTGACTGCAGCGGTGGAGGACGTCCGCAAGCAAGGTATGTAAAAAAACAAAAAAAAAAAGAGCAGTGTTAATTAGGGCTGGGTTGCCAGTATTGATTCAGTTTGATGAACTGATATCAGTTCTTTATTTCCAAGGTCTGTCTGCTGCTTTGCCATTTTTGTTTTTTGTGTGAACAAATCTTCATTAAACATTACTTTAGCTTGCTGTCTATCCAATAATCATCTTTTTTGATGTACTGCTAGTTATAGCTTAAAATAAATATGAATGAACATCTGAAAGTATGTTCAAAGAAATGGTACAATGTACTGAAATGTAGCATGTCTCATGTAATTGCTCAATCAGTGCGACGGCCTCAGCAAGACGTCAGTAAAACATCTTGTATAATAACATGAAACAGTGTTACATTTACCACAGAAAAGGTCCGTAGCTCATTAGTTATATAGAACAAATTGCTCTATAGAGGAGCATTTTACTAAATGTATGCAATATGTGATATTTATTATATTTTGACCTGTTAATGATGTCTTTACAGAGCATGTTAGTGTATGACTTACATGATTAGTGTATGTTTGAATAAATCTTTTAAAAGTTTTTAGGACAGCCGCTGTTTAAATATTTATTTTTCAACAACATATTGGAGTAGAAACATTATTGTATAATTAAATAGATATACCCCCCGGTTTCACAGACAAGGCTTAAGCCTAGTCCTAGACTAAAATCTAAGTCTGAGCTGTTTCTACTGAAAGAAACTTGAAGTGACTGCAGGGTTGCCAGGTCCCAGAAAAATTACCAGCCCAAAGCTTACCCAAAACCTGCTCAAAAGGAACGAAAACTAGCCCAATTTTGCCCTGTCCAATCACGGTGACAGCTGCTTTATTCCATTAATGGCCTTTAAAATAAACATTTTGCTTTTATTTATTCTATGTTTTGAATCTTAGCAAGCCTTGTTTATATGTAGCATGTGCATATTAAATTACTTGATCTGTGTTTTATTAAAAAACACTTTTACCCTTTCTTTCATTTTAATTTTCAGCGCTTCTCATGATAAAATGTAAAATTAGTGCTGGGTGATATAGCCAGTGCTTTCCATGTGTTTGTTAGACTTTGAGAATACATATAACTTTTTTTCATAAATTCTTTTAAAGCCAACTTTTAATTTAGGGCCCCATGAAATTCACTTTAGTTGAGCCCTACATTTTTTTTGTCAAGTAAGATGATGCACAACAAAAAATGTATGTTTGATATTAAATGTAAATATATGTTTGATATTGGGTTGAATTATATTCATTATTATTTATGACTATATTATTTATTGGGTTGATATTATTATTTTTGAGAAGCACATTTTACTATATCATAGTAATATGTTTCTGTTAAATCATCTTAATGTTTGTGGTGAAGTTTTTCAGATGATATGGTGAAAAGCTCTCCCAGAGAAGCTCTGGAGATAAAATTCTCAAAGTGTAACACAATGCGGAAATCACAGTGAGCTTCATGGGTGTTTGAGTTTGTGTAGTAGACAAAACTATGCTATTCATTTAAACGGAGACATGCAGACTTACAAGCGACATGCTTTGACTGGCTGTTGTCGTGTTTATTTCTGCTCTGTAAAAGCTTTAACATTTATGCTGTGGGTGAAGCTTACATAATAGTTTGTGATGTGACATCCATCTTTCCGTTGCCAGGTATACATTCCAAGTATAATACACATTAGTAAAAGATCTATTTTCTTTTTTTTAGTCTATAGATAGACTTTAGGCGGCCACGGTACATTTATAAAAGTAGGCCAAAAAAATGCAACCTGTGGTTCTGGAATTGTTCCTGCGACTGCATTTTCAAAACCATGACCCTGGGAACACTGACTGACTGATCTTAAAATATATCAGTGCCTTTGTTTTGTCTGAAGATGAAGACCAGTAATGTTGTGTTTTTTTTTTTTGTTTTTTTTTCCCCTAAGCACATTTATAAAAATGACCTGTCCTGACCTTATGTTGATATTTATTTCTCACATCTATTAAGTCGACTGTTTTCTTAAAAAAAAAAAGAAAAAAAAAGACACGTACTGTACCTGATATGACCAAACGAATCAATTTTGTACCAAACTAAGAGTTTTTGTATCTGAAACAAACTGATTGCTCAAATCTGTGTCAATACTCAGCCCTAGTGTTACCTCTGTGATAACTTCAAAAGTGTCTGGAGCCATTGAAACTATTACAAGAAACGGCTGAATATCCTAATTCGGGTAATGGCTTTAATCAGTGGTTTCATTTCCTGTTTTCATTATCTGTCTGTGCTTATCTGCATGTGCGGATGGATTTTTGAATTAAGAGGGCTTGGCTTGTGCTATCGGAGTTGCTGCTATCGTGCAATGGAGTGTGTACTTCCCCCAAGACTGTTGTCCTGTATATCCCCTCACTCAATCTCATGTTGTTCATTCTCATTACAGAACATCACTGGTATCTCTGCCATGCCTCCTTATGGAAAAAGGATAGAGAAGACAGGTTAATAGAAGGGTTTAACCCTGTCAAATTGCAAACTCCTCATTTCTCCGTGCCTTGTTTGCCATGCGTTTTTGATTAAAATATCGATACACGACCACTGCGACACTCTAGTTAGAGCACATTTTTATTTGACTCATTTAAATAAGATGCAGTCGCCTCATCATATCCGCATGAGTTTAAAGGCATTCAGTTTATGATGTAAATTTGCATGGCATTTTTGACACCGGTTGCTAACTAATCCTAGTTATATGGCTATGCTTTCCCTGCTAAGCAGGGATTGTCACATTCATTAGCGAACAGCTTGCCTTGACTTGCTGCGCTGATCCATCAAGATATTTTTATTTATGCTCTGTTGCCAAGAATGAGAAAACAAGCGCAAAACAACTTGCATATGTACATGGAGTCTGCCAGTTGTCAAAGGTGATGTCAGATACGGAGAAGCGCGAGGCTTCACTTATGCAAGACTTCAGGCCGAGTCTTGTGATGGAAATAACCTGTAGCCCTAAAGTTGACATCATACATTCTCAGTCGAAGTGAGTGGCTGACGTGAACTTCCTGGGTCGGAATGTCTCTTCTGGAATTAGTGTGGCATTTCGCACTTCTGAGATGCAAAGTGCACGCTCAACCCACTTACCACTTGTTGGAATAACATCTTTGTCAGTTTCAGATTCGGCACTCAGTGTTTATTGGCTTAGTTTGGGCTGTAAAATCTGTCAAGCGCCGGCCAGCACGCTGCTGTGATGCCGAGGAATGTCACATTGGTTTTGCTATGCTGTCATTGGCTGCGGAATCCAGACGCTGTTGCTCGCTGGTGCCGGAGACTGTCAGCTATGCAGTTTTGCTCGACCACGCGTGGTTCGACTGATAATGCCACCATTGAGTGGGGTTAAAGCTTCCCTAGATTGAAAAGAGATCCCAGTACCCAGCTGTGGCTTACCAGCTGTTCTGCGAGCCGGGCAAATGTAATCGTTGCGTAATGCATGTTGGAAACCACCGAATCCTTAAACGGTTTTCTCCCTAACAGCTCCAGAATTGTCAGCTGTATGCATACGTGCAACATTAGCATGTCTCCTGGGTGGAATGTGTCTTATTTACCGTAGAAACCGATTTTGATTGCTTCGCACCTTTCAACGGCACAGATGAAGGATGCCTGGAATGATAATGCCGTCTGCCTTCTCTCCAAGGTATCTGGATGCTCATTGTGCCGCCTTCTTTAGACATCTGCTTTCAACATTTCGTCACAAGCCTATGTGGTCCTCTTGTGAGCGCTACCTTAGAAGTGATAGATGTAAGTTTATTATGGGTGCACTGATCACTATCTGACCCGTGAAAATAGTCTTATTGATTGCACCCTCAGGAGGGAATGACAGTTCTTTTTGTGTGGTCTATGGTGGGGTGAACTTATTTTTAAATGATGGGTAAAAATAGAAGGGTTCTTAGAGATGCCATTCAGTGTGTGTTTGGCAACCACCGCTTGTGCAGTAACCCAGAAAATCTAGTTGCCGTCATTCTGAGAGACTCGCTTCCTGTTACCAGGGAACACTGTGCACATTATTCCAAACATCAACAAAGGAAAGAATGAGACCCCCTCCCGAGCACAAAGCTCTTACTCGCTGCCCCCTCAAATTGATTTTTCTCTCTTTTCATTGAGTCAATTTCAGTTCGGTCTAGTTATGAACTCAGCCATTACTTGCACTCTGGGCCGCTTTCATTGCAGGCTTTTTTTATTTTTACGTATGGCTCGAGTGGGATGCGGAGATCTCCAGTTCATTTGCCGACGCGTTTGTCACAACAACTCGAAACTGTGTCGAATGTGAGGTTTGTGGTCATACGGGTGCCCTTATTCATTTTGGTATTTTAAGCTGCTGTTAAAATGCTTTGCTTTGTCACATTGAAAAGGTTTCAACATGAGCCAACTGGGATGTGAAGGCAAGTGATGACACCCTTTCGCAGGCACATCAGATAAGACGTCAGTGTTATCCCAGGGACTCGACCTTCAATGAAAGGACTCGTTTGGTGTGCTAGCATGTGTCACAGAGCTCTGGCTATGAGTAGAGATGAATCGAGCCTTTGCTTTCACCACCATGTTTCACTGCTTCTGACTTTCCTCTCCATCTAGCATTTGGCAAAATGACATCCTAATGCAATTAACCCGTCACCCCCCTAACCACTGGCATTTATCCTTGAACATGAACACCCGCTGCCCTGGTGATTAGCTCTATATTTCACCTTGTAGTTGTTCTTGTGTGTAGGGGTTGGCTGTGCTCTTATGACAGACTGCAGGGTGGCTGAATCAGTCCAACCGCCTGAATAGTTGAACTTTCACAGCTCACCATGCAGCTATTTGTTACAGGGAATTATTGTTGTTAACTTGGGTTTGTGAGGCCACTAAAAGAACCTCCTGTACGTTCGTGTTGCTATGTGTTTGTGTTATTTTGCAAGTGACCTTGGACGGTGTTATCGTTGGCAATTAACAGAAGTGGATTTTAATCAAATAACGGCCAATAATTAGGTCCCAGTCTTTAGCATTTCAAAAGGCCTCTTTGGAAGTAATTGCATCGTCAGATGTTGAATTATCTGTTATGTCGACCTCCACATTGGGAAATGATCATTTCCTTGACCTTGCTTCTCTTGCATCATGAAAGCTATAAAAGAACAAATTAAAACTAATAATGAGACTTTGTGTGAATCATTTTTTTTTCTGTAGGAGAATCCATGAAGTTGGCCTCAGGAGAGTTTGCAGAGGATCCCTGTTCTTCAGTGAAGAGAGGCAACATGGTGCGTGCTGCACGTGCCCTTCTTTCTGCTGTCACTCATCTGCTTGTACTGGCGGACATGGCTGATGTGTACCAGCTTCTGCTTCAGCTCAAACTGGTGAGACACATGCACACACATTTTTGCTCTTTGAAAAGCTGGTTGACCAAAAAGTGAAAATGGTTGTTTGCTCAACTTCTCATACACTACAGTTAAAAGGTTTCATCTGTAAGATTAATATTTTTTGAGGCATCAAATGACAGTAACAACATTTAAGATATTACAATAGATTGGTGTTTCAAATAATAGCTGTCCTTTTAAACACGTCCTGAAAAATGTGTATTGGTTTCCACAGTAATAAGAAATGGTTCTTGAGCAGTAAATTAGAAAGGTTTGTGAATAATGTGCAAATAAAGTTTCAATGTCTGCTAAAACTTCAGCTTTGCCATTGGAGGAATAAATTGTATTTTAAAAATGTATAATAATACAACTTACTTTAAATTGTAATACCTCAGACTGTTTTTGAGTGAGCATAGGAGACTTCTTTCAGAAACATAAATCTTTCAGACCCCAAACTTTTGAACAGTTGTGTAGTTCTAGATGTTTATGGATTTCAATGGAGATTCATTGAACGTCAGAGGTGCTGTTTTCTATAATGTACAATAGCCATAGGCTTTCAGTCTTAAAAGGATAGTTCACCCAAAAATGTTTTTTTTTTTTTTAATTACTCACCATTATATTGTTCCAAACTCTTTGAAATGCAAATGAAGAAATTTTTGATATTATTTTTGAGCTTTCTGACCCTGCATAGACAGCAAGGGTCCTTCCATGTTCAAGGCCCAGAAAGGTACCAGAAACATCAACAAAATAGTCCATGTGACATCTGTGGTTCAGCCGTAACTTTGCAAAACTATGAGAATACTTTTTGTGCGCAAAAAAGCCATGTTCAAGGCGCAGGAAGGTACCAAGAACTTGGAACGACTCTTGCTGTCTATGGAGAGTCAGAAAGCTCTCGAATTTCAAAAAATATCTTCATTTGTGTTCCTAACATGATTGAAGGTCTTAGAGGTTTGAAACGACATAAGGGCGAGTAATTAATGACAGAATTTCCCATTTTTGGGTGAACTGTCCCTTTAAAACAGTAACTTTAAAGGTGGTCTGATTCTTACCCTACAGTACAAGTTTACTGAAGCCACTACTTTCTCTTAGTTTGTTTTTATATTCACTATTAATTTTCCTATCTGCTGTAGCTCTTAAATCTCTTTCATGTGTATGCCTATTCATTTGCACGTCACGTTTCACTTATGGGAAATGCAAGAAACTTTGGTGTTTGTCGAGAGTAAATGATGACACAATTTTCATTTTTGGGTGAATGATTCTTTTAACATTTTGATCACTCTAGACATGCCTGGAGGGGTTATGTGAAAATGGGCAGAGTATGTGCCCAGCAATTTCCATTTCATTTTGGAGTGGCTCATATCATGCCAACCGGCAGAAACTCTCTGGGAAAGTATCAGGCTGGTCTTTTTAAATATGACACTTGTTGGAACTCAAGTTTTAAGCTGGAAATGAGCCAAAATGTGTTGTGCGTATAACTGGTGCTAACATTTACGTTTTTAGCTGGCTGATAGCAAGGTTATTTTGAACTTTTTTTTATATCTTGCTATATCACTTAGACTCAGTCCATCACTGATTTTGGATTTCTTTTTATAACCCCCTTCATTATCTCTATTCCTCGTCACTCTCTGGATCTGAGAAGAAGCTAAAGCTGAAGGGAGTACCGCAGGGAACTGGCTTTGGTCCAGAAGCCTGGGTAAAGCACACAAAAAGATGCCTGAGTTTAGTCCTATTTACCCCCTTCATCATCTGCACTGGTGTCAGTGCTTTTATTGCCCTCTGGGTTTTATTGCCCAACTCTTCTTGAACTTCCTCCAACAGTAATTATATGCACGGCAAACCCAGTTACTGTGTGAATATTAACACTTCACATATAAAAAGAAAACCCTGGAATTGAAGCTGGATGTTGCAAACATTCCTATAGCCCTCAATTTGTGTTTCACATATATCTAGGTGTTATGTTAGATTTGTTTGCATTTAGTCTATAGGTTGTTGGTGCAAATGAGATTACATCCACTTTGTTTCTGCAAGCAACAGGCTGTTGAATCACATTTTGTGTAGTCCCTGATGCAGCATAGAGAGGTTGTGTCACGTTTGTGCACAAAAATGATTTCACCATGTTGCCAGAGCTGTGAAAAGCTCCTCTCCGAGAGAAATTTAAAATATGATATGTTACAGGTGGGTTATTTTTTCAGTGTTACAATTAGATTTTTATGCCAGTGCTTTTCGCTTGAAGTTTATGATGGACGTTCATGCAAGAGCAAGCAGAAGCTTTCTTGTGGAAGAGTAGGTGCTGTTTTTCTTTCTTTTTCTTTTTTCTTTTTTTCTGTTTTGAATTGTTCTGGGAGCTCAGCTTGAATGATCAAATGAGAAGCTTTTTAAGTATGCTTGTGTGACCATGAAATATTTCTCTTGTCTGATTTGGACTAATGTACTAATGATTTGACTAATGCATTTGTTGAATTAATTAGAATAAACTATGAAAGGGGAAATTATGATAGAGTTGGACATTATTATTACTTTTATTATTATTATTATTATTTATTATTATTATTTTATTATTATTATTTTCATTTTTACAACAGTGCTTGAACAAAGTGTGCTGATTACAATTTCAATGTAGGTGGCAGATTTTCTGTCTCACTGGTTGTGCCACTAATCATTTTTCAGTACAATAATTTCATATGAATACCTTTTCAGTTTTCTCCTTATTACAGCGCAGTGATTCTTCCTCTCTCCAGCTCTTTCTGTTGTCTCTATCAGTAATATGTTCTAAATATTAATATATCCCAGAAGGGTCTTTTTAATAGAGTTTTATAGTAATTAAAAAATACAAAGCCAGCAGGATAAACACATGAATGATTTTCAGATGTTGCACTTAATGTCCATAGGATATAGATTAAGATTTTTTTTTTCTTTAATGCTTTACTGTACTTGTCCCACAGGTTGAGGAGAGCCTGGTGAAGGTGCGCAATGCTGGCACCGAGCAGGATCTGGGTATCCAGTACAAAGCTCTAAAACCGGAAGTGGACAAACTGAACATGATGGCGGCTAAGAGGCAGCAGGTAAAATGCAGCCCCTTGTAGAAAATGTTCTTATCTGAGGAGATCTAATTTCATTTGGGGATGTACTGACTTTGAATAGCCTTACATCCTCCACCCACATGTGCAGCAAGGAGCTGTGTAGGTCTGGTTTAAGATTTGATGCATATAAGCAAGAACAATCTTCTCTATACCAGTAGGGGAAGGGGGAAAAGAAAGACTAGGCTGGAGCAGCTAGAGTGACAAAATCCATTTAAATGATATTAGAATTGGGTCTTTGGGGAATTTTTTGGGCTTATCGGGTTAAGCAGTAGTCAGCAGTGATGGATTTCAGGATGAATTTTCCAGGTGAGCTCACTGATTAATAGAATGAATGTTGTTTTGCAATAGAGAGAGGTTATTGTATCTTGACAATGCATATTCTATTCGAATATGGAGTAGAGCTGTTCATTTTATTTATTCAGTGTGATTTACCCCTCTCATGCTACACTGGGCCCTTCTAAGTTTATAATTTTGTGAATCAGTCAGCAAACGCTACAGCCTCAGTCCCAAGGTGCAAATTTTTGGAAAAACTTTTCTACTTCCGTCTCTGAGGAGTTATGCCTTTTTTCCACCGAGAACGGAAGTCATTTTCAGTGAGGGCTAGTCCACACTTTGGAGATCTCAGATTTGACGGCAAGGATCGATCATGAAAGCACAAAAATTGACCTTCTTACCTCCTCTTCAAAACATTTCACATAGATTAAAATCTTGTAAACTATACTCAGAGTGTGTATTTTTTGGCTGTAACCTGTATTCTGACAGACAGCAATTTGTGTCAACGCTGTACACCGACTTTAAGTATGGGGCAGCAACAGCAACACTTCAGAGATTAGAGGGCGTTCACATAGGATGCATTCCCTTTTTCAGGCAGCTAGTACGGAGAAGGCCGTTGATTATCAACTTGACGTGTCTTAAAAATGTGGCACTTATGCCGTGGAAGGAAAAAAAATGATGCGCATCGGACTCATTTTTATGTACACTGGCAATAAAAAAAAGTGTTCAATTAACAGAATTGATCATGTTTACTTTGGTTCCACATGCTATGTGTTTCTATGTGGCAGATTTGCCAGGCTGTAGGATCATGATCTGATTACGAGCATGTGTGGGCCCTTGAGGGATGATCTTTAATGTCCTTATTATGACAGGCCTATAACATCACCCCTGAATTCTCTCTCTTCATATGACAGGAACTCAAGGACGTCCATCACAAAGACCAAATGGCGGCAGCTCGCGGCGTCCTTCAGAGGAACGTTCCCATGCTGTACACGGCTTCGCGTGCCTGCCTGCAGCACCCAGACGTGGCCGCGTACAAGGCCAACCGGGACCTCATCTACAAACAGCTGCAGCACGCCGTCTCCGGCATTTCTAATGCAGCCCAGGCTACCAGCAGCGAGGACTCCAGCTTCTCCCAGTCTGCAGGTGGAGGAGAGCTGGCCTACGCCCTCAACAACTTTGATGTAAGTCTGTGGGCTATTGGATGTCAATGTTTCTCTGATCTAGATAGAAATAGCAAGCTAATAAGCTGTGTCAGAGGAGAATTGGCATTCAGCAACACGACCGAGACTAAACTGAGGATTGGCCTCCTTCTAATTGAAGGGAGTGTGCTCTGTGAGCATTGTCATTTTGCGAATGAATGCTTTTTTTTTTGCCAGTTACATTGGGACAGACGCCATATTGCACCCTGCGTTGAAGTGCTAATCTCAGCAGCTAAAAGGGTAGAACACAGGGCTCTACGCTCTTAGGAGCAAAAAAATCTGATCAAAAATTAGCCTTCCCATTACAAGTTGATATTTGACTCAAAGTGAAATAGAGCGGAATTTTGTTTTTTACCTTTGTAATGGCATTTTTTTAATTTTATTAAAAGTATGCCATCTATTATATCACTTTTTTTGTTGGTAAGCTTTTTAAAATTTCTAATTAAAACAACGGAATACGAATGAATTACCAATCAAATGAAATCGGTATTAACAAAATAAATTCGTACTACAGAGGTGGCACAGAAGGACACAAAAGTGGCTTGTAGGTGTATTTTCATGTTTCTTGCATGCATGCATGCAATCAAATTCATGTTGACAATGTTTTAATTATAAAATTTTGGATATAGAAATTTTAAATTAAATAACTAAGAAATATACTTTAAAAATTAAACTAAATCTGCCAGTAGGTGGCATCAAGTCACTGGTTTAATTACTGAATCGTTCACTTGATTCGTTTGAACGGCTGATTCATCCAGGAATAAAGCAAGTGACTGTCTTTATGAATGGGAAATTGAATCGATTCACTAGATTTGTTTAAAAAAAAAACGTACATTCATTCATAAGCAAAACACTACTTTGTTTGAATAGAGATGCGAAGTGGCTCAGTTGTGACTTGTAACTCTTTTTGACATTGAAATACAGCAAAATCAGGCAATAGTGTTAAAGTTAGACAATGTAAGTCACTTAATATTAACCTCCTGTTTATTTAACTGTTGTATTAAATCAATATCTCATTTACAGACTCCCTTAAAAATCATTGAAATCTGTCACTCATCTTAGTTTATCGCGATCTCACAAGGTTCCATTATAATCAACAAAGCTTTTTACACTGCACAATGAATCTCTTATTTACACTCACTCTACACTTTATGAATGGATTCGTCAGATATGTGTGTGATGCATTACTTAACGTTGCAAAAACACAGAAACCTTTGACGCTCCCTTCAGCGAAAACACAAATATGCTGATGGGGTCAGTCGCACATGGTGCCCCTAAATATTTTTTCATAGTTGCATGCAGTAGTTTTATAGAAATGGTCACACTGTAGGTCACATGGAACATTAGAAGAGCTTATGTACTTTTGGTGACGGTGTGAAATGGCTCGATCCGGCTCTAGGTATGGGATATAGATCGTAAAATATTCAGAGTTTATGGAAAAGGTTGCATATGAATTATGCAGCTCCTTGCAGACCTTCGGCATGGCTCAACGTGTTAAAAATTCTTTAATTGCTGAATCAATAATTCATCTTCACCAGTGTTTGCCACTGTCTTGGCTGCAAAAAGACTAGGCTTTGGCTAAAGGCTTGATTGTTAGAACTTTTGCTTTGGGTTTTGTGAAAAGGGCGGCAAGTTGTTTTGCAGTCAGTGATGAAGATGAACATATTGTGTGTAGGATCTAACAGAAGTTGCATCACCCTCTGCAACTGCTTCACACAATTTTATCAACAAAGAGCGTGAGAGCAGCGAGTTGTTGACAAATCCGGTGTGTGATTGAACTGTGTCGCGGAGACGGTAATCCAAGATTGGATCAGATTAAATTTGTATGTCCAAACAAAGCTGAGCTACTGACCTCAGAGAGTCTTTCACAAGTTTGAACTTTTGTCGCAGGGTTGAGTCAGGTCAGCATCAAAAACTTATGGGAAGTAACATGACAATTTGAGTGTCTAAGCAATACATTTATGTCCTGATGTGACTTTTTTTAAATAGTTCAGATCAGAGTCTCTAAATTTAATTTGAGGTCAAGGGTAGCAAGAGATCATTAGCTATCCTTCATTTATTTGCGCTTAGTCTCCTTGCGGAATAGGTTGTGAGCCATTAGTCTAACAGTTTTTGGTCTGTTACGCTCTCAATATTTTAAACAATCAGTTAGTGAAATAATAAATTCAAATGATGCGCATGAACTGCAATGTTGCCATAGAGATCTTATAAAAGGAAAAAAGTAGGTTGTAATGGCACCAGCTGTGTTTTTGAGCACAAGGTGTTTGCACGTATTACTTTTGAATTTGTTGGTGTAGTAAATGCAACTTGTACTTTTAAGTAACAGATATTGTTGAAATAGTTTGTTCCTGATGGACAGGATGTGAAATGCAGTGCCCTATGATTTCTGTGGTGCAGAAAACGCAGATGTAATTGCGGAATCCAGTCATAAATGGAATTCACAGTATAACGTAGAATGTCATGGAATTTGCCCAATTTGGGATGGATAAATCAAAAGCAGGACAGTACACTTGAATCAAAAAGCCATACGGACTAGTGTCTGTGAATATTAATTGGCAAAAATACTATTTAAATGGCGCAGATGCACAGTTTGTTACTACACACATACTGAAGCAACCGTGACGCTTGCGGTGTTTTCAGCCTTTGCTGCCTGAATAGGAGTACATGAGCACGTAATCTCTACTGCTGTGAGGGTCACTTCATGAGCATTTTACCGTTTATTTTGAGGAAACTATAGTCATGTCATATATAAAAACAGAAATTTAAAGGTCTTCACAGAAACCCGTCAAAATAAAAGTTGGGTTTAACTTGAATAGTGCTACTACTGCTGCTAAATTATTATTGAAATATTATTTTTTAAGGGATATTTAACAAAAATGATTTACCAGAATGTATTTACCAGAAAAATGTAAGTAGACAACGCAGTATTTCTGGAAAAAAAAAGAAAAGAAATGAAAAAATTAAATAAATTTATTCTTTATAAAATTCATTAATTTAGACATGCATTTGATTTATTACAATTTAATGAAACCATTCAAATGAAATCTAGGAAATTAATGCAAAACACAACCATATTTGGTAAAAAATTAAACTTGTTTCATAGGGCCTTAAAAATCTTTTTTTTTTTTTGTTAAGCTTTTAAAAAATTGCTGTTAAATTCAAATACAGGATCCCATGTTGTTAAATACAGGATCCCATTTTAAAAAAAAAAATGAAAAAGTGAAACTGGATTTGGGGAAAAAAATAAAACTGATTTTATAGGGCCCTATAAATGAACCTTTTTTTCCATTAGTCACAGTGACTGCTAAATGCAGAATTTTACCAGCTTTTTTTCTTTTAAAAATTCAGTTCCAGTTCAGTATGTATGTTAAATTGAACTACTAACATTAAATCTTGACTGCTCTAAGTTGTATGTATATACATTTTTTTTTATATAAATATGTTGAAAGAAATGTAAAAAGTGAAGTGATAATTTTTATATATATTTTTCTCCAATACTTAAAGGAGAAGTTCACTTCCAGAACAAAAATGTACAGATAATTTACTCACCCCCTTAATAATTCAAGATGTTCATGTCTTTCTTTCTTCAGTTGTAAAGAAATTGTTTTTTGAGGAAAACATTTCATAATTCCTGTCCATATAGTGGAACTATATCTAGTGAAAAAAAAAAAAAAAAAAAATCTAAAATAATTAAAAGGAGAAAAAAAAAAGAGAAATTGCAAAAAAAAAAAATAAAAAATTAAACGTAATTTGGGAAAAAAAATAAGACTGATTTCATAGGGTGCTATAAATTAACATTTTCTCCATTAGTCTCAGTGACTGCTAAATGCAGAATTTTACCAGCATTCTTTTTTTTTTTTAATTCAATTCCAGCTCAGTATGTATGTGAAATTGAACAAAGCATTAAATCTTGATTGCAAAAAAAAGTACAAGCACTTTGCTGGTAGCAAGTGTTTAATTTCCACCATGCTGATGGACAGCAGCATAAAAAACAACTTAAAACTCTGCTGATCTCAGTACAATTTGTTTGAATCTGTAGTTTTTGCGTTGACTGAAGCAGGTGCCTCTAATGAAGCTTAAAGCTGCTAGAGGAGTGTTTACAGACTCTGTTGCTCTTGATGTGCAGAATGTACTGTTTTTATTTGCTGCTTTGAAATGGATGCCTTCCGTCATGAAATAATGATGAGCGAAAGCTTTTAGAGATTAGCGAGGCACTTCATTTAATCTTTAACATCTCTAATTAGAGGGCATCTATTAAGTCCATCTCATATCAACAATTCTGTTATGATGTATCTTATACATTTGCCTGGGCAACACAGCTCGGAATAATATGAGTGAAGTCAATTAAGGCGATGCACTCTGTGTCCTCCTGCTAAATTCGCAACAAATCAGTCACCACAGGTACTCGTCTCCGTTTCCTGTGGTGGGAGGGTTTGCTCATCAGATTTCCTCTGCCACGATTAGCTGTTGAAAGATTTTGCACACAGTGTTGTCAGAAGTGGCGTCGCCCAACTAAAGAGCACTCGCACATCAAATCGAACCCTGCCACTCTGTTCTTTCACCATTTGTCTTCTGCAAAGCTGTATTCCCATCCTTAGTTCTGGGGCCTTTAATTATTGAAGTAATAGGTTTTCGTGTGTTTTTGTGCTCCTTTTGTTTCTCCAAACTGTCTCTGGGGTTGTTGGCTCTGAGCTCTGGGACTTTAGAAAGCTCTGATCTTCAAAATCTGCTCTCTCTGGGGCTCACATGCTCTGTTACCTACAAGGCTTATATATGTTGTCTCTTGTTGCTTCCTCACTCTCATAGGATGAAATCACCCTTTTTTTTTTTTCCCATCTTCCCACTTGACTGCGAATACATCTGGAAGTTGATAGATTAATGCAGAATTCATTAGTCATCTACAGAGCTGTAGGTGTAGTAGCATGAGTCAGTTTCTCTCTGTTCTCGCTCTTTCGCTCCCCTTCACCCATCTCCCGTTCCCTTTTTCCCTTTTACACGCTGCAATTATCCCTCGTCATTCTACAACAATGAACTGACAACCCTTTTTTTTTTGGTTTTGCTTCTGACGAGAGCCCAAAATTCATTGTTTGTCACATTTGTCGATGGACTTATCAACTGTATCGTTCTTCTTTGTTTTATGCCCAGGGTTGGATTCTACAGTGTCAGGCCTTTGTCATTTGCTGCTCTCTTGTCCTTTTCAGCTTAAAACCATTAGGAAGTGATAATTTAATCATGTGAAGCTAGACTGCAGGATGCACCTTGAGACAAAATTGAACACTGGCAACAAAATTAAGTTTATAGATTTTTTTTTTTTTAATCATGGTGTATTGTTCATCATATTGAGAATCTGCAAGAGGCAATTAATCTGAGCTGTTTTAAATGAATTAAGAGCTTCAAAACGATGTATTTGTGTTGACCCAAGGCTAACAGTGTAACATGGTTAATTGTACATGAAGCAAATGTCCTGATTTTTTTAAACCACTTTCTCAGCCAATCAATACTCGGCACAAAGCATTTCTAGCAGCCTGCAGCTCTATCTGTACCTGCGGCTGCTAGAATTATCGGTACCCTCAGACCTCCATTATATTGATTGTGCTGTACTATGTGATTGGCCCAGTTTTTACTCTTGACCTTGCATGCTGCTTTTCTAGGGAATTTTAAAATGCTGTATAGAGCTCGTCTTGTCAGATCGATCGATGGACAGCTGATTTATTATTACCCTACTACCTTTTTTTTTTTTAAATGATTTTCAATGATAAAACACATTATAGTTTTATTGTAGCCGTTTTGTATAATTGAATGTCAGCTAACTCCGTCATTTGCCTTGAATAACTAAATGATTTTTTTGGGTCTACATTTATTGCTGATGCTCCCAGTATCAAGCATAAGCTATTTAGCACTGTTTGTGTGTCTTCTGCAGCTCATCTTAGCTCCTGGGAATGTGTTAATTCACAATATTGGTCATTTTTTAGATTTAATTTTTTTTTCTCTGACTTTTTAGCCTACATCTAATTTATGGGTGTCAAAATCATCTGGTGCGCCACAGTCCTGCGGAGTTTAGCTTCAGCCTGCTCCATCACATTTATCTTTTATTACCTGGTTCAAGTGTGTTCAGTTAGAGCTGGATGCATGAAATTTGACCACCAAATAAAAGTTTGGCTCAACTTGAAGAAATTGATATGTATGTGACCATGGACCACAAAACCAGTCAAAAGTGTCAGTTTTTTTTTAAATTGAGATTTAAACATCATCTGAAAGCTGAATAAAGCTTTCCATTGTTGTATGGTTTGTTGGGATAGGACTATTTGCCTGAGATACAGCTATTTGAAAATATTGAATCTGAGCAAAAAAATCAAAATATTGAGAAAGTCGCATTTTAAGTTGTCCAAATGAAGTTCTTGGCAATATGTAATACTAATCAAAAATTAAGTTTTGATATTTATGGTAGGAAATGTACAAAATATCTTCACGGAACATGATCCTTACTTAATATCCTAATGATTTTTATGTTTACATTACATTTCATTTTTATTAGCCGATAATTTTGACCTATACAATGTATTATTGGCTATTGCTTCAAATATACCCATGCTGCTAAAGTTCTTGGCAATGCAGATTACTAATCAAAAATTAAGTTTAAGATATTTATGGTGGGAAATCAGGACAGTGTGTGTTCAGCACTCTGCTTCAGTTTCCTGCATGAACACTGGCCTAACTTTATATATCCATGCAGAGCAAAACTGCTTAAAGTTATTGACAACTTATTGTCACTACATCATCACTACATCCATGTATAGTTTAGGTGACGCTATGGGCAATGCTATGATGCTACCGGTGCATTAAAACATTGCACTTTATATTTGCATATTAAAACTGTTCAAGCTGGAAATGTAGCTGCACTATTCTTAGTAGTAGCTGTTTCAGGAAGCCAGACATCCTCACTAAGGAGAGGCTGTCCTCTGCCCAAACAGATGGCTTCTGTTTAACTGACAGGGAAAAAAAGTAGGCGTGAGTGTGCGCTCAAATGAGACGGGGAATGTCGGTACCTCAGATCATGTGCGTCTTTAATTTCCTGGTGACCGTGCAGAAACTTCAGCACACATGCACATTTTTTCCACATCGCTTCTTGCTGCTTAATTTGAAGCTGGAGCAACTTTGCAGTGAGTCAGAGAGAGAGGCTTGTTGCCATGCCAACGTGACACGCAAGTAAAGGAGGTCAGATGAGATGAGGCTAATAAACTCAGATTCTAACAACTGAATTGTTGAATATTTTACCACGTGTATGACATTAGATGGAGGGTCTTGTCACGTTGTTTTGAAGATTGATTCCGCCTGCCGCCGTTCCACATTTTCTTTTTTAGGCGGCTATCGCTATTCTGGCACGTTTGTGACTCTTTGCTTTAATTACACCAGACGTTGACAAGTTTATTCTTTGAGAGCGGGAGTGTGATGTCCCCAAGTGAATGTACCCAGCCGAGGACATGTAGGGACATCTAAAATGTCATCCTGGCTCATGGAGGAAAAATAGCAGTGTTTTATATGCGCAACTGCATTTCGTCGCCCTAGGCTGAAATGTGATTGCTCTTCTGTTTAGGGTTAGTAGCCTAAAAGATGCGCTCGTACTAAATGCAGTGTTTACCAAAAGCAGTTCTCTGTTGAAAACCCCACACGAGATATGCAAGAGTCTGTGATCTTACATAATGTGCAGTTAAGCTTGTTTTTTGTCCCGCTTGTTTTATTTTTTTCCCGTTCGTCCCCAGAAGACGGTGCAAATGGCTTTTAAGATGCCGTCTGTTACAGAGTTGATTTAAAAGCCAACCGAAGTGCACAGGCGAGCTAATGCAGCCTCTGATTGAGCAAAAGCCATTGGCCTGAAATTGCATCAGGAGCCCCAGACCATCATCTCAGATCTTGTGAATTATTGATTCGTCCAGTTAATGAATATCACAGCTTGTGCCTCGGCGTCCAGGGAGATAGATTCCAAAATCCTGTTCGGGCCGCACGGCCAATAATGACTGCCGTTTAACTGTCAAAGTCTTGTGAAGTTGGACATTTGGTATGTGAAATCATAAATCTCACTTCGTTTCCCCCCCTGTTTTGCATGGAATCGCAATATTTTATTGCATTAATTCAAAGAAAGTGCTTAATCTTCCTGTCGTGCCTCTTCCACTTTTAATCATCTTAGGTTTTATTCTCTCTCTTTTTTCCCCTGCAGAAGCAGAGATCGCGTGGACCCTGAGTTTCAGCGAGGTTCGACCTTCTCGAGGCGTCTGGAGAGCATCGAAGCGCGCTAATGGCGATTCCTCTGCTGCGCGACGCGACTGACGCATCGTGGCCGAATGCAACTCTGTGCGCCAGGCTGCAGGATCTGCTCTCCGGTACATGGGCAATGTAGGTGCACATCAAATACTGTTTTCCTTCGTTTATCACTTTTCCCCTTCCACAGTCCGCTGAATGACGATGCCAAGTACCCACCTGCTACCTTAGACAGGCGGCTCTCCTGCAGGGAAGGAGAGTTTTATTTCAGGGACAGTGCACACATCACGTTCTCCGGGTGGTGTTGTATAAAGACCTCCAGTCTCATCACAATTTGTCCTGTGCTGCCTGGCTTTTTGAAGAGGGGTCCAGTACACAAATCCTGTGATACTGATCTGTGTATTGAGTTGTTTGACTGCTGTTGTTTCAAATAATTCCCTTTGTTTGCTCACCAGTATTGGTTGTATTTGCTTTGCTTTTTTTTTTTTTTTTTCTTTTGCTTCTCCATTTATTATCTTGTAGTCACAGATTCTTTTCTGAAGAAAGTTCTGAGTAGTTTAAAGAAATATTTGTCAAAAGCCACTATTTTACACCCCTGTGGCATGCAGCACGGTGGGTGATATGATATTTTTGTGGGTAAATGAAGAACTTGTAAGTTCTCGGACACATTTGGCTGTATTTGCCCCACACCGAAAAAAGCCCAAGCTGGTGTGGAGTGCTGTAATTGATAAACAAATGCAATCATGCTTTATTTCCCCAGTTTAAAACCCTACCTCATTTCCGCATGCTGTTTTATTTCTCTGATTTCTAACTTTCGCTGAATGTTCTGAGTGTCTTATCCACACTTTTTCTCCCCCGGTACATTTCTCTATTTGGCAGATCTTTGTTTTACCAACCTCTTTCCCCATTTTCATCTCATTTTTCAAATGGAATAGCCTTTGTTTCCAAGCAGCCAATCAGATTTGATGTTTTTGGCTACCGTTTTACTGCATTCCATCTGTCTGTTGGAAATAACTACAAATCTATCGATTTCTTGATATGTAGTGAGAGCTGCTCAAATAAAAGGGAATTTAAAAATCTGCCTGTTTCAGAGTGAAGCGTGGCATTATAATTGTACGCGAGTAGATTATGCGCCGATGATTGCGCCGTCTCAGAGCGGTGGGTTGTTTTTAGGGCTTCGAGTTATTGTTAGAATGGCCAAGGATCAGCCATCGCCACGTAAAATTGATCGAGCAGACCAAACCACAAGTCGTAGAGACTTGAAACTTGGAGGGATGGTAGTACATGCACAGTCTACCATGTCACCAAGGCTCGCCCCTGTCGGCCTAAAGGGGGCGCTTCAGCGGTCAAAAGTTTGAAATTGTCTTATGTCATTGAAGTGCTTGGCTCATGCCAGACAAAACGCACACCTTGGATTCGATAGTCACCCTGGCAAGTTTTTTGTGTATTTTGGATTTTTTGAAAAACCTACTTTTGCAAGCTAGTCCTAGGTTTTTCTACTGATCAGAACCAAACCAGTGCAAAAAGATTTTCTGGAGAGTGAATATCAATAATTATATTTTTAAAAGTTGAACTTTCAACTCACCGTCGCAAAAGGGCGCCAAAACGTTTTGAACTAACGCTTTAACTTTTGAACTGAATTACATATCTTTGCTTGTGTAAAAGCTGAATCTGTGGCCACATGAAGAAAATCACAGAGCTTGGCCACTTGATGACACTGTAAGAGGGGAAAAAACTGGAACATTACTTTTTTTTTAACACATACACACAATATTTGTATCATATGATAAACCTTCTCATTCTGAAGAACTTTACCTCTAGAACCACTGCTGTCAATCAAATCATTTAAGAAGATGTAAAAAAAAAAACTACTTTTGTAAACTAGTCCTAGGTTTTTCATTCAGTCTGGAAAAAACTGTAGTACAGTTCTTCAGACTTTTTAGGTCAATAATTAAAAAATATATATAAAAATGTACTCTTTGGGAAGCTATAACAGGCTTGTTTAGAAAAGGGGCCTGTCTAAATATACCCAAAGCCCGTAAAGCCTAAATTAAAACTCAAAACTTCGCAAAACCTTGTGAACAAACATGCAAAGTTTTAAGGGAGATCAGCCCATAGCTGGTGCTGTAATAGTCATAAACATTAAAAAATATTTCTATGGTGCATTACCTGGTACATTACCATAGTCATTGATTTAGGTGGTTACAGTCTTGTTAAATAATTTGGTGAATGTCTTTTTTAGAGCTGCAGTGATTCCTTGATTTTTGAGTATTTGATTTAAAAAAAAAAAATAAATAAAATAAATAAATAAATAAAATAAAATAATCCTTGATTGCATTTTGCCAATGTCGAGTAATCTCAATAATCTTGGAAGTGGCACATTCCACATATTAAACCCGTTTAAAATCATAATAAAGCATAATGCTATTAAGAATTCACAAATGCTGCAATTTAATTAAATATATGTGATTCAGGTTTAATATGCGCTTTAATAATTCTCATGCGTGTAGGTTACATATGTGCGTGTCAGAGCAGCTCTGTTCATAGTAAATGCTGCTCCGCAAGCGGTTATTATTTACATGTCTGGAGCGTCTCAGACTCCATCTCTGCATTTTGTTGCGAGTTTGGGTTTATTAACGTTCATCTGGGAAGGCAACGTGCCTTATTTCATCAGATTTGTAAGGTAAATCATTTATAAAACTACGCAAACACAGGAGGATACATCATCTTTCTCAATATGCTAACTGTTCATCACAATTTCAGAATAAAATTTTAAAACCTCTAAAATTTAAAACCAACGATATATTCAAGAAATGACAGTGGTTGTAGCATTTCTGTCATAAACATTACCAAATTAATTACCAAAATAATTACCAAAATAATTGTTAGAGACAACCCTAGTCTTTTTTTTTTTTTTTTTAATATATATGTGCTTAAATGCCTTAAAGCATTTGAACCCTTTTAATCGCTACTTTTTTTTTATAGTAATTTTTATAGTTGGTGTTAATTACTAACAATTATTTAGTAACAGTAATAATAATGATAGCTTTCTCTTTCTCTATAAAACCACAAAATTTTGGCCAAACTGTACAGCCCTTTTTTTTTTTTTCTCCTCTCCAAATCATGCAGCCCTAGCTACTCCCCTAGTAATCGGTATTGTAAAGAGTTTTCCAGCTTGATGGCCTTACTAAAGTTCAAATAAGTTCTATGCTCCTAGCACACAGTAACATAATTTTTCTGTCACACGTTAATAGCGGTGTGTGGGGAGCCGAAGTGGTGTTGTGCCAGAAACCGCTGAAGATGATGTTCGGGGAGGCGATGTCTCGCAGGTGTCAGCGACTATTTATGTCAGTCTTACAAAACGTCAGGAAGCAGCAGGTCCTCGGCCCTGTTTGGAAACACAGCAATGTTCTCGGGCAACCTGAGCTGACGCGCTCCAGATGGCTCATTGCTGGTTCTGTGTAATTCCAGACCAGGATCGTGAGCGAGCGCCTCTGTCATTACCGTCCATTTTTATCACTGCGGTGTGAGAACCTGAAAATGGCTGTCTGATAACATCTAGCAAGGGTTTTGGCATGGATAAGGCACAAGCATTCAATAAAAGTCAAATTACACATTCGATTTCCAGTGCCATTTCAAGTGATCCTCGTGAAGAGTGCTCATGCCTGGAATGGAAAAATCATACCAGATTGATTCCAGCAGTGATAGTAATCACTAATATGCAGCTATCTGTGTAATAAGCTTGCCATGTCATCCAAAATTAGCCGTGCTACCATGACTGCATGAGAAATGCTAATATAATTGGACGGGACCTTTTATAGAAACCCCCAGCTTATGTATAGACTTTTTTTATGTCCCAGCACAGATAAATGACATGGAGCAGTTCCATATGTCCCTACACAGATAAATGACACAGCCCTCATTTGAATACAGATGAGCGCCATCCATGAGACGTACGTTTCCGTGATCGCTTTTCTGCTCAGCCTTGGTGCTGCCAGTTTATTTTAGACACAGATTCATCCAAGCAGTGTCCGGGTCGTTTCAAAACAGGTTTTCTACTTGACTAGGCCTTTGCAGCGTGTCTGCCCCAACACACAAAACACTGCTCCTCAGCCCTGAAGCGCAGCTGGCATGACAGCGCTTTGGCTGCTCACTCGTTCAGACAAGAGAAACAGATGAGGGAGATGATATGTCCATCTTTCTCAGCTACCTCTGGACTAAAGCGTCCCGGAGTCTCTGGACGCTTTGGCCGCCGCATTACCTTTTACAAGCTCTCTTCCAAAGCCTAGTGAACTATTGCTTACATAGGCAGCAGTGTCAGCATGTTGCAAAGCAAACTATGCAGTCCTATATGTAAAATGTAGACTGTGCCTGCAATGCTGAATTTGTAGGCAGCTAAATAACCCACTATTTAAGAAAAGTTTCGGGTTTGTACAATTTTAAAAAGTGAGGCATTGAAGAGAAGAGATGTCATTACTACCTTTCTGGGCCTTGAACGTGTCGGCACCTTTCGGATTTCATTAAAAATATCTTAATTTGTGTCCCAAAGATGAACAAGGGTCTTAGGTTTGGAACGACATGAGGGCGAGTAACTAATGACCAGAATTTTCATTTTTGGGTGAACTTTCCCTTTAATGCAGGAAATGTCTTTAAGGATTTCCTTATCAGGTAGTAGAGATATTTCTCCCTCAATCTTTTTTACTCTTTTATCCTCTGCTAAATGGTGGAATGTATTGGGTGCAATAGGCTGGATTTTCGATTTGAGTAAGACAGGTGCAGCTCCTCCTCCCTCTGTTAGAATGAATAACTAGTCTCACATCCAATTTATGCTCTGACTGTGTTGTTAAATGAACTCTGAAGGCCCGCAATAATACAGAGATTAAATTGGTGTCCCAAATTCAATTTTTAGCCATATGATTTCTCCTGGAATAAAGGAACTGCCTTGTTTGAAGTGACTTGGCTTGATAGAAGGACATATTGGCCAGACAGCATATGGGCTTTCAGTCACAGCTGAGACTGTGCTATTGGAAGAGCTTTGCTCTTTCAACCTCTGTCTTTTTAGCTTGCTAGCATAGCAGTGGCTCCTTTTCTCTCCCTTTTACATTTTTCAAACCACAAGATGAAACTCCTAGCTGGAACTTTGTGCTTGGTAATTTATTGATGCAAAATGATGTATTGGCATAATAGAATTGAATTCAATGTCATAAAATATTTTCCTGCTCAAGGCAGGAATCTCAATTCACTCTAGTCAAATTTCTACAAATTTTCATCAGATAATTGCATGTGTATTTCCACAGCCTCCCACAATTCAGCTGTGTAAAACAGACTTTAATATTCTATAAATTAAATGAGAGGTCTCGAGAGGTTAATCTGAAACACTAGTTCTGTAGTTAGAGCCGTTGGCAGTGGCTCTGCTTTTGAATGTTTATAAAAAATGTAATATAATGGCATAATGTAGCTCAGTTTTTGTGCATTATGTTGACCAAGCTAATCGCTTAATGCATAAAGGTTTCTGACTTTATAGCCCTTGAATGTAAATGCTGCTCGAAAGTTGCTCAAATTGGCATAAATCGTCTTTTTTTTCTGTCACCTCATGTTTGTTTAATATCCTTGCTTTGGTTCTTGCCTCAGTCACATTTTAAATGAATTTTTGGAGCAGCGCCTCAAAATAATCAAAACTCTATTCATAATTGATATAATCTTATGATGAATACTAACGTTTTAATCACTGTTATGCGACCTGAATTTTATAGGTTTCATTATCTTTGAGCAGAAATGGTGCATGTAGGCAGAAAAGCGAAGACACGCGTTGAATTATAATGGACTGCCGCATTCCCATTTTTGGCTTAGGTTTTCAAAAGCGGGTTTCAGCCTGTTCAAAAATAGATTGTAATTAATTGCCGATTAGCAGAGAGATTGATCAGGCCTTTGTTAGCCTGGAAAAGATGTGTGATTGTTACGCAGGACCTTAAACCGTATACTACGGTTTGTGCTGTAACCCCAAACTCGGGCGGTCAATCTGGTTTCGACTTAACAGTCCAGTCCAGTCTGATTAGCCAGATGATTAACAATGCAGAGCACTGCTAAACAAACAAGCCTCTTCACTTTACTGAGCCCGAGCTCATGGTTTTGAGTGCTGCGGTTCAAGCACGTATTTAATTATTCCACCCTCTCGTGACTACTTCACATGATGTGTCTGTTCTGAGCTTTTCTGCTGCATTTTATTAATAATACATTTCAGACCCCCCCCCCAAGACTCTTGTTGTAGAGGTGATTGTACACAAGGCGAGCTGGCAGTAATAAGGTTTGACGTGTCAAGCTTTTGACATTTAAATTCTTAAACTTGAAGGAAAACATCTGAAGAATCTGTGAAAAGACAGATGAGAACTCTTCAAGGCCTTACGGAGGAGAGATGGAACAGGAGACCCACACACACCCACACCTCTCCCTGTCTGTTCTCTTCCTCACGTTTTCCTCTTTGCCATGGGCACTCGGCAAGATTGACACCTGGTCTTGTTTCATGAAAACTCCCTTCTGTTTTTTTCAAAAGTCTCTTAACTCGAACTGAGCCCTGTTTCTATCGTTCCTCTTGTTCTTTCACCTAACAGTGTGCTTTTTGAAATTATTTTCGTCTTGCCGTCCCAGAATAATTTCCCCTTTTTCATAAATAGTGATAACATTTGAACAGCAAGAGCAGATCATTACCGTTTGACCTTTTCTGCAGCAATTTTCTTCTTTAGGAAATTCAGTGTAGGGACACCTGCTTGTTAAAGCAGAGCCTTAATGAGTCCTCGCTAACCTGTTGGCCTCCGGTTTTCCCAAATATTTACTAATGTTAATTAAGTTGGAGTCAAGAGTTCCTGCAGCTTCTTTAAAAAAATATTTGAAAAGCCAGGTCACTTTTTAATGCAGATTTTCTTATTCACTTCAGGTTGCAGAAATGCAGAACTGACTTTTTCTGTTCCTTTGTAACCTCATCTGAATGCGTAATTAAAGCGAGTCACACCACATGCAATGCGTCAAGGGAGCACTTTTCTGTCCCCGAGGCTTTTGCTAAATTTACAGCTCTCCATAAAAACGCAAATCTGTCACACATGGGCTGTCAGATGGTTTCCCCCATACCTGGTGCTTGATCATTTAGCTGTTAAAATCACATCCCTGGCTTTTCAGAGAGATGGATGAGGTACTTTTTTGCTGAAGCAATTTTAATTGCGTAAAGATTGAAACAGTTTGTCCATTTCAGAGGAAGTTTGCTACACTCAATTTTACTCTTTTGCTTAAAGGGACAGTTCACACTAAGGAAATTTTGGTCCTTTACTCAACCTTTACTCATTTTATACCTAAATGACTGACTTTCTGGTATTTCATGGTATTTTTTTTTTTTCTCCTTGTTCATACAATGAAAGTCAGTGAGGCCCAGTAGGGATGTTACAATATAAAAATCTCATGATACGATAATAAATATTTAGATGTGAAGTCCATGATGCAATATTTATTGCGACGTTTAAAATAAAGGCAAATGGAGGGGGGGAAAAAAAAGGGATTGTATACATTTCAAATAAGTCCACTTCCAAAGCAAAGAGTCACATATAATTTACTCGCCCCATTGTCAACCAAGATGTTCATGTCTGTCTGTCTGTCTGTCTGTCTGTCTGTCTTCAGTGGTAAAGAAATTGTTTTTTGAGGAAAACATTTCAGCATTTTTCTTCATATAATGGACAGGTATGCCCCGATTTTGAACTTCCAAAATGCAATTTACATGCGGCTTCAAACGATCCCAGATGCGGTTGTAAACAATCCCAGCTGAGAAAGAAGGGTCTTATCTAGCATAACGATTGGTTATTTTCATAAAAATAATACAATTTATATACTTATTATTATTATTATTATTATTATTATTATTATTATTATTATTATTATTATTATTATTTATTTATTTATTTTTTTAAATGTCAAACGCTCATCTTGTCTCACTCGGCCTAAACTGTTTTTGTTCTGGGTCATGACGGTTAGGGTATGTCTCTCAACTCCCATCTCATGTTCTCCCTCAACTTCTAAATCTTCCTATATCGCTGTTTTACCTTTTTTGTTAAGGGTGTTTGATCTTTGCACGTTTCTTTGCAAAGACTGGGTCTTTGTATTTAGTTTATGAAAATAACCGATCGTTTCGCTAGATAAGACCCTTCTTCCTCGGCTGGGATCGTTTGAAGCTGCGTTTAAACTGCATTTTGGAAGTTCAAAATTGGGGCACCATATCAGTTTATTATATGAAGAAAAATGCTGAAATGTTTTCCTCAAAAACCATAATTTCTTTACAACTGAAGAAAGAAAGACATTAACATCTTGGATGACAATGGGGTGAGTGCATTTATAAGTGAATCTTTTTGTAAGTGGACTTAAAGATTGCAAGTTAAATTATTCTATCTAATACCCTTTTTAAAAAAATTAAGAGGTCCAACCCATGTTCTTATCTAAGAAAACTTCAGAAAGAAGTCTTATACCTGAACTTTAAAGGGGACTCAACATTCTTTTTAATTTGTGGTATACTGTGTCAGTCTAAATTACATTCGCACTAGTGTTTTAGGAAGCCAAACAAATTAGGATATAATAGTAATAATAACAAATATTGTTATTCTTTTGACAGTAATAGCCATATATGTGACCCTGGACCACAAAACCAGTCATAAGGGTCAATTTTTTTAAATTGAGATTTATACATAATTTTGGAAAATCCAAAAACCAAATAAATAAGCTTTCCATTGATGTATGGTTTGTTAAGATAGGACGATATTTGGCCGAGATACAACTATTTGAAAATCTGGATTCTGAGGGTGCAAAAAAATAAAAATATTGAGAATCACCTCTAAAGTTGTCCAAATGAAGTTCTTAGTAATGCTTATTACTAATCACAAATTAAGGTTTGATATATTTATGGTAGGAAATGAACAAAATATCTTAATGGAACATGATCTTTATTTAATATCCTAATGATTTTTGACATAAAAAAAAATCAATAATTTTGACCCACACAGTGTATTTTTGGCTATTACCCATATATATATATATAACCATGCTACATAAGACTGGTTTTGTGGTCCAGGTCACTTATTGTAAAACAACTGCACTGTAAGATTAATGAAAATGAATATTTCATAGGTATATTTTGCATTACGGTACAGTAGGGAAATTACAATGCTACTTTCCTCATTTCTACACTTGAAAGAGTTTTTTTTTTTTTTTTTTTTTAATTTTGGACTGCAGTAACATTACTCATTTAAACCATTAGCTGTCAGCAATTCATACTGTACTTTTAAGCATTTACTTTGACAGAAACGTCAGTAGAGCTTTTATTTTGACTGGAAACTCCAGCTTCAGTGAAAACAGGCTTACAAAAAAGCATCTCACTACAAATCTAGTGAAATGCTGTAATCATTTGCCATGAAAAAAAGCCTAACTGGTGGCCATTGCGTTTCCAAACGCATGTTAAACTCACAGCACATGTGATAAAAGAGTTCACTATTCACTGTGAACTGAGCCGTTCTGAGGCGTGGAAAACACCGGATCATGAGCTGATCGCCTGAGCGAAGTGCGCGTTTGGATTTGAATTTGATTTGCTTTCGGTTTTAGTTCATTTGACACGTACTGTGCCACAGCATAATGACCCAATACACAACATTAAAGACCTTTTAAGTTAGAAAAAGAAGTTTAAATATATATTAAAAACTACACTTTTTGTTCGAAAGACCTGTTGTTTTATATCATCATGTGACCATGAATATGCTATCAAAACCATTCCTTTTAAAGCAGTAGCCACTAGAGATAGGCATTGCTACTCTAGTCCACATGACAGTGATGGATCATGAAAACTTCAAATTTCATGTAAAAATCTGATTAAAATCACTAAAAGGCTTATCCCTAGTAGCTATTCTTCCTTGATGCTGACCACAAATTATGAAAAGTTACTGTGGATATTACCCTAGAATATTATTGTGCTGTGATTAATGAAAAAACATAAATCTCTGTTCTTGTTATAGTGTATAAAAGCCTGTCACATGGGCATTGCTTTTAAACAGTGATTATTCAGCTATGCAATACACCCTCTAGTCAAATGGCTTTTAGTGTTTGTCGCTTGGATTTTTTTTTTTTTGTTTTGCTTTTTTTTATTTTTTTTTTTTTTATTTTTTTTTTGTGCGATCAGGGTGTTTGGCAGTAAATGTTAAAAGCACTTTCCACTAACTGCTGTAAATATGATGGAAAAGAGAGAGACTTGATAATCCTTTCTGAACTGATCACTTTAGCCAAAGATTTTAAACAGTAGACCTTATTATTCACACTTTAGAGGATGGTGCTCACATTATAACCTATCCAAATACCAAGCCTTAAATGGCATTTTACTGCTTTGCCATAAATGGTAAAAAAGACTACAGGTAAATCATTTATTTCTTTGTGTGAGTGTGTGTTCTCAAAAGCATTTACCACTTAGTACAGTCATGCATGTCGTTGTGTGCGTTTTAGCACCTGGGCAGGTCTGAAGCTGACCTGACCTCTTATAAAATTTAAATACAAGTAGATAAAATGCGTTTGAGGGATGGAGGCGTGGCGCTCAGAGGATTTATGCCACACTCTATGCAGTCTCAATGCCTGTTCCATGTTGGGAGACGTGTGTGTGTGTGTGTCTGAGAGAAAGAGAGACAGAGCGCAAACCACTGATGATTCCATTATTTTCATTCATCGCTCTTATCCTCGTGGTTCTTAGACCACTGCTGTCGGCTGCTGCAGAGCTGTGGCATCACTCCGTGACTGACAGTTTCTATTAAGGCCCATTGAAGTCTTAGACATGTTGTAGAGCATTTAAACGACGGCTCAGCTCAGTGTTGAAGGTTATTGTAGTGCCATTTCATCCCTTTCAGGATGCTAAGTGACCTCTGCTGTGCCTTGTCATTTGTCCTTGTTGCATATGTATTTAACAGCTTTGTTTTGTCATGCGTAGAAGTAACATTCTCCGTTTTCTGTTTGAAAAGATAGCACTTTGCCACAGCACACACGCTAAATGGTCTTAATGATGACTATAAAGGTGATAATGTTATGTATATTATAAGTAGTTTGCCACTTTAAATGCACCGGCTCTTTAAAGAAGAGACTAAATCGATTGTCTGTTGTTATAGTTGTGGTTTGGAGATCCTTATTATTATAGAACTACTTGACAGAATGAACATTAACTATAACTTATGTTATAATGTTAAGTTAACATTATAACAATTTAACATTCAGGTTTTAATTGATTACCTAACATGAACTAACAATGAACAGTATATTTCTTAACAACACTTGTGCAATCAAATGTTACTTAACTCTCTGGGGCCTGAGGGTGTTTTGGGGCCCTGGAGAAGTTTTGACATGCCCTGACATGAATGTACATGTTTGTGTTTTTGAGAAAACAAGGTTTATGCCTGGTTAGTGAATTTTTTTTTGAAATAAGACCAAGAAACGCATACAGGACATTTGTTCACAAGACTTTTGAGAACTGGATGTGGTAGGCTAGAGTTTGTTCTACAAAATGATGAAAATATACTTATTTAAATTTTCTAAGACATGTTTTGTGATCAAAAGGGAACATGCAAGGGAGTGAGAATGGCCATGAATATTTAGTGATTCACACCTGAGAGACAAGAGGCCTTCCCCTAATGGCCCAACAATGAGACTTAGACTGTCAGGTAAGAAACAATGTGAGAAGATTCAAAGAATGGGGTTTTAGATTATCTGTATTTTATTTACAACACAGTGTCATCAACACATACATAATGAAGAGATATTGTTAAGCACACTAATCTAACCACAGAGATGTGAACACACATTGTATAATTTCTGAAAATTCTTTTCTGAATTCTGTTAAACAAGTGAAACGAGGAAATAATACTTGATATTTAAGTGCTTGCAAAACTCATCATCAGTAGTCAAGGAACTCGTTTTATCATAGAATATCAGTGTAGTTGAATATCTGTTGTTGGTACAGCGCTCTCAGAGGAAAACAGTTTGGAGAGGCAAGCAAAGTCAGCAGGATTCGTCTGTTCTCCAGGTATCAGATCATAAACAACTAAAACAAAAACCCAAAAAACATCTGTGAGCATGTTAATATCAGGAGCAATTTAAAGCATCCTTGCTAAATAAAAGCATTAGTTTTATAATTTCTATCCCAAAAAATATTCATATAGGCATCTGGTCACTAAAATAAATGAATAAATCAGTGAGCATGTTGATAGGCCAGGAGCAATATTGTTACATTAGCAATCTCTAATATTGCCCATGTGAATTTTTTTTTTAGAGCATGCATCATATGCACACATGCTTTGTATTTATTATTGTACAGTACAAAAACAACATCTGAGAAACTAAAAGCACATTATGTACATGTTTGACAGAGTATTCAACAGTAAAGATTGGTCTAAGCATTCTTAGACATTACTTTTATTGTCTAAACATTAGCCTTACTTTTGTCAATTTGTTTATGAAACAAAGCATTCCTTACGCCTTACAGATGCATTGAAAAGTCATATTTCAAAATGTTGCATTAGATTTCACACATTTTAGTCAGGAATTATAGTTTTGGAAAAGTCCAACTGGTAAATCCGTTTAAGTTTGTCAAAACAACACGTTATCTAATGCCAATAAGAAACATTACGTACACCGTATAAGAGATCTCTTCTGCTGACTGTAGCTGCGCTCGCATTCTGTTTGTGAGATAAACAAGCTTAGCCGATTCCTCTCGGTGCATCATCTTCTGGAGTAAATACAAGGCTTATTCCTCTCAGCGCCTTTTTCCAAAGACGAAAGTATCCGACATGAACACGCTGTTGCTTTGTTTATGATTTGATGTGGGGGTTTCCATGTCACACGTCTCTCACGTGGGTGTTTGTGATATCAGTAGTGCCAACAGCGCATGGACGTGATCTAATTAGAGGCAGTGAGCTCTGAGGGGGAAAAACAGGACCTCGCGTTGGTTTTATACATATTACTTGAAAACAGAATATTTGTTTTCGATAAGACTTCATTTAAAAGTAGACATTTCAAGCTTTCTATAGATATATTTCTCATGTCTAACAAAAGTTTGTTTATATGGTGAGCATACACAAATAAAAGTAGACATTTTACAGATTGAGGTGATGTATTACTTTTATGTGCCTAATCAAAATTGAGGGAGCAATTTAAGTTCTTTTTGCTGTCGTCTGGGGTGCCGACCCCAGGATGTTAAAGTCCACTTCCAGAACAAAAATTGACAGCTAATGTACTCACCCCTTGTCATTCAAGATGTTCATATCTGTCTGTCTTTTTAAAAGTGCGTTTAATCTTCATTGCATGTTCATTTTGCAAAGACTGTGTCGGTACTTCTGCAGTGATGTAGGATGGTTTTGAAATGATATTTGAAGTTGAGGGGGGAAAAAAAACGATTGGAGTTTTTGGACGTACCCTAACTGTCTTAAAACAGATTACACAGTTCAGGGAGAGAAAGGCAAGACGAGCGTTTGAGATTGTTTTATTTTTATGAAAATAACCGATCATTTCGCTAGATAAGACCCTTCTTCTTCGGTTGGGATCGTTTACAACTGCATTTGGGATCATTTACAACTGCATTTAGGATCATTTGAAGCCACATTGAAACTGCATTTTGGAATTTCAAAATCGGGGCACCATATCAGTCCGTTATATGGAGAAAAATCCTGAAATGTTTCCCTCAAAAAACATAATTTCTCTACGGCTGTAGAAAGAAAGACATGAACATCTTGGATGACAAGGGGGCGAGTACATTATCTGTAAATTTTGTTCTGGAACTGGACCTCTCCTTTAATACCAATACATTTACTCATGTTAGTGCACAGTGCATTAACTGATAATAACGGGTACAGCTTAATGTGTTAGTAAATGTTAAAAGTAAATGCTTGTCCATTGTTAGTTAATGTTAACTAATGTGGTTGACCAGCGATAACAAATCAAACCTTATCGTGAAGTGTTTTCTCTTGTTGCAGTGCTCAAGCAAATTGACCTTAATGATGGCAGATAGCAATAAATTGTGTGTCTTTTCTAATGCAGTTTTGATGAGCTGCAGTCTACGTTGTGAGCTCTTGACAGCCTTTTTTATTTTTCCCCTTCTCATAATGAAATGTCCACTGACATTTTGTTCCAACTCCAAAGTCGTAGAGCCTGGCGGAGCTGGTATCATAACGTACAATAAAGGGGCGCTTTACTCTCTATCCTTGTTCTCTCTGTGTAATCATCTTTTTCATCCTGGCACCGAGAAACTTGAGTGAGCTCTACAGACTTCTGAAACTAGAAGTGATAGCTTGGAATGATGGTGATTTTCAGCTGCTGTCGGTGATTGGAAAAATGTCACCATCCTCTTCTGGTACACAATAATTGATTATGCTCACTCCGTTGAATCACGATGCCCCTAATATACTTCGGCTTCTGTTCAATTGAAGGGATACATCCTTCAGTTGTGGAGTGCTATACTACAGTGGGGAGTCAAGACCCATACCTGGCAGAAGCGTGCAAATCAGCAGTGGCTTTGTACAATGAATTGCAGACTGAATAGTTCCTGTCCTAGGTGCTGATTGATCAATAAAGCATACCAGTCATCCTGCAAAACACAAAATGGTCAGGGATATTAAGTTGAACACCTATTCAATTAGCTAGTATATAGGGATGTTAAGATTTGTTTTCAAAACAGTCTCGTTGGTTAGGTTGCCTAAATGGCTAGAAGAATAGTCCTAACTGAAACTGTCTTTACTGAAAGTGTGTAATTAGACAGATTCCTGCTCTCACTTGAAAATAGCTTGACAAGGGGTCGACGGTGAGGACTGCCCAATGGCGTGGGGCCAGCGTGAAAGACGTTCAGGACCGTTGATGGATTTGTCGCTGGCCCAATCAGGCCACTGCTGTGTCCTCACTATAGTTTATCATTCTCTGTGTATTTAAGCTCTGCCATTTTGAAGCATTCAAGTGCAAGAAGACGCTAATAACAACTTCATTCAGTGTGTTCTGAGTGCATAGCTTGCACATAGAGTAAAAAAAAATCTTAGCGTTATCCTATAGCATTGACTATGCACAGAAGAAAGGAACCAACAAGGGGGTCTCGGAAGAAGTTTGTGGCTTGAAGCTTTATGTTGGTTATCAACCAATGTAATTAAATCAGTTGATTTTGAATATACTTTGGTATTTGGTGAGAATTAGATAACTAAAAAAGTAAGGTAGGTCTTTAAAAGCACTAAAAATGTAAAAACGCTGTCAAAAATGTAATTTTTGGCAAATCTCAATGAGTATGAAATTCCAACAGTTACTGATTGCCGATAATTAAAAATGTTTAAATGAAGACAAAATTATAATTACCTATCAGTTATTGATAGAATTTGAACTTCATTGCATTACAAGTAAATATAGACATGGCTACACACAATCTCTAAAAAGCCCTTAACTGTACCTATTCTGTATGTAGTAGGGATGTAACGATAGCAAAATTTAACAGTACGTTAATATTGCGATATGAAGTGCATGATACGATATTTTATTGCGATTTTATTTAAAAAAAATAAAATAAATAAAAAAATGTAGAATTGGGAAAAAAATACTTTATTAAATTCTTGTATCTAATGCACTTTTTATTTGTGATATTCTGTCTGTCTAATTTACATTCACACTGGTGTTTTAGAAAGCCAAACAAATAATATTAATGTAAAAATTTTAAAACGCTGTCAAAAATGTAATTTTTAGCAAATCTCAATGAGCATGAAATAACGGTAATAGCCATATATTGTAAAACAATTGCACCGCAAAATAAACAAAAATGATTTTTTCAAAGGTATATTAATTTTGCTTTACACTACAGTAGGGAAATTACAATAGTTATTACACAATTTTTACAATACAATAATTTTTACACTTGTAAGAGATATTTTGAATTTGGACTACAGTAACGCTAACCATTTAAACCGCTAGCTGTCAGCAATTCATACTGTACTTTTAAGCTTTTTTTTTTTTTTTGAGAGGAGCAGCAGTAGAGCTTTTATTTTGAAGGAAAACTCCAGCTTCAGTGAAAACAGGCTTACAAAAATCTTGTGAAATGCTGTAATCATCTACCGCGAAAATAAAGCATAACTGGTGGCCGTTGCGTTCCCAAACGTGCACTAAACTCACAGCACATGCAGTAAACTGATTCACTGCATTCGTTCACTGTGAACGGAGCTGTTCTGATGCATAGAAAACACCGGATCACAATCTGATTGCCTGAACGAAGTGTGCGCTTTGCTTTGAAATACACAGCGAAAACAGACTTGAAGTAATTAAGCCAGATGTTTGACAGATACTATGTAGAAGCATAATGGTCTAAAACACAACAAAGACCTTTATGTTAGAATAAGAAGTTGAAATATTTAAAAATTAAAATACACTTTTGCCTGGAAGACCTAACGTTTCATGTCTTCATGTGGCCACGATAATATAGAGTTTTGCTATCGCAATGTCACGATATTGATAATATCGTTACGTTCCCAGTATGTAGAATAGCGATTTGTACTTTAATGTTGAAATGAGGTCCTTTTTGACAAAATTGATACTAGAAGTGATGATTGTGTTTAGTATTCTTTTATTCAGGAGGTTGAAAGTAACTATTAATTTAAAGTGTAATTTAACTTATTCTGCAGCTTACTGTTAAAGGTGAATGCATTTGATTGTGTAATCAGGTTGACAAATTATGCGTTAGTGCTTTTTGTAGCAGAGGTGCTATTTGTTATGTGCTGTGAATTTGGCAATTTGAATGCTCGTAACTAAATAAATGTTCTGACTTTACTCTCATGGCCAAAAAAACTAATAATGGGTGTTTTTGGTAATCAGCGTCATCCTAATATCTCACTGTGCCCTCCAAAATGTTTTTAATCCAGTTTTCCTCTCAAGTATATAAACGGATTGTCCGTCTGGAAAATTTTGTTGTACATTTCATGCTGGCCATAATTTGCCGTTTGCTCAGTAAGTGCATGTCACTGTCGCAGTTGCCTTTCTTGTCAGATGTACTTTTCCAGACAGTTAATCATAAGCCTTATTTGAAAGGAACAAATCACTCTTATTTTCTCCTTGTTGAAGGGAACACATGCAGCCTAGTCTGCAAGGTGAATGTGTTCAGTGAATTTGTATGTACTAAATGTATCTGAGCTGTCATTGGGAACAGGGCCACATCTCTACCTGGTTCAGCGCTGACACGTCTATGATTCTGCCCTTGCCAAGACATTATTCCACCCTGAAAAGAGGAAAGTTATTCTACTTTTATAAAACTTGATCAAATAAACTAGACTTGTAAGCATTCTGTGGTGATGCGCATCAGCTAGCGTAGCATCTCAAACTGTCATGACATTGACCACTGAGATATTTCAATTCACGAAGGATGTTCTCTCTGTCCTTTCCCAATGAAGATTAAATGACTGTCTCCTGTTTAAGCAAGATTGCGTGTTAACATGCCTGTGACCTTGAGCTGCTTATTTTCTCTGGAGATTGAAAAAAAAAAAAAATGCATACGTTTCCCTTTAGTCCATCAAAAGCATTGTGATTTGTACATTTAAATGACAGTAAAAATCCAAATTATGTATTCTAGCCCAGCAATGCTTGGGGAAAGAGAGTGAAAAGTTACTTTAAATGCAAGCGAGCGTGTTTAATGCATTGTCTCCTTCTGGAGAAACAGGATGAATCATTGAGTGCTCCTCAAGCACAAAGACGCATTTGCTTTAGAAATGTTTGAAATGGTTTTCTGCTTCACTAGGGACTGCAGTTGCGGTTTACTGTTTAAAGCTACATTTAGACCAACATTTTAAGTGTTAATCTAGAAGAGGTGGTCCCGGGAATTTGCATCGCACACTTCCTGAAATGTCTTGTAATTGCATTTAATAAATATCCAGAGGAGCCGAATAAATTGTTTTCCAGCAGATAAATGAGGTTAGAGTGAGATTAATTGCCTCTGAACCCCCCAAAACAAATATTTCAATTAGTTTGACCCAAGCACAAATGGTGCTGCGTGCTTTCAAAAACCACCAAGCCCCATGAACCAGGGTGATTTATCTTTTAGTTTAAATGCTTGGCTTTATGGTGCACTCATTTTTAATGACTACTTTGTAAGTAGTTTTTTCACCTAATATCCTATGTATTATTTTTTTCATATCCTTATTGATGTGTGTGTTCCTTTTTCTGTAAGTTTAAAGCCGCTCAGAGAAAAAGAGAAAAGATCTACCCGAATGCTTGTTTGTTTTTCTGTTGTTCATTTTACCAATTCTTGCCGTGTAAGACAAAGCTGTTTATGAAATGCACGCAGACAGCGAGCCTTTGAATGGTTCAGAAACCGAAATCAATGGCTTGCTCGAGCTTCAAAAGCTAGCGTGGCTCTTTCGGTTTAGTTTTGATCTAGTGAGCATTTGTTAGAACTAGATAACTGTCTTTTTTTGCTGGAAAACAATGTTTGGGAAGTGCCCCAGCTCTTTTCCTTTTAAATCCACCACAGAATGGAAATATTTTAGATTTTTGTTTGTTTTTTTGTTTTTGTTTTTTTCTCCAAGGCTGAATGATTCAGACTAGTGGCTGTTAAATATTGCTGTCATGGATAATGGCATTTGCCCACATTCACTTTGGTGATGTAGCATTTCTGACTCCAAACTGGGTTACCCTCAGAAGAGGCTTAGGATTTTGCCGTTGTGATTGTCAAGGGCATCATTGCCCGCCTCATAGGTAATATAGAAAAACACATTTCCCCCTGATATATTGTCAGGTTCCAAAGAGAAATGATTATTTAATGGTCCCACAGGTTTGATTCCTGTCACACTGGCTCTTTTACAGTTTTCCTCAAGATTGCATTGTTTCTCAGTGCCGTTACATGTCCATTTAGCTCGTGTTATATAGACACATGCTCTGCCTTGTTGTTCTCGGCATTTAGATAAAAAATCTTGTAAGCTGCTTGCTTTATGAGACATTTAAAGCCGTTGACTTTGTAGGATTGTTTTGCAAATGGCATATTAAAAGTTAATAGCCTGTGCTGGTCCTTGTGCGTCTTGAATACATTGCAGATGTATCGTGATGATGTGTGGCTTGTTTTCAAGGGCGACCGTTTTATATTGGGTTCAGCGCAAGGTCTGTGTTATTAAGAGTTTTACTGTATCATTGAAGTGGTCTTACTGAAATGAACTTGGAAATTAAAACAGCTCTAGTTATTGTGGTATAGTTAGTGCATGCTAAATGTGTATTTCTTTAGTTGGTCACAATAGATTCTTGCAGTATCCTTTGGTATTTGGTTCCTTTAATCTACGTAAAGACGATAGGGTTTCGATATGTGGTGTCTTTTTTTTCTTTTGACCGGAATGGGCTCTAAGGAGCGGTCGTAGCATGAATATTAATGAATTAAACATTGAAAGAGCAGGAGGTGAACATTTTAAGAAATTAGATTTCACCTTGCACAGCAGAACTTTCTCTCTGTAAGATTTAATAATGATTGAAGCATTAAGTCGTGCTTATGTCTTCTCTCATCGTCGTCTGGGATACTGAAAACTCTTGCAAAGGTGGCACGGTGTCAGAGATATGCTCTGGTAGTTTGACATATGGGCTTGTATTCAAAGTGGCCAAGGATCATCCCCCAGGCAATTAGGGCGCATGGGCGGATGCATAAATTTGTGTTGAACGTTCTTAATAAATCAAAAGATCTTGTCACCTTTTGCTGGTGACACTGCTTTTTCATTTTTATAGACCATCAGAGCAGACAGTGCGAAGGACGAGAAAAGATCTCCACCGTGAACAAGAGAACATTGGTATTCAAACCCTGGAGGTTCAATAACCCACCTTGGAATCGGCCTCACGGCAGGCTTCAGCCTAAAGTTGACAGTATGAAGACAGATAGCATGCCATGTTTATTAACCGCTCTGTACGATTTGCCAACAGCGACTGGATGCCACAACTGATTGCTCTGTGAAGACAGATGAACGCTGCAAAGCTTGACATGCCCCATTCTCTGCCCCTCAATCCTGAGCCGAGGCTTAGTAACTACATGTTGTCCAGTTTTGCGGACGTCTCTCGTGAATACTAAGGAGTGGCTATCATAAACCTCCTTTGGTGCGTGTTCCAGGTGTCTTTATAAGATCTGTGATGTTTCAGCGGTCACACTGTTGTTCTTTGCCTGTGACAGGTAGGCGTATAAAATGAAAAGGTTGCCCTCGGATACATAATGTACAGAGCTGTTTCTAGTGACATGTCACTGTTGGAAAAGTCATGTTTCTAAATAAACTGCAGTGCTGTAAGTTTATTCAGTTTGAATTGAAAGGGGAAGTTAACGAGGCTTATGAATGTTAGCTGTTATTACTATTAATTTTTTACCTTTTGTTGAAGCTTTTTTTCTTTTAAAGACAATTTAATCATTTATTTAGACAATTTATTCACAAATTTAGTCATTAATTTCATATTCATAAAGTAAAATCACTTCTAAAATGGCATGTAGTTTTAGTCAACGCATCTACATTTTAAAAGCAAGTCTTCATAAAAATATTCAAGCATTTCATATTAATTAAACTTGCCATTTATTATGATTTGATTATTTGAATAGTGTTTACTTCCAAACCATTATTAGTTAACCATTTTTAGTGCTATTTGTTCAGCTTTTTAATTAAAATTGTTTGCTAATATTACATCTTCATTAAAGTTGACAATCCAGAAAAAGACAAACAAATGTCTTCATTTGTATTTTTGTCAGCAAAATGAACAGAGATTAGCTGTGTAAATTGACCTTTTAATGCGTTGTTTTTTTTTTTGTTTTTTTTTTAACCCCATAAAGATTTTGATGTAGTTATGGTACACTTAACATAAGTCTTACAATACGGTAATATTGCAATATGAAGTCCACAATACGTTATTTGTGATATTTTAAAAATAAAAAAGACACCTGAAAAATTGGAAAATATTGAAAATTTAGTTTTAAATTATTTTAAGTTAAATTATTCTATCTAATGCACTTTGAGAGGTCAAAATTAGGAGCTCCAACCCATGTTATTAACTAAGAAAACTGAAGTCAGAAAGTCAGTGAATTGACTTTTTGCCTGAACTTTAAAGGGGACTCAACCCTCTTTTTAGTTGTGATATACCGTCTCAGTCTAAATTATATTCACCCTGATGTTTTAGGAAGCCAAACAAATTGGAATATAAAAATAGTAACTACAAAGACAGTAGCCATATTTTGTTAAACAACTTCACTGCAAAATAAATGAAAATGAATATTTCATAGGCGTATTATTTTTGCTTTACACTACAGTAGGGACATTACAATACTACTTTCCTAATTTCTACACTCGAAAAATCTTTGAATTTGGACTGCAGTAACATTACCAATTTAAACTGCTAGCTGTCAGCAATTCATACTGCACTTTTAAGCTTTTGTTTTGACTGAAACGGCAGTAGAGCTTTTATTTTGATGGAAAACTCCAGCTTCATTGAAAACAGGCTTACAAAAACGCGTCTCTCACTACAAATCCAGTGAAATGCTGTAATCATCTTCCTTAAAAAATAAAGCATAACTGTTGGCCATTGCGTTCCCAAATGCATGCTAAACTCACTGTACATGCAAGAAACAAGTTCACTGCTATCATTCAGTGTGAACAGAGACGTTCTGAGGCATGGAAAACACCGGATCATGAGCCGATTGCCTGAACGAAGCTTGCGTTTTGTTTTAAAACGCTGTGAAAATGCTTCATAAGTGTATTAAGCCATATTGTGCTTTCGGTTTTAGTTCATTTGACCGATACTGTATCAAAGCATAATGACCCAAAACACAATTCTAAAGACCTTTCATGTTGGAATAAGAAGTTTAAGTATATTTCTAAAAAAAAAAAAAGAAAACCTGCACTTTTTCCCTGGAAGACCTGTTTCATATGTCATGTGACCATGATAATACCAAGACAGTTTTACTGTCGTGATATCACAATATTGATATTGTTACATCCCTACTAAGAATTATTTCTTAAAGTCTTAAGGCCCGTTCACACCAAAAATGATAACCATAAAGATAACTATATCAGCATCTACGCCAGTGGACGATATTGTATGTTTATTCTAAGTGCATGCTTGTCTGCCGTTTAAATTCTGGAGCTTGTTATAGCAGAATTGATTTTGATTGGGTGTCAATGTTTTTATCGTTCATCAGCTGGGAAAAAATAGTTCTAAAAGTAATTCCAATGTGCCTTTATCATTTACCGAAGCCGTGGTTTGGACTATGGCTATTCTTTAATATTGAGAATGATTTTCAGAACTGTATCTTAATCATTATCTCCACGGTAATTATCCTTGGTGTAAACAAGCCTTTACACTGTAAACTATATATGACGACTGAATAAGAAATGAGTTTGGCTAGACTCTAGACAGGGTTTTGGCAGTTCCCTCCAGTTGTATATCTCTTGTTATGGGTCTCTGACTAAGCTTAATTAATTTTGTCTGGTCTGGTCCAAGATGTGTTTTTGGGTTCCAGGAAGAATCAACTTTAAAATGGAAAGCTGTAAATGTTATAGAGGTGTTTGCTGTCGAGAATCCAGATCGATGCGCCCTCCCCGATTTGCGTTTTTAAGATTTAATTGGAAGCTCATAATAAATGCTTCAAACATATGCAGCTCTCGAGTCCTTGAACCCTGTAGGTTGTTGAGTTTCTCAGTAGCGAGCCTGCAAATGGTTGCTTTTTTGCTTCTGGCCTGGTTGAAAAGGTTTGTTTTTGAGCGAATAAACATGGAGTGATACTAGGAAAACTAGGCTATAGTTGTAACATCTGGCTGGTCTTAAGTTTAAGATCTCAGTGTAATTTGCCTTTCGATATATCTGATTGCTTCTCAAGAGCACCTCTTCAAAAGGTTCAAGGCAATAATTAGATTTCCTTCAATTGTGCACATGGTCTCTTGACTGTATTCAGCAAGTCAATGAGAGCGATGCAGATGTTTCACCTGTGGCACTGAGACATAATGGGCGATCGTGATGGAATCCAGATCGGAGTAATTATAGCACGCTTGCATCATATTTGATTATGAAGACCTCGTGGGTGGCAGTGGCAGGTCCTCTCTGCTGTTTTCAGCTCCACTCAGTTCTGATGGCATGGTATTTTAGGCAAGAAAATGCTTCTCTATTCGGTTGTGTAACTCCTTTTGTAACCAAGCTTTGTAGCATGAAGGTCACCTCTATTGACAAGTCAAAGAACAGGTATGTCAGTGTTATTAGGGCTCTTTTCTTAACCTGCTACTGTGGATTAGCTCTGACTCATTGCATTAGCTCTGCGTGCACTTTGATATCGGGTATTACTTCCCTCCGATGCTTAGATGTGTCAGACATTCTCATGAATAGGGCTGCATAAAGTTACTTCTGGTCAGAACAAGGATAATGAATGTCTTTGTTCGTCACACCCTAGATGGTAATGAACACGAATTCGGTTTGGCTCAACACTGTTTCCCTGGCAACCATGTGAGAGATAAATGGAGCGTTTTGTCATTTAAATCCTGCGTGTCCACATCTAGTGACGGTCATCATCGTTAACAATGTAGAAATCAAATGTGATGGCTGGTTCTTTTTTTCTTTCTAGTGGTTTTACATGCATTTAAATGCTTTCTATACTTGGTTATCTTTTCTGCATCTGTTGCAATGTGTTGCATCATTGCATTATTATAAACTACAAATGTAGTTTATATATAACATTTAATTTCTAATACACACACATTCCTAGATCTTTTTTGATTTTAAAGCAAGGAATCTGCCAATGTAACATCACAGCATAAGTTACATGTATGACTAGATGTGCAAAAAAAAAAGTGCCTGCCATACATGTGACTTCATCCGTATTTATCTTTTAGCCTTGGCAGAATAGATGTTTTGCGCTTGACGTGCAGCTAGTAATTAGCACTACAACATTTGGTATCATCTTAACGTCCAAGGGCAGAAGCACTTCAGCTGAATCTTAACGAAAAAATGCTTTTATTTTCAGTAGCTGGTTTATTGAGCCGCATTGCGCCTCTTGCTATCATTTCCTTTTTGTTGACCGCTTTGATCAGGGAGTGGATGAGGGATGACTACCCTTGGTGGCTAATGGAGCTTCGGCCTTTTGCTTTAATATAGTTCATTTTGAGAGACTTGTTTTGAAGAGAGGTGTCCATTCATCCTCTGTGGTCCCTGAGAGCCCTGAGCTCTAAGGAAATAATGCAGAGAGAAAAAGAAGCCTCTTTTTCGTAGACTTAAAAACAGAGGGAGCAAATTAACGTTTGGAGCGACTGGCGTGGTACAATGAGAAATCCTCTAAAAGTATTAGCCGGTTTTCATCTGGTCTCGCAGTTGCCTTTTCTTTTGTGTGTAGCCGGTGACTTCCTGCAGGGTTTAAACGAGCTTTCGGAATTGGGAACACGGCGTCCAGTTCGAGCCCGCAAGTTGAGACGCACAACATCCTCTCACTTTCTTACGTTCATCTTGGTGTACTTAAATCTCGAGTAAAATCACTTCTGTTTTCATTTCCTCAGACGGGGACAGACCTCTGCCACATAGGGCCGCAACCAAATTAAAAATTGACCTTTGGAGTTAATAGCTTCCTTTCCCAGTGAGTGAAAAGCCTTAGAAAGCCGCTGCATCTGTAGCCTCTGTAGTCACAAAGCCGCCTTCTTTCACACACTGGCCAAGAAATGGCTGTCCTCTATAAATCATGTTCAGCTTCAGCCATCCTGCCTCCCCAATAACTTTTCTTTCTCTCTGTACAAAATGCGTATGGATGCAGCATCGGTGAACCAGTGGTCAACAGCTTCCTAGAGGGAGTTGACCAATCGTTTCTCCTCTTTAGCTTACGCCTGCAGGAAAAATCATTAAAATCAATTCTATCGTCTGGGTATCAAGATCCTGAGATTTACAAAAGACTTGAAGTCTTTAAACTCTGAGGCAGCAATCGTGGATGACACACGCAATATTGTCATTCAAGTGTTTGGATAGATGAATGCAATATTTATAGAAAAAGCATTAAAAGGGCTGCGTAAAAGTGGATGTTCACTGTGCCTGATGTATTGGACTCCCAAGGTTAGGCGTACAGTAACAGTCAGGGTATTATTTATGTTTTTGGTCCCCTTCATTCTGCACTGGAAATTGGTTTTCTTCCAGCTTGCCCTGCAGTGCTTGTGCAGTGTACACAGTATATAACACCGGCGGCTCGCTGTTGTGGCATATGCTTGCTGCCACCCTCATACTTCTTGAAACCTCCACAGAGGCTGCAGCTGCAGTGTTATTGAAAAACAGTACCTTTATTTTATTCAGTTTATTTAATATTTATAATTTAGGTTTTTGTTTTTTGCAGTTTCTGTATGGGAACAATTCTTCTTCCTCCTGGACAAAGCTCAGAATTTACAGCATTATTTTCTCCGAATAATGCAGTTTTGGATAAAAATCAGTAGTGTGGGTTCAGAGTGACTAACTTGCCTTTTAATTTCATTTTATTTTTGGAAGAGTATTTCTAGAGCGTCTGAGACCTCAGTAATTTCCCACTGGTGGTGTCATGCATCAGCACCATTTTACGTTCTCTGCTCACCAAAAAACCTCCAAGGAATGGAGATGGAAAAACCTGTCCAGACGGATATGCATATCTGCAGCACTTCATGTGAGAGAAGTAATGGTCACATGTAATTCTCCTACCAAACTCTTTCCTGCTTTTCTGCCACCGTCCGCCAACCTACCGCTGTTTAGATCGTATTTAAATTAAGAACCAGTGGGCTAGATAATAATTTTCAACCAATGTCAATCATTTTGTGTTAATAGCATTTTTAAGCTGATTCAAACCGTATTCTGCCTTGGGCTAGAGTGGAATCTCGGTTGTGCTGTTGCGTTTGATGCCAGTCATTCAGGCAGGTTGTTATCTCGGTTTAGAAGGGCAGGTGAGTGCCGGGTTATGATAATGTTAATGATATCAGAAGCCATTTACTTCAGAAGGGCACCTTGCCTGAAGCCCAGACCAAATACCCTGAGTGCACCATGCTTAAAAGCCTTTCAGCCATCTCTGTATTCAGTACGTTTCATACAAGATAGAGTTTCTACAATCCTTTGTTGTAGAAGATATTTGCAAAGAGTGCAAGCATACAGGCAAGCAAGACCTTGGGTACCTAAAGAGCATATTAGACCAAAACGTTTATAAATTGTAACATTTTTATTTAAAAATATACGTCTTAAGGAAAAAAAAAAAAAAGATCTTTTCAGTTGGCCACATCTTTACCCACTATACAGATATGAAATAGTACATATTACAATACAAAAGGAAAAAGCGGGGTTTTGGGGAGAGGAGGGTGAGAAGCATTCATTTTTGCACAAAGAAGTTTTTGGGTTGTGATTTAAAAGGGGCTTTTTGGCCAGAGTGAGCAGCAGGACTTCAGCTTATGGCAAGATAACCCTCCCCCCAAAAAACAGTTTACAGGAGTGCAAATGGATTCATGTTCAGTGGTTTTTGTGATTGCTTATAAGCTGATAGTTTAAACAGATTATAGTGCTTGTCATTTAGAAAGTCGTTTTTTTTTTTTTTTTTTTTTTTTTCCCTCACCATATATGCCTAAACTATCAGTCCAGGATGTGAAGCTTGTCTCCTTTTTTTTTTTCTTTTTTTTTGGGATGGTGCTGATGTTCATGTTTTCTTTAAACATGCAAGGTGTTTTTGAGAAATGCAGAAAAAGCAAAGGTCAGCTTCACTAAATCCAAAAAGCAACACCATTGGAGGTTGTTGGCTCAGTAAATGTTAGCTGTAGATTTCCTCGTTCAGTCCAAAGGCATTTGTAAAATGCATTACGGAATGCTATTTTCTGGCGCACCTCTGGCTGCACAGAAAATATCAGCTACACAGACCTCCATTCCCTTTCTGTTTGTTTTACCAACATAAAATTATGTTTTGCAGGGTTGGAGAAAAAATATAAGCAGCCTTTCCTCACTCATAGTATTTTACAGCACCCTCTAGAGGACAACTCTAATCAGTCACTTCAGGCATGCTTAATTTCAGTGTTGGATAATTACTCAAGTTTCTTTTTTTTCCTACTACTGTTGGGCTTTTATATAGATGCCAGTTTCTCATTTTTAGCTCTTCGCCAAAAACCTCTGCCTGGATGTGATGTTTCTGTTATTTTTAGTTGTTTTTTCGTAAGCTATGTAGCTGATGACTAATTTTTTTCAGCAATGAGGCAATAAGCTTTATTGCAGCACAACTAGGGTGGCGTTCAGAGCTTTCCAGCTCTTGCCCAGGGTGTTGTCAGTTGCCGTTTTGTCATGCAGTTCTTTTTTTTTTCCTCTAATGGTTCCTGTACCCTGATTTAGCCTCACTCTGTGACTCCTAAGATGCTCATTGACTTCAATTAGATGCTAACCAGTGTTTGTGTTCCCTGTACCCCCTTGTGCATCCCAGCCCCCAACTCCTGATTGCAACACAAAGAGCTACTGCAGCAGCGGCTTCTTTAGTTTGATGCTAATGTCTGTCCTCTCAGTGCTGCATACAAATGTCTCCTGACCCAGCCTCCTGCCGTCTTCTGCATGCTCTCCCGAGAGCCGCGCTGCGCTTTACTTCAGCTCTTCTCTCTGTTACTTTAGCATCCTTGGTATGAACGAAAAATGGCCTTTTTTTGTCATTATGAGCTGGATAGAGCAAGGTTTTGAAGTAATAATTCGCCTCTCTTTTTTTTTTCTTTAAGTTCTGCTTTGTACTGGCTGAAGAGGCTGAAACTTGCAGGGCAGAGGTTTTGGGTGACAGAATATTAGATTCATTTTCCCCGGGCTTAACTGACTCAATGTTGAAGCTGTCAGGTGTGATTACGCTCTTTGCTGCATTCGAACAGTGCGACGGCAAGCGTACGCATGTATTTTTAGGAGCCAATTGTCGGTGTCCTCTGCATGCCTTCTTTTTGTAGCTCTTCCCCTCTCCCTAGGAAGTAGTTCTCGCTGGTGTTTGCTTCATCGTCTAGCGTCCTTTGATGGTCTCTACCATTAATTAATGATGCAGTGATCTAAGCAGCATTGTTCTTTCACAGTGAGGATGTCAGTGTTTGGAGCCATCTTATGTAAGAATATATGCACAATGGTAATTGAGCAATTGCCTCTGTTTAACATTTAGTAAATCCCTGCTGAAGTCGTAAAAGAGGGAGGTTGTTCGGACATTTTGTTATTGGACATTAACCTTTTCACACAAAGTGCTAGGCTTTAAGATTTCAAGGAAGCGGACAGAGTTTATTGAATTTAACTAAATGCAGAAACGGGAAGGCGGTTAAGTGTTCTCATTAGTTCAAATTTAAGACTCGATCAAAGTGAAACGATCATTTCTGCCACATAATTCCCTGCTGGTTGAATTCCCTGCTCTCGAATCTAAATTTCATTATGTGGCTCAATTTGTAACAGTAACAGTTTGAATTTAGAAAATGTGAGTTTAAAAAATATGCTTTGTGTCCATCTGATATGTATTTTTTGTTTTGTTTTTTGTTTCCTCTCCCCAAAAGTGAAATGTGAGTGAGATCTATAGTGTTGCTAACGTGCACCAAAAGTTTTTAATTTTTTTTCTTTTTTAATCCTTTTTAAATTTGCACTGCTCAGCATATGTAACACTATTTTTCCATGAAATAAAATTTCACCATTTATCAGAAGATATGTCATTTTTATAAATGATTTTCTGGAGCACAGGGTTCCAGGCTGTTTGGCTATAGATTTCTCATCTCCTCTGTGCTGCAGAATACATAGTACACAAACTGGTGATGCAGTGACACATCCAACCTTCCTCTGCTGAGACTGATTGCCCCAGCTAGATATGAACCTTTGCATTTGTATTACAAAAATAAACTTGTGGATTTCTCTATATTTCCTCTTTTCAAATTCATCCCAGTCATCTCAAGCTTTCATAGATTTCCAAAGCTAACAATTTCAAAGAAATATTCTTTGTACAAACTGAAAAGGGGAAAAAAAGTCCAAAAGCAAACCCTGTATCTTTTGAAATGGACAAATGGTTAAACCCAGAAACTGCAGGAATAAATAGAGTTTATACTTCACACTCTTTGTAAGGCAGTTGCTGACATTTGCACTGCCCGTAGCCATTGATGATCACAAGCGCACCCTCCTCGTGACTGGGATCGTACTCGTTATAGGGCACCTGTGTGGCCAGGTCCGCCATTGGCTGCCTCTGCTGGGTCCTCATCTGTCGCCGGTTCTGAATGGCTGAGCAATGGCGGATCCGCCTCAGAGTGGGAGGGCAGCACTTTCGCGATATGTACACTACAAAAATGATGAGAAAGAAGGAAAACAACAGAGCCATGGTGCCAATGATGACCCTCTGGGTCAGCACTGTGTTGTCCATCGCCGAGTAGTCCTCCGTAACGTCTGCCCCCTCCACCGTCATGGTAGTAGCGAGGGCAGTGCGTGGGGGTTGGGTGGTGGTGGTGGTGGTAGTGACAATCGTAAAGCTCCCAAAATCCTCTGCATAGAAGTCCTGCGTAGGGGTCTGCATATTTCCGAACAGGGAGCTCGTGATCTCAGGGAGCATGGCCTCCGTGCTGGTACTGGTCAGCACGACGGGGGCCGAGAAATTTTGGCAAAGTTGGAATCCGTAAACGGCGTCCAGTATTTCCTCGCCTTGTGCGTACTCAGGACTGTAGCAGAGGATCGAATGCTCCCATCGACCCTTAAAGGTGCTCAGCCAAGTGGCCAAATTGCAGATCCGTTTGGTACATTCCCACAGGTTGCTCGACAGCCCGATCGCGTTTAGGGACTTCCACATATCCATAGTTTGGGTGTCGAGGCTGGTCAGTTTGTTGTTATCCAGCAGCAGGATCTTGAGGTTGGGCAAAGTCTCAAACACGTCGGGGGTGAGCACGCGTATCTCGTTTCCGGTGAGATCCAGTTTCTCCAGAGTTGTCCATTTCCATTCCATGGTGCATGTTAAATTGTTGATCTTGTTCCACTGGAGATAAAGGAACTGGAGGGCGACCAGACGAGGGAAGTGCGCCAAGTTAATCTTGGTCAAGTGATTGTGTTCCAAATGGAGCTCCCGCAGCTTAATTAACCCGGCGAAGCCATTCCGGGCCAGGCTCCGGAGCCGGTTGTTGCTCAGGCCAAGGTATTCCAGGCTCCGGCAATCCCAGAAGGCCCGCACGGGCGTCGTGCGCAGCGAGTTTGACCGCAGGTGCAGGATCTGGAGTTTCCGGAGCCCGTGAAAGAGCTCGGGCTCCAGAGCTGTCATCTGGTTGAAGGAGAGATCCAAGATCTGCAGGTTGATGAGGTGGATGAAGGTTGTGTTTGGCAGCTTGGTGATGCGGTTTGAGCTCAGGTTAAGGTCCTTGAGCTTGTACAGCCCCTGGAAGGCATCCTCATGCACGGTGGTTATTTGGTTGTGGTCGAGGTGGAGCCAAGTGAGCTGGGTGAAGCCAAAGAACTGGTCTGAGCTGAGCTCGCTGATGCTGTTGTGTCTGAGCGAAAGTCCAAGGGCCCCTTTATCCACACCGTCTGGGGGCGCCAGGAGCCCCTGCGTGTCGCAGTAAAACTGCAGGTCTTCACATCGGCATTTCTGGGGGCAGGTTGTGCATGACACAGGAGGGAGGCACAGTAGCATGCTGATCACACAAAGTGCCGCTGGTGCTTGTCCCACCAATGGCCACCTTGAATGGAAACCTGGGTGGGTTTAAAGATAAGAAAATAAACTGGGGGGAGGGAAATCTATTCTCTGCAGTACACAGAAACATTTCTTTTTCATTATCATGCGCACTCTCTGTGTATTTGTCAACATAGTCAAAGCAATCTGCTTGTTGATCCAAGAATTTTGAAAATGTTTAAGGGGAATGTTCGATGACTTGCACGGATAGTAATGATTACTCAAGTAATTTTAATGCATAAATTATTCATGTTTTTGAACTGCAGTATTAGCTTTTTTTTTTTTTTTTTTTTGCATCTTTCATTTATTTATTTATTTTTTCCTAGGATGCAGTTTAGCACCCCCCCCCATCCCAGATGCCTTAATTTATTTATTTTTTTTAAGTGGCTTAAGTCGTCTTTTTTCCTTTTCCTACTGCACAGTACTGCTTGTTAAATATTACAAGTCTACTAAGTAAAAAAAAAAAGGAAGGCAGCTTTTTAAATACATAGATGTTTCTAGAGACCCTGCCAGCCACTGTCCCCCCTCCTATTCACTACATTGCCTATTCAGATCCAGACTCTGTGAATAAAAGGGCTAACTTACCCATTCTTTTGTGTACATCGGAGGCTGCATTCAACTGTCTTTTTCCGCAGACTTTTGGAGCAGCCAGATGGAAGAGAAATCCAAAGGGAAAAAAGCCTTTTGGGTAAATACAAAAGGAATCAAGCTCTTCAGAAATAAAGAAGTGCTGAGCCCCCCCAGTTGAACCGAATTCAGGAATTCCATGTCCTGGGATGCAGTTTTTTTTCTCTTTTTTTCCGGTCTGTCCTTTTTTTTCAGTCCTGCTATTCAATTCCCAGATTAAGAAAAGACCAGCATTATTTGCCTTCCAAGAATCCTTAAATTTGAAGTTGATGATTTGCATCCAAAGCAGCACTGCTGAGCAGATCCCCTCCGTCCCTTAGCTGCCTCTTTCCTTTTCCACCGCAATGATGTCAGCTCAATTGGTTAATTGAAGATCACGCATTCCTCTTTCATGGCTCGAGGTCCTTCATCCCTAACTTGTTGATGGCAGAGGCTGCACTTGCGACGCCAGTTCCGTGGGGCTCTGCTGTGTTGTGTGGAGTCTCGGCACCGAGGAAGGGGAGATGCAGTGAGGGGAAAAGCAGAGGAGAGGAGCTGAGATGTTATTCTGTGCTTTTGTTGCAGCCACTCACTGCTACAGAGTGGTGGCAGGCTGGCGTCGATCATCAGTGCAGTTTCTCTCTCTCTCCCTCTCCCTCTCTCTCTCTCTCATGCGCGCTTTGGTTCGCTCCCTGGCTCGCTCACTTTCCGCCTTGCACACTTGCACAGTGCTTTGGCGTTTGATTCAACGCACGCTCCCCCTCCCTTACTTTTTTTTCCTCTGGTTCGTCACAGTCAGAATATTGATAACTGCAACGTGTTGCGGCAGTTCCCAGTCGAAATTAACAATTACATTTAAATCTCGTCTACTTCCTGTCTACTCAGGTTCTGTATATATAAAAATAAATATAAATATATATATGTACAGTGAAGAAGCTGGGTGCTTTACTACTTTGTAGTAGTAAATTAAAACACATTAGATGATTTTCAAATTATTTTGGGTTTTTACTTCAATTAAGTGTTGATGATTGAATTTACAGTATAATTAAGTTGGCACAGGAAGCTGATACTTAATTTGATATACGATGATTTCCAGTCAGATTGTTGCTTCCGTTCTCTCTCCCTTTCCCTCGTTCAGGTTTTCAACATGAAACGCGTCACAAGCAAGCCGACGTCACAGAGACCTTTTATACTCCTGTCGATCTGCGGTGGTGGGGACAGAGTCTGAATGCTGGACTTAATAGAGCATTCACACTGCATAGCCCCACAGGAGATTCCACTAAACACAAGACGTGCACAATGTTTCTGCATTTTTCTCTACTCCTCTGTCTTTTGGCTAATTCTTCGTGTGGGTTTGCTGGATGTAATGGAAATGAAACCGTTCCTCCTTGTAATGAAATCAACGATCTTGACGTGCTTGATGACAGCCTATCAGGCTTGCCTGGGTAAACGTGTGAACGAGAAGGGATTTGTATTAGCAAATCGGAACCCATTTTTTAAAAAAATGGATCAGGATGATTTTTATTCTAGATGAACTTTTATGTAACTTAATTTAATATTTTATTAGTTGGTATTTCTTTTTAATGGTATGTTTTTGCATAGTTTTTATATTACCTATCATAAATAGATTTCATTATTTGTTACCATTGACCACAAAAACAGGGTCAGTGTTTTTGGGATTTATACATTACCTGAAAGCTGAATAAATAAGCTTTCAGTTGATGTATGGTTTGTTAGGATAGGACCGTATTTGGACAAGATACATCTATTTGAACATCTGGAATCTGAGGGTGCAAAAAATCTAAATATTGAAATAATCACAGTTGTCCAAATGATGTTCTTAGCTATGCTATTACTAATCAAAAATTAGTAAAATGTTTTAAAAAGTTTTAATATATTTACGGTAGGAAATTTTTTTCTTTACTTAATATCCTAATGATTTTTGGCATTAGAAAAATCGATAATTTTGTCCCATGCACTGTATTGTTGGCAAATATACCCGTGCTACTTATGACTGGTTTTGTGATTCAGGGTCATATTTAGTCAACACTTTGTTTTGCTCACAGACTTAAAACTCACTTGAACTCAAGTCTTTGCAAAAACTTTTTCTGAATTCATCCCTTTAAAACGATGCAGCTACTGTCATCAATGCACTGCTTTTGAAACACATTCTGCTTTCAGTAAATTTCAAGACAATTATTGCTAGATGTCAAATCGCCTGCTGTGAAAAATTATTCCTGTTATTATGTGCAATTTTTGGTCTGTTGTAGTTGGATGCTTTGTATTACGTGACTTTTTTTTTTTTTTTATAAACAATTGTATATCAGATTGCCTGTTTTTGAATACAGCTATTGGCATCTAAACCTAAACTTTACTCTAAACCAGCCCATTTATACAAATCTTCTTCATTTAGACAAGCCATCGTCTAGTATATAGTTTGGCACATCCCTATTTTTTTTTTCCTCTCTCCTGTGCACACAGCAACTGTAGGTTATGCTAAAATTGCTTTCGTGCCGTTGTACCTACAGTGCTTAATTTGAACATCTGTGTTTCTTTTTTTGGGGTGGTCACTTTCTAAAATGACCTGGGCCTATATGATTTATTTGTTTGTCGTTTTCCTCCATAGGTCATATTACTTTTTTACAGATACTTTCTCGCTAGTGTGTAATCTGCCCTCAAGGGATGTCTCTGCTGAGGAGGACTGTTTTAAAATCTTTTTTTTTTCCTTTCACCAATCTGTGGGGAGAATTGTTCATACTGCAAGCACAGCTCTACCTGACCATAATGTGTGAAAACACCACGTAAACTAGTGTGAGAAATCAAATGACTGCCCAATTAAGTGGAGCTGCTTGAAGCAAAATCAATATTGAGTGATCCAAGTCATTTCGCCCTTTGGGGAACATGCGATCATATAGGTAATAACCATCGAGTTTTCTTAGTTAAGCTGTGGATGAATGTACCATTTGTGGTAATCTGGGTAATTTTTGTCGAGCAGCTCGACTGAAGGTTAGTGATTTTAGAATTGACAGTCCCTCACCATTACACTGGAGAGTCTATGTTGTTCTCAAGTGCTTTCATCCGACTGGCACAAAGTCCGTAGGGGATTAAGGCCGATGGCGCTCACTTGCCTCCCTACCATGTACCACCCAATGGGGTGAGGATGTAGGAGGGGGCCTGAACTGCCAGTGCCACTGCCATATTTCATTGACTGTCACGCTTTTGCTGCTTGTGCCCCTGTGACGGCCTTCCCCCAGGCTTTTCCCTTCGCTGGAGATTTACCTACTCACTGCACATGAGCAATTTGTCTGGGGCATGTGAGTGAGATCTGCTCTTCCAACACTAGTCGACCTGACTTGGAAAGTGTAGAAATTGCTCAGATTTATCTTAGAAATCAATTGCAATCACTGTTGGCTAACATGTGAACTCTGCTTGACCAGGCTTGACTCCTCCCGCCTACCTTTTTCTGAACTTTGTGTATTGTTAAAAGCTGACCCATCACATAATGGGTTTTATTTGAAGATGTAAGTGCCTTGCTTACATTTTAATCCTCAAAGGTTGGGGCTGGAAGTATCGGAAGAATCTGTCGCATTTTGCCTAATCTTTAAGTGTGCCTTTTCCTTGCATCCTCTGTTTTGTTTTTTGTTTTTTTGTACTTGAACTGAGCTATTTGTGTCATGAATTATTTCACGGGCTGCTTAAGCCCAGCTCGACAAAGTGACAGACAAAAACTCTGGATTTTCGAGCTGAAAAATGTATCGGTGAAAGAATGTGGGCGGGTGTCTCCTGACAGTACCACAAGTCACGTTAGTCATACGAAACAATAACCGCCAAAGGCGGGGGGGTGGTGGGCAAAGGAATCTAAACCCCTACAAAGTTTAAAGAATGAAATGAAATGTTTGCCACAGGGGGTTATAACCATCCAAGTGACTCATGCTGTTTTACTTTTTTCTTCTTCTGTAGAAAATGCATCTTATCCATCACATCTTATAAGTTTGTCTTGTCCTTTCAGTCCTCAGCTTTAACTCCCACCTGTCGTTTTTCTTTTTCCCGGACTATAACAATTTCAAATGAGACTAAGTATGTTTTCTCCCGTTTGTTTCATAACAGGCTGGGCGTAAGGAGAAGAGCGATGCCCTGAACATGGCCATCGACAGGATGACTAAGAAGACCCGTGACCTGCGCAGACAGGTCTGTTCACCTTGAAGCAGTGCACAGAATTGCATTTATTTTGATCTTAGGTGTCAGCAAGAATACTTTATGTCCTTCTCCTTAATAATAAATCACGGCTGTCCCTCTTTAGATGTATGTTGTGTTTATGTTGCATATTAAAAATGAATACACCAAACCCAGGAGCTCTGAGCGATCATAAGCTAGCTAAAGATTTGTGTTTGCGTATTCATAATTTCAGCTGCGGAAGGCTGTGATGGACCACGTGTCGGACTCTTTTCTGGAGACCAATGTTCCACTGCTGGTATTGATCGAGGCTGCCAAGAATGGTAATGAAAAGGAGGTGAAGGAATATGCCCAAGTTTTTCGTGAGCACGCCAACAAACTGATTGAGGTAGGCACCTGTTTTCTGCTCCATAAAGTGCCAATTACTGTCCCTCGTCTGTTGCAGATTTTAAATTCTGGATTTGTTTCAAAACAAATGATGGAACATTATTTGCACTCCTCCAGATTAGCTATTCTTTTGTTTAACGTGGCATCTCAATGAGAGCACACTGGTGATTGTAGTTTTGTTGTCTTTGATTAAAGAAGTTCACTTTCCGAACAAAAATGTACAGATAATGTACCCCTTTTCATCCAAGATGTTCTTTCTTCAGTCGTAAAGAAGTAGTTTTTTGAGGGAAAACATTTCAGGATTTCTCTCCATATAGTGGACTTCTATGGTGCCTATGAGTTTGAACTTCCAAAATGTAGTTTAAATGCAGCTTCAAAGGGCTCTAAACGATCCCAGCCGAGGAATAAAGGTGTTATCTACCAAAACAATCAGTTATTTTCTTAAAAAAAAAATGGACAGTTTCTGTACTTTTTTTCTTACCGGAATACACAGTTCACGCAGAGCTAGACAAGACGAGCATTTGAGGTTAAAAAGTATATAAATTGTCAATTTTTTTTAAGAAAATAGCTGATAAGCCCCTTCCTTGGCTGGGATTGTTTAGAGCACTTTGAAGCTGCATTTCAACTGCATTTTGGAAGTTCAAACTCACGGGCTCAAACTCAAGTCCACTATATGAAGAGTAATCCTGAAATGCTTTCTTTAAAAAACACAATTTCTTTACGACTGAAGAAAGATGACACAAACATCTTGGATGGTAAGAGGAGTGAGTAAATTATCTGTAAATTTTTGTTCTGGAAGTGAACTTCTCCTTTAAGACTTTTGTTGACATTTGATGAAGTTTTTTATCATTCAGATAAGCCCTTTAGGGCTTTGTAAAAGTCTGTTGAAATGCACAGACCAATCCTGATCCATAATTGATTTTGTGCACAGACTTGCTTTTCTAGTGTTTGTCACTGACATGAAACAAAATGTGAGATGTTTTGCCAGACTAAATTAAATGAAGAGATGAGTCAGGATAGACAGCCTAACCGATTATGGTGGCTGACCACTGAGTTCATCTAATTTTTTTTTGAACTTTCATATTTTAGGATGCTGTGCTTGAAAGGGGATGATTTTAAGAGACAACTCTTCTCTGGGAGGTTTTTAGTATGCTGACAGCATGCTTGAACGTGCTGCAGAGAAGTTGCATCTCTAAATTCATCCCCATCAAAGCATCGCTTTTGTAACAAATTCGCCGCCTTCAACAGATTTCAAGACAATTACTGTCAGACTTCAAATCACTTGCTGTGAGCAACGTTTCCATTATTATGCATAATCTGTAGATATTGTGAGAACCACGATAGTTCTGTGCGATAGAAGTTTTTAAATATTTAGCCTTATTTGTTAGATCGCTAGATATTTGTAGGATATCTGTCAGTTCCTTTATTGAAGAGCCGCACCCTTCAACATGAGCCTGAAACATTCTAATTATACCAGTTGAGTATCTGGGTTGATAATATATAGCTTTACAGATCACTAATTAAAAGTGCCTTAGCCACCCACAAAGCAGAAAAAATGAAAGCTGTCGCTTCCGCAAACACTTGAAGGGGAGAAACTTTCCATTCTGATTCTGACATGCGAGCTGATGTAAAAGCGGAATAAATTTTAATCGATAGTCAGCACCATCACTATTTATGTGGGAATGCAACTGAAGTCTCTCTGTCATGACTGCTTGATCCAAGCGAGCGTGTCGCAGCCCTTTTATCTTTTATGCCTCAGATTTTTTTGTGAAGTGTCAGACAGGAGTCAAACGTACACTTTATAGTGCGGGACAAATGCAGCAAGGCTGCTGGGTTTACAATGCCGCAGCCAGGGAATCACTGCATTTGTATGGACAGTCACAACTGTGAATCACATTTTAAGCTCAGCCATAGAGTGAAACTCCTCTGAGCCCAAGGTTAAGTGTTGCTTCGGTGGGGAAATGCGAAACAGCTGGATATCCGGTGTCTTATTGATGGACTTCACGAGAAATCTGCATTGTCGTGTCTGTTTGCGGCGACCGTATTCGTGGTCGATAAATAGGCCGCGTCTCTCGTGGCGTTTTATTTTCCAGATAGATGTTTTTCATGCCGAATCACTGGGGGTTTTATATCTCATGCTCGCATTGGCAGGGCCAGTGACAAGCTGACAGAAATGTTAGCTATCCTCATTAGTTTTTCAAATCTGTTCATCTTAGTCCCTGTGGTAACGCGTCATCCCACCGACATTTCAGACTGACCTCTCCCCACAGGGGGCAGGCCCGGCCCTCGTGTGACATGCTGCGTACAAGGGAAGACTGGTGAAGGAAATCAAAGTGAGGGGAAGAGGAGGGGTAATGAGTAAAAGCCTCAGAGTCTCACCGGGGGCTAAAGATAGTCGAAGCACAACACATCTCTAAAAAGTCACATCCGTCTCCCTCTCTGCCTCTTTCCTCCCTTCCTCCTCTCTCTCAAACGGGTTTCATCGCCTTGATTTGACACCAGCCAGTGGTCGCACCATATGGATTCCAACCTTAATCCAAACGTGGATTACATGAACAAGACATGGGCTCATTTTGATAATTCTGTTTGAGGGGCATTTACAAACGATTGTGGTTTGTGTATTTCCCTTGCTTTTTTTGTCCTTGAGTGTTAAATGCAAGCTGCTAGCTATTCATATTTTATCAAATTGTTTGGATGATATGTGTGAAAGTGTAATCGCAAATCTGTGACTGCCCAGGTAGTAATGTCATTCAAACTTTTTATATTATTTTTAACAACAATAATAATTGTCATTTTTATAATTGAATTATTCAGTTATAAAAATAGGGCTGGGTGATGTGGACAAAATGATCACTATTTTTTTCGATATCGATAATTAATCACAATAAATGTCACGCAGATTTGTGCTCCAATGTGAAAGTTGTAAAAACAGCACTGTTTAGTGGTTGTGTGACCGAGACTCATCAGCCAATGAACGCATCTGCTCTAGTAAGCATGCGCAGTGCCATTGTTTAAACCTCTGAATGGCACGATTCAAATGATTAGCGCTCTTTCGTTCTGCCTTTGCTGCATAAACGTTGTATCGAACTCTTGCTAACGTTTATCGAGGAAATTTATATTGCACGTTAATTATCATTAGATGTATCGCCCAGCCCTTTATCAAATTTTGGAATTGAGACTTTGCGGCTAAAACACCCGTTACTGGTAAAATGACTGTAATGCACAGATTCTTGTGACATTTCTTTACTATAAAGCAAATTGCTGTATTCCAGCTGTGTAGAGGGTCAGCTTATGCGTGACCTTGTGTTGTCTGTTTTGTATGGTGGAGGGTTGGTAAAGGGGTTTTGAATGGGTAGGTTATTAAAAAACCTGAATTGTCTGAAATAGCTGGAGCGTCTCACTCTTGGTTGATATCCAATCTGTTGGCAAGGAAATGTATTCATGTGCATTAGGGATTTTTCCCGCATTCATGTAGTTGCCTTCTGTTACAAAACGAACACAGTGGGTTGAAACGATGTGCCATATATGGGAATTCCTCTGTTTGCCGATGGCTTTCATCACTAAGGACGGTCTAATATATTTTTGACAGGCAGTAAAGGCATGCCTTACAGCAAGAGATTGTTGCAGAGGGGAAATTATTTTAACCTCTCTTAACTCTGTGCTTGGATTCGCTCTCGTCCTTCAGTATGGTTAAATAATGACCCTGAACTTTTATTATGCTTGGCATAAAAACAGAAATGATTGAAAGTGCAGGCATGCGCATAGTGTTTTTTTTCCCCAGTTTTTAAAGAAGTTAATGAAGTGGTTCTTTATTATTTAAATAACTTTTAATAAATGAATAAATCTTTATTTTTCTGACAAAATGCTGCACACTTCTTTGTGAAATTGAATGTCAAATTAAAAATAAAACTCTCTTTGAATTTTAAAATAAATCCCAAATAAATAAATAATACAAATATTATTTGTCATAGAAACAAAGGGTTTTGGTTGTGCTTTCCATTTAAAATCAGAGGCATCCATTGCATTTTAAACACAATCCAAATATTAAGCAACAATGCTAAATACACGAATAGATTAATTTAGATTGTAATAAGATTATGTAATTTAGAAATTTGAAGCAACAGAATGGTCTGACTTTAGCTATGTGAAACTATGCTACATAAAAATCTGAACAAAACAGCAGACAGGCTGAATGAGACAATGTAATTCTCTAACAGCAGGTGGCGCTTATGGAACAGCAGGTTTTTTTTAGGCTGCCACCCCTATAAGACAGAATGCACTGATAAAATATAATGATGCACATGCAATTTCTTTCTCCACTGTTTGTTTACTTAAGACATAACCAACTGACGGCTGTGTTTACTTGAATACTTGCCGAGATAAATCATTTTGTTTGCATGCGTTCAAGTGCAAGGATTTGTGAAAGAGAAAAGTTTGCGCGATGTATGCACAGAAAACCCCACACAAGTACTGCATTGAATTTTCCTTAGCCTCTTGTGCTTGAATGGTTTAAAATGCTGGAATGATTAAATCAGCAGACCTAGAAACAGATGCAAATAATCAAATCTGATCCGTTTCACCCCTTGCCGGTGAACGGTGCAAATCAAGAAAGGAATTTTGTATCAAGATACCCCATTGGGCAGGGTGGTGATACATTTTGGTAGCCTGACTAGAAAACAATAGTTCAAGGATGCTGGGCTAGTGGTTTTGCAAGGCCTGGATTTATAGTGTAATGCAGGTTTTTGTCTTGTTTCGTTTGGAGTTTAAATATGGATGTCGTTATTGCTGTAGGGAGGCCATTTAATTTGCAGTACAATGAAGCATCCATGGCTACGACAGGAATGGAACTGCAGCCAACTCTTCCCTCCCCTCACTATCTTTTTACTCCTGTAGAAGGCATGAAGTCGACACTCTCCAAGGGCTGTAAGAAGTGCCAGCTATGTATCTCCTCATCTCTCTCTCTCTCAATAGTGTTCTTAGATACCACCATTCATTCAAATAGTTTCTTTTGTAGAGGCTTTTGCGTCGCAGTCGGTACTGTTGGAGACAATCCTGGCAACCTGCATACATCCCAAGAGTACTCCGCCGTTACCTATTTGTTAATTTCCATTTTTTTTTTCCCCCATTTTGAAAGCCACTTATATTGACTTTGAACTTCTGAGCTTGCAGGAAGAGCAGCAGCTTGGCTCTGAGTGTCAGTTCTTGGTCGCAGAAACACAGTGGCGGTTCGGTTTTTATACCATGAAATGCATCATTCCTGAAGCGGGATAAAAATAGAACAAGCTTAGTTTTATTGCCTCAAGGCCTTGTTCTCAAAGGTTCCTGGCTGCTCAAGGAACACTGAGATTGTGCAGGGACTAAACTACATGTGCGACAGAAAATGGTGAGAGAGAAGGGAAGCACGAAAGAAGACCAAGACCGAAATGAGTGTTGCAGTTTAAATGTCATATATTTTAATTTATTCAAAAATAGTTTAATTGTTTTCATTGTAAATGCTTATCTTGTATTTTCTCTTAAATGCAAAATGAATGCCATATTGAGCTGTTTAAGGGGCAGTTCATAGTGAATGCATTTCTGCATTTAGAAAAGCTAGACAGAGTAAAATGAAATTGAACAAAACGGCTATTTAAAATTAACTCATCACTGTTCATACCATCTCAGCTTTGACTCGTTTTGAAGTACGTACCGCACAATTTGAAAAATACATGGCCTCAAAAACCAAAACAAAATTGAAGAGAAAAGATGGCATTAAGAAAAAAAGCTAGGCATGTTTCATGCAGTGTCTTACAATGTACTGAGGCGCTGAACTCGTTATGCGAGTCATGCAAACAGAGCTAAATGTATTCTATATATAAAGACTTTTTTTTTTTTTATATACTCTCCATGAACCTAAATTGCTGTTGCCATGATATTTTTTTTCTCTGAATCTAGCACACATTTCCAGTTTATCTGTGTGGGAAGATCTACCGACTCACTGATAAGACTCATAATCTACCTGAACGGGAAATGAGAATCAGCTCACAATAAACGTTTGTTCCTCGTCCTGAATCTGCTTGACATTTAGCTGCAAATGAGCGCTGCAGAAGTCTTCAGCGAAGTTGTTAGTCACTTCCTCATTTTGAGCTTTAGCATCGGAGAGTGTATCCGCTCTCCTGCGTACTGTACGTGCTAGACAGCTTGCATAAGAACATAAGAACTCGCCCCTTGGTTGACCCAGTGGTGCCACAGAGGGGTGAAATACCAACCGCACTGATGGGATGTTACTGCAAGAAGGAACAGCCTCAGGAAGAGGATGGGTACTTGAATGGAAATGACTCTGAATTTATGCAGAGCTGCAAGCTATTGATTGACATTTTGATTGTTGCAGGTCAAACTAGTTAGTGTTAGACTTGCTTAAATCAGAGATGCTATTAAAATGCCTTTGTCGTAACGCGCTCATTAGCTTGTGGCACAAATATTGGAAACTGGTGTGTTTACTGTAGGAAATGCATTGGCCAAATAAAAAGTGAGTGTTACTGATACCAATATTACTAATGTCTCTAGGAAATTGTCCAACATTACAGTATAAGTGAGAGCTATCAGTTTTAACATTTAGATTTTAAAAAATAACTTTTAATTTAACTGAACTTAAAACAATCTTCACGTAAGCTCATTAGATACTCAAAAATATTTACCTGTGACGTTCAGCAAGTAGGAAATGTACAGAAATTTAATAAAATCATCAAACACTAAATACTAAATTAAATACAGATAAATCGTTAAACCTACAAGAGTTATTGATTTCCTCTTTTGTTCTTTGATTAATAAATGTCACAGCAGCTGGGTTATTAGGTTACTTGGCTGCTATTGCTTTGAGCTGTCGCTGCTGAACATGACGCGGATCTGACACGCATGCTCGTAGTTTCATTCGCGTAGCTTCATATGAAATGATACAGGCTACCACGCCTCCGCATTTGTGCATGCAATTAAAGCATGTGTTCTACGAGTGCAGTAGAACGGCTGACAGGACAGGTAAATTAGTTTTTACTGACAGAGTTAGAGTTCACTGTTGTTCTACCGTTCCCATGCTCGTTTGACTGCGTGAAGTTGGACAGCATGTCTGAAAAATCTCCTATGTGATGTGGTCAAAGACGTTCTGTGACTAAATAAAAGCACTTCTTGTCAAGAAAAAGGAGACTGAGGCAGCGGTTGTGAGTGCGGTGGCCAACCCTAGCCCCGCCCCTGCGTTAACTCTGCTAAATATTTTTAAATTCGTTAAACTGAAAAAAACGAATGACCTGCCTTAATGCACTAATTTTGACAGCACTAATATACAGTTTTTTAGTGTAATTCTTTTATTTATTTATTCAGCTAGTCTAGCAGTAATTGGCGCTAAACTTGTGCAGAACACCGTCATGAGCTTATTCCCCCTGGGCAAGTCTAGTGTTAACTGCTTTGCTCTCGGGCACCATGGTGATGGTCAAGGATCGCTCCCTGCAGGGGCCTTCCGGTTGCAATCCCCCAGAATGGCCAATAGATATGCAGTCGAGTGGCCCTCAGGACATATTTCCATCAGATGTGTCATGTCAAGCAGCTTGTGCATTATAGTGACTGTATTACCAAAGGTGGGATTTAGATTGGAGACCCTTCCCCCACCCCACATTCTGTGGAATCTAATCGGACGAGATTTAGCCGCTAAACACTATTGCACAATCCTGAAGTGCTCCTTGTTCAAACTGTTGGCACGTATACGTATTTTTAATGCTTGACTAGTGTGTTTGCTAATGGCACCCTGCTGCTCGAGAGATTCCCAGTATGGTGCTTAAGAGAGAGAGAGCGAGCGGAAGAGCGTCGGCTGTGGTACTCCTGTAGTCAGTGGGGCGTTTTCTGTGACTGCGCTGAGCTCTGTTCACATTTACACTCCACTTGTGTTCTGGATTTTCCATTCCTGGCACAGCCAATTCTCGCACATTATGATAAGGTAGAGTAACTCAGAGCAGTCCCGCTAAACAAATATGAGTGAAACTCCTTGGTAACATTTAATTAAAACGACTCTCGCCTTAAGTAATGAAGCTACTCGGCAACGTGCCGTGCTCACTTCACTGTCTGGAGGCGCTTGTGCCGCCGTAGCGAGGCAGCGGAACCCTAAAAATCTCATTTCTTGCCTCGAAAAGTTGGCCGCTGCAAATGGATGCAAATAATGTCTGTTTGCAGAGAATGTTTGGCGACTTGTGAGTAAGGAGGGAGATTTGTGGGTCAAGATGACAATTTACTCTATAACACTATAAACATCAGCAACAGGCAGTGGGGTTTGCTTGCCTCAGCACTCTGGATTTCAGCGGCTTGTGGAGTTTCTGAAAGTGTCAGGAATATTTGCTTCTCTCACTTTCCTGAGGTAACAGCCGCCTGGCAGAATGGTGATTTAATCATCTCTAGGAACCACTCCCTGACGCTGTCAGCCATCATCCTGTGAATTATATGAAATATATTCCCTATGTGGCGAGACGACCAGACCTCAATTTCAGGCTTTGCTTTTGTTTTGACTTGATCCTCTGGGGCACTTTTTTCCTGCTGTATTATTTTACCGTTTTATCAAATAATCAGATCAACGGCTGACAGCAGGTGTGTGTTAAATTAAAACTGCTTGTCTGACAGATGGAAAACGTAATTTTTTTTGTTCGCTGTTCATTTGTCATATGATTTAAAAAGCTGCATTATTTTCTGTTGTAGGTCGCTAACCTTGCATGCTCCATCTCAAACAACGAGGAGGGAGTAAAGTTGGTACGGATGGCCGCTTCCCAACTGGAAACGCTTTGCCCTCAGGTACGCAGCATTTTGCAAATGCCCCTGCAGTATGTCCACCCTCACTCCACTGTGCCTTTGACTGTATTTAAGCTCTGCTTCAATGACTGTTCTTTCATCCCAGGGCTTTGAATTTGCATGTCTTTCCATCAAAATAAACATGCTTTAATCTCAGTTGTAATCTGAAACAATTGTAAATGTGTTTTGAAGGGTTTTGCGGGGAAGACGTGGGCTCAGATAATCAATCGGCATATGTGTAGATGTGATTTTTGGTTCTTGTATGTCTTAAAAGCGGATTAATGGGTTGTTTGTGGTAATTGCAGGTGATTAATGCAGCCTTGGCCCTGGCTGCCAAGCCTAACAGCAAAGTGGCTCAGGATAACATGGATTTGTTTAAGGACCAGTGGGAGAAACAGGTGCGAGTGCTTACTGACGCAGTGGATGACATCACTTCCATTGATGACTTCCTCAGCGTGTCAGGTAAGCCCAAGTGTAGAGGTGGATCTTGGCACAGACGTTGTGTTAAAGAGATGGTTCACCTGCAAATGAAAACTGTCCTCATTTACTCTACCCTTGTGGCTTTCCTTTGAAGAAAGATGTTTAGCAGAATTTTCATGCTTTTACCAACAAGTACCATTAAATAGATTGAACAGCTTTGTGTGAAAGACCAAAATTTAAATGATTCACTTAAAATGTATAATTTGGTAGCTCACATATATCTTTTGTATGGAAGTCTGTTTCTGCCACAGAATAAAAACAAAAAAAGGTAATTGCGACCTTATTGCGTTTATTTTACAATTCTGACTTTTTTTTTTTCCTCAGAATTGTGAGATATAAACAGACGGTTCTGACACTTTTCTCCCAATTGTGTGATATAAACTTGCAATTGTGAGTTATAAAGTCAGAATTGTGGGATTTATGTACTCACAATTCTGACTTCTTTTTTTTTTTCCAGAATTGTAAGATGTAGACTTCCAATTGTGAGTTCTAAGTCCGGTTCTTAGGGGAAAAAAGACTGTTTTCTCAGGATTGTAACTTTATATCTCAATTCTGACTTAATAACTCAACTGTGTATTCTAAATTGCTATATAACCTTGCAATTCTGAGTTTTTTCTCTGAATTGCAAGTTTATATCTTAATTCTGACGTAACTCGCAATTGTATTCTAAATTGCTATATAAACTCGCAATTGACTTTTTCTCTGAATTGTGAATTTACATCTCGCTGTTTTTTTTTCTCTCTCTGAATTGTCAGTTTATGTCTAGAAATTCTGACTCTATAACTCGAAATTGAGAGTTTATAGCATGCAATTCTAAGAAAAAAAAATTCAGAATTGTTTGTTTATATTTTTCAGTTCTGACTTCATTTCTCAGAATTACGGGTTTGTCTCTCTCAATTTTGAAGAAAAAAGTCAGAATTGCAAGTTTCTACCATGCAGATCTGAGAATCAAAGTCAGAAAAAGATATAAACTTGCAATTGCGAGAGAATTGTGAAAGAAAAAGTCGCAATTACCATTTTAAAATTTTATTCAGTGGCGGAAGCTGCTTCCGTACTTTTGCCCTTCCTCATATGCTATCGTTAAAATGTTTGTGGTAAATAAGATGTTTTTGAAGAGTCAGTAATATCTCTCTCTTTCATTTGGCTTGCTCCCTGAAGAGTCAGTAATATAGTGAAATAATTTAACCGTTTTGTATTTACATATTTTTTTAAAACGTATTTTGTTCCTGTGATCGCAAAGTTGGATTTTTAGCAGCTTTTACTCGAGTCTTCAGTGTCACATGATCCTCTAGAAATCATTCTAACATGCTGTTTTGGTCCTCAAGAAACATTGTTTATAATAAGAAATATTTAATATAATTAATATAAATGGTAATAGAAAGTTCAAAAGAACAGAATTATTTTGGAATGGAAGTATTTTGTTACATTATACAAAAGATTGTTTATATGTTTTTATTGTGTTATGCTTTTTATTGTCACTTTTGATCTATTCAATGCAGCTTTGCTGAGTAGGATTATTTATTTCTTTCAAAAACATCTTTGAACTATATTGTATCGGAAACATATTGTCTGTTTCATACATTTCATTTGTATGCATTTTAAACCCTTTCTGACCAAGTATTCTTCAGCAATAGCACAGTCCCACCAGATGTCATAAAGAACAAGCTTTTTAAACCACATAGAATGATTTCAACCTACTTCAGCTTAATAATACTCTACTTGGCTTCTGTCTGTTTGTACCAGACCCATAATAGCTTCATGCAGAAGAGGTGAATAGCCTTTACACCTACGTCTCTATCAGCAACTGATGACACGGGCCACTTCCGATCATGGGCCATTTAGTGGCCACGTTTAAAGAAGTTCATTAGCTTCTCAGGAGCAGACATAAGCTCTGGAGTGTCAATTCTCTCTTGTGGAATTAACATTCTATCACGAATGTTAAAGACTTACCCTCCCCCTGTCAGACGTGGCCTTTAAGAGTTCTTGTTAAGCTGTAGGCTGACTGACTGCCTTCACCTCCTCTCAAGGACAGATTACAGTTTACCACGTTGATTTGCATTTCCCAGACACCCATTACTAAACTGTCTGAGTGTGTGTTTAATCTTTTTTTTTTTTTTCCATCCGCCCTTGTGGTTCCCGTTAATGTTCTTAAGTCAGGGACAATGTAAATACAGCATGAAGGATGAGGATTTCCTGTCTTCATGCTTTGCATTGTAGTTTGCGCTCTGTAGATTCTCCAGTGTTGTTTCCTTAGTTATTTTAAACATTGTCTTGTCTTCTGAATTTTTCTTTCTTTTTGCTTTAGAAAATCACATTCTGGAGGATGTGAACAAGTGTGTCATCGCTCTCCAAGAGAAGGATGTCGATGGCCTGGATCGCACTGCTGGAGCCATTCGCGGTAGAGCTGCTCGTGTGGTCCACGTGGTCACATCTGAGATGGACAACTATGAGCCTGGGGTCTACACGGAGAAAGTTCTGGAAGCCACCAAGCTTCTCACTGATACAGGTATAAACCAAAACACTATGTACTTGAAACTATTTGTGTTTTGCCGTAAATGTCTTGGCTACGGACAATTTTATGTAAAATATGTGTTAAAGGAGACGTCCACTTCCAGAACAAAAATTTACAGATAATGTACTCACCCCCTTGTCATCCAAGATTTTCATGTCTGTCTTTCTTCAGTCGTAAAGAAATTGTTTTTTGAGGAAAACATTTCAGGATTTTTCTCCATATAATGGACTGCTATGGTGCCCGAGTTTGAACTTCGTAAATGCAGTTTAAATGCAGCTTCAAACGATCCCAAGTGCGGTAGAAAACAATCCCAACCGAGGTAAAAGGGGCTTATATAGCGAAACGATCGGTTATTTTCATTTTTAAAAAATACAGTTTAAATACTTTTTCATCTGAAACGCTCGTTTTGTCTTCCTCTGCCTGAACTCTGTGTATTCTGGTTCAAGACAGTTAGGGTATGTCTCAAAACTCCAATCGTATTTTTTCCTTCAACTTCAAAAATCATTTCAAAATCATCCTACATCGCTACAGAAGTTCCAACCCAGTCTTTGCAAAGCGAACATGCAAAGATCAAACACCCTTAACAAAAAAAGGTTAAACAACGAAATAGGACGATTTTGAAATGTGGGAGAACATGAGATGGGAGTTTTTCGACATACCCTAACTGTCATGAACCGGCAAAAAACTGTTCAAGGCAGAGTAAGACAAGATGAGCGTTTGACATTAAAAAGTATATAAATTGTATTATTATTTTTTTTTTATGAAGTATAAAAAAACAATGTTTCGCTAGATAAGACGCTGCTTCTTTGGCTTGGATAGTTTACAACCGCTTTTGGGATCATTTGAAGCCGTATTTCAACTACATTTTGGAAGTTCAAATGTGGGGCACCATATAAGTCCACTATATGGGGATAAATACTGAAGTGTTTTCCTCAAAAAAACATCATTTCCTTAAAAAATTTTCTCAAAAAACAAGAACAAAAGACATGAACATCTTGGATGAGCACATTTTCTGTAAATCTTTGTTCTGGAAGTGGACTTCTCCTTTAACAACATTTAATAATATGAAATAAATAATATTACTAAAATCATAACTCAAAACCATAATTGTAGACTGCTGATGACTGGCATTATTTGGTGCATTACAAATTACAAAGTAATTACAAATGTTAATTTATCATTGTCTGACTGCTGCTTCGAACATGCTTCATCCAATCATAGCGTGGTCAGAACTATCCATTTAATATTATTTTTGGTGATGGCGCTTGTGCATGTGTGATTAATTTCTATTTAAAATCCATTGTTCTTGTCTACTATCTGAAAATGCTGCACAGGCATCTAAAAATAGCCCTGCTACCATCTGGACCAGAATTTCCTTGAGTGGGTTTGTAGGCTGTTGGTGCAAGAGTGCTGATTTTAAAATAAAAGTAACTTCATTTACGTCCTCGCAAGGTTGCATAACATGGCCATGCCTTGGATGGCCAAAAGCGCTGTCTGAATAGGCAGCTCACTAAGTTTTAAGATGCTGCCTGTGACCAGTATCTGCACTCTAGCTTTATTAGAAAGATAAAACATACTATTACTCTTTTCTACTAGATAAAACGTAATATTACTTTCATGTGAGGTTACATAATAGCATTCGGATGCCTCCAGGAACCTTCTTATGACTAAAATTACAGAGATGGTTTATTCCTCTGGGACAAAGCATAAGATTTTCCTGTTCATTTGCGGACTTTCTCTTGGGAAATGCTATGTCACATTTTGTGTGCTCTGTTCAGCTTTGCGTTAAAACAAATAACTGGGCCATATTGGCAAAGACGAGGATGTTATGTCACTAATGATTGCTTTAATTACTGTTAAACCTTGTGCCTGTAAACCTCAAGGCTTACCGAAAACCTTTTGTTACTGCAAATTCCAAGTTTTCACTTTTTTTCCCAACACACATCTTCCTGTTCAATCTCTCCCTGCTTCTGTACTCCCAGTGCAGTCCTAAATTGTGAATGAGAATGAGTATTAATGTAGATGTGTTCAGAGCCTATGGGAAGGGACTACCATTTTATGGCTGAGAGGTGGTGCGTAGCTGGTGGGCTGGCTCCTAGAAATGGTTGGGCAAACTGCTATAGATCATCCTGAATCAGTTGAATCAGTCGAATCAGTCATCCAAATTTCATAAAGGTTTGGTCTCAGATGGGCCAGTCTGATTACATATCCCTAGTGCTTGTTCAGCCCAAAATTTACAGATAAGATAAAAGCAGGAACCATATTCTAGCCATGAAAGCATTCTGCAGTCAGTTTAAACCAATCTGTTTGTTTGGTTTACTACTTAAAAACTTCTAATTTGGTTCATTAAGCACAAAGCTCTAAATGTGGTCTCCAGGCCTGAAGGTATTCATTTGTGTTGCAAACACTCAGTGTCATTAAATATCCTCTGGGAATAAATTGGCAAATGCCATCCACAAAACAAATAGGAAGCAGCCCTCAAAAGGTCTCCGGTTCCCATCGCCTTTGAATGCAGAGAGGGTTTTTGTGTGGCTTTGAGGTCTTGCTGCCACCTGTCTTGTGATTGATTCGTTTAAGGGTGCCTCTGGATTAAGTGTACTCATCTGCCGTTCTCGCAGTCAAGTAAAGCCTGATTAAAAGTTGCCTTGAGCAGTCATTAAAATCCAGCAACACATCCGCCGTGAATTTCTGCGTTTCGGGCGTTCCAAGTTAGACGGAGGGGGGGGGGGAGTGTCGATTCAATTCAAATCTAATTTGAATTATATATTTCTACAGGCGCAATGTCTTGATTGAATTGTACTTCAGCTCACTCATATTTGCTGAGTTGAAACGGAATTGTTTCCAGCAAAATGAATCAGTTTTTTTGCCTTTTCGTTTGCTGCTAAGTGTTTCTGACCTTGCTGTTTGCCCTTTCTTTGTGTTTGTGTTTACAGTGATGCCACGTTTCACTGAGCAGGTAGAGGCAGCCGTGGAGGCTCTCAGTGCCAACCCAAGCCAGCCAGTGGATGAGAACGAGTTCATTGATGCCTCGCGTCTGGTGTATGATGGCGTGAGGGACATCAGGAAGGCGGTTCTTATGATCAGGGTGAGTAGAAGTCTTTCTCTTCCAAATTTTAGAAAGAAAACTCATTTTGAACACTAGTAGATAGTAGGCAAAAGGGCAGATTACTGTTACAAAAAAATGCACCAAAAAAGTGCAATAAAAATAGTCAATGTGACTGAATTAAATTGCTGTATGGAAAAGATCAGCTTGGACACTCTGCTTGTATTTCACAGAAGAATGAGTTAAAGGGATAGTTCGCCCAAAAATAAAAATTCTGTCATTACTCACCTTCATGTTGTTCCAAACCCGTAAGACCTTCATCTTCAGAACACAGATTAAAATATTTTTGATGAAATCCAAGAGTTTTCTGACCCTGCATAGACAGCAACACATCTGAAACGATCAAACGTTTTAGGAATAAGGGGTCATTAAGGGGTGCACATAAGTGGTCCGCATGTGTGACCAAAATAACAAACGCGCTGTGAAAATAAGTTCAGAGCGTGCATTTGCGTATTGACATGGTTGACAGCTGTTAATGTACAGTTACCATTTTAGGTCGGAAAACTGTAATACTGTGTAAGATTTCTATTCAAACTGAAAGCATAATTCTAGGCTCTTCGCTGCCATTTTCAGCGCACAATGCAAAAATGACATTTCATTCACTGAGCTCTTCACTGAACACTCTTCAATAGACCCTTTTCAAAAGACTGTGTTTTTTTTTTTTTTTTAAATATATTGATTTTAAAAAATGTATGTGCAGTTATAACACTAATTTGTATTATATCACTTTTGCGTCAAATAGGGGTTATGCGCTACAGACATCTGTATTCGGCTAAATGGGTCTCGTTGCTTCCGGTTCAAGTGCTTTGCATGTGCCCCGTAAAATATAAAGGTGTTTTACTCAAGATGGCTTCAAAGAAGACACTAAAGATGATCATAATCAATGTCCATTACGTGTGTGGATTGATATAAGTTTATTTTTATTCTTTTCACAAACAGTTATATACAAAAATGTAATAAAATGTCAACAGTTAAATAACAGCTAGCTAGTTTTACTGATTACCTTAAAAATCCTTCGATGTTGCCATTATTTAATACGGCTATTAACACGTTCTTCGACAAGCGGAAGGTATGAAACTGTTTTCCGGGTTTGGTCAGGCGATGTTCGACACACACCCTATTACAAAAAAAAAAGTTAACGCTAATGCAAGGGTGTTTCTAATGCAGTGTTTATGGGAGAGACTGTAAATTTGACATGGTTCGTTCTTCTGACTGGTGTTATTGGTCTCTTTTTGAAAGTAGTAAAAAAAAAAAAAACTATTGTTGACTTGCTAATTTTAGATTTGAAAATGAGAAATTCATATAAAAATTTAAATATTATCATTTTATTTTTTAATTTACTATAAAATAATTTTTTTTTTTTTAATACTCCCTTTTTATTTTAAAATATAATAGTATTACCACACTTTATTGTTTTATTATTTTATAAAAAAAAAACTAAATAAATCCAATGATATTGTCATCACTATTATTAATTTATTTTTTTGGAGTTATTTAACCAAATCTCCGGGTACTCTTTTGCGAACCAGACTAAAAAACCTGTGCGCATCCCTGGTTATAAGTGACTCATTAAAATTCTCATTGAAAAGAGATTCTCTCTCATGGACTGTTTTAACAATGTCCTTAGTACCTTTCTGGGCCGTTTGAAAGTCTGTTGCATTGCTGTCTAGGTGGAGTCAGAAAGCTCTTGGATTTCATCCAAAATATCTTCATTTGTTCCAGAGATGAACGAAGGTCTTATGTGTTTGGGACGACATAAGGGTGAATAAATAATGATAGAATGTTTATTTTTGAGTGAACTATCCTTTTAAGTGTTGGAATGAAATGATTGTGAGTAAATTACATTTTGTGTATAACATTTTCATCTATTCTTTTTAAAGAGCAATTTTTTTTTATTACTTTAACTATGCCACCCACACAGGTTTCCAGTGCACTCTGAATTTTAGGACCTTCCATGTGGTTTTTAGCACTTCCATTCCCCCCCCACCTCATAAGAGCTTGTAATATTGAGGTAAACTCCAATTAGGTATATCAAAACTCGTTCAGAATTAGAGGGAAGAAGAGGGCAGGGTTAATTAGTGGTTTGCTCTGTGAGGATATATATAGCTCAGAATAATACTGCACTTAAACTGAATGCGTGTGAGAGAGGGAGAGAGAAAAAAGAACCTGGTGCACATATATGTGCTGCTTTATTAAAAACTAATGGTGAGTTTGTTTTGGGCAAGTGGTAACCTAATTGAACAGATTTCCCTCTCCATGTGCACTATTACCGGAGCTGTAGTTGTCTGAGGGTTAATGGTCTTTCCCTGAGCTGAACTGTAACATTGGACAGATGGTTGCTAGCTTGCAGTCAAGCGTTAGCTAACAGTCTGACAATAAGCAGACAACAGTCCGCTCCTGCCGTGCGGGGAAACGCACAGACCCTTAACTCCACTTTGCCGGAACAACTAGGTTAAAGGCGTTAATTGAGGCAAATATCGTCTTTCGTAGTTCCAGACTAACGAGTTTTCAATTAATTGCGAAGATAATGTACACTGCATTTGAATAATTGGCTCATGAAGAAGTGTGTTGGAATGTGTTAGCGCCTTTAGTTAAAGCAAAGAGTGCGGCCGTGACCCGGATAATGAAGCGTTCGATTAAAAGGCCTCTGAAAATTGGGCTGCACATCCGCGCACTCGTATATTTGCTATTGATAATCGAGATCGCATCATATTTCTCTGCCGCCTTTGTGCTTATACCTTGTTTGAATACATCCACCAACCCTCTCTTTTCAAATGTCAAGCAGCAAGACGATTCGCATCGACTCACTAGTTTGATGCAGATGAAACTATCCGACTTGTTCTGAAATGTTCATTAATAACAGAGGGTTTAAATTAGAATGAATAATCAAAATTAGATGGGGGATCCATTACGCTGTATTTGCATTATAATACGCAATTGATTTTTTAGAAAAGGGATTTAATTAGCATTTCCCCCTTTATTTTCAAATCCTAGGAGAGCTGTGTAGTGCCTCATTCATTTTCCACTCCAGACATCCTTCTCTAGTTATCTAGATTGATTCAGTGGTTAAAACAAAAGGCCTTTTGGCATACAGGATCTACTTGTTTGTTGTTGGTTTAACACGAGTGTTGAACATGCCCCTGACACTGAAACACTTTATGCCTGTGTGAGTCGAAAGAAGAGGCGTGATCTTTGCTATCTCGTTTTGTTCTTTTCTGACTGTATAGTATTTTTTTTAAACGCTCCAGGGCTCTTGTTCTGAGACGACTCATCCAAACCGATAAGAAAACCACCCAAAGGTCTGGCGATCGTAGGGGTTTGTTAGAGAGCACTGTTTTAATACACCCTGCAGACATTGAGATAGAGCACAAAAAAAAAAAAAAAAAAAAGTACTTTAATGTTTGACTTTCAAGTTGCTTTCCTCTACACGCACACCATGTCAAGCTCATACGTTTAGACAGAGCTTGAGCGCTAGCCAATCAGCCAACACTAGTGCCCAGTGGGCATCAACCTCTCCGCCGCACGGAAAATCCTCGATCGGAAGAGACAAGTGTACGACTTGGGCTACTTAAGATGGACAGAGTCTTTAACCTCGGTAAGTACTGCGCTCGCAGTGCTTGCCGGCCGGCCGTCACCTAATATTTGACAGGCAGGCAGCCCTCGACTCCTCTGCTGAGGGGATGTCACTGGTACTAATGGCCTTTCCGTAGCACAGTTCCTCATAGCTGCCGAGCGGTTACTGTAGCCTGCAAAGGCACCTCACCTTTCCTACACTGCTTCAGGCGTCTTAGGCTGTTTATTCAAATGCCTGCTCACTACTGCCCCAGTTTGTAGATGTGATGCATTCTCTTGGATGGCAAGGTAGATATTTTTGAGCTGTCTGCGGTTCCTATCCTATCTACACTGGCGACTGGGGTTGTGCAAAATTTAGAATTCCAAGAATTGGCTGTCTTGTAGTTCACAGGTTGGAATTTGAATTTAATAAGTGGCATCATACAAAGTCGAATTGGAATTGACAAGAAGAGGAATTTACGGAATTGCGGTAATGCATTCTTGGAAATGAAAAGTTATTCCAACCTTGTTGACAAAGTTAATTTATTAAGTTTCATGAAATATATAAACTAATATAAAAAAAAATACAAAAATATAAACATATTGCCCATTAAAATGTTTTAAAGCTTCTATAAACACTACTGTTCAAAAGTTCAGCAGGATTTTAAGTTTTTGCTCACCAGGCTGCATGTATTTGATCAAAAATATAATATTAAAATAACATTTTGATTTTAATATTTTAAAATATACACTGATGTTCAAAAGTTGGGGATCAGTAAGATTTTGAAATGTTTTTAAAGAAGTGTTTTCTGCTCATCAAGGCTGTTTATTTGATTTAAAAATACAGAAAAAAACTAATATTGTAAAATATTATTGCAATTTAAAATAGTGGTTTTCTATTTTAATATACTTTAAAATAGAATTTATTCCTGTGATGCAACGCTGAATTTTCAGCATCATTACTCCAGTCTTCAGTGTCACATGATCCTTTAGAAATCATTATAATGTTGATTTGGTGCACAAGAAACAATTTAAGATTTTGAACTTAATTTTTAACTTAATCATTTTTTTCAAAATTCTTTGAATAGAAAGTTCAGTTGAAGAGTGTTTATTTGAAATGGAAAAATACTTGTATTTCAATTCAGAAATTGAATACAATTTTAGAAAGCATTTTCACAACCCTTCTAGCAACAAGTAGTAATTTTACATTTTAATACTGTTACCCTGAAATCCATTTTATGCTCCAGTGTGATTCTCTAGAATACAGCATGGTGTGTTCATGAGATGCCTGGGCACTTCTAAACCATCATCCACACCTTGACCGACTTTGTTTGGCCTGTATATTGTTTTGATGTCATCTTCAGCAGGCAGAGTTTTGGGATGCTTGAGGTGTCTATTATTGGAGCAGCTGCATCGTGAGCCAGTCAGAATCTCCTCATAAATGGATTGTACAGACAGTCGGATAAGCACGGCTTGCAGCACTGGCGAAATAATACATCCGTATCTTCTCACATCTCGTCCTTTCTCCTATCAAGCTGAAATGCATTTTCTTGTCAGTGAGGGTTCTTCCCCCACCGCCACCCCTCCCTGTTCTCCGCCATTTCCCTCTGCAAACAGGTCCCTCTGCTCGCAAGTGCATACTAATAGAGCAGTAGAGTTATAAGAGGCATGTTTGGCATTCGGTGCAGGGATTAGAGAGAAAGAGAGTTAGTTCAGTTCAGTACAGGGAAAAACGTGGTGTACCCGCTGCATTGGTGCACCAGATCATTCTGTCTCTTTACAGCAGACTAGTAAAGATGTTTTACTGTTAAAAATTCCATTACATTTTCACTTCTAAAATGCATAGGTAGTTTTTTTTTTTAATGTATAGGGAAGGGAAGTGTCACTGTTACGGTTACTCATACTTTGGAGTTTATTCAGATTGCTTATGCCAAGTGTTAAGCTTCAAGAGGTCACTTTTTGTTGCCTTGAGGAGGTACTCTGACCTGTCCAGGGAGTGGAATATTATTAGAAAATGACCTAGTAACCACATAGCAACATGTCAAAAACAGTTTGAATCACTTAAGCAACCTCTTAGCAAAGGCAATCATTCACAAGTGGCATTGCTACTAACATTTAGAAAATGTAAAATTTTACTTTTGTGTATTTTACCATTTTATTTACAATATGAGAAAGGTATTAAAGAGGAACAGAAATAATCTGTAACGCCATGGCTAAATGCATCAGCACACGTGTTAACCAGTAGACCATTTACTACTTTTTAATTTAAAATAAATTTCTGCTTTCCTATGGGAAACTGCCATTGATAAATATACTTCAAGCAAAATCAAAGAACAAACTGTTGTTATGATTGAGGCAAAAACAAAATTTGTTTATTCAGAGGAGTGTGGTTCATTCTGGGAGTTTGAAACCCCTTGCCTAAGTGAACTTTCCGGACAAGAAGAATATATTTACATTTGTATGTACTTAATCATCTGGCCCCTGGTTTCACAGACAAGGTTTAAGCCTAGTCCTAGATTAAATGTAAGTCTAAGCTGTTTCAGCTGAGCTGACTGATCTTAAAAAAAAAAAAAAAATCAGTCCCTTTGTTTTTGTCTCAAGATGCACACCAGTAATGTTTTTTTCTAAGCATGTGTATAAAAAATTACTTAAATGTCCTAATTGAGCTATGGCCTAATCCTGGCTTAGTCTAAGCCCTGTTTGTGAAACCGTAGTAGTAATTTTGTCAGCCATTTTTAATATGGTCTTAGTCGTTTAAATTAGTCTTAGTCCCGAATGTACTTTTTAGTTGTTATATTTTGTCAACCTTGCCCTGTTTATATATCTATCTATCTATCTATCTATCTATATATATATTTATCTCTAAGTTAATTTATTAAATGTCATGAAATGTTAACTAAATATACATTTTAAATAGAAGCTTCTATAAACACTACTGTTCAAAAGTTCAGCAGTATTTTAAGTTTTTGCTCACCGGCCTGCATGTATTTGATCAAAATAACAGTAATATTGTAAATTATATTAAAATAACATTGTCACTTACAGCTGCGCGTACGTAGTTGTAAGCAGAAAAAAAAACACTGGTAACAAGTGGAGGTAGACAGGTAAAATCCATGAATTATGAGAATACTGTCGTCAAAGAGGCCATTTGAAGTTAAACGCAGACGTTTAAATGGACAGACTATGGATGAAAACTGCTGTGATTACTAATTATGACGTTTAAATTTGATTTAATGTCTGCAGTATGTCTGCATAATTCACATATACAGTTGCAGCATGACATAATATTTAAATCTGTTACATTTTACACAACATTTATTTAATCTCACAATTCTGACTTTTTTCTCGCAAATGCAAGTTTATATCTCCTAGTTCAGACTTTATACTTTGATTTAACTCAACAATAGGGAGTTTGTCAATTCTCAGGAGGAAAAAGCCAGAGCCGAGGGGAAAAGAGAGAATGACAAGTTGTTTTTGTTTTTTCTTATCAGAATTGTGAGATTTAATCTGAATTTTGAAATATAAACTCAAATTGACCTTTTTTTTTTATTCTTTTATTCCTTTATTCCATTGCTCCATAGACTGCTACTTGAGAATCGATTTTCTGCATCACTGTTTGCAAACACTGAATTGGTCTACTGTCGTTTTTTCATAGTGTAATTTTTTCCTGTAGTTTTTGTTAACCAAATTACATCTAAATGCCACATCCAGCAGTGTGAACAGTATACCACTGCAAAAGTATTTCATACTACAGTAGTCAACATTTGAAGTGGATCAAAAGCTTTCATCAAAGTTGTCCTAAAACCAAAACAATACCTGTTCTTGTCTTAGGACAACTTTGATTAACTTTCTTGATCCACTTCAAATGTTGACTACTACTTTTTATCCCAACGAAAAAGAACTTTGCTTTGAGCATATCAGGGCCTTTAAGCTTTTGCTGCAGTTCATAAGTGGCTTGAGTTGTTGAAAAAACTTGCTAATGCTTTTCTATATCTCTTCCCACCCCAACTCTTGTCTTTTTCCCCACAGACCCCAGAGGAACTGGACGACTCTGACTTTGAAACAGAAGACTTTGATGCTCGTAGCAGGACCAGCGTGCAGACGGAAGACGATCAGCTCATTGCCGGACAAAGCGCTCGGGTAAGAGTTGGGGCTTTTGTAGTTCACATCTTTGGTTTCATGGTTTGCTAATTTATGGAGCCACTTAGGAATGTCCAACTTAATCCTAATATTACAAGACATTAGATTTCTTTGTAGATACTTGTATGGAATCTGTCCAGGGACGTAGTAATTTCCATTTCCATCTTTTTTCAGTGTTTCTATAATAAAACTTTACCACAGTCTATTTAAAGAGTCGTAGACAGCATTGCGAAGTGCTAAACGCACTATTCACAGGTCAGAATTGCAGCATCACGGCCAAATCCACCTTTGCTTCACTGTTAAGCTCCAATAGCACAGGAACTATGAATCAGTGTTTTTAAGATTCTGTACGATTTCGTGTCAGCAGCACTCCTGATGTTGCCACCAGCGAAACAGACATCAAACCTCGCCCCCTCTCTACCTCCACTCCTCCTCTCTCTCTCACCCCCTCCCTTCACGTCCTCCTCTGTTGCCTTGGTAATGCTTATGAAAATCATCCCTACATAGCTGGAAGGAACAGTGAAAATATATATATATTTTTATTATTATTTTGTTATTAGTTTGAATATATTCTCTAGTCCACAGCAGTGGTGATGGTAGACACTGGCGATGATTGGCATCCTGTTTTCCTTTTTAAATTCAGCGTTGTGTGAGAGAGAGGTAACTGGAACCAAGTTGTGTTTGGGGATCTTGTTAGTAAGACTGCTAGCTTTCCCAGTGAGCACTTCTTTTGAGTTCCTGATAACAGTTGGTGTGACAGCACAAATGGAAAAGCAATATGTGGCCCCAAATTTTTTTTCTAAATGCATTTTAAAATTTTGCGTATTCTTTTGTCAGTAAGAATTGTTCCTGGTCATGTAAGGCTGTCATCTGTTCATATTTACATCCGCTGTTTTGTTTGTTCACCGAGCTCGCGCGACTATAATTACAGACCTCTCACCCTCCTTTTCCATAGCGATGTGAGCATGTTGATGAAAACTAAAAAAATACAGAAAAAATATTCAGCTCTAATCGTCTAGGGGATGGCGGGAGACTTTAAGAGCTCAAGACTCGAACAGAAAGCTCTTGTTAAAGATAAAAGTGCTGCAGAAGACTTACATTTTCATCGAACCTTGTTGCTGGGGAAGAGAGTAGTATTTTTGTTTAGAGAGTTGTAGAAAACAGGGCAGTGGAGGTTGTGCTTGAGTGGGAATGTGATTATATAAGTCTGTAATCACTGTCCAGCCTCCTGTTCCACTCTCCCAGAGGCTTTTGATTTAGTCCCCAGCTCCAGTGGGAATCCCAGTCACTCAGCTAATGTGCTAATGTGTGCCATGTGTGTGCCGGTGCTCCAAATTTAAAGGAAATAAAGTTTATGAGGGTGAAAAATTTAATTCTTCATTAGAACTTGCCAAAGAGGTTTATCTCAAATAAAGTGCCCACCTATTATTGCCATTTTTAAGATTACCAATATTGTTTTGGGAGTCTCCTACAATAGGTTTACATGCATGGTAAAAAAAAAATGCTATCACCTCATTTTCTGAAGATTCATTTGAAGCAGTTCAAAAATTCAGTCTCTCTAAACCCCTACTTTCCGTGAGCATACTCTGCTCTGATTGGTCAAATGGCCCAGTCTGTTGTTATCAGTCTACCGCATATAGCATGCAAACATCTATTATTTATCATACTTACAGGTTATTAAGTGGATCCAGCTGGTTCAAATAAACTGGGAACTGAATCGTCTTTTAAGAGCAAGCATTTTGTGAATCCCGCATTGAACTCCCCAAGATTAGAGAAGCAGCGCTCAGTAAAATGACGTGTTTGAGGGTGGGTCAAGTTGTTCATGGCTTGCCAGTGCAAAACATAGGCGGGAGTTGTTCAGATGTGTTATTCATGGGGTTCGAACGACTCATAAAGGCTGTATGGAATTGATTCTTTTTTTTAGAGATGCACGATATTGGATTTTTGCCGATATCCGATATGCCGATATTTTTTCATCTCATTTTGGCCGATACCGATACCGATACCGATATATATCATTTTATTTGGAAAGTTAGTTTTTAACAATAACTTATTCGTTAGGATTAAATAAATAGTAATGAGTGGTTTACATTCAATCCCTTCTTTTTCATCAGTAGACTAGCATTATTTATGATCTGAATTTTGTAAATTAAGTTCACTTTTGCTATGTTATAAGCCGAACTTCGGATGCTTTCACTTTCGAATTCGCAATCTGAATACAACATTTCAAAACGAAAACAGAAAAGTAGAACTAAACTGGGTGACTGTGAGGGTGCTTTGCGGGACATGAACAGGACATAATTCATTGCTACAATTTCTTAATTCGTGCCTATGATTTATTAATTTATTAATTTGTAAAATGAGGGAACGAATTAATATGTAGTATTAATGAATTGTTAATTTATTCCCACGAAATATTTTATTTCCCACCCGCAATTTATCACAGTAAGAGATACGAAAACATGGATTAAAAGTGAATGACAAGAAAATAAACCTAAGAAATTAAAGGGTGAGACGGTGAGGATTTGGGAAAATAAAAATATTAAGTTATGTGGCAATTCGTGACCAACTGGCAAAACAGTACACTTTTTTTGCACAAGAATACCAACATGTTTACCTTCTCTGGTTTAACAAGCGGTCTTTTACCCTACTCGAAAACCAAATCCTCCGTCCGCCATCGTTTCCAGAATAGTCGCGTCCTTTTTGCCGTCACCACCTGGCTCGTGCTGACACTACAAATACAAACCAGGCTCTACACCCGAAGCGCTCACAACGAAAACTACTCTTTGCGTGATCAGTGAAATCCTGAATATGCCACGGCTTTGTAACTCTGTAACCCGCGCTGTATGGAGCAGTGCGACCACGTCAAATTTTAACTTGCACATTTAAAAAAAAAAAAAAAGTGACAGTTTTGATCATTCTAGAGCCCTGCAATACAAAGGCATTCAACATGGAAAGAAAGTAATAGAAATGTAGTCACTAAGTCATGTTTAATTATAATTTCTAATTATTTTATACGGTGCACTGCGCTCTGACAGGGCTGCGGGACACGAACATAATTATTTCCTACAACTTGTTAATTCGTTCCTACGTTTTATTAATTTATTAATTTGTAAAATAAGGGAACGAATTAAAAAGTCGTATTAACGAATTCTTAATTTATTGCCACGAAATCTTTTATTTCCCACACGCAGTTTACCCGCATAAATGATCCGACAACATGGATTAAAAGTAAATGACAAGAAAACAAACCTGCGAAATTAAAGGGTGAGACGGTGATGATTTGTGAAAAGAAACTATAAATATTATTAAGTTTGTGGCAATTCGTGACCAACCGGGAAAACAGGACACACAGCCGCTTATGGCTTTAAATGTATTGGCTCGAACTGCATGAATCCAAAAGTATGGTCGCTACTAACATTTGCCTGCTAACCAATTATTTAACTTATAAAGAATGCTTTGTACCTCACTTGTGTCATATTCACGAAAAATGTTTCATATGAGCAACAGTGTGTTTTGCCGTTGCGCCGCCGAAGAAAGAGAATTCACTGACCGCGCGCCGTAATTACTTTTTATTTTAAATGCAGATCATGTCATGTGCAAACACAGCCATTGGGTTTCAAAATACAACAAAGAGCACCATAAAACCATTTAAAATGTGCATTTAGCGATCTAGTGACTGGATATGAAACAGGCAACAGTAAATTATCCCAAATGGAACAACGGCGCGCTTTCTCCTATAGCCGCTGCTGCCACTGCACGTGCTATTGCTATGCATCATTCTGTATGTGTATTCTCAGTTTAAATGCAGCGATACAAAACAGTGAATCTACTCCTCATTCAGTCAAAACTTTGCTTCAAGAATGAGCCACACTGCTGACGTGATCTAATCCCTAGCACACCCTTAGCACATGTGAGTTAACATATTCATCTTATCGGCAAAACATATCGGCATAATTTTTCATATCGGGCCGATGCCGATATTTACATTTGAAGTCATTATCGGCCGATTCCGATATCAGTCCGATAATATCGTGCATCCCTACTTTTTTTTTTGGGAGACAGTAACTACATTTATCGTGCACTTTAGGTTTTACAGCTTTACAGCACATAAAGCTAAATTACACGCTGCATTAAAGGCAATTTTGGAAATGGCATAAAATAATTAATAATTATTTTTTTATAATCATTGTTCAGCATGTCCTAACCAGGTGTGAGACAGCATATATCCAGTGACAAATAATTTTATACACACATAAGTATGTGTAAATAACTGTAATATTGTGAAAAATTACGTAATGAACAAAACAACTTTTTTAATTTAATATTTTTTTTTTTAACATGTAACTTATTCCTGCTGAATTTTCAGCAGCCATTACTCCAGTCATTCAGAAATCATTGTAATGTTCTGATTTGGTGCTCAAACATTTCTTATTAATGTTAAAAACAGTTGTGCTGCAGTCAAAAGTTTTTGAACAATAAAATTTTTAACGTTTTTAAAGAAGTCTCTTCTGCTCACCAAGCCTGCATTTATTTGATCCAAAGTACAGCAAAAACAGAAGAATTTTGGAATATTTTTACTCTTTAAAATAACTGTTTTCTTTTTGTATATATTTTAAAATGAAATTTATATCTTTAATTTCAAAGTTGAATTTTTAGCATCATTATTCCAGTCACATGTTCCTTCAGAAATCATTCTAACATTCTGATTTGCTGCTCAAAAAAACATTACTATTTTTATGTTGACAACAGTAGAATTCTGAGTATTTTTTTCAGGTTTCTTTAAATAGAAAGTTTAGAAGATCAGCTTTTATCTGCATATTAGAATGATTTCTGAAGGATCATGTGACACTGAAGACTGGAGTAATGATGCTAAAATTTAGCTTTGATCACAGAAATAAATTACATTTGAAAATATATTCAAATAGAAAGCAGTTATTTTAATTAGTAAAGGTATTTCACAATATTACTGCTTTTGCTGTATTTTGGATCAAATAAATGCAGGCTTGGTGAGCAGACAAGAATTCTTTTAAAAAACATTAAAAAATCTTACGGTTCAAAAACGTATATAGGACCACAGAGTTTTGACAGTGGGGGCTACTGAGTGTGATGCCTCAAATTGACCAAAAAATGTCCTTGTGCCTGTCGAAGTATTGCTTCACAGCTGATTGGCACATGTTGTTTAAAAAGAAAGATGTTTTTACCGGTGATCTTTTTCTGTTCACCTTTGTGCTGAATGCAGTGGCACATATTCAACTGGCCTCGTCATCCGAGTTTTGTTGGGCTATTGAGGCTGCAGAAAGCATTGCTCAGCATAGTTCTGCGAGGTTGTGAACCTTTTACAGAATTAGAGGAATGTTTCATAGCCCATACGCCACCAGCCAAAGCTGTAAAATCTCTGCTCGCTCGTGCCGGGCTGGTCATGCAAGAAATGAGAGAGAGCGAGAGAAGGACAAAGAAAGGTGTAAGAGAGCAGCAAAGACAGAAGCAGGAAGGGGGATTAAACATCAATTTTCTTTTTTAATTGCGTATCCTTTGTCATCTCTTTTCCTCATTAACAGTCATAGATCAGCTTGTAGTCGTGTGGAGATTTATGTGCGGTTTGTTATATGTGAGATTCTCTGTGGAATTGGCAGGCCATCATGGCTCAGCTACCCCAGGAGCAGAAGGCGAAGATTGCCGAGCAGGTGGCCAGTTTCCAGGAGGAGAAGAGCAAGCTGGACGCCGAGGTATCCAAGTGGGATGACAGCGGAAATGACATCATCGTTTTGGCCAAGCAAATGTGCATGATCATGATGGAGATGACAGACTTCACCAGGTGAGCACAAACTGCCCTCTTCCCCGCTCGAATGCCTGTCAAAGACCACACATACACACACATCTCTTTTTAGACTCAACTCAATAGACCTCTCTGGCCATGCACTACTGCTCCGGTTTCACTGCGTCCCGGCTCAGTGCTTCAGCTTTATATTGGTTTGTATGGCAGTTTGCATTGGCAATAAAATGTGCACAAGCCTTTTTAGAGGAAAATCTTTTCCAATATTGAAAGAGAGACTGGTGAAATCAGTTGTTTTTTTTTTTGTTTTTGTTTTTTTTTCTTCCCCCCTCTCTTTTTTTTATACTTAATTTCCCCTGTCATTTACCTAAATCGCCCATCAATTAGTAAAGTCTAATATTAACTGAGACAAGCACTTGGTTCCATCTCATGGAGCCTTTTTTCCCTTCTCAGTGGAAGCAAATGAGCTGTGGTTTTTTTCGTGGGCTTTTTACTTGCCTCATTTACCTGCCTCATTGTCTTTCCATCATACGTGATCCCAAAAGAAAGGGTTTGAAAGGGAAGGGAATCTTGCGACCTCTTAAAAAAATTCATTTAAAAACAACAAAGGACAGGAGCTGTTAGCGCAAGAAAAGGTCACCTGAATTCCTCCCCTATATGCTGACAGAATCGGGGAAAGGGCCATTTTTGGTGTGACAGAGCACGCTCATGGGCCACACACCTGAGAGTGACTGCCATCTGCTCTCCCAGAGGACACCGTGTGTGAGTGTGTGTGTGTGTGTGTGTGAGAGAGAGAGAAAGGCAGAGATAGAAAATGTCTTGGTCTATCGCTTCTCGCCTATGCTAACCAAGACCCAAGACCCTTTTTTAAAGTGGATCATGCTGAGGACACCGTTCGCCAATATTGCACACACAGTAATGACTGTAGGATGGCTGTCACTCACCCTTATCTCAAGAATAGTGGAAAAGCAGCTTTGTTTGCTGCTTCCTCCTGTTCAGGAACAAGTCTCCATTCCTCCCCAGTGCAGTGAACACTTGAATACTGATGGGAAAATATTTGTTCACAACAATTCATTTATTAAATATAAAAAACACTCTTGTGTTTACGCATACAGACGATTCGGAATTGGCCGTTAATGACTTTAAATGTAAATTTATTTTAAACTTTGATATATAGTTTATTTGTAGTGATTTTCCAAGCTTCAATGTACTGTCATTTATAAATGAAATTCATTATTGTTTATTTGATTCTAACAAATGTTGAAGTGTTGGCAGTGTATGTACAAATCTACCCTATAATGATAAAAATCCATGAAGTGGTTTTTAATTAATCTGTAAAAATAATATCCCCTTTTTCAAATCGAGCCATTCTCAGATACCTGTCATTGGGGCGTCACACCGACAGAGGCCGCTCCCATGATAGTTGATTGACATTAGCATTTTACCTCAGATCAGCTGTAACAGTCCGCCCCCTTTGTTTCGATGCCGGAGCAGAGATGTAAGTTAGACAAGAATATCTCCGATTGAGCGATTGAGGTGTTGTGTTGCTGGATGTAATAATGAACATAGTGGTCGTCATTTACTCCTGACATCTGAGCCGCTGAAGATGCAGTAGATTACTTTTGTTTATAAAGGGAATGCACCTCCCGATCTACATGTATCCATCTATGTTCGTGTGAATCATTCATGGTCCAGCTTCACTTACAGCAGAAGTGAATGTAAGGGTTTTTTTTATGAATCTTTGAGATCGCCTTTCCTAATAATGTGATAGTTAGCAAGTTTAGTGGCTAAACGCGTTAAATGCGGCTAAAGTGAACAGTCTCTCCAAGCAGCTCTCACTCCACAGAGAGAAGAGAGGGGCGGGACAAGCAGAGCTCATTTGCATTTAAAGCAGCCTCGATGAGAATGGGATGATTTTTGCACAGCTGATTTTGGCAAGGTAAAAAGGGTGTTGTTTTACACAACCATTGAGAATTTTTAACCAAAGTATATTATAGACTTTTCGTTAAGACCCTTAAGAATCATATCAACTTGTGGAAAATGGGCATCCGATGACCCCTTTAAAATATAGGCATGGCTTTAAATGTAAATATTGGCCCGATATTGTTATTATTATTATTATTATTATTATTATTTTATTTTATTTTATTTTTATTTTTATTTATTTATTTATTTTTTTTTAAATATGCTGATATGTTTGCCGATAAAAGGAATAACTCACATGCTCAGGGTGTGCTAGCGATTGCATCATGTCAGTAGTGTGGCTTATTCTTTAGGCAGATTTTGCCTGAATGATGATTAGATTCACTGTTTTGGATCGCTGCTTTAAATTTGAGAATGCACTTACAAAATGATGCGTTCAGTGTGTTATAGAGTAAACAGTAATAGCACCTGCAGTGGCAGCCTCCCCCGTGTCCTAATGCCCCTCAGTTGAGGACTTTTAATTCCGTAGGGGGCACTGTTGGCCTACTTCTAATAAAATGGAAGTAAAATAACATTTAGACAGTTTCTTATTAAATAAAGCAATAATTGATGTCATAAAATCATGAGTATGTTTTGGTTTAAAGGTCAGAAGTTATAGCTTACATGAATAAAAAAAAAATAAATCACAAACGTCACACTTGCAAATTAAATAATTTTATATATACTGATTTATTAATTGTGTAATGTTATATTTTGAACATTTTATGAGCATTAAAAGATTTTCAGAATTTTTATAACTATTATGCTTTAGAACATCTACAAATGTTAAATCTTAAAAGAATAGTTTACCCAAAAATTAAAATTAGCACATTATTTACTCACCCTCCATGCATCCTAGGTGTACATGACTTCTTTCAGATGAATCCAGTCGAAATTATATTAAAAGTTATCCTGCCACTTCCAAGCTTTAGAATGGCATAGTCAGGTGTTTGTCTTCATCAGTTCAAAACAAGTCCAATAAAGTGCATCCATCCATAATAAAAAAAGTGCCTCACACGGCTCCAGTGGGTGAATAAAGACCTCCTGTAGCGAATCAATACATTTTTGTAAGAAAAAAATTCCATATTTAAAATATAGGAATCACTTTGTTCTAGCTTGCGCTCACTGTTGTACATGGAAGCAGCTCCAGGCACATGATGTAAAGCGTTGGCATGCGCCAGTGAGTCTCGCACAGACCAACGTTTGTTTACAGGAGCAAAGGAAGCAAGGTTTTCTTACTTTCAAAATTGTCTTTACAAATCCTCGTTTTGTGCTTCTAATTCGCAACCTTTGTTTTAGTCTCTCCCCTGCGCATCCGGGTTCATCACTTCCAAGTTTTTCTGAGGTGAAAAAAAGTCATTGATGTATAGTTTATTTATAGTTATTTTCAAAGCTTCAATGTGCTGTCATTAAAAAAAAAACTTGGTGTTGTTTTCAACTTGGTGTTGTTTTCAAACAAAAGGGAATATATTGGTATCGGCATTGGCTCTCGACCAAAATGAGTTGAAAATAATCAGCATATCGGATATCAGCAAAAATCGTGCAATCACATCACAAAATATCGTGCATTCCTACGTGGGGATTGTATAAAATGTAATGAAGCTGCATGAACGGGTGTTTACAACAGAGGCTTAACTAATCAAAAGTTTTCATTATTTAATAACATCATACATTTATTAAAATGTTCATCAGCTATTTTCATTAGTGCTCTAAACATGATGTGTCTGTCAGCTGTTTTGTGTTTTAGGAAGGAGAATGATATTGTTTCTGTTGAAGGTGACACTCATACCTCTTGTTGAAGGCCCCCAGAAATCTGTCATTGTCTCGTGTAAAAAGCAACAAGGCTGCAGTACATCTGTCAGAGTGGTTGCACAGATTTGGTGGCATTTGCATGAGAAATGGCAATCGGTGCTGATGTGTCACCTGCAGAAATGTGCTGAGTGAAGGTCTCGGCAAGTTAATTCAGCCCACGCCCAAATTATTGCCCCTCGACCTTGAATGGGTACACGGTCCCATGAAGGTTAATGCTATAAAGAGGAAATTGATTTCGGGAGCCTTTATCCGGCCTCAATATCTGCAGAGAAGCGGCTTGCCACCAATTCTGCTTATGTCCCTTTCTGCTCATGAATAAAGCATGCGTCGCCTGGATTCGTGTCACATATTTTGGAGCCACCTGTCTGTGCATGCTGTGGTCCAGTGCTTGAGCAGTTATATGACACACACACACACACACACAATTGCAATACCCCCATCTGGAACCAGTATCAGCAGCTAATTCATGGGCACTCAGTTAGATTTGCATATCTGAGTGTGGGATTGTCAAATCAGATGAAGTCAACCTTGCTCGACAGTCACCTTGTAGTGGCCGCACTCTCATCTAGGGCGAGTTATGGGTGGGCCACCACCAAAGCAACATCAAAATAACCTGTCCTTTGTTTTTTGAAATGTTAGAAGTGTTTGTCACTCTTTGTGGGGTGCATTTTCTTTTTGAGACAGTGTCTCTAGTGAATTCCTGTGACTGTTTTGATGGATGCAGTGTTGCCAGGAGGACCCTGTCTGAATGCCACACAGAGAGAGAGAGAGAGAGAGAGAGAGAGAGAGAGAGAGAGAGAGGAGGGGTGAGTGTAGAGGAAGAGCAAAAACACAAAATTCCATCTGTTGTGGGTTGGATTGTTCAGTTTAGCCTGAAGAGAGCAGCTTTGAATCCAGGTTGCGCCACTTGCCAACTGTGCCCCGCAGTCCCTTGTGGGCACATAGAACTGGCAAATGGCTGGCCGGATCGTAACCGGGGAGCTGCAGGGGGGTGGGCTGAGATGGGATGCTGGGATGGATGAGGCCAGGGCTATTAAATGAACTGAAGTGGCAGTGACCCCAGGAAGCTGACCAGACATCACAGAAGTGGGTGGGTAGGAGCTGTTGCTAGCTCACGCCATCTGTTTGTCTATGCGTATTTCGTTCATTCGTACCCCCCTCGAAGTCTTTCGAGCTACTAGTGAATGGAAGCTTGTTGGAGAGGGATGTTCCTCCTTAATGAGATTAATCAATTGAAAGTGAATTGATCTAGCCTTGCCCAAAAAGCCCTGTTCACGCTGCGCTGTTCCTGTGAGTGCGAGGCTGTGAAACGAGCCTGTTTTTTCATCAACCTTGTCAATATGACCAGACGTTTTTAATCTGTTGAACGTGTTGACATCTTGACATGTATCATCCATGCTTGCACATAAGTCACACACAGAACGGTAACTGTGAATGAAACTGCTATGTTTTTATTTATTTATTTATTTTTTCCCAGGGGGAAAGGACCACTCAAAAACACCTCTGATGTGATTAGCGCTGCAAAGAAGATTGCCGAAGCCGGATCAAGAATGGACAAGCTGGGCCGCGCAATTGCGGATCAAGTAAGTTGAACTCAAGTCTGTTTTGGAGGAAAAAAATCATCTCTTCTCTTGGTGAATTATCCATGCTCTTGTGTTTCATTGAAGGATTTTAATCCTTACGAAGCACTCCAGTGTAACGCAACAGTGCATAATTTAACTCGCAGCCAGCTCCTATCCCTGGCTTTTTCCCAGCCCCTATCGAAAATTGCAACGGAGGCTGTGATGCAAAAGACGGCACTACGGGTCTGTAAATCCAATCCTCACAGTCCGACACTTATTTTCTTGGAAAGCTGCTCTTATTCTTGAAGCTGAGTGACAATGACAGGTTCACAGGCTTAATAATAATATGGGAACATTTCCAGTAAACATCAAACCGACGTATGTGCTGTAAGGGTTCTTTCAGATTTTTCTTGTCTTCTCAATAGCGCTGTTGAAAGAGATATTGTGAGCTCGGGAAGGGGTTTTGCGTGGCAGAATCATCACCCATCACTCATCCCTCCACGAAGGCCTCTCCTCTCAGTTTGTCATTTAATTAAAAGAGTGCGTCACGCTGTGCTAACATCACCGTGCAACATGCACACTACCAGTTTGATGTGTCAATAGCACTCGTAGTGTGTGTTTTAGGAACTACAAGACACTTTAAAGACTCTTGCGACGCTCAGGGTCACGATAAATGTTAATCTTTTGACTTCATGCATTTGCGAGCACGTTTTGCCATCCAGCGCAGTGCAGTACCCAGGGAGGGAATGTAAAGATATGCAACGTTATCCTATTTGCCGCATGGTTATGGCTGTTAATTAGCCATGCCTGTTAACATCTGCAGTGTGCTCTCAAAAAGATTTCTTTAACATAAACTTGTATAATAAGCAGCCTTCATGCAAACCGAAGCGCTGCACTTTTGATATTTTATTTAGATTGCACTTTGATCCGACACGAAGCAGCTCCACTTTTCAAGTCTGTAGTAATGCTACCTGCACTGACCCAATTGGAGAGGAATACTAAATGTCCAGTTCAGAGATGGTGAAAGCTTTCATAGACAGCCACGTCCTGCAATGTCTTTGATGTTGCTTATTCAGTGCTGTGAATACAATGATATCCCCTGCAGAAAACAGATGGGAACTATGCAGGTGCTTGTGTGTGGGTCTCTGGATGTGTTTGCTTATCTGCGCACACTGGCACATAAATGAAAATGTATTGTTTTGTAAGCGGTGTCCATTATACTGAACTCGCCAATTTGTTGAGTAATGGGATTGATTTGCGTGTCGGACGCATTTAAAATGAACTTCGCCACACGTGCCAAAGACAGGCATGATGAGATTTCACTGGTCGTAATATACAATTTTCTCTGTATACTTATAATAAAAGTAATAAAAAAAATAAATTGTATTACTACTACTGCTGCTACTACTACTATTTTTACATAGTTTTTTATTAGATATTGTTATATTTTATTTAGGGATGCACAATATTATCAGTATAAGACGGTTTATTAAAGGTTTCAACTGCCATCTGTCTGGGGAAAAAAAACAGCAGAGATTAATTATATTATAGTTATTTTCAAAGCTTTCAATATGCTCTTATTAAAAAAAGAACTTCAATGTTTTTTTAGTTGTAAAAAATAAGGTTTTGCTTAAAACTAACCAAAATTAAAAATAATTTGTTTGTAATTTCTGCACAGGAGAGACATGGCATTTCAAAACAAAAGAAAATGTATGTCGGCAATGGCTATCGGCCAAAATCATTTGAAAAATATCGGCAAAAAATCGAATATCGTGCATCTTGGGCTGCCCTCAGCTAAAGATTTTTCTGGTTGACTAGTAGTCATTCCTTTTAAGGATTAGACAGCTATTAGTCACACGTCTAATAAACCATAAAAATTATTATGAGCCTTTAATTGCCTACATACCCTAAAAAGCACTCAAGCACATGCAAAGAAAGCTTGCCACAGCGCAGATATAATAATTATGAATGTTTCGGGGAAAAACAGCAAGGAGACTGCATTAACATTTTATTGATTTAACTAGTGCTTTCTTTGTTTTCGGCTTAAGAGATGAAGTCGGGGACACCGACTCGTCATCTCTGCCGAGTGGATGCAAGTTTTAATACGGATTATATAATCTGAGAAGATTTGTTTTCTATTTAAAATGGTTCATTTAAAACTAGACTAGACTCTATATAGATAACCTATATTTTTCATGTCTGTAAGACAAGTATACATGGCGTTTCGAAGTTCGCTCAAGTTCACAGAAACCGAGACGGCAGAAAGTGCATTCTGCTTGCTTTCGTTATTTTACAAAAGCGCAATGTTTTGTTGTTTATTCTGAGTGCACACAAATAAAAGATGCATTACTCTTATCTATATGACCGAAAATTTGTATTTTAAGGGCAAGTGACCACACTGGCGCCTCCATCTGTCATGCAGTGAGCGCGCTACTATTAAGCTTCCACGCTCCAATTTTATACATTAACATTAGATTGAGCGGCTACTTACACATTTCAGATGAAAAGCCATGTTTGAGGTCGATGAATGATAGGTGAGTGTTCGGATGTCCCGCCCGATTTACTATATTACCACATAGACCAGGTGTTAACGATCTGTCCGTCACAGACTGCATGACTTTGTCACTTTCTGTGGATTTTTTTTTGTTTTCTGCGACTAATAAAATTAGTCGCAGCATACAAATTAATTTTGTATGCTAATAAAATTAGTCGCAGACAAAAATCCATGGACAAGCATCCATAATTTTAATATTTTAATATATTATTTAACAGTAGTTATTAAACTATTATTTATTTTTTAAATCTCTCTGAATTTAGGTGGCCGTTGCGTATTTGTGAAACAAGCTAGTCTTCGTCTCCCTACACCTGTCTCAAAACCAGGCATTGATTTTTATTCATATTTAGTACTTGGCCAAATTAATTTGATCGCTGTATGCATTAGCAAGTGCGTTGGTTATGGGAGGAGATGTGTCTGTCTGAGTGTGACCCCTGGTTTTAAATGGGTGTGAGCAACTCGTAACATCCAGCCCAGCCCAGCTCAGTCCCGAATGGTGCCCCCTCCTACAAATAGAGGAATTGAGGGCAGTAGGTGAAGAAAGAGTGAAAGGAATGAGGGATGGGAAGCCCCAAGTGAGACCTGAATCTGTTAAGTGTTATTCGTCTTTAATTAGCAGCATAATTACCAGGTGGCAGCTTTCTTTTTCTCTTATATATGATGTTTATGCCAAACTATATTTAGACTGCACCTCACACCTCCTTGTGCAGACGAGGCTGCCAGAGGCTAACTGCCGAAAAATGAACAGAGGGAAACAGTTCCTTATACAGAAGGATGAATCATCAGATTCAGAAGAGCCTGCGGAGGGATGGAAAGCAAATAATCATGACACTCCTCCCCCTACTCTCTGTCCTCCTTGCTCTCTTTGTCATTTCAAAGCCCTGCCACAGAATACACAGCGGTGGGCTATGGAATCACTTCTGTCTGCTCGTCTAGTTTGTCATGTCATGTACTTTTGTTACATCTGAGATTGCCAACAGACACCACAACAGAGCCGCCATGTGTTGATAGGCCAAAAATATCAGTGAAAGTTGAATATGCCAAAAAAAAGAAGATTCTTTAGAAACCTGGTACAGGTAAACAAGATGATGCAGAATGAAGGAAATAAGATTTGAAATGTTGAAAGCACGAATTGTATTGCATAACTCTTTCAGCCGGCACAAATGTATCCTACCAGCAAGCTTGACTACTTAAACCTAACTAATCAAAATGAGGATGTGACAAAACATACTCCTCTGCATCTGGAGGCCAACCAAGGATGCAAACAAGACAGTGGTACCCAAGCGGATAGCGTGGGTGATTGTTGATGAGTACAGAGAGGCCTTTTAAAAATCAGCAGGAGGTGCATCTTGTGTGAGAATCGGGCCTTTTGAATCCGTCTCATAACATCTAGCTGTTGCGAGATGTTTTTGGATTGTTGCAGAGTGCTGCCAGAAATGTTCGGGCAGGTTTAATAATCAGTTAAATGGCTGTAACAGAGCTCGATTAAATTTTAAAGAAATGAGTGTAGTGCATAGATGAGGAGAATGCAGGATTTAGGTCATTGCCACACAAAGGTCTGCACTGCAGTTTATTAAGAATTTACGAGCAGATTCTGCAGGGGCAACTTCTGAGGATTTCATCTGAGCACAGTGCTGAGCAAATAATGCGGTGTAATTGAGATTTATAATGCAAATGTGTAAGCAACCGCACTGCTCATAAATATTGGGCCCTACATGCATGCACGTGAAGGCATGAAACGCACACGGACGCGATCGTGCAACACTAGGTTTGCATATTTTAGCGAGGCAGACCTGCGGCCGGCAGCACGTGCTTTATGCCAGTGATGTATACCGACATACATAGTTTTCCAATTTACATTCAATCGGGCAAGATTTATGGTGATCCATAGGCGCCACCACAGGTTGGATTAATCCCAGTTCTGGCCTCTGGCTGCTTAACGGTGACAGGCCTGTAAATTTCCTTCTCTACAGTAGAAGAGCAAAAAAAAGATGCAATAACGCAAATTCTGAGCTCAGCACTTTAAGGGTTGGTACCTCACATGATGCCCGCCAGCCTGGTTGAGGTTTCTGGTTTTGTAGCATATCGGCAGACTATTAGCAGTGTTTGTTTGAATTGGGCAATTTAATCATATGTGACCCTGGACCGCAAAACCAGTCTAGCGTGGGTATATTTGTAGTAATAGCCAAAAACACATTGCATGTGTCAAAATGATCAACTTTTCTTTTATGCCAAAAATCATTAGGATATTAAGTAAAGATCATGTTCCATGAATATATTTTGTAAACTTCCCACCGTAAATATATCAAAACTTGTGACTGGTTTTGTGGTCCTGGGTCACATATTGTAGACATGAAGTATGAATTGCCTTGCAGAGAGGCATTAAGACCTTTAGCCGGTTTTCTCATTTTACCTGAACGCAAATGCTACAAATGTTTTACTTAGTTTTTCTTTTTTAAGGAAATGTTTCTAAACTGAAGTGTGCTGTTTTTAAGTATTCACTTCCTGTGTTGTAGCAGCTCTAAATTTACACAGTTGGAAAAGCAATTGAATTAACGACACGATCTGCATGTGAATCATTAAGGTAGCGACAACATTTCCTTAAATCCCCAAAGATGGAGATCATTATTTAGATAGTGAATCAAGGCTTCCCACAGTCATTGGAATACCAAAACCTATTTTTTAGACTTGGCAAACTCATGCAAAATATTTCTGCTCTTGCGTAGAGCAAAACTTGATTGTAAGCCATCGTTTTTGGTTTGTGAATGAATAGCTCAGTCTCTTCAGTGAATTAGTTCACAAGTCAGTTTGTGATTCTTTACGTCATCAAACCTGATCCTGGAGGGCTGGTTTCCTGCAGAGTTTAGCTCCAGCTTGCCTCAACACACCTGCCTGGAAGTTTCAAGTATGCCTATTAAGACCTTGATTAGCTGGTTCAGGTTTGTTTGATTAAGGTTGGAGCTTAACTCTGTAGGACACGGGCCCTCCAGGACAGAGTGTGGTGACCTCTGCTTTAGCAAATTGGTCTTAATCTAAATTCTGTTCTGTGATCTTAGAGGTCATGGAGAGCTCACTGGTTAAAAAGAAAAAAGCAGTCCTGTGAATCTGAAGGATTGCTGTGGAAAAACCTGAAGGTAGTATAGGAGAGAGAAACAAATCCATAAGTTCAAAACTCTATTCGAGTCTCCCAGTGCGCATTGTTGGCTCAGTTGTGTGAAAGTTGATGCAACATCAAATCACCCAGACATCTTGGAAAAGTTGTCCATCACACTTTGCTGTGAAAACAAGAACTCTTTCAGCTGAAAAAGGCTTGGAAGAAAGTTCATCTTTCAAGCAGGACAGTGACCCGAAAGGCCAAATAAATAGTTGCATGACTCAAGAACACAAAAGCCCTACAGTGCCTCGGATATTGTTTTGATCTCAGTCCAGTTCCATGGCACCATTTAACAATTGTAGTGTGTAGGCGTTATCCAGCGAACCTGAACAACCTGAAGCAGAAGCAGACTCATGCAATCTAGTGAGACATTTATCGCCATGTTTGGAACGGATCCAGAATGTTTTCTAGTTACTTTCAGTCAAAAGAAATTTCAGTAAAATATCACAGCACTAAATTTCAATGTAGCATTTGTAATTTGGGAAATGAAAATCGTTTAATGGTCTCAGTATAAACTGTGTGAAATAGGTGCTTGTAAATATGCTTTAAAGCAGGCAGTCCTATTAATAACTGTTAGGGAAGTGGTTGTCTCTATTTGGCAGGCATGTTGGCGGCTTTTGCTATGTCATGCTGTGGCTATTCAGCTGCCTCAGTGATAAGTGAGGCACATACAGTATAAGGCATATGATTCTTGTATTTTATCAGAAAACATAAGAATGTTTTTGTTCTGTCATTTTGATTGAGTATAAATCTTCTCTGTGATCTTAGATCAGGACTTTATTAGACTGAGATAGAATTGGCACTTGCAAATATTAGTCTCTTATTTTTTTCCTGTGGGTAATTGGTTGGATAGGAGCAAGATCATCACTCTGTTTCAAATGCCACTTGATTGATTATCATGGTCCATGATGGCTTTATATTTAGCAGTTTAAAAAAACAAGTGCGCCGCCAGACCATTTAAACGCAATATAAAACACATTAGCCACATGAAGGGACGTTCTTCTCTCCAAGTGCATTAGAGTTCTCTCTATTAAAGAAACTACAGATGAATCTTTTATCTTGGTAAAAAATGACTTTGATATTAACAGGTGCTTTTAAAATGAACCTTCGATTGCCTTGGGTGCTTTACCATTTCCAGTTTGTACGTTGAATACTGAGGACTGTGTGGGCTGAATTTCATTGCTGTTGCATCCACTTCCCCCAGATCTGTATTTCAGGATGAAGCTCACACAACCAAAAAAAAAACAGAGAATGAGTTCACACCTGAAAGATGCTGGGAGATCAGGTTTGCGGTCCAGAAACTCTTCTTCGAAGGGTCACAGTCAGTACGTCAAATCTCCACCTGCGCTGTTCTCAAAACTGTCTCCAGCAGAGGTTTATGGAAGATGAAGTTTGCTTACTGCAGACGGGTCTTCTTTCAGATGGACTAAAGCAGTTTTGTGGCAGATGTGTGTTTTTCTGTGCCTTCTGGAGATTTACTTACGTTTTTCTTCTATTTTTGCAGCCCACTTGGCACCTTTTCTCCTTTTGAGATGTTTTTTAGCCTCTAGAGATTTAGTTAGATTTCTTGCAGCCCACTTGGAACCTTTTTTCTTTTTCCCTTTTTTTCCCCATTTAAAACTCCAGAGATTGACTTACAGCCAATTGTTTACAGCCAAGGTAGTGGTTTTCAATCTGATGTCTTATTTTAATGTGTCACTTTTGGAAGTGCAAAATTAAGCCATTTAAAAGTGCTTTTGTTAAATGTCATTAGCGTGTCCCTCTCCCTTCACTAAGAGTTAAGTAGAAGATCTTTAAATTTCAGATGCTAGCTTAATGTCTGTCAGTGTGCAAAACGATTGGTAACTCCTTTTGTGGTTTGGGACATCACATATAAACACCAGGTAATCATATCTATGAAAATTCTCTCACAGAAGACCTATGGGTGGGCAGAACGATTTCATCACTGCTCTAATCACCTCCATATGTCATGTGCTCTGTTTAGTAGAGAGAAAACACACACCTCATTCCATCCCCTCTTGAGAGGAGTGCAGCGAGCGGCGTATCGATATCTCCTCAGGCTTTAGTGGGCATAACCCACAAAAGAATGCATTACCCAAGAAGCTCCATTTATAATCAGGCCTGCTCTATATTAAAATGCTGCTATGTCAGGGAATACGGGAAACTGGCATTTCTCCTCCCTGATGTGTTGAGAAAGGTCAGAACCCTGCTCATGCTGTTCTACTACCGCCGCCCATTTAGAATGGAATTCAGCAGGCCGGATGACATTTTCTATGATGCGGCCTGACCTTCCTACTCACTTTTATAGCAGGATATTTTTAACGTTGAGGTGTGAAATCCGTTATATTTTCCAACACCTGCATTCTCTTCCGCTCATCAGTCCTGATAGCGACTGCCCCTTTGTTTTCACCGTTTTGAACGATTTTCTCAGTGTAATTTGTTTTTTTTGTTTTTTTTTTAAATTTACTCATGGTTTCACACAACTCCATTGCAGCATCCATGCCAGAGGACAACATGGTATTTACACAATAATGTACACATTTGCAGAGAGAGGGAGAAAAACAGTGTTTTCTGTATTTTTCAGCATTGCCATTTTCATGAATATGCAGTGGAAATTGCTCACTATGGCAGCTACAGATTAAACTGTAAACGGGTTAGTTCACCTCCAGAATAAAAATTTCCTGATAACTCACCCCTATGTCTGTCTTTAGTCGAAAAGAAATTAAGGTTTTTGAGGAAAACATTTCATAAGTTTTTTCCTATATAGTGGACCAGTGGGTTGAAGGTCTAAATTGCAGTTTGTGCAGTTTCAAAGGGCTCTACACGATCCCAGCTGACAAACAAGGGTCTTATCTAAAAAAAAATCCACAAAAATCAGTGCCTTTTGCTCCCCTAAGAAATAATCAAACATAGCTTTAATATAACAACATATAAATGTGCAGTTTAAAAACAGAAATTTTTGTTTATATTGCAAATGTAAACCGTTATTTCTTACATTTAATATAATCAATACTTGAGTAAAATCCTTTCAAAGTGTACAATACGGCTTTTGTGAACTTGACTGTTAGCTAGCAATTAGCAAATTTTTTTTAAATCAGTCAAACATTTTTGAGTAAGAGGTTTTGACATGTAGGTAACAGGGATGACATTGATTAGGTTTGACCCTGCTTTTAAAGATTGTCTGTCAAATTCAAACATTTTAAAGGTCACCCTCAGTATATGATTGAGCTAATGCCTGTATCATTCAGTGGCATATTAGTTTTAATTAAACTATATTATCTAGTAATGCTCGTGTCGGTAACAGGGTTGACAAAAATGCCAAAACATGAGGTAGAAAAATAGTCATAAATGAGACGGCCTGAGATGGCACAATACAATTTCTTGTCATTTTAAGTTGTCATCATTTTATGGATATTTAAAAAAAATGTTGATTTAAACATTTTATTTTTACATTTTTTTCAAGTGGAAAAGGCACCAGTTTCGTGCAACCCAATATACTTTTTAACTACAAATGCTCCTCTTGCACTAACTTTTGCACTTGCACTCAAGCATTATGTAATAATGCACGTGTGACATAGGTGGTAGTACCGACCCTGTGTTTACAAAGTGAACGTGCAAAGAAAGTTAAACACCCTTTACAAAAAAGGTAAAACAGCGTTGTCAGACAATTTTGAAGTTGGAGGAGAAAATGAGATGGTGTTTTTCACCCTACTCTACCTTTTTAAACCAAAGTACACAGATGAAGAACTAACCGCTCATGACTTTTCCAGCATGATTATACAATGCCTGAAGATGCACATGTGCATCGCAGAGGTAGTGCAAGATGAGCATTTGTGGTTAAAATGCATTTAAATTTTCATTTTTTTTTAGAAAATGGCAGATCGTTTTGCTAGATGAGACTATTATTCCTCGGCTGGGATCGTGTAGAGGCCTTTAAAGCTGCATTTTGGACCTTCAACCCACTGGCTTCCATTGAAGTCCACTATATGTAGAGAAAATCTGGAAGTTAACTAATATTTGAAAGACATAGTTCACCCACAAATTAAAATCGTTTATTCATCCACTTGTCATTTTAAACCTGTACGACTGACTTTTTTGGTGAAACTTTTTTTTCAAAGATCCTATGAGAAACAGTCAAAGGATAAGGTAGCTGTATTGTCATTTTAACACTTAGCATCTTCCCAAGCTTCATGAATTCTGTAGTATTCATTTGAGTTTATCTAGGTCAGTTCATTAGCGTTAGTTCATCTCTTTTTGCTGCTGCACCTGATGGAAACATAATGGTGATACTTTTTCTATCAGCTAAGGTGCTAAAAGTGCCTCTTCTTAACACTTTACTTTAATAAAGACTCATTGTCATATTAGAAAAGCAGTGCACTTTAACATCAGCCCATTACTTTTCAATGCCACGTGCATTATTAGCCAGCATATATGAGCAAAAGATCTTTCTTCCACTGATTCCTGTGAAAAGGAAAACCAAAAGTCCTTGAGAACTAGTAAAACGTGTGTGTGTTTTTTGTATATTTTGGGTGTTCTTAGAAGTAATTTTCTAAAAAATTAATTACCAAGAAACTCCTGCCGCACAGAATCCAAAGTCTGCGACCAGGCAAGGTAATATTCCTTAAGTGCTTGCATGTGCATTACTTAAAGGTTGAAGAAGGGCTGAAGTTGAATGTAAGGTTACGCTCCAGTATGTCCTCCAGGGTTATATGAGTGTCCTAAAAAGAACACTCTTCTCAGACGATGCTTATTTTTAATGGAGTGATTGGTGAATGCAGAATAAGCTCTTGGCCTGGCCTGATAAGGGACTTACTGGACACTGCACTTCTTTAAAAAAAAAATAAATAAATAAAAAAAAAAATGCTGTTTTAGCATGTCCCTTCACCGCGAAGTGCCCCCCCAAATCAACCGCATCGGCAGAACCGCATGTGATCTGCATGCTTCCCTTGCAGGTGGACGAAGAATATGCTTGAAGAAAGCAGGGAGGACTTTTGTTTGACATGTGCATCATGTATTCACATGCGTCTAGGTCAAGGCAGGCAGGCTGCATTTCCTGTTCAACTTGGATGAATTCAGCAGCTGAGCATGCACAAGTGATGCTTTCAAAGGGCCAATTCGAGCTGTCTCAAACAGGAGTCGAGCCTCTAATTGGTATGCTTAGCAGGTTTCATTTTAGCAGGGCTCTGTTCTGATTCACCACCGCTGTCCTCTCTCTCTTTCTCTCTCGTCCTCTCTCTCTTTCTCTCTCACCCTCTCCCTTTCTCCGCCTCGCTCTGCTGTTTGTCTGACTTCCTCTGCAGTAAGCTCTCTAGCTCTAGGGAAGAAAAGCAGCTCGGTGATTGATAAAAATTTGGGGCTTTATTAATGACTGCTGGAATAATGGGTGGAATAGCAAAGCAGACGAGAGGCGGACGCTCTGGCTTTCTGTGCTCGAATATGGACACTCCTGTGTCCCTGCTGGTTCTTTATGATGAGCTGGGGAGAGAGAGCGGGAGAAGTTCTGCCCAGACATGCCCAGACATCCTGACTTCCCGCTGGGGAGTGATGATGTGCCCAGCTGGATAATCTTTACTACAAATCCCAGAATGCTTTGAGCCAGCTGGAGTGGAAACTGCCAATGCCAAAGCAGTCAGAACTACACAGCTGAATATTCTAGCAGCACTGCTGGGGCTCAGAGCATAGCCAGACTTGTTGCTGGATCAACATGCCAGATGTAGGGGTGAGAAGCCCTTAAAGGCAAGAAAATTCTTGCTTTGTATTGCTGTGAATGTAATCCTGTCCTCCAACCCTTGGCACAAATGCTTTTACAGTATCCTGCAGTCATAGAGTCAGCAAATACTGTAATACTGTGGGGGAAGTAGACGCAGAGCAGATTTTTTCCTTAGGCCAAGGAAGTGCCTTTCATAGCTTATTATAGCAAGTCTGATGCACCTAAAAATGAACATTTCTTTTTAAATTATATTAATATGTATGTTTTTAATTTGTCTCACGATTATACGCACAATTTGGAAACAATTATTTGTACTTTCCATGTTGTAGCACGTCAATCTCGCACTTCACCTTTAACAAGCTGAACTTCAGGGAAATGCTGTGATCGTATAGCAGCTAATTCTCACGCTGTCTTGAAAGATGAGCAGCCTGTTGCCCTCTTTATCACTCCATCACACACTTCCTGTTTCTCACCAGTTTTTTTTTTTTTTTTTTCTTGGTATCCCACTCTTTTCGCCCACTTGTCTCCCATCTCCCTTTGTCTCCCTGTCGCTCTGTCTTGTTTCTAACAGTCTGTGCCTGTCTATCTGCCCTTCTCTTCTCAGTGGGGTGTATAGACAGACTGATGATTATTAAAGTATGGTGAAGATGCCCTGACTCAGACTGTGTTCTGCTGTATCTCCAGTTGAATCTCCCACAGGCACATCTCTGCAAGTTTGGTTTCATATTCCTCTCTTGTATGTTGAAATACTGGCCTCAAACATTAAAATGGATGCATGCCGAGAGCTCATTTAGCAAAAATGCTCTCAGAGGTTGCCAGTTCATCGTACATAAAACTCGTTTAATCTTCCTCAGTTTTTTATTGTTAGGTATTGTAATCTGTATTTATTATGTACATATGAATGACTAGGGCCCTATGATTTCCGCGATGTGGAAAATGTGGACTGAATCCAGTCATAAAAATGGATTTAAAGGTATAACGTGGTATGTCACAGAATTTTACACATTTTGGAGGAATAAATCACATTTAAAGTAAAGGTCTTCACAGCAACCCGTCAAAATAAAAGTTTGGTTTAACTTGAAATTTTGACAAATGTTACTTAATGTAATGATAAAGACTACTAGTAATATGTATGTATGTATGTATGTATGTATGTATGTATCTGGTTTTAATTTCTATGTCCTGTAGGCACCATTTTGTCACAAGTGCTTCACATTTTCTAAGTTTTCTTGCCCCATTTTTATATGTTATGGCTAACTAGGCTCTATTTTAATTTGGCTGAATAACTGCAATCTTAAATTGCGTGCACCAGAATTTTACATGAAATTGGTGCATTTTGCGTTAGAATTATGCATATGACATCTGTGAGTGTCTTTCCAGCCCTAAACAACTTAAGTATGCATCTGCAGTCTAGATTTTGTTTAAAATAATGGAAATTTGACATTTTCCCAAATGCTTTATGGCATTTGGGGCAGAGTTATTGAGATAAAGGCACTGTTGGAAAGCTGGCTTGATGTAATTATGTGCAGGCACCCTCAAGTCCTGCTTGTTCAGAGCATTTCAATATAAAGATGTGGGGCCAGGCTCTTTGAACATTATCACTGTGAAGAAACTATTGTTACCTTGGAGACTGGCGAAACATCGTGAGATATTGATATTGGATGGCCAAACTATGGGGAAAAATAAGTACTATAATAAGTACAAACGACTGGTAAATGGAGCAAGTGATGTATTCACTGAGGTGCAGGCTTTTTATTTTACACTTAGGAATGAGCAGGACCATTGACTAGTCAACTAATTGATTAGTGAGCTTGACTAATTTCTCTTTTTATTCAGTGTTGCAGCCAAGGTGTTTTAAAGGGAATGAAAGATGCAAATTCAATCTTTAGCGTGCTGACAGTGTGCTGTGCTAAAAAGTTTTGCAGTCAACACGCTGAAACCCAAGAAGTTGTCTTCAGATTTACCCTCTTCGACTGCATCCATTAAATGAGCACTTTTGTAACAACAGTAAATTTCAAGAAAATTGCTAGTTTTTGTGCCATGAAATTTTCTTTTAATGTAAACATTATTTTTATTGTTTGTAGTAGTGTTTAGTTTTTTTTCAACCACAGAGTTGCATTAGCATTTCTTTTTTGGCCTTTTAATTATATAGGGTGCCATTAACAACTTTTTCTGGATGTTTAAGCTCTTTATCACTCACAGTAGCTTTATCTTTTTACCCTGATACATATGTTGTAAATACCTAAATTAGTAAATGTTGCAGTTGAGAATTAGTAATAAGCTAGCTGTTGATGCAAGATCAACTATTGGGTGAGAAATCTGCAAATTGTGACTCTTGAACTGTGGTTGGGTTTATACTTAAAATATTCTTTAAGAGCAAGCACACAGAGGACTGTTTTCTTCTGTTGGATACAAAAGGACTTAGTTTTTCTTATAGTTAAATGATAAGGACAGTTTGGCTGTGAGCCCTCGGTGGGCCCGATCACCTGCCACAACGGGGAATCGGGTGAATTTGACTAGCACATGCAGCTGGACAGGTGACTGGAGCGTTAGGGTATCTGCAGGCAACAGTCAAAGATCCTGAAAACAACCAGCGTGTTGAACGTGCCTTTCACTTTAGATATCAGTCGAAGTATTTCTGTACAGACGCTTGCTTGTCTGACTCACCATCCGTCTCGACGTGTTTTCTTGTCAGGTTTATTAAATGGTGCATCTGTATCATTAGGCCCACACAGAGTCTACGCCTCAAAGTGCCACGGACTTCCACAACCAATGAATCAAAACGCCCATCTTTCACACGCTTCTACACCTCCCTGGCCCTCGCATGTCCGTTTTTGAAATATTTTGGCTAATTTTGGGTTTTCAACTACCAATAACTCTTATAGTAGCATTTTCAGCTCCATTTTAACATGTTTAAATGTTTAAAAAACAGATTTTTTTCCCCGCTATAATCAGTGTGGAATAATTGTGTTTTTGACAGAAAGTAACTGCTGTGTCTGTCTCTCTCTTTCTCTCTGTAGTGTCCAGATTCAGCGTGCAAGCAGGATCTGTTGGCCTATCTGCAGCGTATCGCCCTGTACTGTCACCAGCTCAATATCTGCAGTAAAGTCAAAGCAGAAGTGCAGAATCTGGGAGGAGAGCTTGTTGTGTCTGGGGTAAGTTCTCATTTACTGGGAGGGAGAAAAGAACAGGAAGGACTTGTGACTCTGTGGCAAAAAACCTAATTATCTAAACCAAAATAAAATTACTGTTATTTTCACCTATCCGTACCATTAGGGTAAGAACAACTTGTGCTGCTAAGCTAATTTATTTTCCTGTTTTTGTTTTACCAGTCAAGATTATTAGCTTGCCTATTTACAGCCCTTGTTTTAAACTCTTTTTGTATTCATTTAATTTTAGTTTAACCATAATTACTTTGTTTCATATATGGGCCATTCTATATATGAAATTGGTGCAAAGGCAAAGTTGGAAACATACAAGTTTCTAATAAAAAGGGTTATATTGACCTATTAACATCTACCTTGTAAATGTATTTTTTGCTATTTTATTATAAAAAGTTTTCAAAAAGAGGTAAATCAATAACTATAATAAGAAAATATAAAATAAATTATTTTTTGAACTTCACTTAAAAAAACAAAACATTTTTAAAAACAGATATTTTTAAAAACAGCAATGGAATAAAGTCTAAAAGTTGAAAAGTTGAAATTTAAGGTTTAGGACAGCCACCCTCCCAATTAAAGTACCCACTAAGTTATGATTTTACAAATATTAAGCTTACTGATATTTGAAATATTATTGTGGATTTCAATAGATATTTCAATAGGATCTTAGTAAACATCTAAGATTTGAATACTTAAATGATTTTTAAATGTGTTTTTTGGTTATGGGACAGCAGTTTGCAGCAGTTCTGTAGAATGGCCCATATAAGAAAACTGAAGATATGTGTACATTTATTAATTTTTATCATTTAATGGTGTGTTCACACTTGTCATGTTTGGTTCAATTAAAACGAACTCTGGTGCGCCTGCTCTCTTAGTGCGGTTCATTTGAGTAAGTGTGAACGCTGTCATCTGAGCCCTGGTGCGCACCAAACAAGTGGACAGAGACCGCTAAAAAGATGTGTCTCGGTCCGCTTCCAAACGAACTCTGCTGTGGTTTGAAAGAAATATGAGCACAACACGGGCCAAATACTTCTAAATGAACCACAAAAAAGGAAGTAATGACAAGATGCGACGCTATGCAACATGTTTTTACGAAGGGAACAAGCAGTGTATCTAAAAAAAAAAAAAAATCATGTTCACGCAACGAGCACGCTTAGTACAGCAGATGGCATTAGGTGTATTCTACTTAAAAGCCGCTTTAAGCCGAATGCACCTTTTCCTTTTATTTGTAGTGTTCGTAAGTTTCGTCACCAGATATACGTCATTCAGCCTGACTGACTGAATGTATCACTAGGCCTTTAGGTTCGGTATCTTTAGGTTCACTGTCAAAAATGCCAGTGTGAATGCTAAGCTGACCTGGACCAAATTTATCATTTTCCTTTTTGGTCCGGACCAAATGAACCAAACGAACCGAAAAACAAGTGTGAACACACCATAAATCTGTTTCTTCAAAAGATTAGTGTCTGACATGTAAGCTGAAATCTTTTAGTAGTCCCTCAGATACTCTGAAAGAGAAATCCATATCCAGTAAGTGTGGGAGTTCCTCTAACAGTCTTTTCAATTTCCTCTCCATTTATAGGTGGACAGCGCTATGTCTCTGATTCAGGCGGCCAAGAATTTGATGAATTCTGTGGTTTCCACCGTGAAGGCCTCCTATGTGGCCTCCACCAAGTACCAGAAGTCTCAAGGAATGCAAAACCTCAACATGCCCGCCGTCTCCTGGAGGATGAAAGCTCCAGAGAAAAAGCCTCTGGTCAAACGCGAGAAACAAGATGACGGTCAGACCAACAAAGTGAAGCGCTCCTCTCAAAAGAAGCACGTCAACCCCGTGCAGGCCCTGAGCGAGTTCAAAGCAATGGATAGTATTTAAGCGGCCTTTACCCCCGCATTTTAGTAGATTATGCTTCAGAAATAGATTGAGCCTTAAAATCAGTCGGATTTAGCAAATACACATTTAAACGCATTCCTGTACCTTAGTCACCAACATGCCTTTTTTCCATAAGCAGTGGCTGTGTGCACTAAGGTCTCTATATAGCAAACGTTATATTTTTACACATGAATGCATTAGTCTGCTCAATCTTCACACAAGATTTCTTCCTAAGAACAGGTAGGGGCATACATTAAATTTCGGGCATTCCCTCACAGTTTATATGTACGTTTCCCCCTTTTCTAGACGATTGTGTATTTTTTTTTTTTTTTTTTTTTTTTTTGAAACATTTAAGTGTATTTTACAAGAAGACTTTTATATATTTCACACCCTAAGGGCTTTTGCCCATTACTGTCTGATTTTTGTTTTTCCTTCCATTTTTCAAGCCTATGCAAACTTACTGTAACACTTGCAATACTTGTTTTGGTATGAAACCATAAAAGAAAAAAATAGGCTTTGATTTAGTGTCTCAACACCAAAGTCAATGTATTTTGCTGTGCCTAATAAACTTTTTGATAACTCTTTTGTTTTATCCTTTGATTAACTGTAAAATAGACAACGTTTGGTGAATATTACTGCTTTATATCTTTAAACGAAATCATCCTGCATGGGAAATAGTGAATTGATGTGAAACTCGAGAAACAAAGTCAAACTCGTTGCTTGTCACAGTTGCCTAAAAAAAGAACGATCTCAAAATGCCCTCAGTAATCTCAGGGAGCAGCAGGGCAATGCGAATGAGAGGCTGAGAGCGAGCAAGTTCAATCTTCAGCCCTGTATTTAAATTCACAAGACTGGCCTTAGGCCTCTCTTCTCTCCTCCTCATTCCCGTCCTCCCACCCCTCCATGACTCAGACACTGATTAAATGAATCAACACACCTCTTATTCGGAGGAGCGCTCGCTAAAGAGTGGAAAACTCTTGGGTTAAATGGGTGTGGATGGACTGGGCTAGAAGTACGTGTGCCGCTGAGCACGACCAACGATAAATGGGATCAAGCACCCCGAACGCCCCAAAGGAGCTTCCAAATCACATCGATCGATATTCCTCATAAGGCCTTGTTAGTTAATGAGTTCATTATTATCGGCTGATCTGTTGAATATATCTTTGGGTAGGAAAACATCTCTCAGTGCTGTTGCGTTCATGTTAATTAGGTTCGGCTTGCAATAGATTGATTGTGAAAGTGCGGGATGAAGCGTACGACCTCAAATGGAGTTGACTGGTCAACGGGGAAAAAGTTTTTCACATTAGTCAGAGCAGTGGGTGGTAAAGTGTTGCGGCGTTCTAGCCATGCATACACTTTTCTATTACGCATGCATTCCTGATGACTTCTTTGAAGTAGGCTTCTTTGACGCCACTTCTAGCTTGATCCCGGCGGAAGCGCATTTACTTGTTTCTGCATTTATAAACAATGGTGTGTTGGGTCAGCGGAGGTTACGTGACAGATGGCTTGGATTCGGTTTGTGTGTTTATTGCAACTTAATTGCATGTCAGAGGTTCCTGTGGATTTAGTGCTGATTTGGGATTTGTTTTGAATTTTTTTTTTTTTATCTGTATTTCATTTCTGAAAAATGACTGTAGCGAACAGTAGTTTGCTACAGGCGTGTTATTGTTTTGATGTTTTATGTAATGCTTTGGGAGTTCACTGCTCATTTCTGTTTTACACATTTGCATTCTTGGTTAAAATAAAAAAAAAATGAAAATTAAAACACCTACACGCATTGTCATTTGTAACCAAATGGAAATTTGTTGCAGAGATGTGAGGAAAAACCGAGGTCAGTTTGACATCAAGAGGGAATACTCCGAATTGGATTTCCAAAAGCACAAAAGAACCCTCTTCTCTGAAATTCACATTGGTCACTGCCTGATAGTCAAAATGTGTGACTGCACACACAAAAATATGCAACCTATTTCATTTGCAACACATCATGTTTTAAGAACTTTTAAGATACTAACCCTATAAAGCCTGTCGTGAAATAGTCAGAAAAATCATGGTTTTGATATTGGAGAGTTATTTGAAACTTTTGTGGTTTTTGTTTAGTATCATGCTTTTATGACTCATGTCATGTTATATAAGGAGAATATGGGGCTCATACTCAGAAGGGACCTCAGTTTTATTTAGGCTCGTAGCCAAAAAAAAAAGTAATTTGTGACCCTGGACCACAAAACCAGTCATAGGGGTTAATGAAGCTGAATAAATAAGCTTTCCATTGATGTATGGTTTGTTAGGATAGGACAGTATTTGGCCAAGAGACAACTATTTGAAAATCTAGAATCTGTGGGTGCAAAAAAATAAAAATATTAAAGTCTCCTTTAAAGTTGTCCAAATATTATGTAATTAAATTACAGTAACAGTTAAATGTTGACAACTACAAAGGGGGTTATGTCTGAAAATTTTCCCACACACATATGGATATATTTGATTTCCTTCCCAAATTGCATTGACTGCTCTAAAATATGAGACGGCGATGTTTTACTTATTTGATAACTGTTTTGTTTTCTATTTTGGTTTATGTATATGCTTTATTTTTCAAGATTAACTGTTTTTCCAAGGCATTGATGCCAGTGTTTCCTGTCATATCTATGCAAAGGTTTGATTTCAAAAACCGTTTCACAGCTATTAAACTACAGTTAAGGTCAGAAGTTTACACCCCCCTTTCAGAAAATAAGAGGGATCTTACAAAATACATGTTGTATATTTAGTACTGACGGGAATACGATTTTTCACATAAAAGAGATTAACATATAGTCCACAAGAGAATGTTTATAGTGGAATTTTTAAAAATGACCTGGTTTAAGAGTTTACATCCCCTTGATTCATGATTCATGAGTCACTTGTTTGTCCAGTTAAACTGCTGTTCTTCAGAAAAATCTTACAGGTCCCACAAATTCTCTGGATTTTCCGCATTTTTGTGTATGTTCAACCCTTTCCGATAATGACTGTATGATTTTGAGATCCATCTTTTCAGACTGAGGACAACTGAGGGACTCATATGCAACTATTACAGAAGGTTCAAACGCTCGCTGACGCTCCAGAAGGAAAAACCATGCATTAAGAGCCGGGGGTGAAAACTTTTGAACAGAATGAAGATGTGTACATTTTTCTTATTTTGCCTAAATATTATATTTTTCAGTGATATTTTTCAGAATCAGATTTTAAAATAGTTGTATCTCGGCCGAATATTGTCCTATTCTAACAAACCATACATCAATGGAAAGCTTATTTATTTCAGCTGAGAAAGAAGGGACTTACCTAGCAAAACGATTGGTTATTTTCATAAAAATAGTACAATTTAAATACTTTTTAATGTCAAAAGCTCATCTTGTCTTACTCTGCCTGGACTGTTTTGTTCCGGTTCATGTTAGTTAGGGTATGTCGAAAAACTCCCATCTCATGTTCTCCCTTAACTTCAAAATTGTCCTATATTGCTGTTTTACCTGTTTTGTTAAGGGTGTTTGATCTTCTTTGCATGTTTACTTTGCAAAGACTGTGTCGGTACTTCTGCATTGATGTAGGATGATTTTAAAATGATTTTTGAAGTTGAGGGAGAAAATACGATCAACAGTTTTTCGACATACCCTAACTGTCTTGAGCCGGAATACACAGAGTTCAAGGAGAGCAAGGCAAGACGAGCGTTTGGGATTAAAAAGTATATACATTGTAGTATTTTTATGAAAATAACCAATCGTTTCACTAGATAAGACCCTTCTTCCTCGGCCAGGATCGTTTGAAGCTGCATTTAAACTGCATTTTTGAAAGTTCAAAATCGGGCACCATATCAGTCCACCAAATCTTGGATGACAAGGGGGCGAGTACATTATATGTGAATCTTTGTTTTGGAAGTGGACTTCTCCTTAAAGACCGTTTAAGTTAGAATATTTTAAAAATCTGTCTTTTTTGCACGCAAGACCTACATCATTTCATATCGTCATGTGAGCACGATAATATTAAGACAGTTTTGCTATCGCGATACCACAATATTGATAATATCGTTACATCCCTACTGCTATTACATTTCATATAGGGTAACTTGTAATCTATAGTCTATTACCTTCCAAAGTAACTTTCCCAACACTGGAAATCAGAGCATCAAATTTGATACAGGCTTTATAGGGGTAATGCACAACATTTAAACTTCATAGAAAGGTTCAAGTCGTTAAAGGCATTAGATGATATGAACTAACAAAAGCAATACTTTTACAGCATTTTATTAATCTAGGCTAATATGCTTTAATATTGCAGGTTAATTAACTGTTTACACATGAACATAAATTAATGCAATAGTGTTTTTTTTTAACCTACTGTAGATTAATGCTAAAAAAAAAAAAACAATCTGTGATACTATACCTAATGCATTCATTAATGTAATTAATTTAACCTTATTATATGAAGTGTTGCTGAAACTCTTTCTATGAAGCTGCTTTGAAATGACTTGCAAGCTAAATTCATGGATTCTAAATCTATATGTGACCCTGGACCACAAAACCAGTCTTAAGTAGCATGGGTATATTTGTAGGAATAGCCATTAATATGGGTCAAAATGATAGATTTTTCTTTTATGCTAAAAATCATTAGGATATTAAGTAAAGATCATGTTCCATGAAGATATTTTGTACATTTTCTTACGATAAATATATCAAAACGTAATTATTGATGAGTAATATGCATTGCTAAGAACTTCATTTGGACAACTTCAAAGGTGATTTTGATTTTTGTGCACCCTCAGATTCTAGATTTTCAAAAAGTTTCTCGGCCAAATATTGTCCTAACAAACCATACATCAATGGAAAGCTTATTTATTCAGCTGTCAGATGACGTATAAATCTCAGTTTCAGAAAATTTATTAAACCCTTATGACCGGTTTTGTGGTCCAGGGTCACAAATGTTCAATATATTTATTAAATCTATAAATATAAATGCAGCATTCTGCCATTGCACAGATCTGGTGTCTGTGTGTCTACAGGTAAACAGATTCCCCTCTGCGAAGTGCCTAAATGAGCTCACCGCTATAATGTGGTGAAACGGCTGCATAGTTCTAATATAACTTTATGCCTGCGCTTTTACAGTATGTTGAATCTTTGAGTAATGACATTTGTTATCACACCTGAAGGTGGTCTATATCAAAAGCCTCTATGGCTTTTTTAAGTAGGCCCATTTGCATTCTCTCGCATTGTTTAAAATGCTGTCAGCCATCCAGCAAGTCGCAGGTTATCAAACATTTCCCGATTAAACGTCTAAAGAATATTTCATCATAATTGACATGACTGAGACCCGCAAGTGAGTAATACTTATTTTCTCCAAGCGATTATTCAAATCAAACTGCTCCCTGTTGTCAAACGCCATCAAGCGTTGCTGTAGAATGTCTTCTGTTAGGCCACATACATGTTCAAAATGATCTTGTTTTGTTTAGCCAACAGATCTGCTTTACGCTCGCACAGCTCATCTGTAATGACACGTTTCTGATGTTTCATTCTAGTGAGGAAAAGTATCGAGTGTCAAAGCTCTTCTCAGCCACGTAATGCACCTTTTCCTCAACACAGAGATTTTCAGATACGGAGTGATGTCCTCTCGCCCCCCGTTTCTCTCTCACATTACTCATACTGTCTGTGGTTGACCTTTCCCTCCAGACATTACGGTTCTCCAAATAGGAAATGTACTACAGTGAGGGAGGCGGAGTGGACAAGCTCTGTACAAGTTCACCGCTGAGACGAAGTGCATTTATACTGGGTCTGAGCACGAAACCTCGAGTTGAAGACGAACTCGCTCAGTGGCAGCTTGAAGACGTCAACTGTGTGAATTAATCACGAGTAGGATTGTATAATTTGCCGGTTGTCGCAAGATGTAACTGCTAATTGCTTGAGAAGCACAAAATAACTTAAGGAAGTCGATTTCCGATGTTCCATTGTTCAGTTTTCTCACGGGTTCTTAACACCTTCCTCTTCTCTCCACATTTTATCAGCCCACATGCTCACATTCTGTCAGGCTTCAGCTGTCAGCTTTTATTTGGAGTATTTGATTCGGGATTCATTATAATTGCTGCATCTGTCAAGGATGTACAGTGGGTTTGACCCGACCTCCTGATTTCCCTCCAGTCTTTCAAACAATGGGCACCCTCAATGTCTCCTCCTTTTGTTCAAAGGTCATCTGGGTGTTTCATGCATGCTGTTTGATGCCGAAAAACCTCTCCAGTTTTAACAGGGGCGCATCATTTGGAAATCTAGCTAAGGTCAACTTTACCTGCTGCTGGTTTTTTGACAAGCAAGGTTTTTTTTTTGGGCATGAGAGCTTATTTTTAACTCTCTTTGGACTTTCTTCGCTGGACATGGACAATGCCAAACAGCCTGATTGCTTGGGAAAAAAAGAAAAAGTATTTTTTGGAAAATTTCAGTTTTTAAACTTGACGTGCAACAGTATCACCTCACCTCAAATTCTTGTATTTTCTCTCTCAGGCTCCGTCAGGCAACCCGATCGCATCTGAAATTGGCATGACATGATTGGTTGAAATGTGATCAATCAAACAACGTGTTTTTTGACAGTTCAATCAATTGCGAAAGTATTCTCACGGCTTCCTGTTATGCTACAACAAATGATTCTGAGGCTTGACGCGTATGAAAAGAAATGTCTTAGAGGTATTACCCTTCAGCTGGCCGTGGGAAGACAGGCAGCAAATTTAAATCCAGTCGCTCACACCTGAATCTCAGAGCATTAAATTGACTTAAATGGACGGCTGAGAGATTTTGTTGGATTGTTGTGCTTGGTAACATCCATCTCGCAAACAACAATACTGTCTTTCACACAAGCATTTTAACACTACATGGAAAGACTCAACTCTTGAACATTGCTAACAAGGCAAGGTGTCTTTTTAACTGACACCACGTAACCCAAAAATGCAACCCAGGCTCATGAAAATACATGCCTCTATATACATTTCTGCAACACTGCAATTACGTACCTTACTGTGCGTTTTGTGGCCGTTTCAAAGTGAAATGTTCAGAGAGTGGTGCTAAAACACACCTTCAATATGTGACCGTAACGTTTTTATTACGTTTGTACAGGCACGCATTTCTGCGTTTTTATTATGCTGCTTGAGGTACGTTTTGTAGCTGTTCCAGAGTTCAAGTATCTGAGTAGTCGCTCAAGGTTAATGCTCTAACATGTTGGAAATATCCCCTACACAAAACCCAACCCTAAACCTGATAGTGTTAACAAGTGCAAAAGTGATATCAAAATGCATTTGTTGATGCATCCATGCTTTTTTAAATTCCTTTTGCTGATTTGAGCTGTTTTGCTGAACCGTAGTTTCACAGGATCCTCATTTCTCAAGTGCAATGCCGTATCGTGTGAGCTACCGGCAAATCTACTAAATTAGTAAGCTTGTGCATATGAAGCTGTATTTGTATATGTAAACTCTGGACCTTTGTCTGAAAAGGAATAAAAGTCGGAGTTTTACTGCCTCTGTTGTTAATTTCAACTGGGAACTGCAGTGATTTGTACATGTATACAGTCATGGCCAAAAATATCGGCACCCTTGCGATTCTGTCAAAAAATTGTTGCAGTTGCAAATGTTTTTGTTTTTTTTGGAAACAACACAAAAAAAAAAACAGAAGAAAAGTCAAATCTTATACAATTCCACATAGATCCCAAAAAAATGCACTGAACAAAATTATTGGTACCCTTAACTTAATATTTGGTAGCACCCCCTTTGGAAAAAATAACTGAAATCAGTTGCTTCCTGTAACCATGAATGAGTTTCTTACACCTATGTACTGCAATTTTGGACCACTGTTCTTTTGCAAACTGCTCCGGGTCATTCAGATTTGAAGGATGCCTTCTCCCAACTGCTGTTTTGAGATCTCTCCACAGGTGTTCTATGGGATTCAGATCTGGACTCATTTCTGGCCATTTCAGAACTCTCCAGCACTTTGTGACCATTTCTGAGTGCTTGTTTCAGGTCAATGTCCCGCTGGAAGACCCATGACCTCTGGTAGAGACGCAGCTTTCTGACACTGGCCACTATGTTGCGCCACAAAATTCTGTGGTAGTCATCAGATTACATGATACCATTCGCACAGTCAAGGCATCCAGTGCCAGAAGCAGCAAAGCAAACCCCAAAACATCTTTGAACCTTCACCACTGAGTTCTTTTCTTTGAAGGCCTCATTTCTTTTTCTGTAAACTGTGCCATGATGTCCTTTACCGAAAAGCTCTACTTTTGTCTCATCTGTCCACATTACGTTCTACCAGAAGGATTGTGGTTTTGCCACATTTGTTTTGGCAAACTCCAGTCTTGCTTTTTTATGCCTCCTCAGTGGTGTCCTCCTCAAGCTGCAGATCAGCATGAATTTATTTGGAAGTTAGTCAGGGTTTTTTTATCCACCATTCAAACAGTCCTTCATTGTAATTTTTCATTAATTTTGCTCTTCCGTCCACATCCAGGGAGGTTAGCTACAGTGCCATGGGCTGTAAACTTCTTGATGATATTGCACACAGTGGACACAGGAACATTAAGATCTCTGGAGATGGACTTGTAGCCTTGAGATTGTCCATGTTTTTCCACAGTTTTTTTTCCCCTCAAATCCACAGACAACTTTTTACACTTCTTTCTTTTCTCCATGCTCAGTGTGACACACAACACAAAGGTTGAGTCAACTTTTCTCCATTTTAGTATGATTACTATATTGCTCACCTGTTACTTGCCACAGGTGTGTCTAAATACAAATTACATGAGCATCACATGAAAAGCAATTATTTCTTACCATTTTGACAAGGTGCCAATCATTTTGTCCAGTCCATTTTTGAGTTCTGTGTGAAATTTTATCAAGTTTGACTTTTCCTCTCAGTTTTTTTGCGTTGTTGCAGTGCAAACAAAAACAATAAGCATGTGAATACCAAAACATTTGCAGTTGGAACAATTTTCTGAGATAAGTGTTGCATTTTCTGACAGAATTGCAAGGGTGCCGATATTTTTGATCATGACCGTAGGTATGGTTTTTCAGTTTTTGCAGAAATATATTTAGAAGCTGTTTTTTCCAAATGAGCCAGCAATGATTTCTTCAGGGGAGCACAAAAGGGAAACATTCCTTTTCATGCAATTACAATGAACTTTCAAGCAAAAAGCACTAACAAAGCACTATACAAGTGGTCCATTGCATCAAACAATAACTTTGTACAAAGACTTGTGAGACTTACAGTCTCCTCCAGAGAGTTGTTAACCGCAGTGATTGACGGAGTCGTGAGTCAAACTTTAAGTGTATGAGTCCAATTCATAAATCATTCAGCAGTTTTGTGAACTGAATCAACTAATTTATTAAACAATTCATTCACAAATTGAACGTTGCTACTTTTCTTTTTTTACTTCCAGAATCAAAATTTCCTGATAATTTACTCACCCCCATGTCATCCAAGGTGTTCATGTCTTTCTGTCTTCAGTCACAAAGAAATTAAGGTTTTTGAAAAAAAACATTCCAGGATTTTTCTCCATATAGTGGACTTCAGTGGTGGCCAACGGGCTGAAGGTCCAAACTGGAGTTTAAATGCAGCTTCAAAGGGCTCGACACGATCCCAGCCAAGGAATAAGTGTCTTATTAAGCGAAACGATTGGTCATTTTCTACAAAAAAATGTATATACATTTTAACCACAAATGCTCAACTTGCAGCATTACGTAATCACGTTGGAAAAGTTCTTCATCTGTGTACTCCAGTTCAGAAAAGTAGAGTAGGGCACAAAACTCCATCTCATTTTCTCCTCCAATTTTAAAATCGAATTTGTCAAGATTTTCACTGAATAACCATTTAAAGTATTATCTGTTTCTTACACGAAGCTTTAGTATGTATTTGATATGTAGAACGTACATAATTTTTGTAATCATTTAGTCAGGCTTGTAACCCAAATGTCGCTGGTTTGATTCCCGCACCTCTTTCCACCTTCAATACCATGACTGAAGTGCCCTCGAGCAAGGCACTGAACCCTTGGCTGCCCACTGCTCTGGGTGTGTGTTCACAGTGCGTGTGTGTTCACTTCTCACTGCTGTGTGTGGGTACTCGTGATGGGTTAAATGCAGAGGACCAATTTTGAGCATGGGTCACTATAATTGACAATAGGATAGGGCTGGGCGATATGGCTGAAAACTGTATCACGATATCAGTGTTTCATATCGATCGATATCGATAATTATTGATATTTTTTATGACCCATTTAAAATAAGGACCAGGAGAAGAAAATATTACATTTAAACATTTTTATTTTAAACTTAACCTTCCTCTGATTATAATCCGCTCAGTTATTAAGACAGAAATGTCTAACCGACAGCCGACGCTTGTTAACCGTTAACCGACAAGATTTTTTAAAATTAGAATTTAATTATTTTAGAAAGGATAAGTGTCTGTGACTCGTTAAAATACCAACATTTGTTTACCGGGATTAATTTTACATGCGCAAAAAGCAGCAAACGACAAAACATGAGGATTCACATGGACACGTCGCACCACCTGCAGCGCCACTGCGAATGGAGAAAAACATTATAAAGCTAGGCTATATTTATATATAATGAATGAATAGGCCTACACGATAAATATTTTTACTTAATAAAACAAACAAACAAACAAAAAAAGTGCAACAAGTAGCTAGCATGCAGAGTTTTGGTACATTTTTGTGCTGCGCGAAAGGAAGACGGCTGAAAGCGGCATCCTATTTTTCTTTATTTTACAAACAGCAAACCGTTTACAGTTTCGATTATCTGTAAAGAGTTGTTTCCCCTGTTAGAAGGAAAAAAATAAAGTGATTGCGCCGGCGCCGCACGCGCACACACAATCAGCCAAACATATGGGGAAAAAAAAAATAATAATCACACTGCTTAATCGTTATCAACGTACTGCCGTGATATTATTCCAAACATTTTTTTTAAATGTGGATATTGTAATGCGAGAAGTACAAAACCAGGTTTACATAATAAATAATATTTTAGCATTCAAATACATCTTGAATACAGAGACATTGGATTTGTGTCGTGTGAGAGACCCAATGTTAGTTTCAGTTTCGCTTTAGCCTAAATGGTTTCGTTTTTGCTTGTCCCCTAGCTTCTTATATTTTTCATTTTTGTTCTTTTCTAAATACTGTTAAATTGAAATTATTTTTGTGGAGTGAGGGGAACTAAAATAGCCTAGCCTATGTTTATAGTGTACTGTAAATATTTCGCGACCTGGTGTCTTTCTGAATGTAATAATAAAATACGACTTAACGTTATAGGCCTACGCGATTTATCTTTTTTCTCTCAAAAATGCAATTTCATTTTACTTTAACCATCCAAAAAACGTTTTAAAATATTTTGATAAATAACTGAAAAAAGACCTTTTAAACCGTTTAACTGATTGTATTAATCGGTCAAAATTCTTGGTGAGCGCGGCTAAGGTGGTACATCAAGTTCGTGGTATTACCAGTCTTGGCGGGGACGACGGTCTTGCATAATTTGCAGACGACATTGGTCTGACTACGGTCAGACTTATAATATCCAAAAAACTGCCATACTGGCGAGCTGACTTTTCCTCTTTTATTTAAAATTTCCTCGCTCGCTGCGGCACTCATTTTCTGCTTATGAAGAGGAATCCAGCAGACCAGCACGAGACAACGATATGGCGCAACGAAAGTTGATACTGTTACATGATTGGCTGTTAGCGTGTCACTCCCTACGTTGCTAGGTTACCAAAGAGCGAGTGCCTTTGTTAATGCAACCTCTGTTTTCTTCCGACACAGAAAAATAAAAAATATCGAACGTTTTATCCAACACATTTTTTATTGATATCGATCACGTGTTTATCGCGATACATATCGTTATCGTTTTATCGCCCAGCCCTACAATAGGACATAACTTTTTTTTTTACTTTTTGGTTACCCAAAGAACCTTTCAGTGAACAGTTCCTAAAAGAACCATTTTGAAGAACATTTTAAAAATCGGAAGAACGTCTTTGACTATAAAGAACCTTTTTTGCATTTGAAAGATTCCATGGATGTTTAAGGTTCTTCATAGAACCATTAATGCCAATAAAAAAACCTTTATTTTTAAGAGTGGATCTCATTTTTCTTTTAAGAGGGGATGCGGCCATTTGTAAATTTTATGGATCTGGCTTCCGGTGTCATCTGTGTCCAGCTATTTTTAGCTGTACAAGAAAAGCTCATTTTGCTGCTTGATATTGCAAATTGGTGTCTCTTACTATATTATTTTCATGTATTATCTTAATTATGAACACACTGTTTTGTAGTGCAAATAGTTTTACTGTTTACTGCATGTTGTATTCTTCTCATAATTTCCCTATAGCAGCTAATGAACCGGAAATCTCGCCCCTATGCTTTACTTCCATGTTGAAGAATTAGGTAGATATCTTTCTTTTTTTGTTTTAGAGCTTAACAGACCCAATCGTCATTCACTTTCATTACACTGAAAAACAGTGACCATTATATACATAAAAAAAATTCCCATTTTTGTCCCACAAAATAACGTTGTACAGATTTGGAAAGACATAAGCGTACATAAGGACAGAATTATAATTTTTGTGTCAATTAGCTTCCAAATCAAATGACTTGTTTCTAAAATGTAAGGTTTAACTGGGTTTCTGCCATAGGTTGCGCTGACTCAGAGCCATTTACTTAAACATCAACACATTTTTCGTGAAGAGCTTCTCTTCCTGTTGGCGCTCATATTCCTGTAATACGAATGCTGGGAGCAGTGTGGCATTAAATTAAGGGAGTCAGCATCCATAGCATTAGCAATCAAAATGTTCTTACTGATATACTTCAGGGAAAAACAAACATTTTGCCATGTCTAAGCAAGCTGAGCTTGTGTTTGTGTTGTTTTTTTTATATCCAATCTCCTTCTAATATTGATTTTGCTGAAAACACTATGTAATCTATACTATATCAGATGTACCTTAAACTAACAGCCTAGCTCTTTCCTGCTAGAACGGCCGACCAGAAATACTCTCAGTCTCTCAGTGATTTCCAATTTCAGGTTTTAAAAAATTTTCAGTTGTGTTGAGGAGAGGGATGCTAATATGTTTCTTAATTATCAGGCATAAGATTTTCACCTGGAGAACGAAAAAATCAGTTCTTATAGAAATTAAATCTCTTAAACTTATATTTAAAGAGTCTTGGAGATATAAGGAACAGGTTTTTAGATTTAGACCAGCAAGAAACCACTCTGAACACCGCATAGCAATACCATGGCAACCACCAAGAACACCTTAGCATGGTTAGCAAGTTTTGCACAGGCAGGCACCACTCACATTTCCATCTGAGAACCTGTGCTACAATCTAACATCTCAACCAATGCACAGACCAGAAAAATATTCCAAACAGAAGTCAGACTCAAAAAATGTGTTCGAGATTTCTTCAATCAGCGCTACAGGAATGGGCAGCGTTTCAACTGGAGTCCATCTGCATCTCCATTGATTTTCAGTACTAAAGGAAGCTGTGAGCAATCTTGGGCGGAAATACACAGTGCAGATTAATTCACAAGACGAAGACAACATCCTACAGAACAGAACAGAGTTCAGAGGTGCCAAACAGAAACTGAAAAAATATATTTTCTGTCTTGTTTTTCAATATCCTATGTACAACCATGCTAAAGTTTTCAGAGTGCTTGACTAGTTCTATATAGTAGTGTATTTCTCTGTTTTTGCTGTACTGCTGTTATGTTATCAACAGGGATTACAATTATGTAGCCTAATAAAGAAATAAACTGTCCTGCATATGGGTCATTCTATAATTGTGGGTACATCTCATGTCCGTGAAGTATATTTTTAATATATTTTCATCAATATAAAGCCCCGATGCAAAATTTTCTAGTACACAATTATATTTTTCACAATCACACTACTATATTTTGAAAAAGCCATATCTTTTGTTCAGAAATTATGTTCACATCACATACAAACCTGGTATTCAGCTGTCCGATGTTGTAAAGTTGCTCATTCTACTTTGCATTTAAGCATGAAAATGACCTCAAATATCAATTCATTTCATAGTTTTGCCTTCAGTTAGATTAGGTTATCAAGATATTTGGGTGTGCGTTTCAAAAATAATAAGTGTTTATTGTGATATAACTTTTTTTGTGTCCGAAAAACTATTGTCAACTAAGTTACCCACTATATATTTCTAAACATACCATATGCTCAGTAGTTCTAGACTTCTATGTTGAGTATAGGCCCAAAACATTAAAAATGTCAACTAAGTTACCTGTCAACTGTGTTACCCAGTAAAGGTAACATAGTGGACAGTAGCAAACATAGATTTTATGCACATATTCCTACAGATCACCTCTATTTATATAGCACTTTATACAATATAGATTGTTTCAAAGCAGTGTCATGTTTGGTTTTTTGGGAAATAGGAAAACTTTTTTCTTCCCATTGCCAAATTATAAATGTACCCCTAATTACAGAATGACCCATGATTGATTTTTTAAAAGTTTCTTTGTAAAGTTTCTTTGTAATGAAACACTATATTAATCCGTATACATTTGAAAACAATGTTTTCGTTTTAAAACGTTCTCTGTCCACATAAGCGTTTTCCAAAAGTTTCTCAACCACACTGAAACATCGGAAAACGTTAAGTTTCCCTTACTTCGCATGTGTAAAACCTCATAAAAGCTCACTAAGATCAGGGAGGGTCGCCATTTTCACAATAAAACCGGCCCAATTGCTACTCAAAACTAGCCCAATCGCGTTTCGAAGGATGGCCCCCTCAAAAATCGCGTTGGGGGATAAAATACACGTTTTTTGTCGGGGTTCCCCTGGTAAATATCAGGGGCTAAATATGATGTTATTGGGGTCGCTTCAACCCGCGGAAATCAAAAACAGTGTTAAAGTAGCCAAATTCCGCGGGAAAACCTCATGTTTTACCGCAGGACAGCAATTGTGAGTAAGTTTTCTGTCATCTTTGCAGGACTGTAATATTAAGAGTGTACAAAGTAACATGCCTTAGCAACAGTGAAAGTGACTGCCACATAATAGGCCGGTTTAAACGTCTATATGCGTCACATTACCAAACATGCGTCTTCGTTTTCAATAGCCTCCGTTTTCACAGTCAACGCGTTTCAAAAAGCTGTTTTCCTTGACAAAAACGCTGTCTCTGTGTGGAACGAAAACGTATTAGTATGGACAAAATAGGAAAATAGTTTTCTAGCAAGGGATCACTGATCTGAACTGACTTCCAGATGTTGACTGTCATCACCTGTGTGTGTTGTGTGGAAAGCTAAGCACTTACTGCTAATACAATCACATTATATCCCTCCTTATGTTTTTAAGAGAAAAAACATTATCTCTGTTGCTTGCTGTGCCCAGATTGCCACATGCTAGGTGATTTAAATGTCTCAGGCTGTGGGGTAATGGGGGGCATGGAGAGGTGTTTCCTGAAAATCAGTCAAAACAGCTATCTACACTGTCTGACTCCTCGCTGATGTTTTATAGCAGGTTGGAGGAGAGACCTGATCTTCGGAAGTTCATGGTAATTTATGTGAAGCCCTTCAAGAGAAGAAGGGTCGTAATTTACCTGTGTACCTGTATATTGTGCTTCCTACGTAAGGTTTATAGTGGCATGGCAATCAGCATGATTTTAATGGATTTGTTCCTTTTGACTTGATTTTATAATGTGTTTGTCAGTTAGAATTGAGGGAGGCTGTGAAATCAATTGTGGTAAAATGACACTTTTGGGAAAACATTTCATATGCATATGCATAATATTTGCATTTTCTAAAGGAAATATAAATGGTGCAAGGCAGCAAAAGGATACTGTTAGAGTTGGTAAGGATAAAAATTGTAAATAATGAAAAAAGGGAGAGACTGATAGTCATTTGCAATATAGAAGGATGAATACAGATATTTAAAAATGAAAATATATACCCTAATAAAATATATCCCCCTAATATTTAATGAAAGGCACTATTCGTAATACAAATTCTAAAAGTAAATAAAAAAAAAAAATACAAATTAATTATTTATTCCTCTGAGGAGGCAAGGGAGGCAGTGACTCCTCAAAATATTGGATGAGTAGTACAAGAATAAAACAATGTTAATATTACAAAATATAATATTAAAAAGTGTATAAATCACTTGTTTTTCTAAAGAACAATTGCGGTGGGTTTGGTGGGGAATAATTAAGAATGAATGGGGAAAAGCCACTTGGGGGGAAGCAATGCCTCCATCGCAATATGATTGGATATAACTGGTTATGTTCAGCTGTGATTGGTTAATGCGATAAATCCCGCCTCTTGTATTTGTACACATTTCGCAAATCATTCCAAATGAACAATTTAATGGAGTTAATGGAAAGACTCATTTTAAGTAAATTTAAGTTGTTTTAAACAACTCACACATATAACCACTTTTTCTGTCAAAATAAGGCAAAGTGGAACGAAAACATGATATTTGGGAGTTTTAGTGAGTAATCAGCCTTGATGAAATTTACAGTAAATATCTGTGTCTGTGACCAAAATTCACCAAGATTTGATGACTGAAGATCCAAAAATTAAAACAATAGTTAAAAGTTAACTATTAAAAAGAATAGCTGAACAAAAGTTCACAAATAAAATATATTGTTTAAACACAGTTTTGACCTAAATATGATTTTCAGTAACAATAATTAATCCTATATTTCGACATTAATAACTTACTTTTCGCAGCATCGGTCGCACGCACACTCACAAGATCTCCCGGTTCTTACTTATGAATTCAGTTCACTGGAGACTCGCTCTAAACGGATCATTTGAATCAGTGAATTGTCGACTCGTGAACAGCTGCAATCGGATCATTCCAATTCGTGAATGAATCGTTTGGTGAAATTTGCGAATCGATTTAACAGGTCCATTAAAAAGAATCAGTTTGTTCATGAATCAGATACCACTTCTTAGTGATGGGAAGTTCGGATCATTTTACCGACTCGGACCTTTGAGTCTCGTTCAGCAAAATGAACGAATCTTTTTTCGAGTCATTTCGTTCATTTCGTTCATTTTAACAAAATATAATTAAAATGTTACGTTTTACCTCCCTAACACATCTACTGCTTACACAAACGTTGATCACACTTCAAACGAAACAAAACTATAATGCTATAAGAAACAGAAAATATTAATTCATTGTTTACCTGGGTCTTTAGTCTATTATTAGCTCACCTCACCTCTTATCTGACAAGTTTTCGGGTTTGAGTCGTTCATTCATCACGTGACAGCCCAAAAAGCTTAACCAACCTATTCTGAGCCGGAAAGAGAATTGATTAGTTCATCTCTCGAGTCCTCGGGTTTGAGTCGTTCGTTCATCACGTGACAGCTCCATAAGCTAAACCTATGCAGTCTGAGCCGGAAAGAGAATTGATTAGTTCATCTCTCGAGTCCTCGGGTTTGAGTCTTCGGGTTTGAGTCGTTCGTTCATCACGTGACAGCCCCATAAAATGAACGAACGACTCGTTTAGAAGACTCTAAACAGGTGAACTAATTCCAGTACAGAACCTAATAGGATGTTGCGCATGCGCAACTGAACGAATCACTCCCCGAGTCGACTCGTTCGTCCCGAGTCACATTAAAGATTCGTTCAAAATGAACGAATCGTTCAAGAACGACCCATCACTACCACTTCTGCGTCTCGGAGCACGTGATATTTAATAAGAAGTAATGATATGTTTTATGAAATTTAGTGACGTAAAAAGTACTATCTTACGCTGTGGAATGTAGTGAAGTAAAAGTGAAAGTTACTCAGAATAAAACTACTCAAGTAAAGTACAGATATTTAAAAAATATACTTAAGTACAGTAATGAAGTACAGCTACTTCGTTACTGTCCACCACTGCAGAATATTATGTAAAATATATATATGTTTGGCCATGTTTTTTAGATACGCAAATGTCCTTATAGACACTTGTGCCACTTTGGACCAAGACCGTGCATACCGATTTTCATGTCGATAGGACAAATGGTTGCGCAGTTATAGCCATTTTTATGTTTTTCCCCTCTTATAGCGCCACGAAGTGGCCAAGCTCTGTGACTTTTTTTCCCCTGTGACCTCAGATTGAGCTCTTAAGTGTTCTGAGTTTGGCGGAGATATCTCATTCCGTTCAGGAGTTATAAGCATTTTACTAAAAGTAAATGTAAATTCGTATGTTTTGGCGCCCATTTGCAACGGCGAGTCGAAAGTTGAACTAACTTTTTTTTTTTTGCTAATTATTGATATTCACTTTCCAGAGAATCTTTCTGCACCTGTTTGGTTCTGATCACACCATGTGCTTGAACCAATAATTAAATGTCCCTCCCCAAGACACCATCTATTCATACTGAATAACAATAGACTGTCATATTAAATGACATGATAAAGAGGAAGTGACATTATATGTGTTTCTTCAGAGGAGCCATTTCAAAAGCTGGTAAGTTCTATTTAAATATTCATAAGATTTGCATGATATGTCAAGATATTTGCACAGCATAGCATGTCTACTGTCATAAGTGAAAACAGTGCTTATTTTATTTTAAGGCATATTTTGGACTCTTGTGTGCTAAAGCTAGAAGGTCATCATTTCAATAACAGGTAAAGCGGCAGCTATTTTGATTTGAAGAATTGTTGTGTTATGTCACAAATTCAGAGATGGCAAAAGATGAAGTGCAGATTTAATCTCAGAGCAATGTTTAATTGATAACCACTAAGTTAGGTCACCAACCTCATGTTTTTATTCACTCTGTAATGTGTTTTCACTATACAAATGCTTATCTCTTCATACATTTGGATGAAATATATTGGGGAAGTATTTAGAAATGAAGGCTCTTTGAGCTGACTGGCAGAATGCATTTGTAACTGTAATTAATAAACTATGATATATAAAAAAAATATGTTTAGGAGTGCAAAATCCTGACTGCACATGCTGTTGGAGCCATGGCCTAGTGGTTAGCACATTGTGATGCTGAGTCGTGAATTCAAGTGGTCTCTCTACAAACATCTTTTAGTGTGTGTGTAAAATGTGTGCACAGTGGACTGTGATTTTGCTTAATATGAATTTCCTATTCCTGCAGAAAAATGGATTTTGTAGGTTATTTTATGAAAAGATAAATACAAATGTTTGCTAAGTCTCTCATGCTATTCTTTGTGGACATAAGAGGACATTTTAAAAGCAGCCCACATCTGACTCACGCACGCTATCTTTATGGACGGTGAAGCAGTTCTAACACTCCAGCGAGCAATATTTTTCATGCTTGTTTTGCAATGCGTCTCTCTAACACGCACACACATCCTGACTGCCTAACAGAAATGTTTTTTTATTTTATTTTTTTACATTTAAAATGTGAGCTCACAAAACAATGTATATACTTGATATATTTTTGGTTTGTTTTCTGTGAAATAATCTCATCTGAAGGTCGTGCTAAGATCATTCTAAATGGAATTGGTGGTGAATTGTTGCTAAAGGCTAAAGGGATGAATTTGTTTTTAAGCTCTTATGGGGAAAAAGCTCATAAAAGCCTAAGTCATAATGGAATCATGAGTGTGGCTTAGACATTTATTATTATTATTTCCCTGAGATCTGATGCCTTTCTAGCTGTCACTGTAAAACTGCTGCCAGTGCATTTGTTTTCACATGTGGCCCTGTATGTGCTCGCTTGTCCGAGTCGATTTGTGTGATGTAATTACAGTTAAAATGCTTTGAGCTGACTCTTTAATTGCCTCCCTCGAGTGATTGGTGGTGATCGAGTTCATCATGGCATGCTTGGTGTCTTCAGTCAAGGCTTTGTGATTATTTGTGGCAGTGCTTGGGATCTGAATCTAGAAAACAGAGCTGTTTGATAAGCTATATATAGGGCCATCAGAACAAACGCATTAGTTTTTCACCTCGCGTCTGCTTGGTTCCACACCATATACATATCTTATCGTTCTGTCAGTTGTTCAAGTGCACTTAAAGGTGTTTAAAGTGAATATAGACCTCCAATGCCATTTGTGCGACTGAAAATAAACGGGCGCGTCTGCTCCGTATGCTGTTGTGAAATATGTCATGCTGCCTGTCAGATGACCTCACGCATACTGTAGGTTTACTTGCTCGCTTTTTAAATGGCTGTCATAGCTAGATGGATTCAAGTGTGATTTATATATTTTTTCCAAGGCGTTAGTCACCATCATATTTACAGATCTGGATCACCCACTGAGTTCTTTTAATCGCTTTCCATTAATTTATGCTTTTGAAAGAGGCTGATGTGGTCTAAGTAATGCTAAATGGTGATTCACTAAATGGTAGTGTGTCACGGATTTCACAAAAGTAGTATGATTTTTATTTTTCGATTTATTTAAAGAATTTAATCAAAAATTACATTTAAGACATGTTCCTGGTGAAAAGAAAATATACTTAAGTTGTACATATTTGGATGCACTTATCATATTTTACTATACTAAGTACACATTAAATGTGCTATTTAACAACTTCAAGCATATTAAGTGTTATTTTATATATATTTAAGATTCATTTTGAGATAATTGCAATATATATACTTGGCTGTGTTAAAATGGATTATAAATAAATGTGATTTATAATACACTTTAATGCTATACTAGACAAAGTATATTTTAAGCTTCACATTAATGTGTTCCCAGTATATTTACAATATCATATCAGCTCATTAGTAATGTACCAGCAGAACACTATCAGAGCTGCATTAGTATATTAAGAATGTTTTACAAAATCATTCAGAATAACACTATATACTTTAATAACAATATATTTTTATTGTTAAAAAAAAACAGTGCAAAACACTCCTACAAAAAAAAAGAAAAGAAAATAAATTGTATAAAATATTACAAAATATTAACACTTTCTTTATATGCATCAAAGAATCTTAATATATATATATATATATATAATAATAATAATATAGCTATAGGGTATAATAATACAGCAATTACCGGGATTCAAGCACTTTAAGGCATTTAAGCACATATTATAAGCAGACATTATTTAGCAAGTCTGTAACCACCTAAATTATTTTTTATTTAGAATAATTTTTGGCAAATTTTACCATAGAAATATTGTTTTTTTTAAACTCCTAAAACTTTGCATGCTTGTTTAGAATCACCTGTTCAGCAGGTTTCATGAAGTTTTGAGTTTTGTTTAGGCTTTATAGGGTTTTGCATAATTTTGGACAGGCCCCTTCTCAACGTTCTCAATGACCCCGTTATAACCTCCCAAAGGGTAAATTTTTGGATAATTATTGGCCTAGAGCAGCAGTTCTCAACTCTGGCCCATGAGATCTATTTTCCTGCAGAGTTCAGTTCCAACCCTTATCAAAAAAGGTTTTTAGGATCCCTAGAATGTTACAGGCAGGTGAGGTTGATCAAGGTTGGAGCTAAACTCTGCAGGAAAATGGATCTCGCGGCCCAGAGTTGAGAACCCCTGGCCTAGAGAGTCCAGAGGACTGTACTGCAGTAGTTTTTTACATCTTCTCAATCATTAAACAAACGAATTTGATTGACAGCAGTGGTTCTAGAGGCAAAGTCGTCCAGAATGAGGAGTTCTAACATATGATATGAATATTGTGTGCATGTGTGAAAAACCACACGTCGTACAATCATTTACGCCCTTGAAAAATGTGATTTTCCCCCCCAAACTCCCCACCCCCCCCACCCCAGTGGCTGATTTCAGACCTTTTGGGCCGTGAGTTGAACAGGCCAACAGAGTTTCATTCCGATTGGCCTCTGTTAACCTTGTCTAACAAGTGCTCAAATTCGTCGGCCAGTGGTGGCCATGTTTTTGGAGATATGCAAATTCCTTGTAGACACTTGTGGCACTTCGGACCAAGACCGTGCACACCGATTTTCATGTTGATAAGACAAATGGTTGCACAGTTATAGCCATTTTTATGTTTTTTTTTCACTCTTATAGCAATACCAAGTGGCCAAGCTCCGCAATTTTTTTTCCTGTGACCTCAGATTGAGCTCTTACATAAGTGTTTGGCGGAGATTTCTCATTCCATTCAGGAGTTATAGGCATTTTACCAAAAGTGGCCCTGCCCCTTTCAAACATTTTGGTATTCCTTTGTGACGGTGAGTCGATGGTTCAACTTTTTTTTAAATAATTATTGATATTCACTCTCTAGAGAATCTTTTTGCACTGGTTTAGTTCCAATCAGGTGAAAAACCTAGGACTAGTTTGCAAAAGTAGTTTTTTTAAAAAAATGTTAAATATCCGAAAATTTTTAAATCTGGCATGTTTTTTGTCTGGTGTATGCCAAGGATTCCAACGACATAAGACACTTGAGCCTGCGACTGATGGTTTAGGAGTTTGGTTTAAATGTTTTTGTACTTTTGATCGCTGTTGCGGCCCGCATCAGGCTATTTGGGGTGAGCCTTGGTCACATTGTAGGTGGTGTGAGTATTACTATCCCTCCAAGTTTCAAGTTTCTATGACTTACGGTCTGGTCTGCACGATCAGTTTTACGTGGCGATCGCTGATCCGTGACCATTCTAACAATTACAAGAGTGTTTCGGCACTACGCACTTGAACGCCTAAAAATATTAAGCAGTGAAGACTGTTTTTAACATTGATAATAATAAGAACCAAAACTGAGCACCAATAGTAATTCATAATTTAGCACCAAAATCAGTTTTGCAATCATAGGGGAAATGACAATTTAAAAATGTATTGAAATTGAATTGAAAAACAGTTTTTTTTTTTACATTGTAAGTAAATGTAGCCCGCCTCGGTGAGCATAATTTAACTTATATAGAAACCATATACAAATATGCAAATCTCTTAACCATATATATATATATATATATATGGTTAAGAGAAAAGGTAATGGTACCACTAGCAGTATTTTGAGGCATTGGGTGCTGAGATGCTACTGTGACACTGGTACACCATGTAACACTAATAGCTAGCAATGAATTTCCTGGCCAAAGACCCGAGATGGAGGATCTAATTTGTATCCATTTCCTTGAATTCCTTTTCCACATTTCTTGTGTTAAATTACTCAGTGTTTTCCTGCTTTTACAATTAGATCATGCTGGCAGCCAGGAGATTAATCGAGCACCCAGACGACGTTTGTGTGGACGTGCCACTCAAGGAATGTGTGCTGCATGTGTCTGTCTGTGTTAGCTGTCTGTAAAGACCATGTGACCTGCTTCCTCGCCCGTCTTTAATTTCCAGCCGAATTGAATCAGGCTAGATCTACAGTCAGCGTATTTGTGATTGATCTTTTGCCCGCCTGTCAGTGGACAGAAATTAAGAGTAGATTCACTGTAATTGTACGCAAAAACAGAATCAAAGTAAAACATATTATTTTAACCTGGATAATTCAAACTCCCCACGAGGACTGGAAATATCATGATTTTCATGTTCCTTGCTCAGCTCTTGGAATATATTAGCGTTAATATATACAGAGCAATATTAGGATTCAAAACGTTCAAGTTTATTAGCATTCCTTCAAGAGGCAAAAATATGAGCAAATCATTACACCCTGCTGTTCACTCTGAAGCATGAGGAGCATTGAATAATCTCACTGTTCTTTAATCAGGCCTCAAACTTAATGCAGTGGTTCTCAACCAGTGGGTCATGACCCAAAAAATACTTCACAGGTCTGTTCTGATAGGAAAAAAAAAACAATGCTAAAAGTAATGTTAAGATTAACTATCCATATGACCCTGCACAGCAAAATAAGTAGGCTTTTAATAGTGAGAAGCCTATCTTTTTTATTGTGGATGTCAAAGGCTGTGGGTCAAGTCCAACCTTGTGCAAATCTATTCTCAACAACCAGCTGAGAACCACTGACTTAAAGCAATGTTTATAAGCAAGCTGAACTGCAGTTGTGACATAACGTTAATTCTAACACAAATTACTCATAATGGCTGTAAATGGGCAGAGGGAATAAACGCTGAAATGCATGCTTTTTATAGTTCACCCAAAATGAAAATTCTGTCATTAATTACTCACTCTCAAACCGTAAGACCTTTATAACATTACGGTTGAACCACTGATGTAACACTGACTATTTTATCGATGTCCTTATTAACTTTCTGGGCCTTGAATGTGTCAGTTCCATTGCTGTCTGTTTAGGGTCAGAAAACTCTAGGATTTCATCAAAAATACCTTAATTTGTGTTATGAAGATGAACGAAGGTCTGTTTTTGGAATGACATGAGGGTGAGTAATGACAGAATTTTCTTTTTTGAGTGAGCTATCCCTTTAAATATTATACAGACTAACTTTAGACTCATTTACAGGAATCCTAACTAACTATCATTCAGAAACCCCAAAAAAACTCCCCAAAACTTACTGATGCCTACTTTTGAACGGTAGTCTGTGTATGCAGCTGTTTGAATTGTCATGACAACCTAATGTGGTAACCCTGGAAACCAAGTCTGAACTATGCTATTATGACCATTAATGCATTATAAATGATATGTTACATAATAGTATGTAACTTATACATTGGGAAAACAACATGGAGGTGGAGTCAAAAGTAATTTAAAGGAGAAGTCCACTTCCAGAACAACAATTTGCAAATAATTTACTCACCCCCTTGTCATCCAAGATGTTCATGTCTTTCTGTCTTCAGTCGTAAAGAAATTATGGTTTTTGAGGAAAACATTTCACAATTTTTCTTCATATAATGGACTTCAATTGTGCCCCCGATTTTGAACTTACAAAATGTAGTTTAAATGCAGCTTCAAAGGGCTCTAAACAATCCCAGCCGAGGAAAAAGGGTCTTATCTAGCGAAACGATCGGTCATTTTTTTTCAAAAAATAAAAATTTGTATACTTTTTAAGCACAAAAGCTCCTGTAGCACAGGCTCTAGAATGCACGTTCTTGAATGATTCGTTCATTTTGAACAGATCTTTAATGTGACTCGGGAAGAACGAGTCATCTTGGGGAGTGATTCGTTCAGTCGTGCGTGCGCAACATCCTATTAGGTTCTATACTGGAATTAGTTCAGCTGTTTCGAGTCTTTGGGTTTTTCGAGTCGACTCAAACCCGAAAGCTTGTCAGATAGGAGTTGAGGTGAGCTAATCATAGACTAAAGACCCAGGTAAACAATGAATTAATCTTTTCTGTTTCTTAAAGCATTACAGTTTTGTCTTGTTTGTAGTGTAATCAACATTTGTGTAAGCAGTAGATGTGTTAGGGAAGTAACACGTAACATTTTAATTATATTTTGCTAAAATGAATGAAATGACTCGAAAAAAGATTCGTTCATTTTGCTAAACGAGACTCAAAGGTCCAAGTTGGTACAATGATCTGAACTTCCCATCACTACTACGAATCACATTTAAGTTTAAGTCTGTGTACTCTGGCTCAAGAAGGTAGAGTATGGCGAAAAACTCCGTCTTATTTTCTTCTACAACTTCAGGATCGTCTGACATCGTTGTAGCTTTTTGTTTGTAAACAGCGTTTGACTTTGTTAGTCTTTGCGTGTTCGCTTTCTAAACACTGGGTCTGTGGTTCCGCCTACGTTCCGCGTGACCTTTCAGCGTGATTCAATAGTATGTAGTGTCGTGAACACGCATCTCAGAGCCTGTGCTACACAAGTTTTTGTGCATTTAAACTACATTTTGGAAGTTCAAAATTGGGGGCACAATTAAAGTCCATTATATGAAGAAAAATCCTGAAATGTTTTCCTCAAAAACCATAATTTCTTTACGACTGAAGACAGAAAGACATGAACATCTTGGATGACAAGTGGGTGAGTAAATTATTTGTAAATTGTTGTTCTGGAAGTGGAGTTCTCCTTTAATATGAATTAATTTAAATAATTATTATCAAACCATTATATTCATTTAGTAAAATATAAATATCTTAGTGTAGACTAAATCTTTAGAGTTTTATAATTCATTTAGGGAGTTTTACCGGAGGCGAATGTAGCAAACAGTGAGATTTTTTTTTTTATAGAAAGATTAAAAATACAGGAGAAATAACGGAAAATATTTAAACGGGATGATAGCGGGATAGAATGTAAAATGCGGAAGAATCCCTGGAAAAACGGGAGGGTTGACAGGTATGTACACCGCCATTCAGAAATTTGGCATCAGACTGTAATGTTTTTTTCTGCATTTATTAAAATGTAAAAATACTGAAAAAACAGTAATACTGGGAAATGTTATTACAATTTAAAATAATGGTTTCTATTTTAAAATACTTTAAAATATAATTTTTCCTGTGATGCAAAGCTGAATTTTCATCAGCTGTTACTCCAGTGTTCAATGTCTCATGATCCTTCAGAAATCATTCTAATATGCTTTTTTATTGTTAGAATTGTCTGTAATGTTAAACATTTTTTTTAACCTGTGATTTTAACCTTTTTTCAGGATTCTTTGATGAATGAAAAGTTCAAAAGATCAGCATTTATTCAAAATATAAATGTTTTCTAACAATGTAAGTCTTTGCTATCACTTTTTTATCAGTTTAACACATCCTTGCTGAATAAAAGTATTAATTTCAAAAAAAGAAAGAATAAAATGTACTGACCCCAAACTTTTGAACGGTAGTGTACAGTAAATTCTTAGAAAATATTTTAGATAAAAGCTGTTCTTTTTCATTTTTTTAACCATCAAATAATTCTGAAAAAATTTCACAGGTTCCAAAACAAATATTAAGCAGAACAACTGTTTTCATGATTGATAATAAATCTGCATATTTGAATGATTTCCGAAGAATCATGTGACACTGAAGACTGGAGTAATGATGCTGAAAATTCAGATCACAGGAATGAATTACATTTTAATGTATATTAAAATTGAAAAACATTATTTTACATCGTAGTAATATATTTTTTTTTTGTATTTTTGATTAAATAAACGCAGCCTTGATGAGCAAGAAACTTAAAAGAAACTTAAAAAAAAACTCAAAAAATCTTACTGATCCCAAACAGTGTGTATGTTCAATGAGCATTGCAGCATCATCTAGATCTAGACTGAAATGACAATTATGGAAACTTAATAGTTGAAATAGAACTTTAGAAGGACACATTGAATGAGCTTATTCTTGGAGGAAACAACATTATGCCACAAATGCTTCATAACGCTTAATTTTGAAGTATGTTTGAAGGTTTATGTACGTTTTCAGACTCATCTCTCTCAATTTTCATTTCTCCCTTTCCCACAGCATCAATGGCAAATACGCCACAATCACGTAATGTACTCGCCTGCCAGCACTTTACATATGAGCTTGAAATGTTTATTTTTATTGGTGTTCTTTATGGGAAAGCCCGGTGATGATTTTCAAATGCACTCATGTGATTTGTGGCCAGTGGTTTAGATTACAGCATGTGCCACTGTGTGTGTGTTAAGAGATTTCTAGTGATGGAGAGCAGCTTTCTGTGAGCACCTCTTGCCCTGGCCTGTAGGTACGGAAACAACAGACACCTGGGATGTCAGCATGGAGCGGTCAGAGAATGACAGTGTCCAAACCGAAGGCTACGTTTCCCTTTCCTGCATGCTAATTAAAAGAGCTGTGTCTCTCAGACAGCATCCATATCAGTACATTTAAAGTAGCTACAGTATCTGGAATAAACTCCAAATCTGTCTTTCATTAGCATTTTTCAGAGTAAACTGCAGGTCTCTTGTGATCTGTATATGAGGGCATTAAACATGAATCAAGGCCTGAGAGTTACAGCCTAATAAAAAGTCCATAAAGATTAGTTGCATTAGCATAGTAATATTCATTACAAACTTCTTATTCTCACTCAAGCCGGGAAAACTATCCTGTGGTTCTGCGGTACTCGCATGTGGGTAGCGTTGAAAATGTTTGCGCAGGGTTTTTTCTCTCCCGACCACAAAAGTGGGCTCTCTTTGAGGCCCTTAAACAAGACTATCTAGCTGTGCTGCTAAATTAAAAGCCTTTGTATTGTTATTCATCGGGCTTGTATTAAAAGGACTGGAGGTGTCCAATTCGGTTTTCAGGCAGCATTTTTTTTTAGAAGTTGTGTATATTTCAATTTTTAATGAGCTGAGAGCCTGCAAGGAAACAATGAATTAACACAATGAGGAGCAAGTGCCCTTCAGAGTTATATGTGTCTCTCTGTCTGTGTGTAATAGAGAAATGAAAAAAACTGCACCCACACTGTTATAGCCAGTACACATTTTACCTGGCAGTGAAAGTGTTTTAGCCTGATGCAGGATCAGTGCTAGAACATTGTTATTAGTTTGTCAGGCTGCATATCAGAGGTGTAACCAACTAAAAGTAGCAACGGCACTGACTTAGCTGCATTTCGGTAGCTCAGTTGTTTTAAAAACGAAGCAGGTTTTCTAGTAACAAGCACTGAGATTTGTAACTTGAGAGGTTATTTGGCTTTTTGGAGGTTCACACATTTGTTATTTTACCCTAACTGAATGTAACTGCTAAAACGAGTGGTTGCATTCTGTCATCGCTGCCTGAAGGACAGACTGATTCATGGATTTGTAAGACATGAATTTGTTTAACTATGAAGGGCTGTAATGGTGACTTTAAATTGCACAAGTTTATTGGTCATAATTGTCATTTCATATCTCACTCAATTTCTCATATCTCAATTTTATAAAGTCACAACTGTGACTTTAATATGAATCACTATGTCAGTTCTACTGCACTACTTCAGGTTTACATTCTCATTTTTAGTCTTACACTCTTGAAAATAAGGTGATGCCATAGAGGAACCATTTTTGGTTCCACAACGGACCATTCAGTCAAAGGTTCTTTAAAGAACCATCTCTTTCTTACCTTTTTTATAATCTGAAGAACCTTCTTTCGCCACAAAAAAACCTTTTGTGAAACAGAAAGGTTCTTCAGATGTTAAAGTTTCTTTATGGAACTATTTAGACAAAAAACGTTCTTCTATGGCATCGTGAAGCACCAAGAGTGTAGTAAATGGATAGTTCAATCAAAAATTCTGTCATTAATTACTCACCATCATGTCATTCCAAACCCGTAAGACCTTCGTTTATCTTCGGAACACAAATTAAGATATTTTTGATGAAATCCGAGAGCTTTCTGACCCTGCGTAGACAGCAACACAACTGTTCAAGGCCCAGAAAGGTAGTAAGGACATCATTAAAATAGTCCATCTGACATCAGTGGTTCAACCGTAATGTTATAAAGCTACAAGAATACTTTTTATGCACAAAGAAAACAAAAATAATGACTTTATTCAACAATATATTTTTAGAATTTTCATTTTGGGTGAACTATCACTTTAACTACTTTAGTTAAAAAAAAGACCTATTATGCAAAATCAGCCGTACTGTGTGAAAACAAAAAAAAAAATCATTATTTATGTCGGTGCGTATATCGTTATGTTGATATTTTTATTGCGCCGTGCTCCCCGTCTGCATAATTCATAAATGTGCATTTATTATGCACTGTACAATCAGATGAATGACTTTTAAACCGATTCCGGTTCGAGCATAAAAGGTGGAACACTGCTACTGAGAGTTTCTGACATTTTCACTGTGTGAGATTGTGCTATTTTGTTTTTGCGGCTCTTGAAGCTCCGCCCTCTTCTGAAAAGGAGGCGGGAACACCAACTAATTTACATTTAAAGGCCCAAACACAAAAACGGCACATTCTGGCTCATAACCTAAAAGTGGCAATTTTAACAAATTATAAAAAATTATCTGTCGGATATTTTGAGCTAAAACTTCACATAGACACTCATCAGAAACTTATTTTACATCTTATAAAAAGGGGCATAATAGGTCATCTTAAACATAAACTAACAATGAACAACACTTCTACATTTATTGATCTTAGTTCATTTTAATCTCAACAATTAGCAGTTACTAATACATTTTAAGGTCAAAAGTAACATTAGATATATTTAAGGCACAGTCTAAATAGCTGATAATGGATAAATCTTGATAAATGTAGCTAATAAATCTTTAATCTTGAATCAATACAGAATGACTTTTAGAAATGTTATTGTGACTTGTGTTTCTGGCAACTATGGCTTGATATCTCTTAATTGCCATTTTCTCCTGAAGTTTGCTATAATGAAGTGTTGGAGCATTGGATTTGTTGAATCAGTTTGTTTGTTCATCATTTTAAGATTCACCTATTTATTTTAGTCCTGCATGGTATTTGACCCAACATCTTTTTGTCACAAAATATGTAGTTAAAAGCTCCTGATTGTCAATGTTATATAAATAGTTTTTTCTAGTTTTATTTTTTAGTAATTTATAATAATCTTCTGCATATTTGACCTCTTTCCAGCAGTGACTGTATGATTCTGAGATCCATGTTTTCACCCTGAGGACAACTGAGGCACTCATACATAACTTACAAAAGGTAAAAACATTTACTTACACTCAAGAAAGCAACACAATGCTTTATGAGCCGGAGGGTGTAAACTTTTGAACAGGATGACAAATAAATTTAAATTTAAAACTAAATTTTTCTTATTTTGTTCAAAGGTCATATTTTTTGCATTTTCATTTATTTTTTGCATGATCTTCCAATTCAAATAGGGTTCAAATATGCAGAAGATGCTGAAAAACCAAAGAATGTGCAGGAGCTGGAGGATTTTTCTAAAGCACAGCAGGCAGTTGAACTACTCAGGACCAACAAGGGACTTATGAACAACTATCACAAAACATAAAAACAGTCATGGATCATCTAGAATATGCCACAGTATAGATTCAAGGGTATGTAAACTTCTGAAAGTCATTTTTTATAAATACATCACATATAAATACATCCATTATGTGAAATAGCTTATTCAGGACAGTGCTAAATAAAAAATAACATGCAATGTTCATGATCTCTCTTATATTCTTAAAATTATGAACATATTCAGCAAGGGGTATGTAAACTTATGAGCTCCACTGTACACAGTATATATAATTATTTATAATATAAGGCTATTTATAATATATACTGCCTCCTTGAACATTGTCTTCTATTTGTTAGTAGCTTAGTTACAGTGGCTTAAAAAAAACAGCTTGACTGTAGTTGAACTATTTTAAATGCTGAGTAGCTTGAATCAGAGGAAGCTACGGTTTCAAAGGAGCTGCTGCATATTAATGCAGTCATGTGGGTTCAATCTATATTGAGGGTTCATGGTGAGTTTGACTGGGCAGAGTCAATGCATAGGCACATAAAAGCAAATACAGAGCGCTGGGCTAAAATCTGCTGAGCACATCAAGCCTTCATTAAAATGAGCTGTTAACGCACTTAATTAAAAGTGACGTTTGGTAATTTGGGAACATGATGGGTGCCATGAACCTAGCTCTCGTTTAACGACAGTCCGGTGGATCATGCCTTCTGACTAACCCCTGTCCTGTGGTATCTCTCTCTTTGAACGGCATGCTGGGAAAAGCCTTTCAGTCGATCAGGCAGAAACGGAGGAAAAAGGAAAAAAAGTTGCCGGAATTTCAGTTGTATTGATTTTGTCTGCACTATAATAATGTCTTCCTGGGGGCATTAAATCACTCTGATTGTTAGACTGTATATTTTATGAAGGGCACAAAGCCCCATCAGACCATAGGAAGGAGTGTGTGCACGTCTGAGTAGTTCAAGATATCCGCTATTTCCCCAGGTTGTCTTGAGCACATATAGGAGTCTCCGCTCGTAGACTTTTGAATATGAAGGGGAAGTTTCATTGTAAAGTACTAATCCAGGAGGTGATGCCGAAGTGGTTTTCGGTTAAACCTCTTCAAGATTAGCCCACCTTAGCCAAAAATATTCAAAGTAGTTGGAAAAAGTGGCTTATATTATTCAGAGCATCTGCACTCGAAGGCTCGCGAGCACAAATGTTTTTAACGTATAAATCCGACGAGATTTGTAAACAAAATCAATATGCGTCATGCGAATTGGAGGGTACGTGAGCGAGCGGTGAGTAAACACTGTGCTCAACTTCCAGAAAATACCAAAGTGCAAAGTTTAATGAAGTAGAAGATCGTTTTTAAATGTGCTGAACAGTTATTTGAATTTCTTGTTGCTTTGCTGATAATTGTGTTTATACGTGGATGGAAGAGGAAACGCTGATGCACATACTGTATGGCTAAATCTAATCGCAAATTACTGAGTTTTAACGCTCATAGTGAGACAAATATAGAAGTGATTTATTTGACGACATCCCACTAGCCTTGTTTGTCTTTGCCTTTCATAAACTTGTGTTCCCTGATGTTATTTTTCACACTATTGGGGATTGTTAATGTTTGATTTTGTTCAGTTTCATAACGTGATACTAGCTGTTCTTGTCAAGAAAACCATTTTTAGGAAGTAGTAAGCAATTATATTCTCAGTTCAGGGCATCTATGCACAAACTGACATTTATTTTTTTTTTCATCCTATTCCTTTAAACTTTCCACTCTCATTGACAGAAATTGACTGCTGGGCCAGTAGCTACTCAAACTCAAGCAATCATTCATTCCTTTGCCACTCAACCTTTCTGACAGCAGTAAATAACTTAAGATAAGGCGAGAACGTGCCTGACCCATATCAGTGTTGCTCTCTGAGAAAACTGGTATTTTCGGTTCTGGGAGGTCTGAATTAATCAGTCATTTTTGATGTATTTTGATGTGAAAGTGTACAATAAATCATGCTTCCTACAAAGTTAACAATTATCATTATAAAACATTGTCACCTACCATAATATAAGTGAAGGCCAGGGTGTGTAACACCTTTTTGAGGTGACAGCAGTTGTAAGTCTTGTCAGAATTTAGAAATGCACTGATTTTAATCTTCTAATTTGTCTAATACAAATTAAAATGTAAATATTAAATTAATACATTAAAATGTAAATGTGAAAATAAAGATATGAGCATGAACTATTAAATGTCCACTGTTGATACAGTTGAGGTCTATTGTTACATACACTTTGCAGAAACTGCAAAATATTAATTATTTTGCCAAAATAAGAGGGATCATACAAAATGCATGTTATTTTTTGTTTAGTACTGACCTGAATAAGATATTTCACATAAAAGATGTTTACATATAGTCCACAAGAGAAAATTGTTAAAATAGTTGAATTTATAAATTTTTTTTTACCCCTTTCAAAAGTTTAAAACACGGCTGTGTTTTGTTTTGTTTTGTATAGTGATAGTTGTTCATGAGTTCCTTGTTCGTCCCGAACAGTTAAACTGCCTGCTGTTCTTTCGAAAAATCCTTTAGGTCCCACAAATTCTTTGGTTTTTCAGCATTGTTGTGTATTTCAACCCTTTTCCAATCCATCTTTTCAGACTGGGGACAACTGAGGGACTCATATGCAACTATTACAGAAGGTTCAAATGCTCACTGATGCTTTAGAAGGAAAAATTATGCATTAGGAATCGGGGGTGAAAACTTTTGGACTTTTCAGATCAGGGTAAATTTAACTTATTTTGTCTTCTGGGAAACATATATATATATATATATATATATATACTTTCATTCTGTTCAAAAGTTTACACCCCTGGCTCTTAATGCACTGTTTTCCTTCTGGAGCATCAGTGAGCATTTGAACCTTCTGTAATAGTTGCATATGAGTCCCTCATCATGTTTCCTCAGTGTCAAAAGATGGATCTCAAAATCATACAGCCATTGCTGGAAAGGGTTGAAAGGGTTTAACTGTTCAAGACAAACAAGGGACAGAAAAGAAAAAGAAAAAGAAAAAAAAAAACCCACAGCTGTGCATCATTCAGGTAACAATAGGGTATTAAGAATCAAGTGTATGTGAATAGGGTAATTTTTATAAATTCAACTTTTATTTTCTCTTGTGGACTATTTGTAAATGTCTTATGTGAAATATCTTATTCAGGTTAGTACTAAATAAAAAATAACATGCATTTTGTATGATCCCTCAGATTTTGGTAAAATAAAACGTTTTGCAGATTCTGCAAGGTGTATGTAAACTTTTGACATCAACTGTACATTTGAAAATGAAATGATTTGTAGTACTCCTCATTTACATTTACCTTCATGCATTTAGCAGACACTTTTATCCAAAGCTTTCGAGGTGCACATTTTATCAGTTTGTGCATTTCCTGGAAATCAAACCCATAATCTCAGTGTTTCTAGCCCCATGTTTGAGTTACAGGTTGGATAAAGGGGTTTGCTAATATTGGCAAATTGTGATATATTGTGCATTCCTAATTATTTTGAACAATAAAATTGATTACATTTTTTCACAAATATTAAACATATGTTTATGTTTTCAATTAGTGGTATAGTTGGGGAGGTGGAAACACCAAAACTCTTTGTACTTGATTTTAATTTATACATTTTAGAGAGAAGTTGCAGATTTTTTTTTTTTTCCTGAAAAAAATTATATAAAAGTTTAAAATGGACCATACAAAAATAAGACATCAAAACATAATGACTCCCAGCTGCATGTAATACCGGTTGGTACCAGCTTGTACAATTGCCCTTATAATGATTTCCTCCTCTCTATTCATATTCCTGAACTGCTTTGAATATTACACAGGTTAACTGGTTCTCTTGCTTGATACAGTAGCTGGCTAACAGAGGACATCTTCAGGCAATATACTAAAGATCCATTAGTAGGCAGTACAGTATATGTCAGCTGAATTTGTGTGATCCTACCATGCATTGCTTGTGTTACATCATGTTTTTCACTCTGCAGATGTACAGTATGGATTATGGATTTATATACATGGCACAAAATAGATGGGAACGTGAAGATTATCAATAATACTTAAAGAGTTCAGATGCAAAAGCCTCTAAATCCATCTGGCGTATTTCTTTATAATGATCGTTTCTTTCTGGCTACTTTGTATAGGTTTCTATGTAAGTACTGGTACTTCTGATTGGACTAAGGCTGGAATGTAGTTTGAAGTAAAAGTTTTTGATGGACGTACACTATGTGTCAGGAGCATTCACTCAGTATCATTATCTAATTTTTGACCGAGATGGCTTTTAGCTGGTTTTGCATCTGAACACTTCACTTATTGCTTGTCTGAGGCGGATCGGTTCCCATGGTGAAAACCTGATATTCTGGAGCCTCAGTCTTTCTTGTATTTTTTTTTTCCCGACTGAGCTGACTGGGACTGTAGGCCCACCCTAGGCTTTTTGGTAATTAATATTGTAAATCTTAAATATTCTTACTTGCTTTAAGGTGAGACATCAGAAGTGTCTAGCCACCTGCTGTGATATTAGATAAATACATACTGAAGCTTTGATACTGAAGGAATAATCTGTGAAGGTTTGTGTTAAGTATTTAATATCTTGTTTTTTTTTATTTTAAAACACTTGCCAGGCACTTTGAGAGGAAGCCAGTTTGCTGTTCTTGTTAAAATTGAGTAATATTCTCTGAATTTTAGTTTATTTTAATGCCACTTTGTTACATTCAAATTTCAATTGAAATTCTCTGTCTTATTTGATACCTAATTCAAATTAAGGAATCAAAGTAGAATGTACAGTAGAAAACATTCTCAGTTCACTTTTAAATGGTGCTCCACCCTGAAGTGTACATTATTTTAAACTTATTTGTAAAAAGACAATTTAATTTACACTACCAGTCAAAAGTTTTTGAACAGTAAGATTTTTAATGTTTTTTTTTTTTAAAGAAGTCTCTTCTGCTCACCAAGCCTGCATTTATTTGATCCAAAGTACAACAAAAACAGTGAAATTTTCAAATATTTTTACTATTTTTACTATTTAAAATAATAGTACATGTTTTCTATTTTAATGTTTTAAAATGTGATTTATTCCTGTGATCAAAGCTAAATTCGGTGGTCATGAAAGCTGATTTGGTGCTCATGAAACATTTCTTATTATAAATGATATAAAAAACAGTGCTGCTTAACATTCTTGTGAAAACTTGATTCTTTTTTCTTTTTCCCTATATATTCTTATATAAAACAGAAATCTTTAATAAGGTAATACATGTCTTTACAGTCAATTTTCACCTATTGTCACTTAAACCCTCCACAGCTGAACGGAAAGACTTTGAGAGATGAGTTGCAAGCAGAACAGAGTGTTTGATATATATAGTGTTTGATATATTCTGAGGTCAGGGTCTAACAGTGAGCTCCGGTGGCCAAACTCTGGCAGCACTTGAATCTCTTCTCACACACTGAGTGCTCGACCCTCCCTGCTCCTAATTGGCGTTTTGCTCTTTGCCTCGGGCCAACAAATTGACTAACTGACCTGCAAAAAATTGTGGCCACTGGTCTCCAGTTTTTCCAAAAGCAGAAAGTTTTGGGGGCCAGACATCACGTTTATATGTGCAGACAGGAGAAACCCTTGGCCTATTTTCATTTTTCACCCATGTCAACTCTAATAGTACTCTTGGCCAGCCTTAACGGATGAACATAAGGTTTTGCTGGGTATTTATTTAGTGCTTGTTTGTGATTGCCTTCAGATATTTAGTTTAGAGGACACTCTCTGCAATATCTTTTTAAACAGGATGTCAAAACTTGCATCCAGATGGAAGAAAGCAATTTTATGATCTCTCTCCAAATATGAAGTACATTTGCCTTACAGCCGCTTTCATCTTCATCTCAATGTCATGGAAGAGCTGTTTGTCCAACAATAACCACGTGGCTCAGTGTTTGCTGAGATTTGCTTTTTTTTTTTTTCTGTCTCCCTGCAATGACTTGACATTGATACATTGGTGCTTGCCAGAGGCAGAAACTGCCAGACAAATATGCAGGAATGTGTGAATGTTGACCGACGAATATTAAATTTGTCTGGTCTTTTAGCATATGTAGCACTCAAGTAAACAAACATGTACACCAGATCACTCTAAAAGAAATGATAAGAACTGTAATAAATGGTTCCATATTTGGAAACTCTGATCCCTATTTATGTGTGTGCTTGTGTATGATACTGTATATGCTCACCAAGGCTGCATTTATTTAATCTAAAAACAGTAAAAACAGTGTGAAATATTATATAGTGTGATGTCAAAGCTGAATTTTCAGCAGCCATTCCTTCAGTTTTATTTTTGTGGAAGCTGTGATCCTTTTTTTAGGATTCTTTGATGAATAGAAAGATCAATGAACAGTGCTTATTTGAAATAGAAATCTTTGGTAACGTTCTAAATGTCTTTACAGTTGCTTTTGATCAATTTGATGTGTCCTTGATGAATAAAAGTTTTAATTTCTTTTCTTTTTTTAAGAAAACTTACCCACATTTTTAATGGTAGTGTACCATGGTTTCAACAAAAATATTAAGAAGCAAAAGCATGTTTAAACTATCAAAGTTTATCAAAGAACACCAACAATAATAATCAAATATTTTCATATTACTTATTCATATGGCAGTACTGTGCAGACATAAAAGTGTCAGTAACTAACTGCACTGCCATTCAAAAGTTTGGGATCAGGAATATTTTTTATGTTTTTAAAGAAGTTTCTTCTGCTCATCAAGGCTGTGTTTATTTGATTAAAAATACAGAAATGTGTTGGAAACAGTTGTGCTGCTTAATATTTTTTTGGATCCTCTGATTATTTTTTTCAGGATTCTATGATCAATAAAAAGTTAAAAAGAACAGCATTTATTTAGAAACAGAGATCTTTTCTAACAATATACACTACAGTTTAAAAGTTTGTGGTAAATTTAATTTAATTTTCTTTTTCTGAAAGATGTTAATACTTTTTTATTCAGCAAGGATGTGTTAAATTGATAAGAAGTGATAGCAAAGACTTATTGTTAGAAAAGATTTATGTTTTGAATAAACGCTGTTCTTTTAAACCTTTTTTCTATCAAAAAAATCCTGGAAAAAGTATCACAGGTTCCAAAAAAAAAAAGAAAAAAAAAAAGTATTTACATGGCAGCACAGCTTTCCAACATTGATAATTCTAATAATAAATCAGCAGTACCAGCGCTCCCTATAAGCAGAACTCCCATGGGGGCACCATCCCAGCACAAAAAAACAAAACAAAAACAACAAGAAACTTTTGTTTTATATTAATAGTTCTAATAGTTCTATAAGCAGTCCGGCGCCGAGAAAAGAAAAGAAAAAAATCCCAAAATGAAGCCCGTATATCACTTTCAGGTACGTTCATAATCCTGTGAAACCGTTTTGGCTGTTGACGTTCATAACGTGTTTTAATGTCGGTAATAATTTTACCACCACCAACGCATCTGCCTTACTATTCTACTTTCCATGACTTAAAATGGATTAAAAACAATGAGGCAATAATGATCGGTTAATTAATAATAATAATAATAATATGGTTTCATTGAATAACACTGTTAAAATACATAGGCTAATACAAAATAAACAACTAATGTACATTAGATTTTATTACAAATGCCTGCAAATGGAGTCAAAGGCTTGACAATTGCTGTTGTTACACTTACAGGACTTGTTTAATCTTGACCAAACATTGAATTCAATGAAATTATGCACTTAATCTTGCAGTAGAAATGCTACAGTCTCTATAATTTCTTCAAAAAAAAAAAACATGACGACAACCTGAACATGACAATCCTAAAATATCCATGGTTTTATCGTAGTAAAACTGCTTAATTTTCTTTTGTGTGATTTCTGAATGTTTGAGACAAAAAAATCAATCAGACAACTGTATAGCTGTCTAGATTAATTTATAATTAATACAATGTAATCACAATTTATTTATTTATTTACTTTTATATTTTATGTAAGTTCTATTCTGACCCCATATAGTAGGTGATTTTTTTAATACTATAATATTTGAGGGAGGGGGCACAACAATACAATTCTGCTTAGGCCACCCATTTGGCCAGCAGCGGCCTTGATTTCCGAAGGGTCATGTGACACTTAAAACCGGAGTAAAAGCTGATGAAAATTCATCTTTGCGTCACAGGAATAAATCATATTTTAAAGTATTTTAAAATAGAAACCATAATTTTATTTTGTAATAACATTGTTTTTCCGTATTTTTGATCAAGTGAATTCAGCCTTGATGAGCATAAGAGACCTCTTTCAAAAACATTAAATATCTTACTGATTCCAAACTTTTTAATGTTCACCTTTATTCATAGGGCAGGACTGTGCAGACATGGAAGTGGAAGTAAGTGTGGGGTCTCTACCAGTTGCACTACAGATGTGCTTCTTAAACGAGGGTCTGTTTCAGATAGCCAGGGGGCCTGTAAAAAATTTCACAATAGAGAACAAAAATCTCACTAGACAACCATGCCAAGCAATATGATAGGGTGCAACAGTGACCGCTTACTTTTAGTGGCTTGGGTTCTGAAAACATATTTCCCATTCTTTTCCTCCACAGACATTTAAAATTCCTTCAAGCAATAGTTCACCAAAAAAATGAAAATTCTGTCATTATTTACTCTGCCTTGTGTCATTCCGTAACCGTATGACTGACTTTGTATTGTAGAACATAAAAGAAGACATTGAAATTGAAAAGGAATCACATTAACATTTGATTAGTCCAAAAAAGGGTTCAGATACCCTGTGCTACTGTACAGAGCTTTTTTATTTTCCACAATGCACTCTTCTTTAATCCAGGATCAAATGAACTGGCATCTGTAAACACAAACACATGTGAATGAAGAATGATTGCTTGTTTCCTCCACAAATAACATCAAATGTAAGACAAAGACCATAATCTCCTTTAAATACGCATATGCAGAGAGCAGCCCAAAGTACTCTTCTACGGCTAAAAATACAAATGCGCAAATCTTATCCTAAACAGATCCTCTAACCCCACAGACTGTGTACCTTCCACTTTGCATTTCCAAAAGCCACAACAGCAACCGAAAACCATGAAAGCTGCCTATTCTGGTCTTGAAACAGTGATATATTTGATACGTAGTCTTGCTGGCTAGACTGAAAGTGCAGCTGCACAAACAGTGCATTATTTCTCATTTTCCCTTTTCTGTCTGGTTACTCACCGGCTCCCACTGGACAGCAATAGTGCTTAGTCACACCCTCATGTAGCCACGCTAATTAGCCTCACCATAGCAACTGTATCTTAGTGATAACGAACCTCTTATTGAGAACTCCTACAAATTTACAGTTCTCGTGTTTCTTTTTTAGCTCCGTTCTTTCATCCCGACGTTGTAGGAGTTGATATCCGCTGTTCTTGAAAACCCAGCTTCCCTCTGGGTGATGTGGGAGAAAATTGTTTTGTGTTGTCCTATCCTGTTGCTTGACAAAGAACGAGCTTCGTGAAGAAGACTCTTGGAACAGTTTTAAAAATGATTCTTTTGTGCATGCATGTTTACAAATTAACCACCGTAATACACGCAGTGTTTTTGTTTAATTCTCAATTTAGGTATTCAGAAACATGCAGCTCTATAATCCTTCCTCTGATTATGTGTAATTCCCAACTCAACTATTTAGGCTTATTTCTCCTGAAATGTGTTGTATTGAAATCTCTGAAGTGCCAGTGCACAATGCAAAAGAGGCTTGAATGGAGTTATTACTTCGTCCACATCGTGAGTAGTTTGTCTCACGGCCGTACCCTTGACTGCTCTGCATCTAACAGTCCCAACACGGAAAATTCAATGCCTGTTATCTGCTCCCAATTTACTGCAGCCTAAGGGATAATTTAGGCAGTGCACATGGAGGGTTTTTAAACCATTTTAAAAAATGATGTCACTTTTAGTTTACTCACCAGAGACAACACTAAAGTGGCTCTTAAACTGTCAGGCATCCCATGATGCTCTGTTTTTCACAATGATAAGTAACTGTACTTTGAGTGTAACAAATGTTTGTAAAGAAAATGGCTTTTTTGACCTGTGGAGCTGAAAATCTGGAACAAATATTGTATGCTAATGTCATTAACTTTCAGATCTGTGAATGAAAATAATTTTAATGTGAAGTGTGCTTGTAAACAAGTTTGTTTTGGCTTCTAAATGGAATACTAATTTACAGCTCACTGAACACTGCAGAGTATATACTGTATGCTGTATGTGTACATTTTTTTTTTATATAGAAAAATGCAGTATGCTCTCTTGTGTACTGGAGTGTTTGGAATGTTACTTTGGAAGTGTAATGGGTTACAGATTATAAGTTCTAAAATACAATAAGTAGTGTAACTATTTCAGTTATTTTATTAATGTAACAGATTATGTTTGATTACTTTTTGATTACTTTTCTAAATTTAAATTTCTAGATTTTTTCCTAAACTATTAATCATTTTGAAACAATGTGAAAATGTGCAGACACAAATATAGTGTCAGACCCAAGGAAGAAGGGTCTTATCTAGTGAAACGATTGGTTATTTTCTTTAAAAAAATACTTTTTAATCTCAAACGCTGGTCTTGTCCTGCTCTGCCTGAACTCTGTGTATTCCGGTGCAAGACAGTTTGGGTATGTTGAAAAACTCCAGTCGTATTTTCTCCCTCAACTTCAAAAAACCATATCAAAATCATCCTACATTGCTGCAGAAGTACCAACCCAGTCTTTGCAAAGTGAACATGCAAAGAAGATCAAACACCCTTAACAAAAAAGGTAAAACAGCGATATAGGATGATTTTGAAGTTGAGGGAGAACATGAGATGGGAGTTGAGAGACATACCCTATTATGAACCAGAAATAACAGTTCAGGCACAGCAAGACAAGCATGTATTATTTTTATGAAAATAACCAATCATTTCATTAGATAAGACCCTTCTTCCTCAGCTGGGATCGTTTACAACCGCATTTGGGATCGTTTGAAGCCGCATTTAAACTGCATTTTGGAAGTTCAAACTCGGGGCATCATAGAAGTCCATTATATGGAGAAAAATGCTGAAATGTTTTCCTCAAAAAAGAAAAAGAAAGACATGAACATCTTGGTTGACAAGGGGGTGAGTCCATTATCTGTACATTTTTGTTCTGGAAGTGGACTTCTCCTTTAGGTTGCACCCTTTTACCCCCTCATTGCTGTGTGTTGTTTGTTTGTAACATCAATTTCTAGTCATCCAAGTTTTGCCCTACCTGTGTTTTCGACCCTGAACTGTTTCATGATTGTAACTGAAATGATTGACTTTTTATCTCATATTTCAGATTATATATATAATTTTTTTCTCACAATTGCAAGTTACAGCGTATCTCAAAGTTCGTAGTTTATATTCAGAATTCTGAATTTTGAGAAAAATGTCTGAATTGCAAGACATAAAGTCAAAATTGAGAGTTGCAAAAGTTGCAATTAAAGGGTTCACTAGTTCACTAAAAAGTGAAAATTCTGTCATTAATTACTCATGTTGTTCCAAACCCATGAGAACGTTTGTTCATAGTCAGAACACAAATTAAGATATTAAGAGCTTTCTGACTAGGCTATCACTAACAATTCTATTAGTAATTGAGTAATCTGTCAATTATTCTAATGTTTCTTTGAGTAATCAGATAATTATAATTATTATTTTTTTGTAGTAATAAAAATAGACCTAAGTGAACAATAGCCTTTAAAATGACTTAAAATGTATATATAATAGCAATGAGGCAATAATTATTAGTTATATTATTAGAGATAATGTACATAATGCCAATGCCTGCAGAGGGCGCCAACGGCCTGGCAATTGTTTTTACACATTATTGTGTATTTTAATCCTCGTTTAATATTGACTCATTTAATTCAAATGTCCACTTAATCTTTAATATTTGGCCATTTCTTTATTATAGAAAAGCTACAGCCACTGTAATTTCTTGAATATGCTCTATTTCTGTAAACTCAATGTGAGGGTTTAAACTTTTACAGGGCTCGAAATTAACTTTTTTTTTACTTGGTAGCACTGGTGCTGCCAAATTCAATATGTTAGGACCAGTTAGCACCAATAAAATTTAGGAGCACCCAATGAATATTGAGGAGCATCACAACTGCCAACTGAGAGGAACGACCCGCAGCATCCTAATGATTAATAGCTTCACCAGTGGAACCTGATCCTGAATTCTTTACCACACACTTCTTTTTAGTAATGCACTGATCTTGATTCTTCATGACCGATTCTGATTGCCGATGCTGTACAAACAAATGGGCTATTTTAATAATTAATTATTGCCTTAAGAAATGGACAAGAAAGAATGAAAATATGAGTACATGAACAAGATGTTTATTATCTCTATTACAGGTCTGTAGCCGTTAAAAATTAGAAACAACCACTGCATTTTTAAACTTAATCCTCATAAAGATGCTGCATGCATGAGCCATTTCTGATTTAAATTAATTATGATTTCAATATCTGAAGCAAAAACAGAATGATCTGACAGACTTTAGCTTTGTGAAATTATGCTACATAAAACACCTGGGCCAAACCACACGTGAAAGATGACTTACTCCAGTAATCAGGCGCTGTTTGACAGGCTTTTTATTTATATATTTATTTATTTTTTTGAGTGCGTACGCTTGAAATGTAAGCGCATGTCAGAACAGCACGCGAATGAAATTTTTAGAGATTTAAAGATTTAAAGCACATGCAAATAATGTACATTTGTGATTGCAAATAAGTGCAGTGTTTAGTGAGTGGAATTCTGCTGCTGATTAAACATTTGGTGTGAATGTGTGTCGCGTGAGACGGAGGCGCCAGAACTGCAACTGATAGACTGATTGTGCGCTGTAGCACAATAGGCGTACTTTATTTCTTCAATAATAGCAGATTGTAGGGATATTTTAATCGTCAAGAATCAAAAATGTTCATATCACATACCCCTAATTGCAATTCAGTGCAAATCTGGAACAGAGATTGGTTGAAAAAAAACGTTTGGAGCAAAAACCGCCCGGTTCCGAGTTCCAACGGAGCGCAGTGTGAGTGATTGACAGCTAATATCTAAAATCTGCATTAAAGCTAAGAATGTAAAGATGAAGTTTAATTGGTTATGTAAGCTAATGTTGGATAGAACGGCTCACTGTATCAGCTCACAGCAGTCATATACTGTGCAGTACTTAGTGAAAGTTTTGTAAAGAAATGAAAACAAGTCGCACCACAACAATTACTCGCACTCGCACAAATGCTCCTAAATATATTTTGAGGTCGCGCAGATTAAATTCCGGGAGCATATGCGACCAAAACGGTCGCAATTTCGAGCCCTGTTTTATTTTGAAAGCATGATGAACAGTTAGCATATTGAAAATGATATTGATGTATTCTTCTGTGTTTGCATAGGTTTATAAATGATTTACCTTACAAATCTGATGAAATACTCACAACAACATGCAGAGATGGAGTTTGAGACGCTCCACACATATAAATGATAACAGTTTGTGTAGCAGCATTTGTTGTGAACAGAGCCTCTGACACACACATACATAACCTACACACATGTAAATAAAGCGCATATATATAAACATGCATTGCATATATTTAATTGAATCATAGTGTTTGTGAATTTTTAGTAGCAGTATGCTTTGATTATGATTTTTAAATGGGTTTAATATGTGGAATGCACCACTTTTGGTATTTTGCCAATTACTCGACATGGGCAAAATGCAATCAAGGATTTTTTTAAATCGAATACTTGGATAGAATCGAGGAATCGTTGCTGGCCTATTTCTGACCCTGCATAGACAGCAACAAAACTACCATGTTCAAGGCCCAAAAAGGTAATAGGGATATCATTAAAATATTTTTTGTGTGCAAATAAAACAAAAATAATGACTTCATTTGATGATTTCTTGTCTTCCATTTCATTCTTAGATGCGTGTTCACGAGCGTACCAAGTCGGTGAGTAATTAATGACAGAATTTTTGTTTCTGGGTGAAATATCTCTTTAAGTGGTGGGAAGAGAAAATTCTCTTGCTTTTTTAAATTTTGTTTTGTAGCGTTTTTCTTTTATTTACCCTTTCATTTCACTCTGTCTATTTCAACACCTTAAGCTTTGGTGATATTGTAGATGCCAACAAAGAATTTTGTCTCTGACTAGACTGCAGAAATGAGAGTAGCATGTTAGTATGCTATTCCGAACATAGATTTTGTTGCAGGTTATTATGTTAGAAAGACCAGGGGTGTCAAGGTTTGGCTGGTTATCGTCAAAGCAGGTCTATAATGCCTGAAGAAAACCATCGGTATACCCATTCAACTGCCACAGCCTATAATATTATACCTATAATAATGACATATGTGCGATTATGTATGTTGCTTGCAAAACAATTTATTTTGGCATAACACAGGGCTACCTTTGAATGGTCGCCAGTGGAGAAGCAGCCTTTATTCGTTTGCAGAATGGTGCAGTTACTGCATCTACCAGCAGAGCCTGATTGCTTATGCTAGCCAGCCAAAACTTGACCTTCTAGTAGCTGCCAATACTGTCTGATACACCAATGAGAGAGATTTTCTAATTATTGCAATCAGCGACTGGCAGCTGCATCGGTGTGGAGGCAAGGCTTTAAAAAGCCACTTGGAGATTCAGATTAGAGAGTGGGAATGCAACATGAAGGCAGGAGAATTTGAGTAGCTAGTGTTCTGATTGTTGCATCGTCCTTGATTTTTCTTTATTTATCATGTTTTATAATTGCTGTTCTTCCTTTTTGTTCGCATACTACTGCTGCTGCACATGATGTGATGACATGTGTTTTGAGCTTTATGTAGCTCTGTAGTAGTGGGTGTTGTGCTACTGTGACAGCTTAAAGACAAAGCTGGACTTATTTTAATGAGCTTTTATTTTCTCACTTTTTTGTTCTTTTGTTGTGAACCACCACAGTGCCTGTGCAGGTCATAATAAATGGCTGTTGATGGTAAAACATGTTGAACTTTAGTAACACAAAAGCTTCAGATTGGTTTTTGCCCTTTAAACTTTGAAAAAATGTGTTTTTATGCCTAGAAGTTTAAGTATTGGCTATTAGCATGTCTTCCAAGAAACCTATGACAAAACAAGCTTATATTTTCCAATCTCAGACATTAGCCACATCACATCTGTCCAATATACCTTTATAATGGACACGCCGCTTTTATCGAATTCTTATTTAATGTGTCAGACAGGTCCATGTATTACTTCCTGTAGTCATTTGCAGTGGCTCTTTGTCCTATTTTACATGGACATTTACCAATTTTGAGTTTTGATTTTGAGGGATGTGTTAAGACAAGCTTTTATCGCTGCTCTGTGGTTATTAAATCTAACAAACACTGTATTCCGATTATTTGACCATAAACCCTTGAAGCCAAAATCACATCATTTGGGCATTACATACTCTTCATCTATTGTTGTCTAAATTTAACAGATTGGAAAAGCTGTTGCAATCTGTGGATCCATTAGCGGCGTAATCAAAATTTCAGAGTCATGAAATGCAGTTTAAGGATGTGTGAATGACAGCTAACACACTATTCGTACTATTCGATGTTTAAAACGCCTATGTTTTTCTTGTCACCAGCGAAAAATGAATGGTTCTGTTTTTGTCCAACCAGGTGTGAAATTACTGTTGTATTTGGCAGTGGTGTATGTGGGTTAATTTACTCTCTGTAGCTTTCCGACTCCCATAGGTCTCTCTTACATGTGTTCAGCTGTGGAATAGGCTGACAGTGGTAAAGTTGCAACTTTAATAGCCTTATTGAAAGCGAGGGATGTTGTCTGCGGCGGGCCGAGGGTGCATCGGCACAAAGGGAACGGAAAGCTTTCGGTGATGAATGCGTTCATTGGGTTCCAGCGTTACAGCATGGACATGCTGGCTCTGACATGAAAAGACTAAAAATGCCATATCGAACCATTTCTTACAGAGTGCGAGTAATCTTTTCCTTAAAGCTAGCTAGTCATTTAACATCCCGGTACAGTGCACCTCTTCTTGGAAGTAATCTCTCTCGGCCGCTCTCCGCACCCGAGACAATTTCAAGTGTTTGTTGCGAAGCCTTCGGTGCTGGCTTTGTGATGCGCCGTTGAGTTCTGGATCCCTTTTCATCTATAAATCATTTAGTCATCTGCGGGTTGCAGACTTTTGCAAACACCAGGCTAGCATGCAAAGAAAGCAATCAGCTCTAACAGGCATGTTGCCATGGCTGTCTGTGATAATTGTTTTATGAAATGTGACGCTCCCCTTCTTTCTGACAGTCTCCTAAATGCCATCAGAAGAACGAGATGTGGAGGTTGCCCAGGTACCTGGAGCTCTACCAAACACTTTGACCACCCTCTGCAGTCGTAAAGAGAGAGAGATATGGAAGCTCTTTCTTAAGGGATAAATATTTAGCTAGTTAGCATCCTTAACTGTGCTGCAGAGCTTTAAATGATGATTATTTTGGCAACTGAGTAATCAGTCGGTTATTCTGATGAGTAACCGGCATAATACCGGAAGTGCCACATTCCATGGACGAGAATTAATGAAATGCATTATTAGACCATTTACCAAGGCTGCATGATATAATAAACCCATTAAAAAATTATAAGCACAGTGCTATTGCGAGTTCATGAACACTACGATTCAAATAAATAAATACGTGCAATGCAGATTTAATATATGCGCTTTATTTATATGCCTGCAGGTTACGTGCATTACGTGCAGCAGCATGTAAATGTTGCTTCACACAAACAGTTATTATTTATATGTATGGAGCGTCTCAAACGCCATCTCTGCACATTGCTGTGAGTTCGGGTTTATTGTAACGTTCATCTGAAGAATACATCATGATGATTTTTCCAAAGCTGATAGAAGGCAAGCCTACAACCTTTAGCCAATAAAGCATGACGGCTAATGCTAACGCTTCCTGTTTGGGAAAGGAGACCAGAGGCTGTTTTTTTTAATGGATGTCAATGGAGGAGAGGCTCCACCTCACTGAGTAAACAGCTTTTTAGAGGAAACAGCTTATCATTTAATGAATCGACAGGCTAATCTTGAACATGTTTTACACTAAACAATACTTTTGGGTTGAACTATTTTTAGAGTTTACACCTAAAAAAAAAAAAAAAGGCACTGAGTTTTTGCGACGGGTGGGATTCAACTTCTGCCACTTCATTTTCATTCCTACAGTATCTGTAAACAATGAATTCACAACTGTGATTGACTGAAACGCTGAAGTCAAGGCTGTAATCTAATTGGTTATAAAGGCTCATGTGGTCTAAGTTGACCGCTATGCTTTCTCCAGTAGTAAGTAATACAGACCCTCTTATCTCCCAATGGTAAGAAAATATCTGATCTTTCTCAATATGCTAACTGTTCATCATGATTTCAAAATAAAAGCTTAAACCTCCAAAATAAATGTTCACACGTTTTGGTTTCCACATATTCAATAAATTACGATGGCTGCAGCATTTCTGTTGTAAAGAAATAGCCAAATATTAACAATTAAGTGGACATTTGAATTAAATGTTGTTTAATTAGATCGCACAGTGAAGTGTAAAACAATCGTCAGGCCATTGGTTCCCTCTGCAGACATTTGTTATAATGCATATTGTACATTAGCTCTATTGTTTATGTATTTTAAAAATTTTGTTTTGTTCAACAAAACCATTATGATTACTTGCTTTTGATACTTTATTTGAACTAATTATTATTACCTCATTGTTATTATATGTATTTTTAAGTCATTTTAAAAGCTATTGTTCGGAAACTGACAACCCGCCGACAGACAAGACAGCAGGTTACTGCTGGTATGAAACAAGGGATCATCTCTCAAATTGTCTTTTATTTTTTTTTGTATGAAATTCAAACAGTAAATAGCATTTTGTGGCTCTTTTGTGGCTCAGTTCAAGTGACGTGAGCTGATCGTCTTTTCATATTTACTTAAATATTACTGACAGCCCTAGTGTTCTGGAAGATAATTTGAACCCAACAAGCTTTTCTCTGTTTTAGAATGGGTCGTGTGATACTAAAATTAGAGTAATGGATGCTGAAAATTCAACTTTGCCATCACTGATATAAATTACATTTTAAAATATATTATAAAAGAAAACAATTATTTTAAATTATTTAAAAATAATTAAAAATATATATATATTTAATAGTTTAATAGTATATTATAATAGAAAACTGTTTATACAGTGCGTGTGTGTGTGTGTGTGTGTGTATGTATATATATATATATATATATATTGCCCAGTTTAAAAAAAAGATGTTTTTCATATATTATTTTAAGTTTGTATGTTCAAATTAGTTTTGAATTAGGTTTTGCTAGTTTTCACAGTTTCAATTTGGCTTTTTAGTTTTAGTACTTTAGAGCTGCCACTGTCTTTGAAAGTTTATCATGATTAATTTCTCAGGACAGTTTAGTGTTCTTGCTGGTGACATTTTCGTGTTTAATGCAGATGCGTCGTGATGGTTTTATAATATACCATATATCAAAAACCACAACTAAAATGAATTTGTGACCATGAATATGAATGCTAACAGATAGCCTTCTCCACGTATTATAGACCCACTTGGTCTTTCCAGTCAAACACTCACACATACATGCAGGGCACGTCCTGCACAGTGCAGTTACGCAATAAATCAAAATCTGCAGTAGGTTCAAAACCACATCCACCCATATCCTCAAATACTACATCGGATAAAGGAGGTCCTGTTTCAGATCAGTAGCGTGGTATTTGTTTTCTTCCTGAATGCTGCCTTTGTGGTGCTTCTATTATGAATGCTTGACTGCACAAAATACTCAGCATACTGTAAATGCCTCCAATATCAGTCTGTGTGGATTGTGTATTGAGATTTCCATTCGGTTGCGTGTTCCTACAGGCGGTATCCCCCGGGAGAGCAAGTCGATTGCAGGGGGTCCCCGGGGCATGAGCTCCAAGCCTCCGGCGCAAGAACAGATTAAGTCCAAGATGGAATTTCTGATTTGTTTACTCTGTCTTTTTTTCTGTTCCGCAAGTGCAAAAGTCCTTACTGCTGTTCCAGTCCTCAGCATCGCTCCAGGGCATTTAATGCTGCAAAGTGCATTTCAGAACTTTTTATTGGGCATCATTTTCGTTTGTGTTTCATTTTTAGCAGGGAAAGAGCATGTTGGCAAATGTTGCTGATAAACATTGGAGCATCTGCTCTTCTAATACATAACTGAAAATTCATTCACAGATGAGCTAAAAGGTTTTTTTTTTTCCATAGATTAAAAAACATGAGAAGCTATTTATATTTAACTAATATTTTAATCTGCAGGGTAAACCAGCTAAAATTCCAATAAACAACTCGGGAGTATTTTCTCTGTTCCATACTCTAGTGAGCTGCCAGTCTAGGCTGTGCTTTGAGGCATCAGAAGCACATTTCTGACACCAGGTAAGGAACTTTAATTACCTTATTTTGACCAATTTCAAAGGCAGTAACACATTCAGACTTTATTAAGAAAGCAGTCCCTTAATGCACTGTGACAAACTGAATGAAAACGCTCATCCAAGATGGTGAATGATACCGTATGTTTAAGAATTCATACAGTGTGGTTAAGTATTATATAAAAATCAAATTATAAAACTTTTTTTTATCCAGTAGGGCTATTTGTGTGTGCCTATTTAAGTATTGTTTTGTTAGCTTAGTGATGAGCTAACACCACAGCAGTTTCACCGAAAATTATAATGTTAATGTTTATAGTAATAACTTAATAAATGCATGCCTCATAGTAGCATTTAGGAGATCTGGGTGACAGTGGTTTAGCGACGATACAAGCAGTCAAGCAGCTGAGATATGCTATGTTATATACCTACGCAAATATACAGTATGCATGCAAATGAAGTTGTACATACTGTATATTCAACTTGATATAAAGAGCTGGGTGATAAATAATATAGTAGATACATTTGCAGCTAAATAAGTCTAACTGTTAGGATTTGCTAAATAGGGGACATTGCGGTAAGTTGAGCCATCTCACGTAACTTGGCAACTGTACACTTTTACACTTCTGTCATATGACCATGTATTTTGGAACCACCCATCATTTCTGCCAGACTTGTCAAAGTGACTTTTTTCATAACGGAGTTAATGGCTGTTACATCAAAGCAATTTTATCCAGGTCTAAAAATATTTCTCATGTTTAAAACCATGAAAATTATTTAGCTGAATATTAGCTTGAATTGGTAAGTGAACTATTTATTTTTTTTTTTTTAAAAATGGCAGCAATGGGGCAAAGTGAGCTGAATGCTGTGGGGTAAAATGGGCCAGTGTTTTAACTTTAAGTTAAATCTCTGAAGTATAATCTGAAATTTATATATGTACTATTTGTAGTTTATTTGATAAGCTCAGTGTAAGTGCACCAAATCTTTCTTTGATAAGAACCAGAAGATGCTTTTCCTCACATTATAAACACACATATCTTTCCACCTGTAGTCCTTACTGGCCTGTTCAACATTGCAGTAAAGCTACCATGCCAACAATCTTTTGACTGAAATGTTTATTAGTTTCAGTGACATTTATTCTTTCATTCTAATTCAGTTTTTTTTTAAAGTGGTGCTATTATGCTTTTTCACTTTTTGAACTTTTGTCAGTGTGTGGTGTGTATTTTTGGGCATAAAAAAGAGTTACAAATCTCAAAGTTCACTCCAAAAGGAGATATTTCGTTTTTAAAAAATCCCTTTTCAAGAACTACAACGAATGGCTCCTTTGGACTACAATGTTGTTTTCCGCATGCAATGATGTCCATTAACACGGTCCATTAGAATATCATTAAATTAAATCCCGCCTACGGAAATTCGAATTGTTGGAGGGAGGGTAGGGACGAGGTGGGGGATTAGCTTAACTTTAGCGATGCAACGTGGAGAACCTCTTCAACGAGCCGCAGTGCTGCGGGTGTAAACACAAGCATTGACTAGAGTGGCCGTTTCAGAGCAGTAATGCGCCGCAGGCGTGTGCAGTACAGGGAGTCGAAACACATGCCGAAGCCGTGATCTACTCCGGTTGCCGCGTCAGAGCCTCAACGCACCGCAGACGTGTGCAGTGTGTGGTAAGAGATTTGTTCATCATACAGTGTAGATAGCTTCACTTATAACGCGAGTGTTTTTTAAAATGCATAAACTTGCACTAGAATAGGCTAGGCTAATCGGTAATGATGTTTTTCGATAATGTTAGGCTGCTTTTAGCCTTATGCTGGAGCTGGTTTTGGGCAATGAAACTAAGTATGTAAATAATTAAATACATCAGCATGATAATATCATGTATTGGCAGTCTCACAGGCTGAGGATAGGACCCGACACTACTGTAGCGTATTTACTCACGTCCACGCATCCTAGGTATATATAACATCCTTCTTTCAGACGAATGCAGTTGGAGTTATATAAAAAATTATCCTGGCACTCACAAGCTGGCATAAACAGGTGTTTCTCCTCATCAGTCCGAAACAAGTCCAATAATATGCATCCATCCATAATAAAAAGTGCCTCACATGGCTCCGGTTAATAAAGGCCTCCTGTAGCGAATCGATGCGTTTTTGTAAGAAAAATATCCATATTTAAAATGTAAGAATTACTTTAATCTAGCCTGCGCTAACAGTTGTACACGGAACTTGCTTCTTTGACAAGGGCTGTAGCAGTACTGAAACACCATCTAAGCTGTTCGCCAATCGCAACGCAGTGGGACAGCTAACCAATCACAGCACATTTCATTTTTAGGAAGGCAGGCCTGATTAACCGGTGAACGGAGCCATGAAGCCTTCTAACTTTCGTTTGAGTGCTTTTGTGTTCTGGTCTCCATAGAAATCCACGTTAAAACGGGGTAAAAAAAAAAAAGATTGACTGAATTGAAGCTTTTTCAGTATGACTAAATATAAAAAAGTAATGTAAATCTAAAAATTATTGGCTTGGAAAATACAATAATTTGACCAGAAACAAATTAATGTCACAGAAAAATTTTACTTTATTTGTGTGTACTGTAAAGTGCTCCAAATATTTATGAGGTTCTGTTTCAATTAGTATGTAGCAGACAGCAAAGCAGTTCACTATTTTTTGAAATGGAGCCACTGTTGGTTTGTGAGCCTCAAAACCAGACACGTTAGCGCATTACTTTGCATTATGGGAAGTCTTAAGGGCGTCAGTTTGTGTGTGAGACAGACAGAGTGAGAGGGTAGGATATGAATATATAATAAAATTTAAAAGTACCTGCCGGGTAAGATGTGTTTAACGCTGTACAGTCCTTTAAAATGAATGGAACAGCCAAACGTAAATTCTGACAGCATTGATTTGTGCCTCTAGCCCTCAACTAGGAGAGACAATGCGCAAATGGTAATGTTCCTCCAGCACAGACGCCAGACTGAGAGGTAGGCTTGTTTAATAGAGACACGTGCAGTCGTGCCGCGCTCAGACCTTTTAAGGTTGACAGGCAATGGCTATCGTGAGGGCTTAGAGCAGCGATACGTAATCATCTGCTGGATGAACGTTCAGATTAAAGCACTCTGTAATTCTGTATTGGGCCAGTGTTACAATGTGATAAAGAGGATTTTGGCAGCAAATGCTTCATTAGAAATAGTTGTAATAAATGAAGCGTCTGTCTGCTCCCCCCCACCCCCCTTCTCTTTTAGCGTCTTGTGAGCACGGCGGGTGCCCTCGACTCAAGCATTCGATTATTTTCCCGGCTCAAATTGACAGTCAGCAGGTGACAACCAATATGAAACTAACCCACTGTGTCATGCAGTTTCAGATTGTTAGGTGGGGCTTTAATGCTCGAGAGGGTTTGGCCACAATCTAGTCCTGTGGCGCTGACGAAATTAAGGGATTGTTTATTTGATACATTTAATCTCTGTATTGCGTGCATTGAGCAATTTGTCGTAGAGCAGAAATAGAGCCGGGTGGCCATGGAAACATGGAGGTTCTGTGCCAGAATTACAATTCTGTCAGAGTGTGTGTCGAGTACATGTGTAGCACTGCTAAAAAGGCTGCCAGTATGTTTCTTTTAATGAAAATGGGCATGCATTTTTAGTCATCGTGCCATGATATCCTAATTTTAGTGGTCGTGTACTCGTAAATGAACTAGGGAGGCAGTTTCTGTCTAAAAGAAAATGAATGGAGCATGTTTTATTTCCTCAATATAGCTGGCGTCCTTGCACTGAATGCGTGTGGTCAGCTGAATTGCAAATGAGTTGGAATAAAATCACAGAGGAGGTGAAGGTCTCAGGCTATATAACCAAAATGAGTCATAAAGGCAGAAGTATCCCGGCAGCTTAGCCGGGAGTGATGTTGATGTGGTCAGAACTCGCAGGTTAATAGGATGGGACTGTGCACTAGATTAGGACCATTTTCCTTTTAACTGCAATTGTCTCTGCGCCTCTTCCCGAAATAAATCACATCAGTTGAAATGCATCATTGTGGAAGGAAACCATGACTAAGGGAGAGGAAAAGAGGGGGAAAAAAAAACAAGCAAGTAGAGACCTCTGCAGAATGCAATTTTATGAGCGCTCTGCCACGTTCTATTGCTTTGTCACATTACAACTAAACTGATTTGACTGATTTGGCTGAATCAGGATGCAATCAGCACAGCAGGTAGAGAGCGGAGGCCTCACCGGCCCGGCCTGCCACGGAAAACCCAAGTGAACCGGCGGCCAAGCGTCGTCACGTATGGAATTGGCACGGAGACCTCGGGTTTCTCGCTACACATCCATCATCATGAAATCGCTCCGGTTTGGTGCTCCAGGGTCACATGTGCCTTTTCTAGTGCACGACGCGTGCTGTGACATATTGACTGTGACATTGCAACCTTTGTGCAGAAATTTCCAGATAAACTTTTAGGGGAGAGGAAGGTCTGGAGGGGTGGATGGGAAAAGGTAATCTGGTTAGATGTCGGACAGAAAACAGGAAGCGTCAGCTTTGATTCTTCTTCATTTTGGGTGGTGATGGTTGTGGTGCTGAAAACACTATTACACACTGAAGCACAATACACTTGTCAGTCCTGGTTGATAAATGCAGTTCTGTTGTTCATACACACAGTTCTGTTACGAACAAAAGCAACAACTATATTATATAACCGAAGACTCTCAGGACTTAGAAAACTTAGAAATTTTCAGGACTTAAGAGTGAGTTTGGTTAGCCTCTGCTGTCGGAGTGAAGCCAAACTAGACAAGAAGTTGTCTGTCATAACAAACAGTGGAATTTTATTTTATTTTATTTTATTTTTTTTATTTTATTTTATCTTATCTTATTTTATTTTTTAAAAATAATGCTATTTAAAGGATAGTTCACCCCAGAAAATAAAAGTTCTCTCATGAATTACTCACTGGTTCCATGTTGTTCCATACCTGTAATACCTTTGTTCGTCTTCGGAACACAAGTTAAGATATTTTTGTTGAAATCTGAGAGCTTTCTGACCCTGCATAGACAGCAATGCAACTGACACATTCAAGGCCCAGAAAAGCAAAAGTAGTTTAAAAGAGGTCATCGGATGCTAAGTGCACTTTTTCATGTTGTTTGAACATTAATGTGTGTTGGCAGTGTATGTACAAATCTACCCTATAATGATAAAAATCCATGTTGTTTTTTAATTAGTCTGTAAAAATAATATCTCCTTTTTCAATTCGAGCCGTTCTCAGATGCCTGTTGGTGTGCCGTCACACCGACAAATGCCACTCCCACGATAGTTAATTGACATGTGCTCTTACCTCAGACCAGCTGTCACAGTCCAGTAACTTTCCTTGTTTCGATGCGGAAGCAGGGATGTAAGTTAGACAAGAATATCTCCGATTGAGTGATTGAAGTGTTGTGTTGCTGGATGTAATAATGAACATAGTGGTTGTCATTTGAGCCGCTGAAGATGCAGTAGATTACATTTGTTTGTGAAGGGAATGCGCCTCCCGATCTACATATATCCATCTATGTTCGCGCGGATCATTCGTGATCCAGCTTCACTTACAGCAGAAGTGTGTATAAGCGTTTTTATGAATCTTTGCGATCACCTTTCCTTATAACGTGGTAGTTAGGATGTTTAACGGCTAAACGTGGCTAAACGCGGCTAAAGTAAACAGGCTCGTCACTCCACAGAGAGAAGAGAGGGGCGGGGTAAGCAGAGCTCAAAGGAACAACCCCTTAGAATGAGATAATTTTTGCAGAGCTCATTTTGACAAGGTAAAAAGGGTGTTGTTTTACAAAACCATTGAGAATTTTTATTGAAAGTATATTAGAGACTTTTCATTAAGACCCTAAAGAATCATATCAACTTGTGGAAAATGGGCATCCGTTGACCCCAAGCTACAAGAATACTTGTTCATATAATTATATAAAAAATTATAAAAGAAAGCTGTCTGATTTCATCAAAAATATCTTAATTTGTGTTCCGAAGAAGAGCGAAGACCTTACGGGTTTGGAACGACATGAGGGTGAGTAATTAATAACAGAATTTTCATTTCCCTCTAAAGCTGCTGTTGATTAATATAGATCCACACTAGACAACTAGTTAAAGTCATGTTAAGTCATGCAGTGCCATCATAAAGAACATTTAACAGATGAACTTGCATCTCAATTGGACTAGTTAATTAAAAATTGTTGCGTCAAACAGGGTTGCCACGTCTTTGTATCAAAACTAGTGCAATAGACAAGCAAAAAAAAGCACTAAAGTATTCTAATGACAATATTCAAACCCAAAAAATGCATTTCCCATACCTAAAATACATATTTTATAGTCCCTGTTATGCAAACTGAAAATACTTTTCATAGTGGTCAAAAACACACATCATGGGCTCCCTACAGACACAAAATGTAATATCTAGCACAGTTTTTATGTTATTTGTTTTATTTAGAATATTCAGTACAAGCATTTGAGTCAAATATAATTTGTGCAATATGTCAAACCTTTAACCTGCGGGAACAGTTTAAAAGTAGCCCAATTCCACAGGAATAATGCAGACTTGGCAACCCTGGTGCCAAATGTGATAAGATTTTTCAGTGTTACAGAAATCGTCAGTGCTACAGAAATCTTTGATATTTAATGAACTGCTATTTAGCCACTCATTTTGGTTAAGTGTGTTATACATTGTGGTTGTGAGAGGGTCATTTCACGAAATCTGTGCCTTTTGCATCGCTAAGAAATAATCAAACATAGATTTATTATAACAACAAATAAATGTGCAGTGGGGGGCATCAGGCATCAGGCAATGTCAATCCTGTTACCATTTTTAAAATGTCAATTTGAACTATTATTTCTTACATTTAATAAAATCACTATCTACAAGTAAAATCCCTCCCCTCAAAGTGTACAATATGTGCTGTTTTGAACTTGACTACTAGCTAGCAATTAGCAAATTTGTTTGAAATTGTCAAGTCTGTTGCTGTCAATCTGTTACTTTTGAGTAACAGGTTTTGACGTGTGGGTAACAGGGATGACATTAATTAGGTCTAACCCTGTTTTTAAAGATTGTCTATGTAAAATTCAGACATTATGAAGGTCTCCCTCTGTGTATTAATAAGCTAATGCCTACTGTATGTCATTTAGTGGCATATGAGTTCTAATCAAACTATAGTATCTAGTAACAACTGTGTCAGTAACAGGGTTGACAAAAATACCAAAACATGAGGTAGAAAAATGAATAAAATAATAAATTACATTGTCTGAGATGGCACAATACAATTTTTTTTTTTTCATTTTAAGGTGTCATCATTTTCATGGATATTTAAAAAATATTGATTGAACTTATTTTATTTTTCAATTTTTGGAAGTGGAAAAGGCACGCATTTCATAGAAGGACCTGAGAACAGAAAAAGGGTTTGACTTCAGTTATTAAGGCATTTTTGTAAGTGGTGGCTAATCCAGAAAAAGTTTGAACTTTTCAGTCTCATCCTGAATCACCCACCATTATATGTAGTATTTTTTTTTTAGTGTAACTCCTTTTGATTCTATCTTTTACAAAGTTCCGCCTTCCTCTGAGCGAGAACAGTTGAAGGTTATACTTCCCTTATTACAAATTCTACTGTTGAACAACAATTACAGATTCTGTAACATTGAACTTTTGACCAGACTTCAGTTGCGGATTCATGCTGATAGCTCATGAATTGACGGCCTCCAACTTGTTCTGTCACATGCATTTAATTTACTGGAAAAGATTTCATTTCAGATTGAATGTTCAGGTGAATTTAGTCTCCAGAAGGTCTGTTTTGCCAAGTCCCTTGCGTAAGGCCAAATACAGCAGAAGAGGATTGTGCATGGGAGTTAGATACTTAAAGATCAAGACTCCCGCAAGCACAAGAGGTCCCGCAGGGATTTCTGTTCTTTTGGACAGGTTGCTAACTCCTAGTGCAGATTTGTTCCAATATACAGAGAGAACATTGTGTACTCAATAGTGTTATTCCATGGAGATCCCAGACAGCCAATGGGTGGCCTACATGTTCCTGGACGGCAGTGAATGAGAGTGAGTTTGCTGTGGGCACAGAAAGCCAATTCACCCCAGTGGAGTCTAAATGCCTCATCACACTCTTTAATTACACTTTGTGCCATTAGTCTGTTTTTCTATCAAAGAATTAGCCTCTAAGAGAAACACTCAGCACTGTGTAAACACTGAATGATAATGAAGAAAAGCTTTTAATGATGTCGGTCGTGCTTCTGCGGTTTTAACGTTCACATTGCGTACTCAATCTTCCACGGTGCGTTCTTTGTGACTAAGACACGGTGTGTCATTGAAGTCATGTTCTTTTGTTAATGCGTTTTAATAGTAGGTTGCCTGTTGTAACTCTTTCGGGCCCAGTCGGAATCACCTGTTGATGATTGTTGTTTAGGGTTGGAAACAAGAAGTTGACAGGAGGTGATGGAACAGCTGTAGTTTCTCTCTGAAAAATGGTACAAAAGCTGTCACTGTGGCTGTACTCTTTCAAAATGTACTAACATGTACTATTTAGGTACACTTTAGGGATAAATGAGGTGCAAAAGTGTACGTTTTGAAAAAGTACGAATCCAGATGAAAACTTTTATAATTTTTTTCCGAGAGTGCGTAAGGAAACACAGTTATTGTTGGATCTTCCAAAGAATGGTTTACTGGCTTAATTAAGTTGATTTTTTTGCACCCATTCACACCCATGTTTAAAGGTCACAGCATTATGAGATTCTACCTGACATTTTTGTCAAAAATTAGTTATTCATATACTCAATGTTCTTATTCTGTAATAACTAATTTACATTATGTGTGTGGGTGTGTTTTTTTTAAGTTGTGTACATTTTGGGACATTTTTAGAAAACAAATTTTGTCTAAAGTATATGGAATGCAAAAACTTTTAAGCTTAATATCCCAAAACCGAGAACCTTAGAACCTTATAATTCCAAGGTGCCAATATATTATTTACTTTTTTAATGATTTATGATAATCTAATAAAATGACCCTCTTGTTAATTAACGCAATCTAGTGATTTGTATGAAACAAGCCCAAGTCTATAAGAGCTTTTTGATGTGCATCAGTCACTAGAAGAAGAAAAAAGTTAATTAATAAAACACAGCAGTATCCATATACACTACCGTTCAAAAGTTTGGGGTCAGTACATTTTTATTGTTTCTTTTTTGTTTTTTTTTGTTTTTTTTTAAGAAGTTAATACTTTTATTCACCAAGGATGTATTAAGTTAATAATTAAAAGTTTATTAAAAGTTAATAATAAATAATTTACATTGTTATAAAATATTTATATTTTGAATAAACACTGTACTTTTTAAACTTGTTATTCATGAAAGAATCCTGAAAAAAAAAATCACAGGTTCCAAAAAATATTTGGCAGCACAACTGTTGATATTATCAACACTGATCATTCTAATAATAAATCCGCATATTAGAATGATTTCTGAAGGATCATGTGACACTTAAGACTGGAGTAACAGCTGATAAAAATTCAGCTTTTCATCACAGGAATAAATTCTATTTTAAAGTATGTTAAAATAAAAACATTATTTTATATTGTAAAAACATTTTGCAATATTACTGTTTTTTTTCTATATTTTTAATCAAATAAATGCAGCCTTGATGAGCATAAGAGACTTCTTTAAAGACTATTACAAGTCTTACTGACCCCAAACTTTTGAACAGTAGTGTACATTATCATTCAGTAAGATGTTTTACGCCTGCATTTATTGAATCAAAAATACAGTAAACAGTAATATTTTGAAATATTATATTTTATATTTTAGTGTATTTTAAAATTCTGTGATGGAAAACTTAAGTTTCAGCATCATTACACAAGTCATTGTAATATTCCGATTTGCCATTCTGAGTTGGTGCTTTATTATAAATATTTCATTATTAGCAATGTTGAAAACAATTGTACGGCTTAATATTTTGTTTAATACTTAAACCTTAATGTATTTGTTTTCAGGATTCTTTGAAGCATGAAAGTTCAAAAGAACAGCATTTATTTGAAAAAGCAATCTTTTGTAATATTATAAATGTCTTTCCGGTCACTTTTGATCAATTTAATATGTCCTTGGTGAATAAAAGTATCAATTTCTTTCTAAACAACAATAAAATCTTTCTGACCCCAAACACTTGAACGGTAGTGTACAAATAAGTGACATCTCATCTCTGGGTTCCTGAAGGGAAATGGTAGTAATGTCCTTGCCAAGACACCTATTGCTAAAGAAGGGCATCGGTTGAGTTCAATTTGACCTTGTGTGAATTTTGCTCGTGCAGCTCAGGTCATTATCATTGTGCTTGGATTAGAGGGGTTTCAAAGTGTCAGCGCGTTTCATCTATCTCAGTCTCTAGTGCATAAAAAAAAGTGACACGCATTACGCTCTCAACGACTCGCTGTAAAAATCGGTGAGTCCTCAAGGCCCAATTAACTGAAATTCAGAGGAAAAGACTGATTTTAATGATTATGTCTTATTTCAGGTTTCCAAAGGCAGAGCTTCCTTAGTAATTCCCCCTTGCATAACTTTGATGTGCAGTGCTGTAAATTAAATTCCCCCAGGCATGTAATCTAAACTGTTGAATGGTTTTTGTTTTCATGTAGGAACAGGGATGTGAAATTAATGTATTGAAAATACATCTGCGTACTCAATGTTGAATAATTGTTTGGACTTGTGCGTGTCTTTCCTTTGATTGTCCGAGCAGAATAATAATTAGATGTTGTTATTTCCACTGTGAAACTGCAGAGCAATGAGCAAGGCAACAAGCTTGACGTGTTTTCCGCAGAGAATCTAGCATTTCATATATTAATCTCTTAACATTGCTATATCCTCTTGAGACCAGAGAACAGCATCTAAGCGGTTCAATGTCGTGTTTCACACCTAGCGACCCCAATTTGCAATTAAAACAGTGTCCTTGAGCTTCTCTAACCAAAAAAAAGAAACACGTAATTGAACTAGTCAGTGTTGCAATTCTATAGAGTAACGTGTGGATATTTTGATGCTCTCAGGTCAACAGCAGTTCCTTACAACCAAAAAGTCAAGAATCATTTTATGCTGTAATGTAAGTCATTTGAATTCAGCCTTTTTTTCATTCAGTTGTAAGTGCATGTTGTGCTACAAATCAGACATTTGTAACCCATGCTCATTGGAAATACGTGCCTCTACATACATTTCTGCAGCACCGTAATTGTGTGTATGTTTCGCGAGAGTTTTAAAGGAGAAGTCCACTTCCAAAACAAAGATTCACATATAATGTACTCACCCCCTTTGTGATGGCCGAGGCCGCACATAAGTTTATTTATTTTGATTTAAATGGGATAACTGTTTAAGTTGTGATATGTGGGGTTGGTGTATTGTATTGTTTGTATGTTTTGTGTGATTTGTCTAAATATGTATGCTTTGGTTAGGAAGTTAAGTTGTCGTCTTTATGCGCGCTAAAGGAGGGCAGTAGCTCCTAATAATTCTTTCCATACCAGAGTGCACGCTGGTGAATGGAAGGTATAACAACGAGCAAAGACAAAGATTGTTGTTTTGTTTATGATTTGTGTTGGTGTATATTAATACGGGTTTTGATTTGTATTGGTTTTGATTTGTTGTGATGTTAATTTGTTTAATTTAGATAATTAAGTTATGTAAATGTATTTTGTTGGGATGACCCCTCTGTCATTAATGGTATGGTCCTGGGAATATAAGGACCAGGTGTATTCATTTAGGGTGGGTTTTTTTTTTGGGGAAGGGGATCCCAGCCGAAACATCTGTGCCCCAGAAATCCGAAGTTTTTCTTTATTTGTGTTTTTTTTGGTTTTTCTTGTGTTTGGCCATGTGTTTTAATAATAAAATGCGTAACCGTTAAAGAACGTTAGTTGATGCCTCCTGCGTTTATTGGACGAATCCTGACACCCTTGTTATCCAAGATGTTCATGTCTTTCTTTCTTCAGTCGTAAAGAAATTGTTTTTTAAGGAAAACATTTCTGCATTTTTCTCCATATAATGGACTGGTATGGTGCCCCGATTTTGAACTTCCAAAATGCAGTTTAAATGCGGCTTCAAATGATCCCAAATGCAGTTGTAAACGATCCCAGCCGAGGAAGAAGGGTCTTATCTAGCGTAACGATGCATTTGTTGATGCAACGGTGCTATTTTATCTTTCTTATGTGAATTAGGGTGTTTAGTTGAATCATAGTTTCACGGGGTTCGTACAGGAGCTCTTCATCATGCAAAAGCTATGCCGTATAGCGTGAGCTACCGAGCGAACCTACTGAGTTCGAAAACTCATTAATATGAAGATGTATATGTGACGATTTAAAGCCATGATATAATATTTTGTAAGTAATAGTGTGAAAATTAGGTTTTATTAATCAAAACTCTGGGTAAATCATACTTCGTATGAAAAGGAATAAAAGTTGTCTGAGTTTTATTGCCTCTAGTGTTTATTTCAACTGGAAACTGCAGTGATTTGTACATATAGGTACATTTTTTCAGTTTTGCAGAAATGTATATAGAGGCATGGATTTTCAATGAGCCTGTGTTGCATATTTAATATTTCATTTATTCTGTTAAAGAATTAGTTCACTTCCAGAATAATTTCCTGATAATTTACATACTCGCATGTGGTCAAAGATGTTCACGTCTTTCCTTTTTCAGTCGAAAAAAAGAAGTTAAGGTTTTTGAGGAAAACGTTTTAGTATTTTTTTCCATATAGTGGACTTCAATGGGGATCAGCAGGTTGAAGGTCCAAATTGAAGTTTCAGTGCAGCTTCAAAAGGCTCTACATGATCCCAGCTAAAGAATAGGGGTCTTCTCTAGTGTTTTATAACAAAAATAAAAATGTATATACTTTCTAACCACAAATGCTCATCTTGCACTAGCATTACGTAATCATGTTGGAAAGGTCACGTGGCGTAGGCGGAAATACCAACCCAGTGTTTACAAAGCAAACTAGCAAACACAGTCAAACACTCTTTACAAAAAAAAGGTAAAACAACGTCAGATGATTTTGAAGTTTGAGAAGAAAATGAGATGGGAGTTTTATGCCCTACCCTACCTTTTTGAGTTTAAGTACACAGACGAAGAACTAACCGCGCATGACCTTTCCAGCATGATTACATAACGCATGAAGTCGTAGATGAGCAATGCAGAAATGCAAGATGGGCATTTGTGGTTTGAAAAGTACAATCATTTATTTTTTAGAAAATGACTTACGTTTTCGCTAGATCAGACACTTTTTCCTCGGCTGGGATGGTGTAGAGCCCTTTGAAGCTGCATTGGAACTGCACTTTGGACTTCAACCTGTTGTCTCCCACTGAAGTCCACTATATGAAGGAATCCTGAAATATTTTTTTAATAAATACTTTTGCCAGGAATTAATTGAGTTGATCAAAATTGACTGTTAATATTTTTACATTGTTACAAAACATTTCTGTTTCAAACAAATGCTGTTCTTTTGAGTTTTCTATTCATCAAAGAATCCTGGAAAAAAAGAATCTTATTTCCTACAAAAGCAGCACAGTTGTTTTCAACATCGTAATGTTTCTCGAGCAGCAATCAGCATATTAGAATGATTTCTAAAGGATCATGTGACACATGATCACTGAAGACTGCTGAAAACAGGAATAAATTATTTTGAAATGTATTAAATTAAACTAGTTATTTAAAATATTTCAAAACATTACTGTTTTTACTATATTTTTGATTAAATAAATGCAGTCTCGTTGAGCATAAGAGACTCAAAAACATAAAAAAACAACCCCAAACATCGAAGTTCAGCTTCCTGTGAGATGTGATCCATTTAAATTCCAATTCATGAATTGAACCAGGCTTTCCATGCATATGTTTTCAGTCATGTGTTCTTTTTTGCCTTAAGGAACTGACTTCCCAAAGACATTTCACGCTGAGGCTACCGCAAACAACATGCGACAAGAGCGCATAGCACAACTGTGAGAAATGTAATGAAGGCCTCTGGTCCATTTGTCCTTGTGAGCCTGACGTCAATCAAGTGTAAACATCTTGTGTGTTTTACCTGCGGTTGTCTCTGCAGCCCCCCCTCACGTCCAGACACCGTGTGTGTGTGTGTGTGTGGTGCCAGTGGTAATTGGAATGCAGTATGTGACTCTGGGCTACAGAGAGAGCTGTCTGATGAGCCCATTTGTCTCAGAGCGCCATAGCAGCTCCGCTCCTCCCCCCTGCCACTAATTGCAGTGTTCGGCTGCGTGCATTATCTGCAAATGGAGAGCCGGGACGCCACACTTCACTTTCTCTATCACATTGATCCTGTAGTAAGAGACAGCTTCTTTCACACTGACTGTTTGATCAATCTCATATTGTGCTTGTATGGTACATTCAGACACAGAGAACAAAAGGAGGAAGATCAAAAGAGACAAGACAATGCTATAATACCTTTTTTAACGAAGGTATAATTTAAATTTGAAACTGCTTGCACTTGTATTGATGTCACCAACTTTGATGGTATAAAAATGACACCATATAGGTGACTGATATTGAAATGTAAAGAGGTAGTGTAACACTTGGAGAGAGCTATCCGTTAGCATTTCCATTCATCTCTGGCAGTTTGCAACCTGCATGCTGCCATCTTCGCTAATGGGCAGTCAGTTCAGGAGGCCAATCATCTGAGCCATAAATGGCATCACCAAGGGTTCAGGGTTAGGCTGCTTAGCATGGACCCGTTAGCCCCTGCTGGTAGATAACGTTACTAATGATGTCAAGAACATGGACGATTCCAGACCTATCACTATGAACCCTCAGGAGATGTGAAAAACAGCAGACAAGGAAAAATGTTTATATTTAAGAACTATTTATTAATATTTATTGGTGTATATTATTAAAATTGTATTTTGTCAGAATTCACATCTAGTTTTGAGCACTTGGCAGTGGAGACCAATTCTCATTGCAGCAGGTGATGTGCCTAACTTGAAATGCTAACCAGCCAACCTAAGCTAGTCTCAAACTAATACTATTGATTGAGCTCAAGGATTTCATGTAGTACTGACCAGGGTCAGAAATTAACGAGGGCTTGAAAAATGCCCCATAAATTCAAGACAAATAAACACAATTAAACAACGTATTACAGCTATCGTGATTGAATGAAAAGTGTCAATTCGCTAAATGACTTGCTTTTGTGTGCTGTTTTGTTGAGGTTTAAACCTTATAACCAATCAAACGCGTTTCTGTTGAACTAAGGAATACATTGGCCAATCAGAGGCGGTTAGATTAGACGACGCTGAAAACACAGGAGCTGTGTTGAGTGTGCACGCTCGTGAATTGCCTCATCATAAACAACACAGTGCAGTAACAATGTAAATAAAAGCCACAAAACAAAAACGTTTTTATATTGTTTCCTATGTCAAAAGTAATAATAATTATTACAATAATATAGCTGCAAGGAACAATTAATGGGCCAAGCACCACAGAAGCAAGCATCAGACCAACTGTAGCAATGAGTAATTGAAGCCATTTTAAGATGATTTTAGTCAAAGCAGCTGAAAATCATAAATTCAACCACAAGTATTATGATTAAATGTGTTATCACTTTAGATATGTCAAAGCTTTGCAGAGATACAGTCTCAGACATAGTTATTAATCCAGCAAATTTATTGATGCGTTAATAACCATTTTGTGTATCGACACGAAATCCATAACATTTTGTCAGCATGGTCTGAAAAGTCAAATTTGGTAAAAATTGAACCAACGGTGTAGGAGTTTGAAAAAGTAGGTTTTTAACATAAATCAAAATGGCGAATAGAAAGTTTGAATACATTGAGACTAGTTTAATTACCATAGGCTAATATATTCAAAAGTTATTAAAATTTTTGGAAATTACAGTATAACTTTCCTAAAAATTTTGGAGTGCCATCTCTACGTGCCGAAGACACGTACCAAGTTTCGAAATTATATCATTTTATGACAAAATTCCAAATGGCAGACGCCCAAAACAGCTGACATAGGGTGAAAAAAGGTTTGTATGGTTCGACTCTTTTCATTTTCATATCTCCAATCCACTAGGTGGTGTTGTGCCCAAACTGTGCAGGTAGGCTTAGATCATGGTAATTATAACACGCAATGATACGCTGAAGCTTTGCAGAGATATAGCCTCACTTTCATCTTTGCATGCTCTTTTTTGAATTCTTTCACGTTATTTGAAAACGGTTTGGCTAAAATCGTCTAGGACAACTTCGAAAAAGTATGTTTTTCAAACGATTAAAAATTGTTTAAAGTCTCGAACCATAGAATTGAAAGTTTTAGTGTCCATTTCACTCGGCATGAGCCAAGGAATCAGGGGAATAAAGGATTTTCCATCTAAACATTATGGTTCAGAAGTTATTAGCATAAACATAAGTGCAAATTTGAACAGTTGGTGGTTTTAGAGGGATTGAGTTAGAGACTCCATATTTGCTATACTGACATAGTCTTCTGTCTACCTGTGCCAAATTTCATAACTTTCCTGCAACTGGTTCTATGGACTGCCATAGACTGAAGAAAAAGAATAATAATAATAATAAGAAGAAGAAGATACAATAGGTGCCAATCACACCTTCAGTGCATGGCCCCAGACACAGTGATTTTTGTTATAATATTGCAGCCCTATGAGCTCTTGTATTTTCACAAGTATAATTGAGATGCAATTATAAACAGTCTATTCTTATTGACAAAAGTTTAAAATATTGATTAAAATAATTGGGTAAATTTAAGTATTTGACATTAAAGACAACATATTATGATGATTAAAATAATAAGGTGAAAAAATCCGCTCACAAATGTAATAAATGCCTGTGGAAATTTCTGATACTGACCAAATATGCAATGTACGCTACCATTCACAAGTTTGAGGTCAGGTAGATTTTTATTTTATTTATTTTTTTTTTTAAAGAAATTAATACTTTTATTCAGCAAAGATGCATTAAATTCAAAATCAAAAGTGTCAAAATATTTCTGTTTTAAATAAATGCAATACTTTTGAACTTTCTATTTATTAATGAAAAAATGCATTTCTGAAGCTTTGCTGTCACAGAATTAATCTCTCTCTCTCTCTCTCTCTCTCTAATATATATTAAATAATTGCTAATTATTTTAATTGTGAATATTTTTTTAATCATGAAACTCTTAATGTGTGATGCATAATTCTGTTAATTTTTCAATGTTTACTTTTCACACCTAACATCCTTAGTTTACAAATACACAATCTTCAGTTTCAATGATATCTGATAAAAATACGTTTTTTTTTGTAAGATTGAATTCTCAGGTCAACAGCAGTTTATTACTACCAGCAAATAAGCAATAACTTTTATGTGCATGCATGTGTTTTAATTTTCTTGTGAAGCGTGTAAAGGAAATTACTGTAGCAAGAAATAAGGCTGTCACAAATAACTAAAAACAAAGTAAAACAAAACGTGAAATGTATCAAGCATTGTTCTGTCCAAACACACAACACTGGCTGAGATTTTTTAAATCATCATCATTAGTATTTTTTTTTTAAAGAATATTATTGGTTCATTTTGGTTTCGTGTTGTTCTAGAATAAACAATAAACTGTCACGGCTGACTACTCTTTACAAACAAAAAGGGAGTTTTCTGTTTTCAAGAGAAAACATTACAATGAAATGACATTAAGCCTTCCATTAAGCATGCTAATTAGAAAAGGTGTGGATTATTTTCATAACAAGCATGATGTTGACACCTTCACTGTAGCTAATGAATTTCAAACACAACATTTCTAAGTAGAAGAGTATTCTTTTGACTGCTGCTAGCGTTCCATTAAAGCACCCCCACTCCCTGTCATAAACATGCTTTGTCCATTATTTTGCAATGTCACACAAATGGTTTAGCATCAGACCAATGGAAAATAATAATAGAAACAGTCTATTTATTATGAAAATGATAACCAAAAAGCACAACACAAGGACAGCTGCTCATTTCAATAAATCTTCACTCTCAGCAGCTTCTCTACGCCTCTCACCTGACAGCATGAGTTATGAACATGGGCAATTTATTATTTGAAACTTGGAAATTTGATTTGATTGCAGATTTATGGATGAACCATAATTAATCATGGTTTGGAATAATGCCTAATGATGTGTTTTTTTTTTTATTGTTGTAAGTCCATTACAAATGACTCCTTTGTTTATGTGTATGTGTGTGATTTTAATTTATGCAGCACACACATAATTGAAATTACTTGAGCATTGAAAAGCAACACGGAAAACTGTTATTTCTCTAAGGCCAGACTATATCAGAGACCCCATCTTAATATCTTAAAATTGATTTCTCCAGCACCATGCTTCGAGAAACGTGCATTTATTAGATGCTGAAATAATGCTATATGCAGGTCCACATGTTTTAAAGCAGTGGATGTGTTTGAAACACCAGAGACCCTGTAATAAAATACAGCACAAATGAACATCTATTACTGCTGAATTTGTTCATTAATGCGGAAAATGCATTTCCATTTTATCTTCTTTTTCTGTTGTAAAAGTTTCTCAGAAGTCTTCTGAAGAGCACAGAATTGTTTGTATTTCTTTATATGCTGTCAGAAGTAATTTTTCAGTTGCAAGCAACTGGGAAAAGTGAGTCAATACTCAGTAAATGAAAACCTAATAATAAACAAATAAATAAACCACAAGAGAAAGAAATTAATTCATTTTGTTTGCAAAACAATTTTTTAACAATGATAAGAAGTGATTTACATGTTAAGACCGAAAACCATGCAGTTTGACCTTGTATGATCCTCAGAAACTGTGACTTCTTGATTGTAAACAATTTCAGATTACTGATTAGCAACTTGAGTATGTTTACATGCAAAAGATTATGCTTAAACCTGACAATGTATAAGGTCATTCATATATCTTAAAGTGATAGTTTACCTAAAAATTAAAATTCGGTTTACTCGTCCTCATCTGTATGACTTGTGAAACACAAAAATAAGATATTATTGTTGTTGTTTTTCCCCAATGTGTTCCAACCTTGTTTAGACCCCATTGTTCTTCAGAAAAACATCTTTTGTGTCCCACAAAAGAAAAAATTCATCCAGGTTTAGAACGACTTGAGGGTGACTGTACACCCATTTAAAAGAAGCCTGTATGTCCAACCATTCCCAGGTGCATGTGCCTTGCAAAACTATAATCTGTCCTTGTGCTGAGGTTATACCAAAGCCCTTTCTTTCCATTTTGATGGAGTGAATGAAAGTGAAGAGGGCTTCCAACACATCCCAGTGGAAATGCCTGGCTCAGACGTGAAATTTCACAGTAAGTCACTTAAAGTTCAGTGAATCTGACGCTATTCAAAAAGATGCATTTAAATGCCGATAGCATATCCCGATCAGACGCTCTCTTCAACCATTTTAAAGCAACTAGCAGACTGGCTCCAATTCTCTGACTGTCAAGCAGACGCTTTTAAAGCATTTTAAAGGCCACTGTTTTCATCCAGCGATTGTTTGCGATGGCTGGTGCAGAAACACCGTTGGGTTAAAAGGTCAAAGAGCCTGAATCTAGGACAGTTGCTTTCTTGAAATAAGAGAGAGTATAGTTCTTCTATGTGAATTACCCCTTATCGTCCATCCTGTCTGTCCCCAGGCTCTTTGGACGGAGCTTTAAGAGCCGAGAAAACATTCAGGTAGGGGATGTGCAAGTTTGTTAACCTAGGGAAGTGACCCCTATTTCGGTTACTTCAGTGTTTGTGTTGCTGGATGCTCCAGAGATTGTTTCCCTGCCCCAGCAAAACTTTGCTGCCCTTGTCATAGCAGAGTTTTTTTTTACTTTGCTGTTGCAAAAGTAAAGAGTGTGACATATAATTTATTTCCCTATTTAAATGTGCCCTCTCGTTATTAAAATATTATGGTTGGGATCATTTAGAATTTTTGGGACGTTACAAAGCGGTTTATGAATCAATCATCAGACGTTCACATATCACTGCTCTCTTTTATGAATCAAAGGGCAGACCGTGTGCATTCAAATGATCATTAGGCCAATTAAAGAAGCCTTATTGTAAAAACCAAGGCCATAAAGACACAGAAATATTTAATTCCAGCAAAATGTTGTGTTTTCATTGACGTTTCTCTTGTAGCACAAGTAAGTCCACTCTGATAAAGCCTTGAATCAAATTCCCTTGATTTTTAGTCTAAGTAGTACTCTGTGCTAGCACAGTTAAATGCATCTTTTGTAAATCCTCTGGCTTTTGCATGTGGAGGCCGGATGAAAAAGCCATTCAGATTTGGAGTCTTAGACATTTATAGTTTGTGCTTGCACAGAATTTAAAGGTGTAATTCAATAAGTATTGATCATGATAGTAGAAACTACTTGCAATCAAAATATGCTAATTCAGAGAGGGCTGGATATCTCTAGATGTCTTTTTCTATCAGGGACATTATTGTAGTTTGAAGCAGGTGCGTCGTCTGCTACTTTTATTCAGGAAACTCAATTACCCGTAATGGGTGAAATTACTGCATCATTGGATATACGGTTTATAATATCTGTTGCTTGATGTCATTTTTACAGTGCAAAAGAATCATTTTCTAGGTGTGTGTGTGAGGTAAAAAATAATTAAATGAATATACATGGTGTATACTAAAATATTTTAAATAAATGTATCTTGTTTTCAGGAAGCCTTGAATGAAAACAAACTAAGATAATGATTTTTTTGCATTGTTTTATACAGAGTTTTAGTGCTAAGTCCTTGAAAACTCTTATGCGACACATTTCCGAAAATGAGCGTGAGTCATGGTAATCTCATGGTCAACAAGTCTAACATGAGTTTTATTCATGACCTCGGCTTATTCAGAAACCTTTTAGACAAACTCCTATAAGAATTATTCACAAATGTCTAATGATTTGCAGCATCTTAAAATTGCATGCTAATGTCATCTACCATTTCTGTGCTTCAGCACAAAAGCACAAAAGTTTGCTGGTGTTGTGATTTGTAAACATGAAGAACAATATGTTTTATCTCATTCTAGTCTTTCACGATCTGTGCATTTTCCGGTAGGCGCTAACAATCCCTTACCTCAAATGAAACTGTAATGAAATGAAACTGTAATGACATGAAAACAAGACCGATAATCATCTGCAGATAAGAACACTGACTTGAAATTGACTGATTAGCACAACTGGATGGATATCTACAAATAACACTTAAGTGAACATTTTCACTCTTTTTATAGACATTGTGAAATTGGTTGTAAGATATAACATTTAGTGTAAAGCTTATTGACAACTGGCTGTGACTAACTGATCCAAACAGATTGTGGAGTCCTGAACTCTAGTAGGTGTTTTGCTGTTTTTCAAAATCATTTTCCCTCATTAAAGTTTTACATGTACATGAAAAATGTTTGAAATGATGTATACCCATGTGAGTCATATCAGTAGCCTACAAAAAGCTCTTTTATTTTACATGCCACCATGTTGACATTATGTGACCTATGGAAGCCTGTTTCTACCATGGAATAAAAAATAAAAAAGTTAATTGCAATTTTTTATCTCAGAATTTATCTCACAACTGCTTTCTCACAATTCTGACTTTTATCTCAGAATTGAGATATAAACTCACAATTTGATTTTTTTCCCCTCAGAATTGTGTGATTCAAGCTCACAATTCTGACTGGAAAAACTCACAACTCACAATTCTGACATCTCATAACTGAGATGTAAACTTGCCAATGTGTGTTTTTTAGAATTGCGTGATATAAACTCGCAAATCTGACTTTTTTTTCTCAGAATTGTGAGATATAAATGTGCAAATCTGAGTTATAAAGTCAAAAGTGTGCGATATAAATGCACAAGGCTTTTACTCTGAATTGCATGATACAAATGAATTGATACAAAAGAATTGCGTGAATAAATAAACTCGCAATTCTGACATTTTTTTTTCTCAGGATTGTGAGATATAAATGCTCAAATCTCTTTTTTTTCAGAATTGGGTGATATAAACTCAAAATTCTGACTTTTTTCTCAGAATTGTGAGATGTAAATCGCAAATCTGGCTTTTTTCTTAGAATTGTAGAATATAAACTCACAAATCTGTCTTTTTTTTCCTCTGAATTGCATGATACAAACTCACAATTCTGACATTTTTTCTCAGGATTGTGAGATATAAACTAGCAATTGTGAGTTATAAAGTCAAAAGTGTGAGATATAAATGCGAAAATCTGTCTTTTTTTCTCCGAATTATGGTATAAACTCAGAATTCTGACTTTTTTTTTCTTTGAATTGTGAGATATAAAAACTTGCAATTGTGAGTTATAAAATCAAAAGTGTGAGATATAAATGCGCAAATCTGTCTTTTTTTCAGAATTGCGTGATATAAAATCGCAAATCTGACTTTTTTCTTTGAATTGTAAGATATAAACTCACAAATCTGTCTTCTTTTCTCTGAATTGCATGATACAAACTCGTGATTCTGACATTTTTTCAGGATTGTGAGATATAAACTTGCAATTGTGAGTTATAAAGTCAGAATTGTGAGAATTGTGCAAATCTGTCTTTTTTTTCCTCTGAATTGCATGATACAAACTCACAATTCTGACAATTTTTCTCAGGATTGTGAGATATAAACTAGCAATTGTGAGTTATAAAGTCAGAATTGTGAGATAATTGCGCAAATCTGTCTTTTTTTTTCTCAGAATTGTGAGATATAAATTTGCAATTGTGAGTTATAAAGTCAAAAGTGTGAGATATAAATGCGAAAATCTGTCTTTTTTTCTCCGAATTATGGTATAAACTCAGAATTCTGACTTTTTTTTTCTTTGAATTGTGAGATATAAAAACTTGCAATTGTGAGTTATAAAATCAAAAGTGTGAGATATAAATGCGCAAATCTGTCTTTTTTTCAGAATTGCGTGATATAAAATCGCAAATCTGACTTTTTTCTTTGAATTGTAAGATATAAACTCACAAATCTGTCTTCTTTTCTCTGAATTGCATGATACAAACTCGTGATTCTGACATTTTTTCAGGATTGTGAGATATAAACTTGCAATTGTGAGTTATAAAGTCAGAATTGTGAGAATTGTGCAAATCTGTCTTTTTTTTCTCTGAATTGCATGATACAAACTTGCAATTCTGACTTTTTTCTCAGAATTGTGAGAGATAAGCTCGCAATTCTGACTTTTTTCTCAGAATTACGTAACATAAACTCGCAATTGCGAGTTATAAAGTCAGAAATGTGAGATATAAACTCACAGTTCTGACTTTTTGCTCATTTCAAGTTTATATTTCAGAATTCTGACTTTTAAACACGCAATTGCGAGTTATTAAGCCAGAATTTTGAGATATATACTTGCAATTCTGAGAACGTCTTTTTTCACCTCAAAATTGGACTTTATAACTCACAGTTGCGAGTTTATCTCACAATTCTGAGAAAAAAAGTCTGAATTGCGAGATATAAACTCTCAATTGCGAGACAAAAAGTCAGAGTTGCAAGATAAAAACTTTTATTTCTCGCAATTGTGAGTTTATATCGCGCAATTCTGAGAAAAAAAAGTCAGAATTGTGAGAGAAAAAGTTGCAATGACCTTTTCGGTGGCGGTAACATTGTTTCAGTAAGCCCTTATTTTTGGACATGAATCAATGTATCATGGCTGACTATGCATGTTTTGATCTTGCATCCATTTCAGCACATAATAACAAAAAATGACTGACTGCACTATTAATAGATAATTGCTGTTCAGGGTCTTTGCTTAATAACAAAATGTGGCTTTCCGGTATGCTAACGCCGGTTTCACACTGCACACGTAAGCAGGACGTAAGCAGCGCGTATTTTTTTCGGCGCCCATGTTAACAAATGAGAGCGTTCACACCACCCGCAGTGGCGGCGCGGCAGCACGTAGCAGGAGCAGAGCAGAAGCGTCAGTGCAGCGATCGTTTCGGCCCCGAGTTCATTTTTGCTGCGCCGCTTACGCTCGCTTTCAGTGGCAATGTATTGATTATGGCCAAAATACACAGGAAAAAGTAGCAGTTTTACCCCAAAAAGTACATTGATGATATCTACCGTGTTGTAAACACAGTATTATGTAATTAACAAGATAAAAAATATTTTTTTCCCGAACTTCCAAAACAAGTTTAATTAGTTTATACTGTTTTTTTTTTCTGATGTTACTGATTAATTGTCATTATTATATTAGCCTATATATATAGCCTATATTTATTATTACAACTACATGTTGCCATAAGAACAGGTGTCATGCTGACATCATGATGACACTTGTAAACAAACGCACGTGTCACAGGCCGGTAGTTTTCAGAGTGCAACTGCCAAGAAGACCATCATGGACGACACTCGTCTCATCGTAGAAGAGTTAAAAAAAAATAATTTAGTAATAAAATAAGCTTCTTGACCTCAGTTACATGGAAATAAAGCAATGCCAACTTACCCATAATAGCGAAGTCTGTACAAAAGACACGGTTCAGGTGCGTGCTGCAAACAGTGCTGGTGTGAAAGCAAAATGGCTGCGCACTGCTTCTGCTCTGCTTACGTCCTGCTTACACGTGCAGTGTGAAACCGGCGTAAAACTTCATTGAATTTTATGCATGCCAGGGCTAAACACTAAACTCTGGGGTCTAAAAAAAACACACATAAAACCTAAAATGGATCAAAAGAAGAATAGCTTTTTTTTTTTGGACTGTTTCCTCACATAAACAGCTTTTATGTTGTATGGATTCAGCCTGAAAATGAAAAATCTCAATGACAGTGACACCGTAATCTTGACCTTTGCATTCTCTTATGATGGAGAAGATCGATCTGAGTGGGGATTTGAGAGCTTTCCACTGCCTTTCCGTGTGAGTCACATCAGAAATCATCGTAGTCATTGTAGTTTGTTTTCTTTTTTTGGCTCCTTTCATGGGTTCATTCTTTATGCCAGTCATGCTAGGCAGCAACATCATCCTTTAGTGAGGCCACTGTGCTGCTTTATGGGCTGGAGATGATAGATTGGACTCGGCGTTTGTTTATAATAGAACAGGGCATTGACTGGGCTCTTGGCCATTGAGTCGCACAAGCACTGGGCCTATTTTAAGCAGCTTGTTTGTGTACAAACATTTGATATGCATCATAAGAGTGGATTCACATGAAATACAAATCTTCCAAATGTTCTAACACCTCACAGACATCTCAAAGCAGGTGAGAAAATGCTCTAAAGATTGCATTATCCAGGCAAAACCACACATACATTTTTTGGACTGAATCCTGTTTCTCTTCTTTTCTCCTCTACCGAAACACTTTTGTCTCACTGACTGAACTCACACCTGGTATTTTTCATGAACTGAGATAGTTGACAGTCCTAACATTAGTGATTGACAGCCAAAAATACGGTATGAAACATGCTCTTCTGTCATACTATGTCAGTGACGTGAGAGACAACTTGTCAACTGCAGTTTCGTTCACACGGGGCACATCAAGCACACTGGCGCGCAGAATTCGGGTGCGAGTCCTGAAACTTTAAAAGGAGTCATTTAAGATATTGAATTCAGTTGTCAGTTTCTTTCATAACTTATTGTGTGTGAACTATTTAGCACTGCAGACAGGATTTACAGCTGTAATTTGTAATGTTGTGATTCACCTCAGCTGGTTGGTTTGGTTCATGAATTAAAACTCTATTGAGGATTTTTTTTTTTTTTTTTGAGAAAATGAAAAAAAAAATGCATTTACGGATGAAAAATGTGGGTGTCTGTTATTTTAGTATGTATTTGAGATACTGTACTATTATAGTTCTTATTCATATTCTGGGTTTATAGTTTTAGATTTTCCATTTAATTTTAATTTTGTTTAGTTTGTTTCTTTTTCCTTTTGTTTGTTTGTTTCTTTCTTTTTTAAATATGTCTATATAGCTTAGATTTTTATTTCAGGTTTAGTTTTAGATTTTTTAGTACATCAAGTTCAACTAAATGAAAATTAGAAATGTTTGGAATCTAACTGAAATTACAATAAAAAATATTTTATAATTAATATTTTAAATACAATTTTTAAAAAATATTTTTATGTAAAAGTTTGTTGTATTTCAAGTAATGAAAATGTTTTTTATATTTTGGTATAAGTAATAAATCTGGTGGGTGTTCTCTGTTGTTTTGATAAGAGTGCTCAACAATGGAAGCCTGTTTCTGCCACTGAATAATAAATAAAAAAGGTAATTACGACTTTTTATCTTACAATTCTGACTTTTTTCCTCACAATTGTGAGTTTACATCTTGCAATTCTGACTTTTTTCTCAGAATTGTGAGATAAACTCTCAAATCTAAGTTATAAGGTCAGAATTGTGAGATATAAACTTGTAAATGTTCATTTTTTGAACTGCATGATAGAAACTCGCAATTGGCAGTTATTAAGTCAGAACTGCAAGACATAAACTCACAACTGCCAGCTATAAAGTCAGAATTGCAAGACATATACTCGCAATCCTGAAAAATAAACTTGCAAACTCACAATTCTGAGATATAAACTTGCAATTGCCAGCTATAAAGTCAGAACTGCAATACATAAACTCACAATTCTGAGATAGATGTAAACTTGCAAACTCAAAATCCTTTTTATTTTTTTATTTTTATTGGCGGAAAGGTGCTTCCATACTTACAGGAGTAGTCCACTTCCAGAACAACAATTTACAGATAATGTACTCATCCCCGTGTCATCCAAGATGTTCATGTCTTTCTTTCTTCAGTCGTAAAGAAATTATGTTTTTTGAGGAAAACATTTTAGGATTTTTCTCCATATAATAGACTGATATGGTGCCCCGATTTTGAACTTCCAAAATACAGTTTAAATGTGACTTCAATCGATCCCAAATGCAGTTGTAAACGATCCCAGCCGAGGAAGAAGGGTCTTATCTAGTGAAACGATTTTCATTTAAAAAAGAATAAAATTTATATACTTTTTAATGTCAATCGCACGTCTTATCTTACTCTCCCCGAACTCTGTATATTCTAGCTCATGACAGTTAGGGTATGTCAAAAAACTCTGAGCGTATTTTCTCCCTCAACTTCAAAATCGTCCTGTATCGCTGTTTTACCTTTTTTTGTTAAGGGTGTTTGATCTTCTTTGCATGTTCACTTTGCAAAGACTGGGTCGGAACTTTTGCAGCGATGTAGGATGATTTTGAAAGGATTTGAGGGAGAAAATATGATCAGAGTTTTTCAACATACCCTAACTGTCTTGAGTCAGAATACACAGAGTTCAGGGAGAGTAAGACAAGACGAGTGTTTGAGATCAATAATATTTAAATTTTTTAATGAAAATAGATGATTGTTTTGCTAGATAAGACCCTTTTTCCTTGGCTGGGATCATTTACAACCGCATTTGGGATCGTTTGAAGCCGCATTTAAACTGCCTTTTGGAAGTTCAATCTCAGGGCACCATACCAGTCCATTATATGGAGAAACATCCTGAATTTTTTTCCTCAAAAAACACAATTTCTTTATGACTGAAGACAGAAAGACATGAACACCTTGGATGACAAGGGGGTGAGTACATTATCTATAAATTGTTGTTCTGGAAGTGGACTTCTCTTTTAACTGTAGATTAGAAAAACAAACCGTTTATTTAGGTTCTTTAGCACTCCTATAACTCACTCTATAAATGCAAAGAAGTCGTTAGTTAATGCAGATTTCCAGAAACAAATTAATCCTTGACTGCTTAAGAGATGATTCATCTTCCATCTTGGAGAATTTAATCTAGGCTGAGTCTCTGAATCACAATACACTGAATCTATGTGTGTTCATGTGTATGCAGGTGCTGTCTGCAAGCTTATCTGATATGGATGCAACAGACAATATGTATAATGTGAAATTTTCCGCTGGCTTAATAACAGTGTTTGATCCACGATTAGTAGCGTCATCCTTCTTTATGTGTTTCTTGGTATTTAACACCCAGCGAATCAGTGAAAATGAAAAAGCTGCACACAAATATGCGTAGCGAAGAGCTTGGAAGCAAATGTGTGTATTTTATCTCATCCTCTGATTATGTCACATAGATTTACTGATGCGCTGAATGGGGACACAAAATGAGGACAGGGTTACGCTGTTGATATACAGGTCTGATTTTTTTCAAAATGGCCGACTGACTCATCAGTCAGATGGTTTTCTCAGAAGCAGTAAATCACATGCTCTTATCGTATTCATGTTCATATGAATATTATCCCCGCTGTGTAATTCTCTACTGCCACCTCACAGAGCACAAGAATTATACACCTTTTAAATGGCTACAGTTAGTCATTTTTATTTTTGTGTTGCCAGCGTGTTTGACAGTCAAACAGCATAGCACCTTTTTGTTAGTCTTACAGTAACAAACAGTAAATATCTCCAGGATATAAATCATTTTTGTTGTCTGTCAAGTGTATATGCTTTATACTGTCACCGATTTGTGAGTACAGAGACAAAACAGTCTGCTGAACTTAAAAAATAAATGTCAACGTTAAGAGGTTTTCACATGTTTGGCTGCAACCTACCGCTTCTTCATTTTTCCTTCTTCCTATCACTCATTATGAGTTAACTCTGTCAGAAAGAAAAGTAAAGTATTAAATATGAATAATGACCAATGTGGAATCTGAAATTTATTTTAATTAGTGAACGATTTAAGACAAACAGATGGTTTTAAACTGAGTTCCTTGTTTTTTTTTCTTTCTCTACAGTGTGTGATGAAGCTAATCATGGTCAGGCCACAGAAAATATAAGCACAATTACTACAATCTAACATTTCATACAGTTTTAGCGAAAGTCAGTGATAATAATTAATACATGTTAGTCATCATGTGTCATTTCAAAGTGAAAAAAGTTATTTTGTAATGTCAATAGTTTCAATAGTTTCTAATCGCAGGTAAAATTGTGGGAGTGTTTAGTCTTATGTCTCAGGAACCAGTGCTTTTTTTCCCCCACATCTTAAAGTGTAATCAGCAGATGTGGGTGTCATGCGCCATAATAGAAATTGCATTTAAAATAGGTCTACTGGAGCTCATTTTATGAATCATTAATAATGAATTGGTGCAATTTATCCTAATGATGACAGCCCCTGCTTCTGTCTGCCTTCAGGAGAATTTGTCTTCAATGGACCCGTCGCTTTTCTTTACATTCATGGCCATAGGGCTTCCTGAGGATATTGTTAACTCGCAGGCTTTCAGGGTTTTACGTGTAGGACGTACCTGCAGCTGTCATGTCTTTCTGTACTAGAGTTTTCAGCAAGTACATATATTGTTTTCTTTTTGCACTCTAAACTTAGCAAACAGTCAAACACTGGTATGCATAACTGCACAAACATGAGCTTCTCTCTATAGTGGTATTTTGCTGCAGAGGGAGTCGCAGTCTATACAAACACTTGAAATTGAATTTCCTCAGTTTTGATGCAGCAGTAAGAGAATATATGGCATAAGGCAAGTGTTAAATCCATATGCATTTTCTTTATTTTGATAGTCTACTTTAGACATTCTACTAAGTAACATGTCAACAATGAGTCATTAGGATATTAGTAGACTGTCTACTTGTTTTCTGCTGACACTTTGTTTTGATCGTCTCCATCAGACATTCTGCACACTATAAGTAACTTTGCAAGTAAATCTTAACTTATTCTAAACAGTCTACTAATATTCTAATCAGAGTTAGTTGACATGTAATAGACAAGTGAACTATCGAGCTGAATTTTCATCAGCCATTACTCTAGTCACATGATCCTTCAGAAATCATTCTAATATGCTGATTTATAATTAATGTTGGAAACAGTTGTGCTTTTTATATATATATTTTTGGAACCTGTGATACTTTTTGTGATGCTTTGGTGAATAAAAAAGTTTAAAAGAACAGCATTTATTCAAAATAGAAATCTTGTCTAACAAGTTTTTGCGATCACTTTTTATCAATTTAACACATCCCAATGCTGAATAAAAATATACATTTCTTTCAATGAAAGAAAAAATGTACTGACCCCAAACTTTGAACAGTAGTGTATATTGTTAGAAAAGATTTCTGTTTTAAATAAATTCTGTTCTTTTTAAAATTTTATTCATTAAATAATCTTAAAGTATCACAGGCTCCAAAAAATATTAAGCAGCACAACTGTTTCTAACATTGATAATAAGTCAGCATATTAGAATAATTTCTGTAGGATAATGTGACACTGAAGAAAAATGATGCTAAAAATTTAGCTTTGCATCACAGGAATAAATTCTATTTCAAAGTATATTAAAATAGAAAACCTCTATTTAAGTTGGCTTGAAAAAGCCAACGTGCTGATCTGCTATATAAGCTTATTCATTGTTACGAACCGTACACTGTTTTTCTTGTGTATGTTCTTTTTGTTCTGTCACTTTTAGCGTTTCTAGGTACCGCCTCCTTTGGAACTCTATTGGCTGACGGGGCTGTCATTCATCGTTGATCACCTTTAAAACGGAAGCGGCAACTGGAAGATCTGTGCTGTTTGACTTGGCGTGTCACTGGTTGTTTGTTGTGTCCGTTTGTCTGCTACTACTTGCGACACTAGTGTGAGATTTGTTGAAATGATCTGTGTGAACTTTTGGCGTTTGTGACACCTGAGTTCACGACGAACCTTGTGTGTCTTTGACACTTTTAGCCGCTTATGCTCCACTCAAACTTGTGATCTAATTGCTTACTTACAGACAACGGAGACGTGGAACAGCCTAGTAAGTCACGTGACGTACATACCTTGCACGTAGGTTTTATTTCTGTATTAGAATCACCAGTTTAGTGAAGTGCGCTAAATGTGTATTTTTGTGTTTTTTAGTTAGCGTAAGTTCAGGGTGCCTTTGCGCTGAAGACTTTTCTTTTCATATTTTTGTTTTCTTATTTAGAGGGCCGGGAGGAGACAGTGGGGTTCTTTTTGTTATATTTATTTCTTTGATTTTCAAGCGCCACTTCTAGTTCCCTCTCCCGTTTGTCTTGGTTATATAAATTATTATTGTTTCTTATTTTGTTTTCCTAAATGTTGTAAATACTCATGGCTGTGGGAGCAATAAATCTCTTGCGGTGCTAATTTGTTGTCCTGCGTTTCTCTTGCCAATCTTTACCTTCAGCTTTTTCTTCTGGTCATCTCAATGTTACTCCTTTTAAAATCCTAGACAAAAATTTCCATCAAGGTCGTATTGATCATCATCATCATCTTCTTCTTCTGATCCAACCACCAAGACTTTTTAGACTGGTCTGAAGTTAGTGCTATAGTGCTGTATCTTTTCTAACTGAAAACCAGACCATCAAAACCACCTAAAATCCCATAGACTTTTATTATATAATAAGACTTGCGGTGTATTTAAGCTATCTATTGCTAAAGTAAAGCTTAACAACTCCCTACTAAAAAAACTGCTAAAACCACGTTAAAACCAGTCAAAGTGGTTTTGGCCACTTTTTTAGCTGTTCCCTGCTGAATAAAACAGCTAAAACCAGCCTAGGCTGGTTGGCTGGTCTTAGCTGGTTTAAACTGGAAGTAGCTAGTTTTAGCTGGAAGTAGCTGGTTTTAGCTGGTCTCCCAGCCTGGCTAGGCTGATCAGGCTGGTTTTAGCTGGTCGTTCCAGCTGGTCTCCCAGCCTGACCAGTTAAGGAAGTGGCCAAAACCCCTCTAAAACCAGCCTGCCGACCAACTATGACCAGCTTAGACCAGGCTGGATGCCAACCAGCTTAGGCTGGTTTTAGCTGTTTTTTTTTTTCAGCAGGGCCAGTCTGGTCTTAGCGCTTCAAGCTGGGAGACCTGCTAAAAGACCAACCAATTTAAACCAGCTATTTTCATCTTAAACCAGCTAAGACTAAACAACCAGCCTAGGCTGGTTTTAGCTGGGTTTTAACTGGTTTTAGCTGGTTTTAAGCAGTTTTTTAACAAAATCAGTTGGTTTTACTTGATTTTAGCATGTTCATCCATGTTAGCAACATGTTAAATCATGTTAAAACATGTTAGCAGAATGATAATTATGTTAGGAAAAATGCTAGCAACAGGCCAGAAAGTGTTAGAAATATGCTAACACATGCTATCAACATGTTAATCATGCTAGAAACATGTTAGCAACATGCTAATCATGTTAGAAACATGCTAACAATGTTACTTTTTTTTAAAAAAACATGCTAATGACATGCTAATCATGCTAGAAACATGCTAGCAACATTCCAGAAACATGTTTGAAATATGCTAATAACATGCTAGTCATGCTAAAAACATATTAGCAACATGGTAATCATGTTAAAAACATGCTAGCAACATGTTAATTGTGCTTAAAAACATGCTATATGTTAGCAGCATCTATCTGTCTAAACTTTCAAACTTAAAGCTTTTACAACTACTTCAAACTTTTAGGCTAAACTTTCTCAAGCTAACTTCAAGTTTGTTCTCAGACTTTACTCATTTAGCTTAAATTGCAATAATATTTCACAATATTGCTGTTTTTTCTGTATTAGTAATCAATAAATGCAGGCTTGATGAGCAGAAAAGTCAGAAAACTTTTGAACGGCAGTGTGCATAATTTATGTATAGGCTACCTACATATATGTATTTTTATAGGTATATATTATAGTGTTATTGATTCACTTCAATTATTATTTAATCGTTATTTATAATTATTTAGTTGTCATCCAGACAGTATGCTTTAGTTAAAGCAATTTGAAGTAGGTAAATTTCTCCCCTCTGTCTGCCTACAGGTAATAGTCCAGGCTGCTAACAGCAATGTCACAGGTTTAATCCCAAGAAAGGGTGACCAGGAACTAGAGTGATAATGAAAGCTCATCCCGTCTCTATCACTTTCCCCTTGAGCAGTGTACTTCTAGATACTCTGTGGGGATTTTGTGGATATGTACCGTGTGCTGTATCTCTACGGATTAGCAGTACACCTATACACTGTACCGGTTTAACCACCTTCTAGGTAACATAAGACTTGTAACCTCTATATTTCTGTCCAGGGAGTTTATTAACAGCTTGGCCTCAAAAATGGCCACATTTCGCAGACACACAGCATTGGAGACGTGAGGTGTATGAATTTCATCTGGTGAATGGAAAAGGTATCATTAAAAGTGAACTTGCTGTCTGCCTCAGAGGTGAGCGAGGGATAAAAGGACCAGACAGCTTGATTCTTCTTACATTAACCCGTATTATGGTCCGTTTAATAAATCTCTTCCTTTTCATTAATTCTCAAATGGCCAGTTTCAATAGCCAACAGCAAATGCATCTGATCCGTGTTAACGGAGTCAGCAATGCATAATATTCTCCAAATGTTGAATGTATTATTATAGAAATGTAGAAGCTTCCACTCTGTCTTAGCCCTGATCGCTTAATGTTCAGCAATATTATTGAACATGACATCACTGTTTTCTACAGGGCTGCTTTACAGCTGAATTTAACTGCTTTCAAAATCGATGATCTTTACAGTTATTGAACGGAACTGAATCAACAATGACCTCAGCTGAACAATTTAGAGCTGCTTTACAACAGTTGATCTCTGTTTGCCTTTTTAAATCATGATTTTCCCATTTATCTTTATAAAGCTGCTTTGAAACTATGTAGTGAAGTGAAGTGTGTAAACCAGGAGCTGATGGACACACTGTCCGATGCATGACCTCAGCTAAATGAGTTAATGTCATCACAAACGCTGTCCGCTGATGTTCTAGTGCACATGCATCAGACCGTACAAAATAAAGTGCTGCCTGAAAAAAATTTATTTTTGTAAGCCCAAACCCAGGAATGAGTATTTTAGCACTTCTGGTTCCATTGTTCTGAAGTCAGAGGGTTTTTTAAATGTGTTTTTGATTAGATACCTGAAATAAGGACTGTGGTTAACATAAGTTCAAGATATTTTCACATTTTATTTTACAACATAAAACACATGAGTCATAACACCTTTTTAAAAAAAAAAAAAGCTTTCACAGTGGCTAAATGGGACTACAGAGGTTGTCGGTGTTTACAGTCTTGTTTTGTTTAGAATCACACTCTTGTAAACTATTTTAACACAAACTTTCAGAGAAAATGTGTTTTAAATAACTGAAAGAGCTGTTGTAGGCTTTGTGATGGTGATGTTAAAGACATGCAGGGTTGCCAGTTGCTTCTAAAAACTAGTCCAATTGCATTCCAGGGGATTTTTTAAAAATGTACATGTGGGAACTTTTCAGCAAGATGCAAAATACTTACCGCCATGTACGTTTTGTGACATTTACGGTGTGAAATGTCCTGAGTGGCGCTAAAAGTGTGTTAGTTTTTTTTCCCGGAACAATTGAACGTACATATAGTATGTTTTATGTGACGTTGGTTTTGTACGTGTCACCGCAGTTCTGACTTGAAATGCCCGTCCGTGACGTTTTAAAATAACATACCATCTGCACTACACCTAAACCTACTAGACAGTATGAACAAAAGCGAATGTGACATAAAAATGCAATTTCAAGCGTGCCATTTTAGCTTGTTTTTTAATCTCTCGTCTTTCATCTTTTTCATCGTGAGTCATGTATTTCACGGGATCCGTACCCAAGAATTCCACATCCGTTCGGAAAGTGAAACATATGGATCTGTAATCATAACTGTGTACGAAAACAATTACAAGTGTTTGCTGTTTTACCTAGTGTTAAAGGAGAAGTCCACTTCCAGAACAAAAATTTACAGATAATATATTGTCATCCAAGATGTTCATGTCTTTCTTTCCTCAGCTGTAAAGAAATTGTGTTTTTTGAGGAAAATATTTCAGGATGTTTTCTCCATATAATGGACTGATATGGTGCCCCGATTTTGAACTTCCAAAATGCAGTTTAAATGCAGCTTCAAACGATCCCAAATGCGGTTGTAAACGATCCCAGCCGAGGAAGAAGGTTCTTAGCTAGCGTAACAATAGTTTTTTTTTATTTAAAAATTACAATTGAAATACTTTTTAATCTCAAACGCTCGTCTTGTATTCTGGCTCCAAGACAGTTAGGGTGTCAAAAAACTCCAATCGTATTTTCTCCCTCAACTTTCAAAATTTCAAAATCATCCTACATCGCTGCAGAAGTACCGACCCAGTCTTTGCAAAGTGAACGTGCAGAGAAGATCAAACACCCTTAACAAAAAAGGTAAAACAGCGATATAGGGCAGTTTTGAAGTTGAGGGAGAACATGAGATGGGAGTTTTTCGACATAGGCAGAGTAAGACAAGTGAACGTTTGACATTAAAAAGTATATAAACTCTATTATTTTTATGAAATTAACCGATCATTTTGCTAGATAAGACCCTTTTTTCACGGCTGTGATAGTTTACGACCGCATTTGGGATTGTTTGAAGTTGCATTTAAACTGCATTTTGGAAGTTCAAACTCGAGGCACCATATAAGTCCACTATATGGAGAAAAACGCTGAAATGTTTTCCTCAAAAAACATTCTTTGTGGCTGAAGAAAGAAAGACATGAACATCTTGGATGACAAGGGGGTGAGTACATTATATCTAAATCTTTGTTTTGGAAGTGGACTTCTCTTTTTACTTGCTTGTAAAGCTTTTTTACTTGAAACTAATTTTTACTTAAAATTTATAAATGTTGTGTTGATTTGTGTTGATTATCATGAAGAACAAAATACATAAGAATCAAGAACTTATTTTGCTTACAGAGTTCAAAAGCCAGTAGAAAAATCCTACTGGGTTTTTGTGGAGGGAACCGGGTGATGCTCTTACTCTTTCTTTTTTTTGAAATTCAAGAAAAATTCAGTAATTCTACAAATAGTACCTAACTAAATTAAATGCAGTTACTTAATTAGCCTTTCCTTGTCTATAATAAATTAGATTTGTTGCAGAAGTTTACTTACAGTATATTTCACCTGCAAGTTTCCTTTTAATACAGTTTTAGCTTTACCTACTGTGTAATTCCAGTGTCATAAATCCAGCTCTGAGCATTATTTGGTGTAGTACTGACTCATGGTCTGGAATAGTTTGTTCTTGCAGTGTTACATAAGGTTTAATTGGAGTCAACCAACATGTCATCCTGATTTTCTTTAAAACTATCGCACCCAAAAGGCTCTCTGCAGCCAAACACGCAAAATGCTGCTTAAAAGCTTTGGTGAGCAAGATCACGCCAAAGCCCTTAATAACTACAGATTCGGCATTAATCCAAGACTTCTAATCAAGAAACTAGACATGCAAATGAAATCAGGACATTTTCTCATTAAGCACACTTGAAACTATATAAGATTCCACACCAGTCTCTTTTTAATGGGCACACTGATGAATACAGGATGGCAGAGGACATAATGATAAAGCGATGAACTTTATTTTCTCTTAATGTTTACTGGGGATTTCAAAGACAAAACGAGATGAGGGAAGAAATACCAGACAAATAGCTGACAGGAGACGGGGGAAAAGTCTAGACGGATGGACAGACAAGAAAATAGACTGACAGAGCTCCATCAGTAAGATAAATTACCCAAGTTAGCCAAACCGCAGCTGGTTTCTGCAAGTAAAAGTCATGCCACTTTGACAACACACTCTAAATTTTACATGAACCCATTTTCAATCCACTTCATTTGACAGCTAGCTCACAGTGTTTTTTGAAAGTGTGAAAAATAGTGGAAGAGTATAAAATCACATTTGCTCCAGATTTGAGATTGAAGAAACCACAGAGTATGGTGGTATTGCATCATAATTCACATTTGACTGCAACTAGAACTCAGTTGGTGGTCCAACATGTCTTTGCACATTCCTGTATATCTTATATATTATTGTTCTTATAGATCTTATCTTATTAGTATCATCAAAACTTTTCAATTATTCAATGATTAGAATACAGTACACTTGATTTCTACAATATGAATATATGTGGTGTTAAAATGCATGCACAGCTTTTAACATCTGCATGGGATCATATTTAAAAAGACAATTATTTTGCAATCCTAACATGATTATATGGTGGATTGCATTTTATTATTTGCTAATCTGTGCATAGGCCTATATAGGGCTCTTGTAAAACATAAAATGTCCTTCATTTGCATTTTTTTTTTTTTAATTGGTCATTGAAAATAATCAGTTCTTTTTTAGAAATACGGTAAATTAGGTTTTACTTTGAGGGAAAGTTGTCTTCATTGAATCATAAGACTTAATTTTACATAAACAATTTGCTGCCCAATTAATTTATTTACTTTTAAGAGACCAATAACTTTTAATTGCACACAAATTCAGCAGCTAATGCAGTTTAATTACCCTCTAGTTTGTGATTTACTCACATTTATAGTCTTTAAGAGAGTCATCAGGTGATTTCAATGTCATGGTAGTAAACATTTTGTTTTCCTGGTTCTATCTGGAGAAACATTATGTTGTTTTAATGGCTTTATGTAGTTTTTGATTTAAAGCGTTGTTTCTGATGACATATTGACCATTTCATCTTTCCCTCAAGATTAGTGAAGCACGTTAGATTTTATGGGCAACATAAAGATTCTTAATGAAGGGGAAAAAGCATTGTGTATGGTCTGTTGTTTATTTATTTTAAAACATCCTTCAGAACAATAAGGGTAATAAAAATAGAGATTCACATCTTTCTACACAAGTGCTTGTTCTGAAGTTTTCTAGTTAATGCTTTTCATGGACAAAAAAGAAAAACAGGCATCTGTGTGAGCTCATTATTCCTCATGTGAACCGAGTATACTAAACTGTCACAGAAAACAAGGTTACATTTTATTTCTATAGCCAATGTTAGACGTTCTACTAACTATAAGTAACTTTGCAACTACATGTCAAATAACTCTCATTAGAGTATTTGTAGACTGTTAGGCTTAGGGTTGGAAGAATAAGTTGACATAGAAGTCAAAGCTACTTGCTTAGTTAAAGGAGTAGTCCACTTCCAGAACAACAATTTACAAATAATTTACTCACCCCCTTGTCATCCAAGATGTTCATGACTTTCTGTCTTCAGTCGTAAAGAAATTGTGTTTTTTGAGGAAAACATTTCAGGATTTTTCTTCATATAATGGACTTGATCGGTGCCCCGATTTTGAACTTCCAAAATGTAGTTTAAATGCAGCTTCAAAGGGTCTTATCTAGCAAAACGATCGGTCATTTTTTTCCAAAAAATAAAAATTTGTATACGTTTGTGTAAGCAGTAGATGTGTTAGGGAAGTAACACGTAACATTTTAATTATATTTTGCTAAAATCAACGAAATGACTTGAAAAAAGATTTGTTCATTTTGCTGAACGAGACTCAAAGGTCAGAGTCGGTAAAATGATCCGAACTTCCCATCACTACTACGAATCACGTCTAAGTTCATCATCTGTGTACTCTGGCTAAAAAAGGTAGAGAATGGCGAAAAACTCTTAAAAACTTATAAAAATCTTATTTTCTCCTACAACTTCAGAATTGTACAACATCGTTGTACCTTTTTGTTTGTAAACAGTGTTTGACTTACTTGCACTTTCTTAGTCTTTGTGCGTTCGCTTTGTAAACACTGGGTCTGTAGTTCCGCCTGCGTTCGGCGTGACCTTTCAACATGATTCAATAGTACATGAACGGCATCCCAGAACCTGTGCTACATGAGCTTTTATGCTTAAAAAGTATACAAATTTTTATTTTCCAAAAAAAACGCTGATCGTTTCGCTAGATAAGACCCTTCTTCCTCGGCTGGGGTCGTTTAGAGCCCTTTGAAGCTGCATTTAAACTACATTTTGGAAGTTTAAAATCGGGGCACCAATCAAGTGCATTATATGAAGAAAAATCTTGAAATGCTTTCCTCAAAAACCATCATTTCTTTATGCCTGAAGACAGAAAGACATGAACATCTTGGATGACAAGGGGGTGAGTAAATTATTGGTGAATTGTTGTTCTGGAAGTGGAGTTCTCCTTTAATGACCATCAAAATAAAGAGTAAGCAGATATTTTGAATAAAGTTGTTATTTTTTTTTACTTTGCACACAAAAAGTATTCTGGTAGCTTTATAAAATTATGGTTGAACCACTAATGTCACATGGACTATTTTAATGAGCTCCTTACTACCTTTCTGGGCCTTAAATGTGTCAGTTGCATTGCTGTCTATGCAGGGTCAGAAAGCTCTGGGATTTCATCAAAAATATCTTAAATTATGCGCCGAAGATGAACAAAAGTCTTACGGGTTTGGAACGACATGAGGGTGAGTAATTAATGAGATAATTTTCATTTTTGGGTGAACTATCCCTTTAAGTAGACAGTCTACTCAAGTGGTTTTTTAAACTTTTTTTGAGAGTGACCTATTTTTCAGAATCAGAATCAGAATTCGCTTTATTCGCCAGGTGTGTACAAACACACGAGGAATTTGTTGTGGTTTTTTAAGGTGCTCCTGGTATATACATGCATACATATCTGACAAGAGAACAGAAAAAACATTTAAATAAAAACTTAAAATAAATAATAATGTGTATGAATCTGGAACAGAAGATTTATGTACAGATTTGTACATTATTTATTCTATATACAGCTGTATAAATAAAGAGATGTGCATATGTATTTACATAATACTAGAGAAAGAGGCAATAATTAGAGATGGAGAAAAATCTCAGAAATGAATTGCAGAACACAGGTAATGATTCATGTTTTGCTTGTTTAAGCTAGAGATGGCATGGGGGAAAAAAAAACTGTTTATGCCTAGATGTTCTAGTGCTCAGGGATCTGTAGTGTCTGCCAGAGGGGAGAAGTGCGAACAGGTTGTGTCCGGGGTGTGAGGGGTTTCCTGCCCGTTTCTTCACTCTGGAGTTGTACAAGTCCTGAAGGTTGGGCAGGTGCACACCAATGATCCTTTCTGCTGTCCTAACAGTCCGTTGCGCAAACACAAATACATGTTGAATTCTGCTGTGAGGCGGCCGCCACTTACTTTCGTTTTTGTTGCTTATGTTTATTTCGTTTTTAAAGTTTGCCGGTTCCCGCTTCCTTCCTCCCCAGATCTTGAACTTTGTTATATATATACATATATACAATTTCCTCAAATCATCCTGGTGACCCATTTTTTTAACGTGGGTAGAATGTCTGCAGTGGACTATCAAAATAAAATGTTACCGAAAATAATCTATATTAACATTAACTAAAGCCTGTGTAAGAAATGATGGGATATATAAAATGATTCGGCTGCTTTTGGGAGTCAATGGCGAGATGTTTTATTAACCATCAACATTCAAATTCAATAAAACTGACTGTTCATTCAGTACGTTCCTGTATTTGTTTCTGCCACACTTTAATTTTTTAGAGCTGGTGTACAGTTTATTGAGGTCTTATGCTTTGGGAATGATTAAGTCTAAGGTGAAAAGGACACAAATCTTAAATGTCATGGAAATAACAACCTTTTACCTGCTGTAACTCAGTGACGCAAGCCTCCGCACGTGACGTAAGATGTAGATGCGGTTTAAAACCATCTCCACCGTAGCAGCACATCTTGAATATGAAACATCATCTTCTTCATTATGCAAACACCTGTGGCTATTTTGCAAATGAAAACCAGCTGTCCTTTATAAGTTGTAGGGTAAAACGTTGACTCATTTAAGAAGGCAATATTGAATTTACCAAGATATGATCTGATTTTGCAAAAGAGCAATATTAATACGCCTAGCAAACATGCTCTTATCCAAACACAAATAAATTAATCATGGCTCCCCAGACTAGGCTCTGCTCTGCCGCAAACATCTGTAGCATAAATTACCACGCTGCTACGGAGCCCTGCCTTTCTTCAAATAAACAGGAAGACTTCTGCCTTGTAGTTCCCCTTCAGTCGTTTCACTACGACGTTACATATGGGAACTCGCCTGAGTGACCAATCACCTCTGAGCTTTACAGAAAAGGCCAATGAAATTGGCGAGTGGAGTTTGCGTGCAACGCCACTCCCCCGTACATACGGGTATATAAGATGGCGGCGCGCATCCACTCATTCAGATTTTCGCTTCAGAGCCTCACCGCACTGCGAGCTGTTCAAGATATTGAAAGGGAAAAGAGCCTCTCCGTGTCAGATCCTGCGAGCCGGCCGCCGACAGAACGGAACGAGCCGGCTTCTCGCATTTCCAGCGAGTTTTGAGCGCACGGTTGTGCCGCGTCCTCCCTGGGCGAACCGGGATCTAAAAGAGCAATTTCCTTACGGTCGTCGAGAGCCATTGTCCCGGTATGGCTTTCCGACCGTGCGTTTCTGGGTGCGGTAGTTTCCTCACCTCCGTTGACGGTCATGATCGCTGTCTCACGTGCCTGGGCCGAGAGCACGTAGAGGCAGCGTTTGTGGATGGTTCGTGCGTTCATTGCGAACGCATGTCCATGGCCACGTTGAGGTCCCGCCTCTCGTTCGCGAGACGGCTCCCCTCGTCGTCTTCCCGAGGTAGTTCGGCGAGCCGTAAAGGCTTTACGGCTGCTTCGGCGAGGCGCTTGGGGGACCTCCAGGTGACGGTGCAGAATGTCCCGCCGGCTAATACCCCGCGGGCTTCCGCTCCACCGCGTGGTCCCGTGGTGATGCCCAAGCAGACCGCTCCCCCGTCTAAAAGCGGGCCCAGCGTCTCTTTTGGTGCTCCCCCGGAGGAAGAGATGTCTATCTCAGCATCAGAGGGTGAACGGTCGGCAGATGAGGCGGGCACTTCGGCGGAGCAGCGCCCCTCTGCGGTCGCTGCTCCGTCTGAGGCGGACGCCGAACTGTCGGCCATGCTCCTCCGGGCCGCCAAGGGGATCGGGCTGGAGGTCCCGAAGGTGCCTCCTCCCGATCCTTCGAGGCTGGATGATTGGTTTCTGGGGACGAGGTCTGCGGCGCCGCCGCGCTCGCCCCCAGTGCCTTTCTTCCCGGAGGTGCACGATGAGCTGGTTAAGGCGTGGCGGGCCCCTCATTCGGCTCGTTCACGCCTTACCTCCTCAGCCCTCGCTACCCTTGATGGCGGGGCGGCCAGGGGGTACGAGGGGGTCCCTCAGGTTGAGCGTGCGGTTGCGGTGCATTTATGCCCGCAAGACGCCGCCACCTGGCGGGGCTCTCCGCGCCTCCCGTCCAAAGCCTGTAGGCTTTCGTCGGCTCTGACCGGCAAAGCCTACAGTGCTGCGGCCCAGGCCGCCACCGCCCTGCACGCCATGGCCACCCTGCAGGTCTATCAGGCCAAGGCGTTAAAAGAACTGCACAAGGGTAGTCCTGACCAAGCGGTTTTGCAGGAGCTGCGTGCGGCGACCGACTTCGCCCTCCGGGCGACTAAAGTCACGGCGCGGTCCCTTGGTCAGGTGATGTCCACACTCGTGGTCCAGGAACGCCACCTCTGGCTGAACCTGGCGCAGATGGCAGATGTCGACAAAGCACGCTTTCTCGACGCTCCTGTCTCCCAGGCCGGCCTCTTCGGCGACACTGTCGAGGACTTTGCCCAGCAGTTCTCGGCAGTCCAGAAGCAGACTGAGGCGATCAGTCACATCTTGCCCCGGCGTGCGACTCCCACGAAGTCCCCGGGTGCCCAGCCTCAGCCTGCTCGTCGCCGAGGGCGCCCCCCTGCGGCCCCCAAGAAGCAAGAAATACCTGCTCCGTCTCCGGCTGAGGCCCACGATGCGCGCCTCGCCGCCAGACGTCGTGGCCGCCGCAGGGGAGCGGCGCCGCCCGCTGCTCAGGAGCCCCCTCATACACCTAAGACCCGCAGGTCTGCGCGGCGCTCCTGACACGGGCAGCCTGGAGATGATGGAAGCTGCTCTTCGGGGGACGACAACATCTGCCCCCCCGCCCCCGGTGGAGGGCCGGGGCCGTCTGTGCGCTCAGCTGCCGTCGACCTACGGGTCGGCGGTACCCACCCACTCACAGAAAGAGCAATTTTCCACATCTCTGGGCCAAGTGCCCCGAGTTCTGTTCCTGTCAGACAAGATGTCTCCTCGGGTTCGGACTCGGAGCCAACATTCGCCAGCGCGGGAACCTGGGAGGAAGGTAAGTGCTGCTCAGAGCGGCCAGACTGCTCTCCAGGACGTTCATCCTTCTGGGACCAGTCCCCTTCCCCTTCCCGCAGGCCGCCCCACCGCGGTCACGTCGGTCAACGCTCCGCTGATCCCACTGGTGACCAGGCTCGCAGCCTGGCTAGAGCTGCCCAGCCCGTCCCGGTGGTTGATCCGGACGGTACGTCTCGGCTACGCGATTCAGTTCGCCAGGCGCCCGCCCAAATTCAGAGGCGTCCTTTTCACCTCTGTCCACTCGGACACGGATGCCTCTGTCCTGCGTGCGGAGATTGCTGTCTTACTGGCGAAAGACGCAATCGAGCCTGTCCCTCCAGCCGAGATGAGGTCGGGGTTCTACAGCCCTTACTTCATCGTGCCCAAGAAGAGCGGTGGGTTACGACCAATCCTGGATCTTCGAGTTTTGAATCGGTCCCTTCTCAGGCTGCCGTTCAAAATGCTCACTTCGAGGCGTATCCTTTCGTGCGTTCGACACCAGGATTGGTTTGCGGCCATAGACCTGAAGGACGCGTACTTTCACGTCTCGATTTTGCCTCGACACAGACCCTTTCTACGGTTTGCTTTCGAGGGTCGAGCGTATCAGTACAAGGTGCTCCCATTTGGCCTGTCCCTGTCCCCCGCGTCTTTACGAAGGTCGCCGAGGGTGCCCTGACTCCGCTATGGCGGAAGGGCGTTCGCATCCTCAACTATCTCGACGACTGGCTCATCATGGCTCACTCGCGAGATCTGTTGTGCGAACACAGGGACCTGGTGCTTCAGCACCTCAGCCATCTGGGCCTTCGGGTCAACCGAGAGAAGAGCAAACTCTCCCCAGTGCAGAGGATCTCTTTTCTCGGTATGGAGCTGGACTCGGTCAATATGACAGCCTGCCTCACCAACGAGCGCACGCAGTCAGTGCTGAACTGCCTGAAATCATTCAGGCACAAAACAGCGGTCCCTCTCAAAACATTTCAGAGGCTCCTGGGGCATATGGCAGCTGCAGCCGCGGTAACGCCGCTGGGCTTGCTTCATATGAGACCGCTTCAGCGCTGGCTACACGATCGAGTCCCGAGATGGGCATGGCACCGTGGCACACTCCGGATTGGCGTTTCCCCGCAGTGTCGCCGCCTATTCAGCCCGTGGTCAGACCCTGCCTTCCTACGGGCCGGAGTCCCCTTAGGACAGGTCTCCAGGCATGTTGTGGTTTACACAGATGCCTCCACCACGGGTTGGGGTGCTGTATGCAACGGGCAAGCAGCCTCGGGCTCCTGGACAGGACCTCGACTGCTTTGGCACATCAACTGCCTGGAGTTGCTAGCAGTGCTTCTCGCGCTGCGTCGGTTTCTTCCGATGCTCCGCCACAAGCACGTGCTTGTCCGCACGGACAACACTGCGACCGTAGCGTACATCAACCGCCAGGGTGGTCTACGCTCCCGTCGTATGTCGCAACTCGCCCGCCATCTGCTCCTGTGGAGTCAGACGCGGCTGAAATCGCTGCGCGCCGTTCATATACCAGGGGAGCTCAACCGTGCAGCCGACCAGCTCTCACGGCAGCCCACCCACCCTGGAGAATGGCGACTCCACCCCCAGACAGTCCAGCTGATTTGGAGTCGATTCGGCAAGGCCCAGATAGATCTGTTTGCCTCCCCGGAATCCTCCCACTGCCAGCTCTACTACTCCCTCAGCGAGGCTCCCCTCGGCAGGGACGCACTGGCACACAGCTGGCCTCCGGGGCCCAAGTACGCCTTTCCCCCAGTGAGCCTCCTTGCACAGACCCTGTGCAAGATCAGGGAGGACGGGGAGCAGGTTCTGCTGGTTGCGCCATACTGGCCCACCCGGACCTGGTTCGTCGACCTCACGCTCCTCGCGACAGCCCCTCCCTGGAAGATTCCCCTGAGGAAGGACCTTCTTTCTCAGGGGATGGGCACGATTTGGCACCCGCGTCCCGATCTATGGAACCTGCACGTGTGGCTTCTGGACGGGACACGGTAGACCTCGCCGGCCTTCCACAGGCCGTGATAGAAACTATCACTCAGTCTAGAGCCCCCTCCACGAGGCAGGCCTACGCACTGAGGTGGGGTCTCTTTGTTGACTGGTGTGCCTCCCGTGGGGAGGACCCACAGAGATGTCCGATCGCAGTAGTGCTTTCCTTCCTGCAAGAGAAGTTGGAGCGTAGGCTGTCTCCTTCAACTCTCAAAGTGTATGTCGCGGCCATCGCGGCATATCACGATGCAGTCGATGGAACATCCATCGGGAAGCATCAACTGGTCGTGAGGTTCCTCAGAGGTGCGAGAAGGGTTAATCCCCCTAGACCGCACCTTGTACCCTCTTGGGATCTCTCCGTCGCCCTTCGGGGCCTGCGGGGACCTCCCTTCGAGCCGCTGGTTTCAGTCGAGCTTAAATTCCTGTCGCTTAAGACAGCGCTCCTGACCGCGCTCGCCTCCATCAAGAGGGTCGGGGACCTACAAGCCTTCTCTGTCAACGAAGCGTGCCTGGAGTTCGGGCCGGCTGATTCTCACGTTATCCTGAGACCCCGGCCCGGTTACGTGCCCAAGGTTCCCACCACACCCTTCCGGGATCAGGTGGTGAACCTGCAAGCTCTGCCCCCGGAGGAGGCAGACCCGGCCTTAGCGTTGCTGTGTCCCGTTCGTGCCTTACGGGTTTACGTGGACCGCACCCGGAGCTTCAGACGCTCCGAGCAGCTCTTTGTTTGCTTCGGAGGACAGCAGAAGGGAAATGCTGTCTCCAAGCAGAGGTTGGCCCATTGGGTGGTAGATGCCATCTCCCTGGCCTACGAAAGCCAGGGGGAGCCGTGCCCCCTAGGAGTTCGAGCTCACTCCACTCGTAGTGTTGCCTCCTCCTATGCGCTGGCGCACGGCGCCTCGCTAGCAGACATCTGCAGAGCTGCGGGCTGGGCGACACCTAACACCTTCGCGAGATTCTATAATCTCCGCGTCGAGCCCGTGTCCTCCCGTGTGTTAAGGTAACATCAGGTAATTTGCGGGAGGCCGGCAGGTGTCGGCTTGCTGCGCCATTCCCACGGGATCCGTGCGCTATCTCCCAGTATGTTCCCTCCGGCGAACCTGGGTCCTCCATGCCCCGCAGTCAGGACTAGATGCGGAGTAGTCCGCGACTGTGCTCCGACTGGGTCTCCTTCGCCCAGAAGGTTGTGGCAACATGTCTCAGTATTTCTCCACAGTCAGCCAGAAGGCTGTGTTTTCCCTCATACATCTATAACAGATTAGATGTATTCAATTTCTTTATTCCACATGCCTAAACCACATGTGCTCCGCCCCCCCAACCCATGCTTCAGTACATCTGGCACCCCTATGGGGCCCCTCTACTGGTCCCTAGGGCGTTGGGAAGGTTACGTAGTGACTCCACTTTCCGACACGTCCGCCTGTCGGCACTTGGTGTCTTGCGTAACGCAGCCTCAGGGTTGTGGCCTTTTCCATGGGTCTGTTCCCATATGTAACGTCGTAGTGAAACGACTGAAGGGGAACGTCTAGGTTACGTACGTAACCCTCGTTCCCTGAAGGAGGGAACGTTACATCCCCTGCCACAACCCTAGGCTGCGCTGACGCCGGGCTGCGGCTCGGCTCCTCAGCAAAAACCTGAATGAGTGGATGCGCGCCGCCATCTTATATACCAGTATGTACGGGGGAGTGGCGTTGCACGCAAACTCCACTCGCCAATTTCATTGGCCTTTTCTGTAAAGCTCAGAGGTGATTGGTCACTCAGGCGAGTTCCCATATGTAACGTCTCCGTTCCCTCCTTCAGGGAACGAGGGTTACGTACGTAACCTAGACGTTTTCTGCCTTGTAAAACTGTTGAGTAATGAAAAATAAAAGCATGTTTGCTGACATGCTATTCACAGGAATTTAAATGAATGCTCTGTGGACAGTGCTGGTCTCCATTGCTGTCCAGCCTGGACTGACCGCAAGTCTGACGCAGCAATAATGAGAGAACGTGTTTTATACCAAGCATAAAATCAATGCACTCCAGCTTCTTTTAATCTAAACCTTCTTTGTATTTTATATTGTGAGGACCTTGATGAAAGATTTTAATGGAGTTTGATAAGAGTAATTAAGATTCATTAGTGCTCCACAATGGTGAAATGGAGTTTTGAGCTACCATAAAGTAATTTCCCCTTTAAGCATGGCAGCCGAACAAGCCACGTCGTAATGTGAACAATTTCTTTATTGTTGTCCGTTTCATTAGTTAGGGAAATGTCTTTTGAAAGTGGAAATAGTAATTGCTTGAAATAGGTTGTTAGTGACATTAAAACATGAATGTCATCAGAGCGTGAAGAGATCTAAATGGTTCCTTCATGTTTTCAAACATATTGTACAAGCAGGATTTTAGTAATCAATACACTGTAAGATGTTTTACTTTTCACTTGTGAAAACATGGAGATCATAACACAAGATTAAAAGCATCACTGTTCTCTCAAGTGTGTCTTGAATGTTTTTAACTTTGTACTCCATTCCAAAGCAAGTGATTTTATATTTCAAAGAGTAAAAAAATCAGAACATATTCTCCATGTTCTTAAGATATGACCTTACACAACTCTTTGGAATACTTGATTCTGATTGGTCAGCTGTAGCATTTTATTGAATATTTTTGTATAAATAACTGTAGTCCTGGCAACCAATTTCCTGTACTGTGCTCTTGCATGTTCAATCTTTCGTAACACTGTCTTCTCAAATCAACTTAAATCAATATTTCATGTCCGTGTAGCTGTGTAATACTGTTTGTGGGATAATGTCAGTCCCATTATCCCAAAATAAACCCTTTCACGCTTTGCGTCAGGGGTTTGATCACTTTTGTCATAATGACCCACTGACTGCACTCATGCCAAGTCTATTGAAGATCTGAAAAAAGCGAGGCTATAGATATCCTACTTTTCACCTGCTTCATGTGCTTTAAAAGAGGCATAATACATGCTTGCCCTAAAATTCCTAAATTTCAATTTGTGATGTATTAACTACAAAAGACATGTTGTCCTTAGAGGTTCACGGTTTTAAGAACAGAAGTCAACAGGACTTAAAAATAGCCTCTATTTAGCTTCTTAATGCACGTTCCTGCTCCAACTGGGACAATTCGTCTGTGCGTGACATCTTATTCCAAAGAAAATATGTTGGCTTTCATAATCTTTCATCAAAGTGTAATAACATGTTCCATCTCTGAAATCACTTTACTTTTCGTCTGACATCAATAGTCTCTCGTTCTTCTGTTTTATTTTTTTCGAAAACTAAATGGCTTCAAGAAAGTTAGCTCACCTTTTTGCCCACAGAATGAACCCACAGTTTACATTTTAGTTTTAGTGCCATTCTAGTAGTTCTGCATATGATGGACTGCTATGGTGCCCCGAGTTTGAACTTCCAAAATGCAGTTTAAATGCGGCTTCAAACGATCCCAAATGTGGTTTTAAACGATCCCAGCTGAGGAAGAAGGGTCTTATCTAGCGAAACCATTGGTTATTATCATAAAAAAAATAACATTTAAATACTTTTTAATCTCACACGCTCGTCTTGTCTTGCTTTGCCTGAACTCTGTGTATTCTGGCTCAAGACAGTTAGGGTATGTCGAAAAAATGTTGATCGTATTTTCTCCCTCAACTTCAAAAATCATTTCAAGATCATCCTACATCGCTGTAGAAGTTCCGACCCAGTCTTTACAAGGGGAACATGCAAAGAAGATCAAACACCCTTAACAAAAAAGGTAAAACAGCGATATAGGGCGATTCTGAAGTTGAGGGAGAAAACATGATCTTAGTTTTTCGACATACCCTAACTGTATTGAGCCAGAATACACAGGGAGTTCAGGGAGAGCAAAACAAGACGATCGTTTGACATTAAAAAGTATATAAATTGTATGAATTTATAAAAATAACCGATCATTTCGCTAGATAAGACCCTTCTTCCTTGGCTAGGATTGTTTACAACCGCATGTGGGATCGTTTGAAGCCGCATTTAAACTGCATTTTGTAAGTTCAAACTTGGGGCATCATATCAGTCCATTATATAAAGAAAAAACACAATTTCTTAACGACTGAAGAAAGAAAGACATGAACATCTTGAATGACAAAGGGGTGAGTACATTATCTGTAAATTGTTGTTCTGGAAGTGAACTTCTCCTTTAATGTAAAAAGAAGTAAATTGCAGAAGTTTTGTGGTGTTTCTATTAGTGTTAAAGGATCTTTTTTAACAAGGTGGGGTCATAGCAGATGTGATATCTCTCATCCTGGGACGTCCACCCTCATGTTCTGTCAGATGGCCTCTCCTCCACCTCTGTGCCGGCTCAGAGTGCAGAAGTAGGTCAGTGACTGTCCCATCCTCTAGCACGGGGGCGGCAAGCTTATTTGCTCAAGGCTCGGTAATGGTGCTGGCAAAGACAGCATTCAAAAACATCCATTCCATGCTAAATTTCAAGGACAAAAATACCAGCGATGGAGCACAGAAACTAAGAGAGGTCTTTAGCCTTGAGCTGAGTCCTTATTTACTGCTAGTCCGCACAGATGGGCAAATTGTGAGCTGGAGAGAGGAAGCAGGGGCGAATTCACTAAACAGTTGAGGCAATTTTACACATGGTATTTCAGTGCAAAAATGTGCATGTTATTCACAAACAGCCCGGAATCCAGTTCAACCAACTGTGTCTAAGTATTTGAGTTATTTTCATCATTTCAGTGCAAGCATGCCTTATATTATAATAGACTTGGATATGATAGACATTTTATTAGAGATTAAATTAGACTTGTGTTACGTGAATAGTACAGTCCCAGTATATTACAGCAGATTGTGAGACACCTTCAAGATCAGGAATTGCAGCATGTACATTACATTCAGCACAGATTTTTTTGGGGCGTATTTTGACACTACTTGATTTAGTTCCTTTAATGAATCGAGTGCTAAAATAGCACAGCCTTTTAGTACAAAAAAAGCTGATGAAAATGTTTGTCAAAGATGTTTTTGTTCTACCATTCATCAACGATAACGAAGGTGAGAGAAAAATCCAATTATGACAATAATTATACATTTTTTAAATTATTTTAAATCATAGTTAATTAGTTTCTAAAACAGTTGAATGTTTGATTTCATTTGACATTTTCTTGTCAGCTAAAATGCCCTTTTTGTCAACTAAAATTTGATATGACTTTAACTAAAATGTATTGACATAACGCATTACATTAGATGCAAAATTAACTTTTGGGCCATGACCCTTAAAGGATTAGTTAAAAAAAAATCCCTGACAATTTACTCACCCTCATGTCATCCAAGATGATCATGTCTTTCTTTCTTCAGTCGAAAAAAACGTTTTTTTAAGGAAAACATTCCAGGATTTTTGTCCAAAAAAAAAAACAATTTGTTTACTCAACTTAAAATAATTTGTTTTGTCAACTCAAAAAAAGTTTAGTCAACTTGAAATGTTAAGTTGTACTAAGTGACAATTTAGATATTTGAGTTGAGTTGAATTTTAAGGCAGCTGGGTAACTTACCCAGCTTTTAAGTTTAACAAACATAATTTTTAATATGAAAGACTAAACCTATTTGAGTTGACTGAACTTAAAATTTTAAGGCAGCAGTGTAATAAATTATTTTAAGTTGACTCAACAAATTGTGTTTTTTATTATTATTTTTTTTTTAAAAGTGTAGTGGACATCAATAGTGGCCAATGGTTGAAGGTCTAAAATGCCGTTTCAATGCAGCTTCTTTTTTGGGGGGGTTTTGGGTTCCAATCTGCTGTCACATGATTTCCACCCGACCCCCCCCATTGAAATTAAAAATGGTCAGCAGTGATCCTATATCAAGACACATTTGTGTATTTTGTCTTGTTTTTTGTTTTTCTCCGCAACATACAGTCATAAGCAATAGATTGACGCGCTCGTGTGTGAACACTGAGCAGGAGCCACATTGAGAAAGTTCTGTCACTAATTAACATCGCAACGAACATAAAGCATAATTTCAGAAACAACAGATTCCAGCGCCAGCCACCACATTGCATCTTATTTAACAGAAAGGAATGTTTCATTAGCATTAAGTACGTCTATGCCGCGAGGTGTTCAAAAAAGTGGTGGGGACATGTCCCACCCGTCCCACCCTCTTCTTCATTAGCATTTGAGTGTGCAAATAAAAACTAGATTATCGCACCATCTGCTGTTAAAATCTAAGCTCTGAATCAATTCCAGAGAGAATCGCGATGTGTTTAGAAGATCTCAGAATCGAGCATTTGTAGTTAAAAAGTATATAATAATTGTTATTATTATTATTATTATTATTATTTTTTTGTTTCACCAGATAAGACCCTTATTCCTTGGCTGGGATCGTGTAGAGCCTTTTGAATATGCTTTGAAACTACATTTTGGACCTTCAACCTCTTGAAGTCCACTATATGGAGAAAAATCCTGGAATTTTTTCCTCAAAAACCTTCATTTCTTTTCGACTGAAGAAAGACATGAACATCTTGGATAACATTGGGGTGACCCCAGGTGAGTAAATTATCTGAAGTTTTTTATTGTGGAAGTAAACTACTACTTTAAACAAGTTTGATATGTTCAAAAGTGCTATAACAAAACAAATGAAAAATACAAATTCAACATAGACAAATACACAATGGTGGGCACAATTTATTCTTGGTGAATTCTCCCCTCAGACAGCAAGATAGGAGAGAAAGAAAGATGGCGGATGCAAGAAATACAGCAGTGTGGATGATTGAGTTCTGGATGACGTGGATGAGGTGATTTTCTTAGTCTAGCTACAATCACTTGCTATTATGAAGGGGTGTCACAGGTAGAATAGGGCACCTAAATGCTCCAAACAAGTGAAGTGCTCTTCACCCAGTCATCTATCTTCATTATTATCTGCTATAACATGCTGGGCGCTAATGAAAAAGCCATGTCAAACCTTCTGACAGACGGAGTATTAAAATAGTCTTTTTCCTCATCTTCCCTCACAGACTCCCTCGCATGTTCGATTTACTGACATATTTGCTATGATTTGGATTACCAGTTTTGGCTTAGAAGCACTGTGATTGTATTGTGTTGAATTGTAGCGTATCAAGCTCAAAATCAGTCACTGGCAGGGCTGACAGAATACTCCCGGCTGGATTCTACATAGGGGTTGTTATGAAGTCTAGCCAACCATGGATGCATTGCCAAGATCGGGAAGCATGAGCAATGCAGCCTCTCGGTTCCCCCTTCCTCCCCAACAAATTCATCAGCACAGTCATCAGCCATTATCAAACAGCTCAACTGAACCTGAGGGCTGCCTGGAAACAGAACAAAACCACTCGAAGAATCATCTCATATACACGCAGTTTCTGTGATAAAGATCCTCCTCTCTCGTTTGCGCGCACCCATTACAGTACATTTAGGATATCAATTCCATGCATTTCAATGAATTGACACTTGATGAGGTAGCATGCTGTACTGTACGTGATGTTAATTGCCACCAAGACGGCGATAAAAGAACAGAGATTGCATCAGATGAAATTATATGGATTCATCAACGACAAGCATCGTTTTAAACAAAACACTGTAGTAAATGAGCCTGTGTGTGGTGCACTCATGATAGATTACACAGAGCAGACTGTAATGAGAAGGAACAAAGTATTATCGGTGGTTGCTAATTGTTTAATTTAATATCCTGTTGTTTTGAAAAATGATGATGGAAATAATCAAATTTGAATATTGTTAAATTCTTGACATTTCAGTTTTGTGATTTGTTGGCAGACTTGAACGCTAAATCTGATTAGACAGAACAGGTACAGAACAGAACTGCAGTTTGGGAAACGCATGTTTAGTGGTGTTGTTTTTTTATGTAGCCTACATCTGAAGAGCGAGTTTTGCTGATATGCAGAATATTATGTGGAAGCAGCAACATCAACACACTACAATCATTTAATAATCATTTGTGGTGTTTGTTTATGCAGTAATTAGCCCTCCTACTAGTTTCCTCTTGCTCAGATTAATGGGTGCTATTTATGCCTTACTTATATATGACTTCATTTTGAGAATGGCAGGCAAGATTGAATTTTTATCTGAGAAAGGTAGAGCCACTAAAGAATTGCAATTGGATTATTTGAGCAGCCTGAGTAGGCCTGACATAACACTAGCTTAACCAGTGGTGTACATTTGAGACGGGGCTTTGTTTTTAACCACATAATTAATGCAAGAGTGAAATATGTGTAAATCCCCTTATTAAATGATGTTTCTTACATTAAAAGCATCTGCTTCATGCAACAACAATCAAATCTGTCATATGATGTGTGACGAGTCGGCTGCCTCCCCCCTAACTATCAGCTTCACCCCGTCGGTAATCGCCGCCCTTCACCAGGCTCCCGACGGGAGTGGGCGTGTGGGAGGAGGAGGGGCGCTGAAACATCCAGGTCTGGCGGCGTGTGATGAGGCACACCTGATGTGCATGAAGCCTCATCACCGCCGCTGTTAAAATGCCGAGCGCGCCTCTCCTCAGGAGACCGGTCTCTTCCCCGTGCATGCACGCTGGTGGCCTCGTGGGTCCAGGAAGGGGTGAAGAGGGAACCAGCGCCGCAGGACGAGTTGCCGGACCCCGCGGGTTCGGATGAGGACCGCACCCGTGACGGCTGACGGGCCAAGATGCCGGGCCGTGATATCCCCCAGAAGTGCCACGTAGGTGGAGGAGGACGATGCCGCTAGAGAAGCCGCCGCCCCTCGCACCCCGGACCTGAGCGGGGAGCGCGTGCGGCCGCCGGACTCCACCCCTTACCTGGACCCTTCCCTTTTGGAACACTACCCCTCCTTCACGGAACCCCGTCACTTCGAGGACACCAGCTCCCCCTTTTATTTTGGACACTTTTCCCCCTTTTTGGACACTTTGTTTTATTGTTTAATAAAAGCCTCTCCGAGGCCTGACGTCACGCCCACTGTGTCTGTCGCTTTGCTCCGCCCCCGTGACAAGTGGTGGAGAATGCGGGCATGGGCGGAGCTTAGACAGCGCAGTGGGAAACACCTGATGACGTCATCCCCTCTGGCTCGCAAAAGTCAATGAAGATTCGGACCTGGAGGGACGGAGAAACAACGGTGACGGCCTCCCAGCCGCTAAAAGGGGTAAGTGACTTTTCTTATTTAGTATCACTTACCCTGCGGTTGGTTGAGGCTGTCGACTAAATTCCGGTTTCTCTGTCCCCGGTCCGGTGGCGTTGCGAGAGGGAGTCGCCCGGAGAGGAATCCTCGCCCACTCCGACCGCTGGAGCCTGGTTGAGGAAGGTAGCACTCCTGCGTGGGCGGCGACCGGATGACGGGGATGTCGCTTGGGGGGGGGGAATGTGACGAGTCGGCTGCCTCCCCCCTAACTATCAGCTTCACCCCGTCGGTAATCGCCGCCCTTCCCCAGGCTCCCGACGGGAGTGGGCGTGTGGGAGGAGGAGGGGCGCTGAAACATCCAGGTCTGGCGGCGTGTGATGAGGCACACCTGATGTGAATGAAGCCGCATCACCGCCGCTGTTAAAATGCCGAGCGCGCCTCTCCTCAGGAGACCGGTCTCTTCCCCGTGCATGCACGCTGGTGTCCTCGTGGGTCCAGGAAGGGGTGAAGAGGGAACCAGCGCCGCAGGACGAGTTGCCGGACCCCGCGGGTTCGGATGAGGACCGCACCCGTGACGGCTGACGGGCCAAGATGCCGGGCCGTGATATCCCCCAGAAGTGCCACGTAGGGGGAGGAGGACGATGCCGCTAGAGAAGCCGCCGCCCCTCGCACCCCGGACCTGAGTGGGGAGCGCGTGCGGCCGCCGGACTCCGCCCCTTACCTGGACCCTTCCCTTCGGAACACTACCCCTCCTTCACGGAACCCTGTCACATCGAGGACACCAGATGCCCCTTTTTCTTTTGGACACTTTTTCCCCCTTTTTGGACACTTTCTGTTTTATTGTTTAATAAAAGCCTCTCCGAGGCCTGACGTCACACCCACTGTGTCTGTCGCTTTGCTCCGCCCCCGTGACAGATGGCACAAATAAGGATACAATTTTGTGATCCAAGGTGACAGACAGTCATAGTCTCCATTGTTCTGTGAGACTTTGCAAGGCATTGTTGATTGTGGGCTGTGGCATGCTCCTTTCCATAAAAAACGAATAACAGTGAGTTTTAGTTACATAATAAGTGTTTGCATCACTTTTTGCTGTCTGGAGAACTAAATTGGCTGTTTTACTGCTTGCAACAAAGAGAAGATGAAAAATACTTGCATTCATTATTCAGCTTGCATTTATGAAACGCTACATGTTCAGTGATTTCAGAAGTATGAATTCATCCCTGTACACTCTCTGTAAACCTCTGGCGGGAAGTCTCAGAGATGTGTTGTTGAGTTGAGATTGGTTGTGATAGCTAAATTTATCAAAATGAAGGCATATTGCAGTGTTTAACACCATCTGATTCATGCTACCTAATTACTTTAGCGATGCAGACAGTAACCAACAACATAAAGCAATTAGGTATAATATTGATATAACTGTACAGCAGTCAACAATTGAAGATGATCAAAACCTTTAATCAAAGTTGTCCTTAAACCAAAACAATACCCGTTCTTGTCTTAGGACAACTTTGATGAAATTTTTTGATCCACTTCAAATGTTGACCACTGTATATCACACTATAAATCTCTATAAATCTTTATAACACTATAAAAACATGCAGTATTACAGAAAAATGTAACTTTTCTGCCAACTAAGATAACACTGTAAAAAAAACACAATTTGTTGAGTCAACTTCAGTCAACTCAAATAAGTTTAGTCTACTTAAAATGTTAGGATGTACTAAGTGAAAACTTAGATATTTAAGTGGACTACACAAACAATTTGGTTTGTTAAACTTAAAAGCTGGGGTTGCTACCCAGCTGCCGTAAAATTTTAAGTTGAACGAACTCAAATATATGAGTTGTCACTTAGTACAACTTAACATTACAAGTTGACTAAACTTTTTTGAGTTGACTGAACTTAAAACTTTAAGGTAGCCGGGTAACAAATTATTTTAAGTTGAATCAACAAATTGTTTTTTACAGTGTACCCCCATAAGGGTGTTTCACACTTTTATTGTCCTAGCAAGTAATTTAGATAAAACTTGGCAAGCAACAATGTCACAGTATATTCATATTTGTTTACCAAAAAACAGTGGTAAATGACTCTAATAACCTTCATTTCTCTTGTATGTTTGTATATTTTATATACACTGCATTTACATTGTTTGTGGTTTAATTTTTTGGCAAGATCTGTCAGAGTTATGATTCTGGAACACATTTCAGAACGGATTGTTTTTTCAAAATTACGTTAAACTTAGTTATGGTAGATGAGTTACAATAAGTGTTGGCCAAGTTACATTAAAAAAAGTAATTAGTTATAGTTACTAGTTGTCAGGGTTTGGATTTTGGACTTTTGTTTCCACGTTTTCCCTCCAGAATTAGTTCCTGTTTCCCTTATTTGGTAATTTTCCTGTCCTTGTTTAGTTTGATTGTTAATTAGCCCCTCACCTGTTTCTGTTTCCACTGATTACATTCCAAACTTTATAAGCCCTGGATTTTCCTCTGTTCCTTTGTCTTGCGTTGATGTCAGTATCACCTCTGTTTGTTTACCTGTTGTATTTTCCGTTGATTATATTAAAGTTTTTGTTTTGATTCCCTTCGTCTTCCTTGCCTTGGACTACTCGTGACACTAGTTAGTTCTCACAAACAGTAACTGAGTTATATCATTATAAAAGTAAATAATTACCAGGGAAAGTAACTATTGTGTTACTTAAAAAAGTTCAAATATATCAAATAACATGGATGCCCCCAATATTAAATATGTTAAATTAATAAAACATTGTACACTAGTCATTGTACACTAATCTACACTGTTTTAATGTTGCTGTGGGACAATGTGAGAGACACTTCAACCTTCGGACAGGAAAAACCCCACAGCAACACTGCTAACCCTCTGGGGTCAAAGACCGCACCGGTGCGGTCTATCTTGTTTTTTTCTTGATGGCCAAAAACAAAATAAAAATACTCTGTCATTTTGAAACTGCAAAGAGTCTAGTTTTATTTGTGCATAGTCATAATAACAAGAAAACAATGTGCTTTAGTAAAATAAATAAAGTAAACAGGGTGCGCGCTCTGCCGTCCCATTCGGTGTCGCCTCTCTTTACAGACACGTAAATAAAACAACCTGAATCTCTGTGAATATGTGCTTCACAGAATATGTGCATAGAAAGCTTGAAATGTCTACTTTTAAATGAATTAAATAAAACAAATAATCTCTGATAAAGTAATCTGTATGATACCAATGCGAGCTCCAGTTATTCCTGTCTAAACTCATCTCTAATGTAGTCACACTCACGAGCAGCTCCGCTTTTCAGTTTTTAAACAACATCCTCGTGAGACAAGCAGAAATGTAGGTAAACGCCCACGTGACCTCTGTAAACAAACATGAACATTCATCAAGTTCATTTCTGGAAGAAGACGCGCTAAGAGAAATAAGCCAGAATTTAAATAAGAAGAAAGCAATGCAAAAATTATAGTAAAGCCGCATTTTATCGCCAGTAACGGTAACAGCGGTGTAACGGGGGAATCAGTAATTCGTTTGATTAGTCATTACTGAAAAAGTAAATGCCGTTAGTAATGCTGTTCATTTATAACGACATTATTCCCATCACTGCTTACAACAGACCTTCGTCAGAGTAGTGCAATATTTTATTCAAAAAAGAGGTACATAGAGGTACAATGTGTTCAATGGACTGTATTGTTATTTAACAAAATTGATTTTGTTAACAATCAGCTGATTGTTCAGCTGATGAAATGGTTTTCTAAGAAAAAAAAATTTGATTGACAAAAATTTCATAAAACTCCAAAAAATTAAGTGATCTAGGACTTAGATTAGGACATAGAGTGTGTGTAATTCTAAAGACTGTAAGTCTATCCTCCACAGCCTCATTTTCATCTGCATTAAGGGGATAATTTAACCAAAAATGAAAATTCTGTCATTAATTACTCACCTTCATGTCGTTCCAAACACGAAAGACCTTAGTTTATCTTCGCAACACAAATTAAGATATTTTTGATGAAATCCCAAGACCATTTTAGTGATGTCCTTACTGCCTTCTGGGCCTTGAACGTATCAGTTGCGTAGCTGTCTATACAGGGTCAGAAAGATTTAATCAGAAATATCTTAATTTGTCTTCTGAAGATAAATGAACGTCTTATGTGTTTGGAATGTCATGAGGGTGAGTATTTAATGACAGAATTTTTATTTTTGGGTGAACTATCCCCTTAAATCAACAAGGTGTCTAACCTAGGGTCTATTATTAACGTCTGGATGCCGGTGATTTCGTGTACTTATTTGGACAGTATTTGGATTGGGACGTCCAAAGGTTCTGCTAAGGTCCGTGTGCTTGTTGTTAGTATGTAGGAATTACTGGATGTCATGTGATCTGGATGTGCGTCACAAAACCCACTGAAATAGGCTAAACACAACATATGTATGTGATAATAATTACAGCATTATGTATAAAGTTAAAAGAGTTAATTAAGATGAGGATTATGTGATTAAACACTCATTACTGATTTAATTATCTTTTAAAATTGTTTTCCAGTATAGTACTACATGAACCCTTGACATTTTTTGTTGTTTAAAAAAGGCCTAAATCCATTCACCATGCAGTGCACCAAGAAATGTAGTTTTTGTTAGGTTATCCAACGAAGGTCAAAATAAATGAGGAGAACTGTTGTGAAAAGTAATATGCTGCAATAACAAACATTCCTATCCAGATGGGATTACATTTCTCAGAGGACTTCAGAGTTAGCTGAAAACCACTAGGTAATTTGCTTCATCACTTTTACCAAGGTTGTACAACGAATAAAAAAACAAAGATGTGTTTGATTCAGACGGGATTAAAAATCAAAAAGTATGTCTGTGAAACATTTTTACACGACCTCTTCAGGGAAAACTAGTCCCATTCAAATATGGTGTGTGTGCAGACAGTTTAACTTAAAGAAACGGATGAGAAAAATAAAGATTCTTTAGAGAATTTAGCATCTACATTAACAGAATGATTTTGTGTTTGCAAAAATATTTTGATAGCAAACCACAGCTTTTAAACAGAGTGCACAGATCCAACAGCCTTCATAACGTTCTCAAAGCATAATTCATTTAATGAAAGCACTGAAATTAATTTGAATTTCAATGTCCCCTTTGAAGGCTCCCCTAACATATGACTAATTGATACCTCTGGAACCAGTGTGCATTCAAACATCTCTTTCTGCTCTGATGGCCGAAACAGACAGACAAACAGAAAGAGAGCGAGACACCTAGTTTAATGCTCAACGTGTCATGATTTATTTAATAGATGTGGCATTGCATAAAGGTGGTGTTTTCCATGAGAAAGAGGTGTAATTGCTTAAAAGGTAAACAATTAGATATCAGGCTCAATAAAGGCAAACTGTTAGCTGGTAAAGGTGACAGGCAAACCTCTCTGTAGGGAAATTCGTGCTTCTCGTTGAAGCATCGAGCACAGATCTCACTCTCTATGTCTGTAAGGCTGACATCTCTCTGGAAAGGTTAGCTCTGTGACCTTTATGTCTTATATCTTATTATGTGGGCAAAGAATGTGCAATTTGATAGTTCAGAAAAGTCCACTGAAGCCTCTTTCTCTGACAAAATCAGGCAGATCTTGACTGAAAGCATCCTCTGACAAAAGAGCGAAAAACCACTGATTCGTGATTGAATCCTACAGAATCGCTTGAGGGTGCTAAAAGAATAACAGAAAAGGCAAGGAAGTCTGTGATACCTGGAGAAAGCTAGCTGTTAGCATTTCCATTCATCTTAACGGCAGTTCCTTGGCTGGTCCAATCACTTCAGCAGTAAACGCCATGTGACTAATCACATCACATAGTGATAAGCAGGTAGTGAAAAAATAGGCTCTGAAAGAGATTCAGGCACCTGGAACATATCTACTATAATATAATTAAAATAATAGTTCACCCCAAAATGAAAATTGTGTCGTTAATTACTCACCCTCATGTCGTCCCAAAACTGCAAGACCTTCGTTCATCTTCGGAACACAAATTAAGATATTTTTGATGAAATCAAAGAGCTTTCTGGCCTTGCATAGACAGCAATGCAACTGACACGTTCAAGACCCAGAAAGGTGGTGAGGACATTGTTAAAATAGTCCATGTGACATCAGTGGTTCAACCATAATATTTGAAGCTACGAGAATTCTTCTTTTCTTCTGTGTCTTCTCGTTTTGACGTAGAACCCGTATGCGCTGCACCTTGTTTACAAGCAGAAGACGCACACTGTACATAAAACAGTCTTCGTAAATGCATGTGAAGATTTCGACAGAGAAGATTACTCGCAGCCTTATTTATCTGAATGATAATATACAGATGACGAAATAAGATGACAACACGCATGTGTCATGTTACTCTGTTAGACATTTCAAAGGATTTTTACAGTAGCAAACTGTACTGTTTTACAGTAAATTACTATAAAAAAAAATCAAATTCTTCAGTATACTACTGTAAAGCATTCATTTTAATATAGATTTTAGTAGATTTTATAGTTTTTATATTGAATTCAGTTTATTTTATTTTATTTTTACTCTACATAGGTACTACTGGCATTCAATTAAAACAGACACAATAATTACAAAATATCAAATTCTTTATTTAAAACATTGCATGTATAACACTTAAAATATAGTCTTTCAATGCTGAAACAGTGCATTTTCACTATTTCTCCAGTCTTAGGACATTTTGCAGTGCATTATGTTGTATCCTCTGGATTTATCCTCACAAAAAATCTTTAGGCAACAGAAACATAATGGGGGAAAAGACAAGCAGCCAGAGAACACACAGTCATCTGCAAAACCCAGGTGCCGCTCCAAAACGTGGACACCACCTTTGCTCACCATCCACTTTGTGGTAGAAATGTCTTCTCTGAAAACAAGAAGTAGAAATGGCACACTTTTAAAAGGAAAACCCCACATAGATTTCACAAACTTCTCAAAACCATGGTTGTTCTCTTACCATTAACTGTAAGTCTCAGGGTGATTGGCATGCTAATGTCTTTCTTCATGCTTCATTGCAGTTGCCTTTAAAACACACACACACACACACACACACACACACACACAAAATGCAGTAAATCTTAAGTTACATTAAAAATTATAACAAACTAATTCTAACTAGAAAGGCAGCTAACAGTTAGCCATATAACTTGTCTAACCTAACTAACATACGATTTTATTTTCTCAGTAGGCTATTGGCCAACATTAACTACTAACACCTGAACAAAATTTCACATTAGTTAACCTAATATAAGATAAGCGTTGCTCGTTATAATTTTAATTCTTAATCAATAATAATAACTAAATAACTAAAATAATAATAATTATTGAAATAAATAACTCAATTCAATTAGATGACAAAAGCTGTTTGAAACGACAGCAGTTTACCATAGTAAAGTTTGTTATCACCATTTTGACGGGTAAATGTTAACCCTTTAACTGTCACCGTCCGCTCTGGGGGACGCCTATGTTTACTTCACCATATTACAAATAAATTCTAATCTAATCATGACAAACTATATATCTTTGGGAAGGTCTAAGACTCCTAAATAGATATTTTACCACTCTTACAAATTATGTAGGAAAATAATAGATTCATTTATTTTTTGAGTGCATCATAACAGGAGTTCTGACCTTTGTCACAAAAAGACTTTCTTTGTTGCCTTTTTACCTATCACGCAATAGAAATCTTAAGAAATTATATATCAACTGAAAACTTTAAATCTCAAAATTCCTCCTTTGAAAACCATTTTAAAATCAGACATTGCATTACCATGGAAATTGTACATCAAAGTCATATTACAAAATGTTTTTGTTCATGAATTATAAAAATGTAACTTTGGATAGTGCATATTCATGTCTGTGTTCAAGCTAGGGAGTGACAGTTAAAGGGTTAAACTAGTGTGCACAAATCTGACACACTCAGACAAACATATACTTTTACCTTACTTGCTGGTCTTATTCTCTCATAAGGTGCATCGACACAGCGTAGATGTTCTCTGGAACTCTTCCACATGAACCCGCGGCGCTGCCCGCTGCTTCCAAGTTTTCCTCGGACAGGAGTGGAGCGGCGCGATTTGACAATACACAATATAGAACCCATTATTTATGCCCTGGTATATTTCTGACGTACAGATGTACGCCAAGCGCTCGCGCTGTTTCTGACATGAAGGACAAACGGATTTTCCGATCATTAGAAGCGATGTAACACATCCAGTAGTCAGTCCCAAGCTGTTGCTGCGTTGTCGACATGGTGTAGGGCAAATCGTGTCAATCCAAATGTAAGAAATGAGAAAAATAAATCAACCTCAATAGAATGGCACCAAAGAGGCTGTTGCAGCAAATACAGTAGTATACAGCGATTTTAAAAAACACAGTAAGTCTCTGTATGTGGGGTCTGACGTCACAGAAAATTCCTACGATACAATGGTTATTACAGTTATTTACTGTAAAGGGAATTTGCAGTATTATACTGGGTGATATGCAGTTAATAACTGTAGAAATTACAGAAATGTCTACCAGTGTACTCTTGTGAACGTGTGTCAAAGACTGACACAGAAGAGAAGAAATTGTTGAATAAAGTCATTATTTTTGCTTTCTTTGCACATAAAAAGTATGCCGTAGCTTCATAACCTTACAGTTCAGTCACTGATGTTACATGGACTATTTTAACAATGTCCTTACTACTTCAGATATTAGTGTTGATTGCACCAATTTATTTATTTTTTATTTTTTTTTGTGCACCAATTTTATTTTTGTCAGAATACACTGAAAATTTAAAAGCCTCCAAATGGTGTTTGAGAGATGTTTTTTCAGATGGTGATCATCTAACCAGGAATGGCCAAGTCATTCAATCAAAATAAATTCTAAGTTATTTTTTTGCTTCAGGAACCAGATTTGGACGTCATATGGTGACCCAACATCAGCAAAATTGTTTGGTTTACTTATTCTACCATTCAAAATTTTGGGGTTGGTCAGAAGTTTCTTATGATAAAATAATTGTTTTCTATTTTAATTTATTTTAAAATGTTTTTTTTTTTTTTCTTGTGGTGGTGGCAAAGCTGAATTTTCAGTATGATTACACTCTTCAGTGTCACATGATCCTTTAGAAACCATTATAATATACTGATTTGCTGCTCAGATATTTATTCTTATTGTTGAGAAACGCTGATACACTTTTCTTTCTTTGATGATGATTTATTTAAAATGGAAATCTTCTGTAATATTAAAAATTACTTAACTGTCACTTTTGATCAGTTTAATGCTTCCTTGCTGAATAAAAGTGTTAATTTCTCCAAACGTTCAAATATTTCAAACATTAGATTTTATTAGCATTATCATAAAGTGCAAACACCCAGCATTAATTAAAATTACATAAGCTTTCAAAATATGAAACTTGATTAAGTTATTTTCAAAATACCTCTTGCATTTCTGAGAGTGTTTAAGCCAATAATTCATTACATATTTTGGTTGACACAAACCATGTTTATCTTTGCTGCAAGTGCATTTAATCTGCTTTGTATTTGCCCTGTCCTTACATAGTTTTGATTTGTTTTTGAGGATGATAGGATGTCATGCATGTTGGCATCTGTCTACTTTGGCTAGGTTCTACTAAGTGACAGATGAATCTGTAGCAAAATACCATAGAGTTTGATTGGACACGCTGCCTTTGATGTCAACAAAAGATATAGGAGGCATTTTTACCCCCTTTTTAAAAGTTGACACGCCTAACTATACACAATTACACGGTTAGCTGCAATATATTGTTTCCATTTTGCATTGTTTTTTACTCTTGCCTTCAAAACTGACCTGATTTGTGAGATATGGGAAGCACTGCTCCAGTATTTTCAGTCACACGTTATATTAGGTGGTCCTAACTTGTACATTTAAATTAATAATTTGATACAATGCACATACTGTGCACATATATTTTTACATTGAGCTTATATTTAAAAAAAATATCAGCATGTAATTACATCTGTAATTAATTTCTGTAATTACATAATTATACTGTTACCCATTCCCTTACACCTTAACCCACCCTTTAACCTACCCATACCAACAAACCTGTCCCTAACCTTACCCGTATCCCACTTCAGTAATAGCAAGTGTTTTTCAGTACAATATAAACTCAAAACGTACATTGTACTTATTTTTTGTAGTTCAGGCCACCTAATAGAAAGTGGGACCGTATTTTCTGCCAAAGTCCGACTGGATACTCTCGGCTGTCCTCTCTGTGTCATGTGACTTGTATTGTCATTACCTGAAACAAACGACCATATAATCAACACTTAATCAATCATTCCATCATTCAGTCCTTCAAACCCATTTCCTCCGTGATGTACGTTTGAATTTCTATTTGTTTTTAATTAAAAAGCTATTTTAAATTCAAAGGACGCACCAAAAAAATCAATTTCCAAATGACAAGCAAACATTCTCCAAGCCTGAACCCGAAGACACACATTTCATGTCCTGAATCAAAGATCGTTATACCAGAACAACTAACACGCCGTTCATTTAGGATCGTCTGTGTACGGCTTCTCTTATTTGCTCAAGGGCTGCTCAGGACAGGCCGTGCAACCTTTGCGCAGCAAGGTCACAGTGATGATATTGCGTCCGATAGGTCAACGCTACACAGAATAAACAAAAAATCCTCACATATTTTATCGCCATCCTATGGGAGATAAGCCGAGGGATCTGTGAATACAGGTAACGCAGCACGCAAGAGGAGATCAACGCGCCGCCCGGCAGCTACAATGGCTGTGTATCCAGGGACGTGAATGCGCTGGAGTGGAAAGATCATGCAGAAAGCTGTTTACCCTTGATTTGTTTGAATCAATAGCTGCAGTGCTTTGGTTTTTCTCAATGATTTGTAATTTGTCCCTGTTTGGCAGCTCTTAAGCCCCTAAGATCCAACACAACACTGAGCCTCGTAAAGAAAGGCAAATCCAGACTTTATAGGATTACTAGCGCCCTCATAAAAAGAGAAACTCGGCGCTCTCCTCAGAGAATATTTCATTTATGGGATTTAGCCTAATATGACCCCAGGATCCATCTGTAAATCTGATTACTATAGGCAACTTATGACATGCATATTTCACAACAAAACACTAGATAATTGATTCTGAATTATAGTTTTAATCATCACGGGGAATTGCAAATCATCTCGAGAATATGACATATTGCAGCGAGTCAAGCTAATACATCCTTGTCTGTGCATGTAAACTGAAAGTATAATAAGTAACTGGCTTTTTAGGCCCCGTTTAATGTCTCAATTTGAAACGCTGCGACTTTTGTGCAAGATTTCATGATAAAACGACTTGGTATGTGCATCCGATTTGCTTAATTTACCCCTAAGTATCTTTCTGATAATGTAGCCGCTGTTATGTTTTTAATTTCTGCTCTTTTGAAGATACACTGGAGAGCGAAGGGAACAGAAACGGTATTAGGAAATGTCACAAGCCGCATTTGAACAGCACGAGTATCACTAACCACTAGGCCTCAGACTGTTGTGTCCCTTTTGAAGACGACTTGAATGTAGACGGGGTGTAAGGGTGGCAACGCTATCACAAAGTCTCTTACAAAGATTACAGATTGGCTCCTTTGCACCCAGTTTCAAAGGGCGCTCATGTGTTAAGGTATTAAAGCATTCGCTGTAAACCCAGGAAATCTTTCCTCGTCCCGGTTCTGTCTCTCGGTCTGTGCAGAGGGCTCTGGTAAAGGTATTGGCAGGCCTCTGACACTGGCAAGAAAATGATTGATTGGAGTGTATCGATCGTGTTGTAATGAAAGAAACCATGCTCACTGTCACTATGTGACAGATACGTAAGCTCTGCTGAGGACATTGTGTATTTTCTTTGATTGAGCTGGGATAAATGTAGCGGAATGAACAGCGCTATAGAAGGCAGCCTTAAGACCGCGCTGAGGAAACAAACAATCAACACAGCAGAACTAAAATAGCCATTTTCTATGGATGAAATGTTACTGTTATAATGATCTGTTTATTCTCAGAAGAATCTCAAATTTTCAAATGATCCGAGTTTAGCATTTTTCTAGCACTGTTTGGAAGGGTTAAGTGATCTGCGCCTCACATTTTCAGAGATTTTGTTTTGGTCACCATGGCCTTGATGGTATTTCCGCAATTACTGGATGACAATCGTGACATTCTGTGAGGATAAAAGAAATCGTTTATAAATTCTCAAGTCGTACTTTGTGTTTGCCCTCATTTTGTACAACCAAAAAACTTCGTAATTACCGGTTTCTTTAATTTTCCTTGAACCTACACCAGACAATGGGCAGACTCGCAATGACCCACATCTTGTCTAAGCCTGGAATCACTGGCAGGCATAATAGCTTCTAATGGTGAGTAATATGAGCTGCAGAAATAATTTCTCTTCCTGTGAAAAGTTAAATGAGGCTTAATTAAAAAAGACACAGGACAGCTATGGCTTCTCATTCGCATTCAGATGGTAAAGCAACTCGGTGTTAGAGGCCTTGGATAATAGAGGTAATTCTCATCTATATTGCCATTCACACTGCTGAAAAAAAAAAAAGGCACAGCACAGCACTGAAGGAAATCATTCGCCATACAACACTAAACCCTTCTGTTTTAATGTTTAATTACACTAAAAAGTTAATAACTTAAAAAATGATGTACCATTCTGCCAGAATACAGTCATCGCATATCATTGTGTCCATTTAAATCAATTTATGGGGGTGTATGAAGCATGAAAATTCAAATTTCCCTTGATCTTTTGCAATGAGTTTGATGTACTAAAACGTACTGTAACTTTCATAACTTAAACTTCCTTCCTAGTTCAAAAAGGCCATCTATTAAAATTAAAGAGCAAAAATGACTGCAATGAAATGTTAGACAGATGACTACATTTACACATCAATGACGTCTATTCAGTGTGTATAGAAAAGTAATGATGTCTGTTTGGACTAATCAAGGGTGCGCTTCCTGTAAAACGAGTCGACGACGTAACTCGTTGATTAATGACCACAGTATAATGCGTTGTTGTGGAAACTAACTAGCTAGTCACAACTGTCGCATGTCTGTTGTTTGAAACACATTGGTTCAACAATATAGGGCCGTTGTTAATGACATCACACGCGTGTGGTGGTGTAATAGCGTCTGCTAATTAATTGATTCGTGACCTTTGAGATGCTGCTGTACCATGTCACCCGATGACTAATTTACTATTTTTGTTCTCTGTCATTTTGCTTTATTTGATGTTTGATTCATTGTGGGTTCCCTCTTATGTCATACTCTTTAATTAATTAATTATTGTGCTCAAGTCAAGAGCATAATGTGTTTAAGTCCACATCTTACTAACAAGTAACCATGCTTATAACCACAGGTGGAGAGTTAAAGTTCCAACCACGTAAGTTTGTGTCGCTGTGAGTGAATGTTTGTTTGAACTGTGGTTTCGGTAAACACCGAATCATTGAACTATGTTGGTAACGACGGAACTTGTGATCAGAGCTTGCTATCAGTGTTTTGGGAAACACACCCCGGAGCAATAATGAGAAAGTACATTGTAAAAAATGCTGGGTTAAAAACGTCTCGGTTACGTATGGTAACCCTCGTTCCCTGATGGAGGGAACGGAGACGTTGTGTCGAGTAGTGTACGACACTAGGGGTCACTCTTGGGAGCCCAAACACCTCTGACAGTTTTGAAAAAGGCCAATGAAATTGGGTGTTCAGAATTTGCATAGCTGGCCACACCCCGGACATCCGGGTATAAATAGGGCAGCATGTGCATCTGCTCACTCGTTCTGATCTGAGGAGCCGAGCGTCTCAACTCACTCAGAGGCGGACCAGAGTTGTGGCACGGACGACACAACGTCTCCGTTCCCTCCATCAGGGAACGAGGGTTACCATACGTAACCGAGACGTTCCCTATCTGTCGTACACTCCGAGTTGTGTCGAGTAGTGTACGACACTAGGGGTCCCTATATAAAATCGCCACAAGTCTGGCCGCGTCACGAGTGGTCAGTGCAGATAGTAACAAGTCAACGTGTTAGCATAAGTGCAGCTCACCTCTCGCAACCATCCAACGTCCAAGGACTGACCTGTTACAGTAGTGTCCTGCAGCCGGGCCTTTCCTAGTGGAGCGGCTGAGTAGTTTGAGAACGTTGGGAAAGTGCCTGTTTCCGTAGAAAAAGGCACTACGGAGATCACAACCTGCCCAGAGGGGGGGTATAGAGTGAAAATATTAGATATGGGACCTGAGGTGGGTCTCACGCTAGGGGAGACAACCTAACTCAGATCCTAGAGACAACCTGTCTTCAGGGGAAACACCGCACCACAGAGAGTTATAAGTGGAAATACACATATGGGGCCACATAAGGAGCCACTACATACGGGGCACAAATCCAACCAAGAGTTAGAAAAGTAACCATACCTTGTGTTGAGATTTCGCAGCGAGTTCCTCCGCCAAACTCCGCTACGTCAGGAGTGCCATTTGATGGAAATGGTGTCCAGGGTTCACGTCAGGAAACCTACTGAAACTCAGAAGCGTAATCGCCATTAGGGGAAGCGCTTTCTAGGCAAGCCCTACACCGGCCAGTGTGCTGAGTCAAGAACTTGCATTCAAGACTCTAGCCGACACTGGTTCCATGCGCAAATTATAAAATCTGGCAAAAGTGTTAGGTGTAGCCCAACCTGCAGCTCTACAGATGTCTGCTAATGAGGCCCCATTTGCAAGAGCTGCCGAGGCAGCGACGCCCCTGGTTGAGTGAGCTTTCACTCCCAGTGGGCAGGGTAAACCTCTGGCCTGGTAAGCCATACGGATTGCGTCCACTAGCCAGTGGGAAATCCTTTGCTTGGAGACAGCTTTCCCCTTCTGCTGTCCTCCATAGCAGACGAAGAGCTGTTCTGAACGTCTGAAGGGCTGAGTTCGTTCTATGTAAATGCGCAGGGCACGGACTGGGCATAACAAGGTCAGGTTGGGGTCATCTTCCTGAGAAGAAATGGCTTGCAAGGTCACCACCTGATCTCTGAAGGGAGTGGTGGGGACCTTGGGCACATATCCAGGCCGGGGTCTCAAGACAACGTGAGAATTTGCCGGTCCGAATTCTAGGCACAAACTGTTAGCGGAGAGGGCTTGGAGGTCTCCCACTCTTTTGACCGAAGTGAGCGCAGTCAGGAGAGCCGTCTTTAATGAGAGGGCATCAAGTTTAACTGACTGAAGGGGCTCAAACGGATCTTGCTGTAGGCCCTGGAGCACCACAGCAAGATCCCAAGAGGGGATAAGGTTTGGCCGAGGAGGGTTTTGTCTCCGGGCTCCTCTTAGAAACCTGATTATCAAATCGTGTTTCCCCACCGATCTGTCACCCACCAAGTCATGATTAGCTGATATAGCTGCCACATGAACCTTGAGTGTTGAGGCAGATAGGTGCCTGTCCAGGCCCTCTTGGAGGAAGGATAACACTGACTCGATGCCACACCTCCGTGGGTCCTTCTCTTGGGAAGAACACCAGTTCACAAAAATGCGCCACTTGAGGTCATACAGCCGCCTGGTAGAGGGAGCTCTTGCCTGCAAGAGGGTGTTCACCACTGATGGTGGAAGGTCTCTGAAATCCTCCTGGTCGCGTCCAGGGACCATAGGGGGAGGTTCCAAAGGTCTGGGCGCGGGTGCCAGATTGTGCCCTTCCCCTGAGAGAGGAGGTCCTTCCTCAGAGGAATGCGCCAGGGAGGAGCTGATGCCAGGAGCACCAGGTCTGGGAACCAGGTGCTGTTGGGCCAGAAAGGGGCCACCAAGAGAATCTGTTCCTTGTCTTCCCTGACCTTGCACAGAGTTTGTGCAATGAGGCTCACTGGGGGAAACGCATACTTGAGCCGGTCCCTCGGCCAACTGTGTGCCAGTGCGGCTATGCCGAGGGGGGCCTCGGTTAGACCGTACCATAACTGGCAGTGGGTGGATTCTGGTGAGGCAAAGAGGTCTACTTGTGCCTGGCCGAATCGATCCCAAATCAGTTGGACCGAGTGAGGGTGGAGCCTCCACTCGCCTCAGAGTGAAAGCTGTCGTGACAGAGAGTCGGCCATACGATTGACTTCGCCTGGAATGTGAGTGGCACGTAGAGACCTGAGTCTGTGTTGGCTCCACAGCGGGAGATGGCGGGCTAGTTGTGACATGCGAAAGGAGCGTACACCGCCCTGGTGGTTGATGTAGGCCACAGTCGCTGTGTTGTCTGATCGGACCAACACATGCTTGCCCTGGATCAAAGGTCGAAACCTCCTCAGGGCTAGAAGCACTGCCAGCAACTCTAGGCAATTGATGTGCCAGAGCAGTCGGGGGCCTGTCCAGACCCTGGAAGCTGCCTGCCCGTTGCACACGGCACCCCACCCTGTCTTGGAAGCATCCGTGGTGACAATGATGCGTCTGGACACTTGTTCCAAGGGTACTCCTGACCACAGAAACACCATGTCTGTCCAAGGACTAAGTGTTTTGCGACACGAAGGTGTGATGTTCACACGAAACGTGCCCCGGTGCCATGCCCATCTCGGGACTCTGGTATGAAGCCAGTGTTGTAGCGGTCTCATGTGCATCAAACCCAGCGGCGTGACCGCGGCTGAGGACGCCATGTGCCCCAGGAGCCTCTGAACCTGTTTTAGGGGGACCGTAGAACCGCATCTAAGTGTTGCCACACATCTCAGTACTGACTGTGCGCGCTCTGGGGAGAGGCGTGCATTCATACTGACCGAGTCCAGTTCTATACCGAGAAAAGAGATCCTCTGTACCGGGGAGAGTTTGCTCTTTTCCCAGTTAACCCGAAGTCCCAACTGAGCCAGGTGGTTGAGAACCACGTCCCTGTGAGCGCAAACCAAATCCCACGAGTGAGCTAGGATTAGCCAGTCGTCGAGATAATTGAGAATGCGAATGCCCATTTCCCTGAGGGGGGTAAGGGCAGCCTCTGCAACCTTGGTAAAGACGCGGGGCGACAGAGAGAGGCCGAAGGGAAGAACTTTGTACTGATAAGCCCGTCCCTCGAAGGCGAACCGTAGGAACGGCCTGTGCCTTGGAAGGATCGAGACATGGAAGTACGCGTCCTTCAGGTCTATCACCACAAACCAATCTTGAGGCCTGACGCACGTGATAATGCGTTTGAGGGTTAACATTTTGAACGGGAGCTTGAGTAGGGCCCGATTCAAAGCCCTCAGGTCTAAGATTGGTCTGAGCCCACCACCTTTCTTGGGTACAATGAAGTAGGGGCTGTAAAACCCTTTCTTTATTTCGGCTGAGGGGACAGTTTCTATTGCATCCTTTGCCAGAAGAACTGCGATTTC